>OY978226.1:1555068-2229084 GCA_963854785.1 Vaccinium vitis-idaea | reverse complement strand
GTCCCGAGTTCGTTATGAATTTCCAATCTTAGTTCAACGGTGTCTGTACTAACTCGGTATTCCTTGATCAAATACACTTTTTTTTTCTTCTTTATCCTTTAGAGCTCCAACTATTTTGTTTTTCCTTTGAACTCAACGACTCTCCAGTCTCCCCGCTAGTTGATATCCTAAACTTCCTTGTTTTACGACAGTCATATCCAAATGTAGTTAACTTCATATCTGCAACAGGCAATCTCTTCCTATATGGTTAAAACTAATGAAAACCACGAACAATTAATGACATCTTATATTATATAACCACAATTTATTTTTTCTTTTCCCTCTATCTATTTTTGCTACATATATCCTAGATCATTCAATATGTCATATTGCAACAACAAGGAAATCTTACCTGATCTTTGATACCATCCTATTAGTTCTGTAGAAACTCAACTTAAATATCCTTCTTGCTGATATGATCAGTTATTAACGCGCTCCTTTTGTTTCCTAATAATCCATCCAACTAGAACCCCCGCAGTCCAGAATTTATCACACAGTATCTTGTCGCTCTCTAATCGTACATGTTTGGCATGATGGTTTTTGGGTTTCCAAATATAAAATTAGTTGCCGGCCACATACTAAAACATTGTTGGAAGCCCCAACTTCTTGCCACCAATAGCTACACGGAGTGGTATTTCTACGAGTCATGACTCGAGACGACTAAGGTTCTTTCTTTACTTTTGAAGTAGAATTTTTATCACACTTCCTTTTCGATTTCCTTAAGTATAATCCAACAGAGATGATCTTGAAGGCATTTCATGTCCCCTATAACTTACCAACTTTAGCGCGACTAACCCCTGTTCAACTCTCAACAGATGTTGGAAAACCTCATTGACACCAAAAGTATCTTCAAAGTCAAACACTTAGTCTTATAGAGTATTCGGAGCAGCTGATCCTAATGAGACAGTTGAATTCCTTTAACTCAGAAATTCTATGCAACATCCTTATAATAAGTAGGACCTATAAAAATCTTATCGAATACTCTTTCTGCCTTTTTATGCCAATTCATTTATAATCTCTATAGTTTCTCAATAACATATAACAACTCGCATCCACAATAGGCATATCAAGCAATGCTAAGTCCTAGTCATGCGTAGATACTTCTTATATTCTTTCTTAACAAATTATTAAGATAATCTTCAAAAAAGACATTATAATAGTTCAACTGATCTATGACACAAAAACCACAACAAGAAGGTCCAAAAGTGTTACGTTGTATTTTTTTCCTCCTCTTTATTCTTGGTAAGTTAACACATTAGAAAAATCCATGTTCAAAAGTATTAAATCAATGAACAAGTCCAATATTTGGCCGTGCCATTGTATAATTTATCTATACACACCCCTTATTTGGGTGTACCATATGCACCTATTGTATGGTCCAGATTGTGCCACCTCATCAACAATCGTAACATTTTTTAGTTTTTCGTAACTTTTCGGCAATATGATTCATAACATTTTCTATGATTCGTAACATTTTGGTGTGTCTCGTAACTTTTACAAAAAAAAATTCGTAACCTTTACAAAAGATTTGTAACTTTTCCAAAAAATTCGTAACTTTTCACAAAAAATCGTAACTTTTACAGGGGCGTGTATCATACACACCCAAATAAGGGGTGTGTATTGTAGCCTTTTCCTTAGTTCCATATCAAAATGCAAATCTTTCCTTTATATCGTATATAAGAGTGTCCATTTCAGATATTTAACATGAAGTTGCGGTGGCTAGTCGCACTTCAAACTGAGTATTTGAAAACCAACTCTCAAAGTTTAAAAACACGTTGCACTTTTGCCATACATATTTACCTTATCAATCAATAATTCACTTAAAATACGCGAATCAAATGCACCATGAATTAGAACTTAGCTATTTGCTTAAAACTTTAAGTAATATAATGCATCCTCACACTCTCACATTTTCATACCAAGTGCCCCCAAAGGTACAACATAAATAAAAGCCAAACATTTCAAGGGGTCGGGTGATCTATTCGTAATCTAAGTAGAGGCAAAAACATGTAGAAAATGGAAGCAACTCCCACTTAGTAGCTACTTAAGTAAAGTATCTATGTTTTCGATAAAACTGCACATAAATACATATTGTAAGGACCAAGTTCCGGAGTTCTTTGTTTTTGGCAATTCCGTTTGACAAAACACACATTTACATCGAGTTGTAATTTTATTTTTTAGAGTGTCTGCTTAGGTGTGAAAATGAATCATCTCTTTATGTAATGGTTGAGAGTGCGATAGTATGTTTTTTAGTGGTGAGTTGAGTAGGTTATTTTACTAGTTCAGAAGTTGCTCAAGACTTGCTCGAGCAACATGTCCAGCAACTCTTCTGCCAAGAATATCTTCAGGACTTGCTCGAGCAACCTGTCGAGCAAGTTGGGCGCGGACAGCTATTTATAAATACCGATGTGCTAGGTTTTTTTGATGATCTCTCATAACCTAGAGCATTCACACTTCCTTAAAACACTTGTGACGGCTAGGGTTTGTGGACCTTGAAGATCTTTGAAGGCCGGATGCTTAGAGTTCATCTTCAAGGGGTTTAATGCTTCAACAATCAACTTTTAGTTAGAGTTATTTGGTGGGATTCCGAAAGTATTTAAGGAAGGCTTGTGCGTTTCAAGGCGCTGTCGATCAAGATCACTGGGTGCGGTGTACGTGTGACTCGACAGGTGATACTTAGAACGTTGTGAGGATTTACATCGTTTGGATAGGTATATCTGTAACTGCACAATGAGTATAGTGATTTTGATTCCTTCCCGTGGTTTTTTACCCATTTAGGGTTTTCCACGTATATCTCTGTGTTGTGGGTTTTGACTGCTTGCGTAATTTTCTACTGGTTGATTTAATTAGTGATTCACATTCATACTGTTAGAGTTTTAACAGATTTTAAGGGAATCCTGATTTTTCACATATAATGCAGTTTTATTAAAAATTGCTCAGATCAAACCCTTCCGGGTATTTTTTTTTGACGAATCCTCGCGTAGACCCTTAAAAACACGTTTTAAACACTTTGGACGGTTCGGATCATTACAACATGGCCGGGAAAGGGGAGGTGTGGACGTAAGCTATCTCAGGGAGTCCTGACTGGATCCTGACTGACACACACACACACACACACACACACACATATATATATATATAGGGTAAGCTTCTCCTCCGGCCTTCCGGACCTCCATGATCCAAATTTTTTTTTTGACGATCCGAGCCGTCCAATGTGTTCAGAAGGTGTTTTCAAGGGTCCACACGAGAAATCTTCAAAAAAAAAAAAATACCAGGAAGGGCTTGATCCAAGTAGTTTTCGCAAAAAATCACCTTCTGAACACATTGGACGGCTCGGATCGTCAAAAAAAAATTTGCAACACAAAAAAAACAATTTTTTCTTATTCTCGGGAGGTTTGGATAAGAAAATTTACCTATATATATATATATATATATATATATATATATATATATACTCCCTCCGTCCCGATTTAATTGCTTCCTACGGTTATGCGTACCTTTTAAAACTCTTGTAGTTTTCATTCTATAATGTATTTTATATGTGATATGGATCTTATTTGATAGAGCTCAATTAATTCTATTAGACAAATTTTTTAAAAACTTTGAAAACATTACAAAGAAAAAGATATAGGCTTTGTTCGGATTGGTGCTTGGGTCAGATTCCAAAAGAATTGGGTGGGGTCTACCCTCACCCATTATTCAAAACTCTGACATTTTAATTGGTCAAAGGAGTGACTGACTGGCACCAATGGGCCCCAAACCAAACACTCTTCACATTGTAATTGGATGTTGCCTTTTCCTTGGGTTGGACGGGTGAGGGGGCCAGTGGGCCCTGTTGTTAGTGTTAGAAGTTAAAGAGGGAGAGAGAGGAAGACGTGGGGCCGATGTGGGGAGGGTATTTTAAAATTTAAAATGAAAAAGTTTTGTTGAAGAAGATATCCGAACAAGGCCATAGATGTTTGAAAATGGCACGGATATTCATAGGGAGCAATTAAATTAAAATAGGACAGAGGGAGTATATATATATATATATATATATATATAGGGAAATCTTCTAGTCCAAACCCTCCCGAGAATAAGAAAAAATGATTTTTTTTTGTTTTGCAAATTATTTTTGGAAAATCCGAACCGTCCAATGTGTTCAGAAGGTGTTTCAAGGGGCCACGTGGGAAATCTTCAAAAACAAATACAATTTATTGATTTGAGAAATTATAGCTTAACTTGAAAATACAGTTTTTGCGAAAAACTGCTTGGATCAAGCCCTTCCCGGTATTTTTTTTTGAAGATTTTTTCGCGTGGACCCTTGAAAACACCTTCTGAACACATTGGATGGATCAGATCGTCAAAAAAAATGCTCGGATCACGGAGGTCCGGAAGTCCGGAGTCCGGACTAGAAGTGGAACCTATATATATATATTTCAGATATCTATATTTCTTCTTCTTCTTCTTCTTCTCTCCCTCAAGCGATTTGAACAGAACAAAATGGAAGAACGTGGAACCTATTTGTTTCACTAGGCTCATTAGTAAAATTATTCGGTGTATGGATGTCATTGGTTCGCATCATGGGGCATCCATGCCCCAATACCATTTTCGGGCATGGAAGAAAAATTGCTCTCATATGGGATATGTGAAATCTACTGTTAGGAAATCGGAACAACAAACAGTTGTGCGTAGTGAAAAATGGGAAAGAAAAAAGAGACACAAGATATACGTGGAAAAACCTCAACGTGAGGAAAAATCACGGGAGCCACACCAGTCCACTATGAAATCGAAAACAAGAGTACAAGTCATCTCGCAATCTCTCTGAGATCTGTGTTGTCACTGTGGGGGCGCTGCCCCCTACACCCCTGATCGTGTCGTGCCGAGTCAAAAATAAATATTTAATAACTAGGAATTAACTTTTATTCCGGAGAATAGCGGTTAAGTCCGAGTGTCGATCCACGGGGACAAATTGGCCGAGTTGCCCATTGGTCCTCTTTTGCTCCTCTTCGCATCCTTGAAGCTTCTAAACCACTCCCAAGCATGTTTTCTAAGTCCTTGAGCACCCGGCACCTGTAACACCATTCACCAACAAACGCTAATAAAAAACCAACCAAATTAGCTTAACAAAGTGCGAGTTAACGAGGTTCAACGGGTGCTTTTCGGGCACCTATCAACCCCCGGGATAGACCACTGCTGAAGGTTGTCTACACCCCAACATCTACCACTCACATGCGGGTCTTGCATAACTCATGTGAGAGAATTTGTGTAATTATTAGTACAAGTGTTAGTACCTCTATTTTTTTCTTATTTGAGTAAGGATTGGGAGTGATATCAAATTAAGTTTTTACAAATTAAGGTTGGAGATGCTCTAACAAAGTAGGGGAAATTACGAAAACATGACACGGAGGGGAAAAAAATGACGATTTCATGGTCATGGTTTCGAAAATCACCAATACATGACACAGAGAAAAATAATTACACATACATGGCATTTTATCACTGCACTCTCTAAAATATTCCTAAGTGTATTTTCCCCCCCCTCAAATCATGCAAAAAACCTAAGTGGAATGAGTTTAAGATAAGGTGCAATGTTTGAATATACAAGGTGCAAACCGAATTCAGTTACGGTGCAATGTTCGAAAGGTCTATCCAAACAGTTTGATTTGATCTTACCATAGCAAGCCAAGTTAACCCAACCTAAGTGCAATGAGTTTGAGCTAAGTGAGTGCAAAAAAATTACAAATTTTCATTTAAAGAGCAATTGTCATTTTTTTCAAAATAAAAAATTGGATTTAGACATCATACGGGTAACTCAATCTTCCTCGGGGTGTAATGGTATTCTCAAATGGTACAATGTCAATTCACTAAAGGTGCAACATTTTTTAGATTCCAAACTGAGATTTGTGCAATGTTTTTATTGCAATGCCCACGGGTTTTTCATTTAGAGTGTAATGCTATTGCATGCAAGGTGCAAGAGGGGTTGTTCTGAGTTTGATTTCTGATTTTTTTTTCCTTTTCGGAGGTAGATTAATCTCCTAGTTTTGATCTGGTGTTATTTTGGTTTATAGGTTTGAGTTATGGTGGATTGTTTTAGTGGGTGCAATGTTTTTATTGCAAGGTGCAAGGATATTTCATTTACAATGCAATGCTATTGCATGCAAGTTGCATGAGGGTTTTTTGTGTTAGGGTTTAAAAAACCAGAAGAATATTTGGACCTGTAATTTGCTGGTGCCATGTAAATGGAATTGACTTATTTACCTTTTTGGTCCCCAATTTCTAACTGAGTGGCCAATTTCGTCTCCCATTTATACATTTGACCAATTTAGTCCCCAAAGTTTAAAACGTGTATCACATTAGTCCCTGGCATAGATGCCATCCACTTCGTCCGTCAAAATGGACATAGCGACAAACGACATCCATTTCCCTTCCTTTGGAGGGAAAAATCCCGCCAAAATCAGTTTCTCTCTCTCTCTCTCTCCAACATGTTATATATGGCCATGTTCAGAATAAACAAAGCACAACTTCACCACACAAAACAGAGTACAAATAGAGAGGGAGATGAGAAAAGACGGGAACGGGCCCAAACTCCTTGGTGGGACATAAATGGAGAAAAAATTGCAGTTTGATTGAAACCCACTTCCAATGTTTTGCAACCCGGACAGGTGGACGAACCGGAGAAGGGACTGGACGGACGGGTCACCGATTCAGTCGTGGTTGGGCCACTATCGAACCGTGACGTCATAATTAAATCATAACATATATTTTGATATGAAAATATATTTTTAATAGCAGTATTAAAAAAAAGAGTTATAACTGCCTACAATAGCAGTATAAAAAGATATTACTACCTACAATAAAAAGAAAAAAAACAGCACAATAAAATCTTAGACTTGGAGATAAAAACTGGTGCATCCTTTTATACGCCAGACTAATCTATTGACAATTAAGTTCAATTTTAAGTTCCCCTCTTCCCAGCAAAACCTTAGCTTCGGTTTTTTTTTTTTTTTTAAAACAAAAAAAAAACCTTCCTTTCTTGAGTTCCCAAAGCCATTTTCTCACCCTGAAAGAGAACAAACTTTTTTCCTCTTCCCCGTACCCTTTCTCGGGTCCAATTTTGTTCACCCTATCTAAAAGAGGGTGAACAAAACCCTCTCCCTCATTGGCTAATAAGGGGAGTGGGGATCATTTTTAACCAAACTCAACCCAACCCAAGTTACTTTTACATTTAATTTCACATACACCCCTGATTTACCTTCCAAATTACTTCCACCCCCACTAAAAAAACACTACGTTTACTCTCTCTCTCTCGCGCGCGTAAAAACATGGCCATTGATTACTTGGGTGTTATTGTAACAACCATGAATCCTCTCAGTACTCTCTCTGAGATAAACAAACAAGTACTTGATTCTAAAGCTTCTCTTGCCTTTACTTTGTCTGATTGCCTTGACAAAATTCATGGATTGGGTATTTGTTGCATATGGGTACACCTAACTTGCACCCCACATGCACGTCAACGTGATGTGGCAGACAAGGAGAAGCCCAATGTGTGGCCCACCTGAGATGATGGGCTTCTCCTTATCTACCACATCACCTTGGTGTGCATGTGGGGTGCAAGTTAGGTGTACCCATAGCATTATTGTTCGTGCAATTGGGGTGCCAGAAACTGGGGGTACTGATTTGAAACAAATGGGTTTGTCAGATTTTGATAGGTTAATTGGGGAGGAAAATCCCAATTCGGTTCCAAGGCCTAAGATCGCGGCGATTTTGTATTCGAGTACAACAGGGACTTGTAAAGGGGTTGTATTATCACATAGGAATTTTATATCTATGATTGAGTTTTTTTTATATATATATATAAAAAAAAAACTTTCCTTCTTTTCTAGAGAGAGAGAGAGTCCTTCTTCTCTCTACCCTTTTCTTATCCCAGATCTGAAAATCCCTTAGGGGGGAGGCTCGCCTCTTTTCCGCCTCCTCCCCCTCCCATTTTGCTCCCCTTTCTCCCTCACCCCTCAGTCTATCCTCGATAAGTGTGTGCACGCTGCCCATCTTGGTTTCTTCGGCGGCTTCATTTTTGGTACCAATAGTTCGGTCCTCTTGTCGTCCTCAGTCGACAGTGTTGATCCGGCAAGCTTGGTACTGTTCCGGTGCGGTTGGAGGAGTTTGGGGTGGCCTGGCGTGGCGGCTTGCGGTGGAGAAATAAGGAGGGGTTAAAAGAAAATGGGTTTTGCCGGCGGTTTCTTCATCGGTCTTTGTAGAATTCTGGTCTACCCAGATTTGGTGGTTGGATGGTGGGAAATAAAACGACTTGACAATTTCTGAGGTAACTCAGTGTTACAACTGAGTTAGGGTCCGGGTGTAGATTTGTTTTCTGGGTTGTGAAGTTGCTTTTATTTTTCTATTTTAGTTGGTTACTTTGTTTTTTCCGGCTGGTTTTACCAGTTTCCGGTGGTTCTTGAAGATTTCTTCCGGTTTCATTGTTTATGGATTGGGCTGGGCTCCCTCTCTGGGATGCTTTACACACAGTGTTGGTTTGCCTTGTGCAGTATGATACTCCGGAGCTTGTACGCCCTTATGTGGTTTGTGCTCGTATCTTGTATTCGATTGTTTTGGTTCAATCCTGTAATTTGTTTAAAAGCTTCCATATATATATATAGGAAGATGTTCTATTGAGGACTCCCTCAAAGATCTCCTCCGTGAGTACCACCCCTTTTTTGATTTTTCGGACCAAATTTCGACGATCCGAACCGCTCAATGTGTTTAAAACATGTTTTCCATGGCCAACGCGAGGAATCACAAAAAAAAAAATACCCAAAAGGGCTTCATCCGAGCGGTTTTTCATAATAACCGTACATATATAATTTATTGAAAAATGCTTGAATGAAGCCCTTCCGAGTATTTTTTTTGGACGAATCCTCGCGGTGACCCTTGAAATCACGTTTTAAACACATTGAGCGGTTCAGATCGTCGAGATTCGACCCCGATCCATGAGGTCCGCAAATTACAAGTTTGAGAGAGTCCTTAGTAGAACAGGATCTTATATATTTATATATACATACGCGGACTTCTTCTGATCAAAAAAAAAAAATTGAGCTTTTTGTCAAAAAAAAAAAAAGTTTAAGTTTAGTACTGTTTTCCAGGTTTAGGGGCCGGCGAAAGTGCTTAATAGAAAATAGGTTCGGTGCTTAGTTTCAAAAGTGATCAAAATATTAAATTCAGATTAGGGTTGTGTTTTACGAGAGAGAGAGAGAGAGAGAGAGAGTAGACATGGTGTTTTTTTAGTTGGGGTGGAAGTAATTTGGAAGGTAAATCAGGGGTGTGTGAAAGTAAACCTAGAGTAACTTGGGTTCGGTTGGGTTTGGTTAAAAATGCTCCCCACTCCCCCTTATTATTCAATGGGAGAGAGGGTTTTGTTCACCTTTTTTTAGGGAGGGTGAACAAAATTAGACTCTCATTTTTCCGGTCTCGGTTAAAAGATGCCTGGAGACAATAAGAACAAAGCTCTCCCATAGTTCTTACGTCTTACCCAGTATCAGATCAGATCTCTTTCCGACTGCCGCAACTTCAGCTTCGATCACAAAATTTTCGCCGAAACAGATCGACGAGGTTAAAGAGGTGTAAAAATCAGAAATAGAAGAAGATTCACACACATATCTACTAGATTTTTTGGTTCTCTGCTCGAGGTTGACGTCAAGGAGGTTAACGGGTTGGAACGGTGGGTGTAAAGTACCATTGATACCTTCCATTTTGATGGACGAAGTGGACGGCATCTGTGCCAGGGACCAACGTGAAACACATTTTAAACTTTAGGGACTAAATTGGTCAAATGTATAAATGGGGAATGAAATTGACCACTCAATCTTACTTTAGAGACCAAAAAGATAAATAAGCCATTTTTTTCCTTGTCATGTTTTAGTTTAACGTAATTTTCAAAACATGTACCATAAAATCGTTAGAGCAATGCTATATACACAACAAAAATGTACAACAAAGTGGACAACACACCCACATGGGGTGTGGGCTCCACACACAGTTGAGTGAAGTATGTGTGGAGCCCACACCCCATGTGAGTGTGTTGTCCACTTTATTGTACATTTTTGTTGTGTATCTACTATCTAGCATTTTTGAAATCGTTATTTATTTACACTTTTTGTTTCGTAATTTACCTTAAAAAGTATTCCTTCTATTTTCCTCAAAGTTGGAAACACAACTGTCGACGGCACGCTCTGAAAGTCGGCCATTTCTCTGTCTCTCCCTCTCCTCTTCGATGGATGGAATTATGGATATCCAGCAAAATATGTCTGTGAAGCTATTTATGAAGGATTAGATCTGGATTTTGCACTCTTTGTTTTGGGTTTTGTTGGTCGCTTCATCTGAATGATTGGATCTGCATCTTAAACACAACAGTTGAAGAGGTGACGGCACTCTATGCACGTTGGCCATTTCCCCGTCTCGTCTTTGATGGAGTTATGGATTTCCAGCAAATATGTCTGTGCAGCTATTTATGAAGGATTAGATCTGGATTTTGCACTCTTTCTTTTGGGTTTTTTGGTCGCTTCATCTAATTTATCTGTCCAATGACAAGGTCTGTGGAAAGAGAAGACTTGTAGGTGCGTTTTTTCTTCTTCTTCTTCTAAGGTTCAGCGACTCCAAGTCGGTACTTTTTAATGACAAACTAAGCTGCGACTTTTTTTTTTTTTTTTTTTAATTTTTTTTTCGTCGATACAGAAAAATAGAGCAAAACTGTGATTGTTAATTGGCCTTGTTCAGCGGAGAAGGTAATTTCCTAGAGGAAGCATATTAGGTTGTCTTTCTTTAAATTGATTGATTGTATTCCTTAATTTGTTGGATCTTTCCTTGTTGTATTCTATTTGGAGTAGGAAACTCTTTTTTTTTTTTTTTTTTTTCTAAATTATGAATGTAGGAAAATTTTTATTGTGGAAAGTTTTGTGATTTCTTGGGGGTCTCATTATTCTATCCATATCAGAATAGGACTCTTGCTAAGTTGGTCTTAACACAGTAAGTTGTGAAACTTTGTTTGTGGTATTTATACTTGCTATGCGTGTGCAGTCAAAGGATTGAGCGATTTGCAGATTTACTCGGTAATTTATTTACTTATTACGGAAGATGGAGCAGAAGAAGATGAAGGCTTGTGTTAATCGGTCTAATGCACGAAAGGAGGACACTCGAGTTGGTGAATTGCCCGACGAAATTCTTGTGCTAATTCTGTCCCGCTTGACAGTTAATGAAGCTGCCAGAACTAGTATCCTCTCTCGTAGATGGGAAGATCTCTGGAAATATTCCACCGGAAGTTTCGATTTACGGGCTCCAGATGCAGTCAAAGATGGGTTTGGTTGGGGGGATGGTTCTGGGTCCCATCTTTCTCGTTTCAGTGGACAGTCTAATTACGCGAATTGGGTGAATCATGTATTGGGATCGCATAGGGGGCAGGCTCTGGATGAGTTGAGGGTCTTCTTTAAACTGGACAAAAGCCACGAGGAGATTATCAGTTCGTGGATTAACTTTGCAATCAAAAAGCAAGTCCGGGTACTTCAGTTTGATTTGGGACTTGGGCTGGACAATAAGCATTACACCTTCCCCTCGTTGTCTCATCTTGGTTTTTCCAGCTTTAAAAACCTATCAGCCCTCTATTTGTCGCGCATAGATATAGCTGACCAAGTCATTGCTGATATTTTATCCAACTGCCCACTGCTTGAAGAACTATCAGTGCGTTACTGTTCTACTTTGGTCAATGTCAAAGTTTTCGTGGGGCCCAATTCCATCCTCAATTTAAAGCACTTGGAGATTTTCAAGTGTGATCCGATAAACAGTATTGAAATCGCAGCTGTAAATCTTGTCTCATTCAAGTACATAGGTGCAATGATTTCCTTGTCTATTAAGAATGCTCCTCTTCTTGCTCAGCTGGAGATTGGGGGTGGTCATTGTTGTTGGCTCGATTATGACCTTGGTGGGCTTCTGTTAGTCCACCCTTGCCAATTAGAGAGGCTCGTTTTGGACCTCAACTGCATGCCACTGGTGAATATTATGAAGGCGTTTTTCAGAGGATTTGTCGAGTTCTCTCGAGTCAAGTATTTGGAATTGCGAGTGAAACTTTTGGAGCAGGATGAACATAGCATCTTATTCCTCACTGTCATGATAGAGGCGTGCCCTTGCTTGCAAATATTTAGGCTAGTGGTGACTAACTATGGGACGCGCTATGATCGCTCCAGAGATTTGCGTGATATGTGGAAAAGGGTTTCACAAAGAAAGCCAAGGAAGGCAGATATAACGAGGGCGATGGACCCAAACTTTCCACTGCCTTCAAGACACCACCACGACCAGAATCGCTTGTATCAGTGCCTTGAGACGGTGGAATTAGTTGGCTTTTCTGGGCATCCAGCTGAGCTTGAGCTTGCCATATACCTGGTAGAGAATGCTGCTTTGCGCCTCCAGAGGATAACTATTGATCCTCACCACCAGCGTTTTGCCAGTGGTTCACGTGGTTTTATGCCTGCAGAGAAAGTGCTAGCGGCCAGAGAAAGTGCGAAGCAACTGGAAACAAAACTACCTCGTTCAACAGCTAAATTAGTAATACTGTAGTATACCTTCGTATTTATTTAAGATTGAAAATGGTATGGATGCATCGATGGATTCTATATTCGTTTTATCTGAGGACCCTGAATCTGTTGTAATATTTTGGGTGTTTTATTGGCAGTTGAGGCAATTCTTTGCTTGTTGGTCAGAGAGCTTTTCACAACATTGGCTCCTCCACATTAGGATTATCAATGTCCTGTTTCTTCTTTCTTGAACTAGTGTTGTCATCCATCCACCTTAATGTGTTTGCTAATCTGTATTTCTTTCACTTTCATCGCTGAATTTTGATTCTTGTACGTTCTCAATGAGCGATTTACGTTCTGGTATCACTTCTGTAACACTGGCTGTGATAATTTATCCTTGTGATGTATTTGCTTTGTAGCGCTCACAAAACAATGTCAAGAATGTTTATGCAATTCTTTTTTGAATTTCATATCAATTCGCTCTCTTGTTTTGAAGGCACTGTTTCTTTTTTTTTACTTTTTTAAGTTCTGCTTCATCTTGAAATGAGTTTCTTAAGCAATCACGTCCACATAATTTGAGCCTTAGCATAAGATTTGCAATGTCTTTTGTCATCAGGCTTCTTAGCTATAGATTTTGTGTCTCTCTCTTATGTGTGTTTCCTCTTAATTACTAATTCGAGTCCAGGCATTGAGGGATATTGGTTAGATAAAAACATCTTATTTTGTTTTGGATTCATTGCTGTACGTGGCTTTGGATCAAAACACGTTGAAAACTACGTTGCCAATGTCAAATTAGCTTTATGTTGTCGTCAATAACAACAATCACCTGAAGATGATTGCAGCATTGGGAGGAGATGGCATACGGTATTACGGTGGCGAGGTCTCTAGGAGCTTACACTTTTCCCAGTGTGATTTCAGCAAAGAGGTATATATTACGGTGGCGAGGTCTCTAGGAGCTTAGACTTTTTCCCAGTGTGATTTCAGCTAGAACTCAACCAACCCGTCTTTTTATACTTCTGTTAATTTTGTACGGGTGGTTTTCCCTATTGGTTTTTATTGGGCTATTATTTGATCATTCCTCCACTATGCACTTATTAGTGTTCGGATTTGTTGTGCTTTGATAGTACGTATATGAACATATTTTGATTGGCTGCTTCGAGAGTATATGTGGTTTCCTCATGTATATGTGATTTGTTGTTTCTTTGTCCTGCCCTATATCTATTTATGTGAAGTGCTGAATCCTCATATAAAACCTTCTATCAGATCTAAAATGATCACCTGATTTTTTTTTTGAAAGTAGATCCTCTCATGTAACGATACCTCACATGGTTTAACTTTCTCATGTGACACAAAATGGGATCTATTTTGATTTTATTTAACAATCCGATAATTCATTTTGTAGCCCTCGATGTATTATTGCTCTTTGTAAAAAGCTAAGGTCGATTGTTGATCGATGATAGTCTTACGAGTGAACCATATTTGTCACCACAAGAGATGAGATGTGAATGGCAGGCTCTGGCCGTTCATTTCTCTTCTTGAAAATATGATTAAACCAAGTCATTCCTGATTTCCCATCGATTTAATTTTTAGCGTGAGCGCAATTCACACATCGACAGCTACAAAACGAATGGCTCGAACCATTGAATGGAATCATGGCAGGTGCCATTTTGATTCACGTGAGGGATCATCACATGAGAGGATGTTGACGCATATTTTATGGCGTAGCTTAACCTACCTCGAAACTTGTATTTTGTGTGTGTGTATGTGATGGGATGTGAATGGCAGGCTCTGGCCGTTTATTTCTCTTCTTGAAAATATGGTTAAAACAAGTCATTCCTGATTTCCCATTGATTTAATTTTTAGCGTGAGCGCAATTCACACATCTACGGCTACAAAACGAATGGCTCGAACCATTGAATGGAATCATGGCAGGTGCCATTTTGAGTCACGTGAGGGATCATCACATGAGAGGATGTTGATCCATATTTTACGGCGTAACTTAACCTACCTCGAAACTTGTATTTTGTGTGTGTGTGTGTGTGATGTGTGGTGGTGGTGGGGTGTTTGGCCTAAACTATTTGGGCATGAACCTCAAGAGTTAGGGGGTATACTCAATGGATGAGGTCAAATTGAGGTAAACCTGCTTACCAAGGGCTTAAGGATATGCCAGACTGGAGTGGAACAATTTACGAAACAGCTTCGTGTGGGAATTCTGGAGGGAGGGGACAACGAAGACTCACCATTAGCAGCCCAGGCTTCAAATTCTCAATCTGCTTTTGATCAAAAGAACTGTGAGGTAAAGTAAATTATGGCTAATTATTTTTGGCTTTAGCTCCCAAAGCGCCAGTGCTACTATATAGTACTTACCCAGGAAAAAGAGAACTGAGGTTATGGTATGTTGATGTAGGAGTCAGACTTGTTGAAACTTGAAAAGCGGGAGGCTATTGGCATGTTTAGCCTATCCTTACTAAATTGCTGCCTTCCTGTTTTTATGTTCTGTTGTGGCCGGCTTATGTATTCCTTGATGGCTTTCAGGTGAGATACTGAAGTTGAATCCAAGCTACAAAGCCCCGCCAGATTATAAACCCTCGCTGAAGGAAGCTAAAGTTCCTGTCCCTCCCTGTGTGTCAATATCTCCTCCCATTGATGTACATGGGTGTGCCCCTTGGCCTCCTTTTCTAAACATTACTCCATACTTATCGAGAAAAATAAAACTGCACTTAGCTAAGGCCATCTCTACTGCAATACCTAAAAAATGTTTGCTTAAGTGTACACTTAAGCACATGTGAGACCCTATTTTATGTGCTAAGAACTTAGTTAGCTAGCTAACGAGGAATGCACTTTAATGGACTACCTATATATGTTCATTATCTTTTAGTATGCTCTCTCTCTCTCTCGCTCTCTCTCTCTCTCTCCTTAAAGTCTTTCTCTCTCCCTACGCCCCCCCTCTCTCTCTCTCTCCCCTTAGGTTGTGTTTGGATGGAAGGAATCAAATATCAGGAATGGGTATCCAATTCCAAGGAATCCCATTCCCAGGAATGGGATTCCTAGGTAATCCAATTGATGTGTTTGGTTCATGTGGGAATGTTACACAGGAAAAAAAGGATGAATTCTCATTCCAGCGTTTGGTTTGACCATTCAAAGTTAAGAAATGGAATGTATTTTTACTTCATTTTCCAGAAATACCCTTCAACAACTAATACAAAATATCGCAATTCCTGAATGCAAATAGTTGAACATAGTAGATTGCTAAAAATGTCAAACTATTAAAATAGGAACAAACAATTAAACAACTTAAAAATGTCGAACAATTATTGTAAAGCTTGCAACAGGTTGCAATTTTATAGAAGAGATTATGACAAAACAAAAAGGCGGCAATTGAAAGAGGTATTGGAGGGGGGGAAAATTGGGTTTGGAGGGAAAATTGGAATGCTAAGAAAAAAAAATCAACGTGGAAATTGGAAAAATTGGGATGCTTGGGGGAAAAAAAAGAAAAAAATATGCAAACCTTTGATATTTGGAAATGAAAAATCCTCTGCCACTGATCTGGAAAGTGGACGACTAGGTATCCTAAAGATTACAAAAAATATGTAGATAATACGGCAAAATAAAAAAAAAAGGTGGGAATAGAAAAATGTATTGGAGGGAAAAATATCAACATGATCTTGGGTTTGGAGGGAAAATTGAGATGTAAGGAAAAAAAAAATGTGAAATTTTTTTGAGGGTATAAGAGGTATTGATTTAACTTTTCCTTTTCTGCTAGTAATTTGATTACCCCGTAATCTCACATTCCCAAGGGGTAGTGAAGGTATGAGATTCCCCCTCTATTTTGGGAATCTGATTGCTCCTGGATTGGAAAATAAGTGATCCTATTCCCATTCCATCAATACCCAAACATGGGAATCTTAGAGTTAGGGAATCACATTCCCATTCACCCTAAAGATGCCTGCCATCCAAACACAGCCTTAAGTCTTTTCCCAAATTTAGGTAGTGACTTGGGGCGCTTAAGGGAGTGAGCGGTGCCACCTAAGATTTTAGGGAGTCAGTTTTGTGCAATAGAGAACATTTTTTGAGTTTTCCTTAGTTAGCTAAGCAGGGCACTTTGGAATACTCTTTTAGGTAGTGCACTAGAGATGTCCTTCTACATTTTCCTCTCTCTCTCTATGGGTCACAAAGAATATTGAGTTAAGCAGTATAAAAAAAAAAACTTTGGCACGTTGCTTTCCCAAAATTCCACCTAAGTAGTTTACAGTTTGATTGGAGTGATTTCACTTGCATATTCTTCCCATTTCACTTATCAAAGTAAGATCATGCAAGTAAGAACATGTTGATAGCTTTCAAAGGAAAAGTGAGAAACAACCATATACTACCAAACCCAAACGTACTATTATTGCATTAGATAGCTGTGTACAATTACAAGACTAATGAATCGATTATATAGGCTAAGCCTAAAAACCCTAACAAAACCCCTAATTACATAAAAGGACTAAACTACTCCAAAGATAAAAGATAAATAACAATTTAACTGAAATCCTAATAGACGGAAACCCTAAATTATAATTCCTAAAAAAAAAAAAAAACTACAAATCAACTACTGCCAAGGAGATAACAACTGCAAATAAACTATTGTAAATCCACTACTGCCAATAAAAATCCACTACTGCTATTAAACTATTGCAAATCCACTACTGTCAATAAACTGTTGCCAATCCACTACTGCAAATCAACTACTGCGGAAGTCCTGAACAATGCAAAGCGGTGCGAAACTAGAACATGCGAACACGAGAAGAACCGATGCCAAACAGATGTAAAGAGGAGGAAGAATCAACGCTGAACAGATGCCAAATTGCCGATCCAAATAGGAGGAAATAGAGAGAAACTTTGGCGATGAATAACACCCGTGAACAGTGACCTTTGATGAACAGTGCGTTTGATGAACAGTAACTTTGATGAATAGTGCTCCATGAACAGTTGCGATTAGTGCTCACCGGACGGCAACGAGGTATAGCCGCCCACCGGGGAGCGAATATCCCACATGCCTAGATCTTATGGCTCTGATACCATGATAGCTTTAAAGAGAGAGAGAGAGAGAGAGAGAGAGAGAGAGAGAGAGAGAGAGAGAGAGAGAGAGAGAGAGAAACTAACATATGCTACCAAACCCAAACGTACTATTATTGCATTAGAAAGCTGTGTACAATTACAAGACTAACGAATGGGATATATAGGCTAAGCCTAAAAATCCTAGCAAAACCCTAATAATATAAAATGACTAAACTACCCCAAACATAAAAAGATAAATAATAATTTAACTGAAATCCTAACATATGGAAACCCTAACTTATAATTCCTAAATTATACTTCACACATGCATGTTGGTTTGAGATGCTCTAAGTTGTTTTTGAAATGTGCCCGCCAAATTTGTTGGACATGCTAATTTAGTTATGGCTCTAATCTTGTCTGTTCAATTAAACCCTCCCATTTATTTATTGAACTCAGTAAAGTGCTGCTTGTAATTCATGTAAATTGCACTTGATGTGCGATCATCATGGCCACTAGTTGCAACTCGTATTCTCGTATGCGGAAACTTATGTGGGTGTATAAGTCGCGATTGTTCTTTACCCAAAAGGCGTTCGTTGCTTGTTGTGGATGACCGATGTATTGTCCTTGCCTACTTGATTAGTCAATGGGCTTGGGCGATGCTAGCGTCGCAAAAGGAATGCTACCTGGTTGATCCTGCCAATAGTCATATGCTGGTCTCAAAAATTAAGCCATGCATGTGCAAGTATGAACTAATTCAGACTGTGAAACTGCGAATGACTCTTAAATCAGTTATAGTTGGTTTGATGGTATCTGCTTCTTTGATAACTGTAGTAATTTTAGAGCTAATACATGCAACAAACCCCGAGTTATGGAAGGGATGCATTTATTAGATAAATGAAAGAGGTCAAATTCCCAGGACGCGTGGTGTGAGAAAAAGGAATCTCTGCATACAACAAAGTGGAGGCTGTCCTAGATTGGAAAAGACCAACTTTCGTGTTCGAAATTAGAAGCTTCTTAGGACTAGCTGGTTACTATAGGAGATTCATACAAGATTTCTTGCTATTGGCCACACCAATGACTAGACTCATCACTCACGCAAAAGGGCGTTAAGTTTGATTGGAATGAGGCATGTGAGAAATCATTCCAGGAGCTCAAAACCTGCACCTATACTAATCATACTTGAGTGGAATGTCAGGTATATCCCTCTCAAGCCCTTCATATTTCTTTCTATTCTTTTTCAGCTCCTCTCTTTCAGATACTTCTTAGTATGTAAATTTCTTCTTTCACTTCTTCCACCATTATGTCTGTCCTCTGCTGTAGTTGGCCAACAGCTCCCTACCAAGCTCCGTGTATAGGAGGACTAGGTAAGATGTCACTCCTACTGAACACGAATCTTGGTCCCACGAGTATATCGTTGCAAGTTGTCGGCAGCCTATTGCCTTGTATGTGTCTGGTTGTGCTAGTTTCTTTTGGTCTGGAGTGTGGTGTTTGGGTGGGGTGTTGGTTTTATGGATTCTCTCACTCTTGGTCTCTCCCAAAAGTAACAACTGATACTCTTGTGAATGTTGCTGCTTCTGTTTGATCAGCCGTTGGTGTAGCTATTGATTAGCCTTCTCTCTTTAGATATATTCCACTCTACTCTCTCTTGCTATGTCAGTATGTCCTCTTTGCTCTTCTCTCCCCAAGATTCAATGCGCATTGACAACACAATCTCTTGTTCACTACTCTCTAGTGTCCCCCTCCCTCTTTGATGCAGTAACTTTAGGGGTAATAGTGTTATTTTGTGTCCTTAATGTTAGTGGGTCTATAAATAGGTGTGTGAGTCTTTCATTTAGGTAGTTTTTTGATATATTGAAAAAGAATGTTGAGAGCTTTTGCTCCTGGTATCCCATTTGGGATCCTCTATTTCTTAATTAAATCTATCCTTTGATTTGGTTTGCATCATTTGGTATCAGAGCACTGAGTTTTGATCCTAACCATTGATCTCACCTGAATCTTGCCGGAACCCTACTTCTCGCCGAAAAACGGCGCCGGAATTCCGCCGGAGCTTCAAAACCACTCAAAACTCCCAAATCTACCCTACCCAAGACCCTAATCCTTGATTTCAACCTTCAAATTTCACCAATCGACCATTTTCGCAGCTGTTTCTACGATTTCCATCGACCAAAACCCTTTTCGCATCATCTTTAGCACAAATCGATCTTGTACGAACATGTTACAACATGTTTTAAGCTTGGAGACCCTGATTTGAACCATTTCGAAGGCTACTACAAGTGATTCGACACTAATCGAAGCTTAAAACTACAGAATCAGACCATAATCTGCTCGAATTAGGTTGTACGACCTTCGAAAACCCTATTCAACCCTCGAAACCACCATATCGACCTTCGGTTCATGATGTCGGCACTCGAAAGCTGCTGCATGGTGCTCGATTCACTCAGATAGGACTAGGTTTTTGCTATACAGTACTCGAATCATACCTACAGCTGCCGAAACACTGTTTCCCAGCCTTGAATCACTATTCTGACCACTGTTGTGCTAGTTTCAAGCTTCTGACTGATGATTAAGGTCTATTTCGGTGATCGATCTGAAGTTTAGGGCTGGAATGGGTTCGAAACAGGTTTGATTTCACTGTGCTTTGTTACTATTTGATTGGTTTCGTGATTTTGCTTGGGTTTACTTCGATTTTGCTGCTATTTACTGCGATTTGGTCAATATTTGGAGTTGTTATTGGTGATTGTTGGGTATTTGTTGAAGTTTGGGGTCCCAATTGAGTGGGTTTAGCTTGATTGAGGTTAAATTGATTGTGGAGTTGATTGCGGGTGTTCTAATGGCTTATAGAGGTAAAGGTATAAGAGGAGATAGAGGTAGAGCGTTCATGATGAATGATGGAGATGGAATTGATAACTTTGGCAACCAAAATCATTTTAGGAATGAGATTGAAGAGTTGAGTATACAAATTGCTACCTTAAATGATCATGTGCAATTGTTGATGATGAAAAGACAAGTTGCTACGTTACCTAAAAAGGTGCATCGTTTATTACCTCATGGAGGTATTCATGATTCTCATAGTCAAGTAAGGTCTAGTTTTGACTACAAGGAGGAGAACAACATTGATGATGACCTTGTCGAATCTTATGGACCCTTCGATCTGGACGAATTTGAGGAGGAGATGATCTTCACTCCGGGTGTGTTTGAAAAGGTGAAGGAACTCGGTTGTATCAATGGTTTTCCCATCTTTGACGAATATCCAAGTGAAGGACTTGAATGTGTTCTTGAAGGTGGTTGTGTCTTTGAGATTGAAGGTGAGTGCGAAGAGTTGCCCATCTTTGATAAGTCTCGAAATGAAGACTTTGTAGGTGATTTTGAAGGAGTTCCTGTGTATGATGAGTATACAAATGAGGATGATATTAGTGGTGATTTAGATGATGTTCCCATATATGACAAGTTTGAAGAAGAGTGTAGTGTTGACATTGATGAGGGAAGACTTGTTAATGTGATCAAAGAAAACTTTGTTATGGCCAATTAAGAAAGCAAGGAAGCACAAGGAGAGAATGAAGTTGGTGTGTTACCAAAGCCAGAAGAGGTTGCTTTTGATGTCCCGCTTGTTTTAGAGGATTTCGTAGAGCCAAAGCTTGATAGTTGCTTCCACGAGATGCCTCTTGAATTGTCTTTGGTGCAAGATGTTCAAGTTTGTAATTTCATGGTGCCCGGACAAGTTCCAAAGTTGCCGAAAGAGAGTGTGGACTACTTGGTGCTTGAAGATCCTCTGGGCATGGTTTTCACTCGAGCAAGCCTTGGCTATGAGGTGAAGTTGGACTTTTTGCACATCCTATTAGATGGTTCTTGGCGTGGTGCGTTGGGTACAAGTGTGATGACCTATTTTTATGATGTGATTCTATACAAGAGACATGGCAAGTGGGTAGTTTCTTGGCACATAAGTATGGACGCGGTGGATGTATACAAAAAGAAGCTCACATTGAAGATTGGTTGTGTTGAGGGTGACACATTGATCAAGGAACGCAACAACATGTCTACTTTGAAGCTACACAATAAAAACTTATGTTGTCTTTATTTGGTGTCTTGTGTCATGTAGTCCAACATGAGGACAAGTTGTTTTCTCTAGAGGGAGAGTCCTGATGCAGTAACTTTAGGGGTAATAGTGTTATTTTGTGTCCTTAATGTTAGTGGGTCTATAAATAGGTGTGTGAGTCTTTCATTTAGGTAGTTTTTTGATATATTGAAAAAGAATATTGAGAGCTTTTGCTTCTGGTATCCCATTTGGGATCCTCTATCTCTTAATTAAATCTATCCTTTGATTTGGTTTGCATCACTCTTGCTCTCCAATGCTTCTCGGAGTAGCAGGGATGCCATAAAGTGCTGTTGCTCCCAATTAAGGAGCTTCATGGGAACCTGCTCCCATTGAGATGGGAGCAGGCTTCTTATCAAGATGGGAGCTTTTGTACGATCTTTGTAAAGAAAAGCAGGATTATCACTTCGATGAACTCATATATCTAGCCCGAGTCTCGATATCATGAACAGGAAATCATTTATATGCCAACTGATCATACTTGTAAAGCGTATATTATATGCCATATTGTTGTAGTAGTATGTGTACACATCCCTTTCACGCTCCCAATGTTTGAGCTTCTATATTCCCTTGCTCCCCCGCTCCGTGCAATTAAGGCCTAGAGCTCTGTTCTCCTCCACCTCTGGTGGTCTTGAGCTATTGTACTGCCTGTCATATTCCCGGAAGGCTCACAATACCTAGATCCATATGCAATAATTAATTTAGGACGAGACATATTCATACTTTGCAATTCAATCTTTCGTGGAACAGATGAATTAAGTTTTAGTTCCTTCTCAAACAATTTGCTTTATTGCCTCTGCAGATCAAAGAAAATCCTGGCTACAACTTCATTGGCATAATTTTTGACCCTGCAAGTAATACTCAGATACGATTGGAAAAAGTAATCTTTTAATATAACATTTTTTTTTTTTAACTGTGTTTCTTTATTTTCCATAAATATATGCTAGGTGGAGATTTTATGTTGAAAATTATCCACTTTTTGTATTAAGTTTCTTTTTAACTCCAAATTAGGAAACAGGAGCTAAAATTCGAGTCTATGGTACCAAAGCACACAAGGTAGAGAAGGTAATTTGATTGATAAACCAAGCAATTAATACATGCTACCTTTAGTGATCATACATGAACTGTACATAATTTACCGATGCCATTATTCATATTTGCTTGCTCTTTTATTTTTTATTTTCTCTCTCTCTGTCTCTCTCTCTCTCTCTCTAATTTGTTTCCTTCCGTTGCTAATGTCAATCTTGGTGTTCTAATAGGATTTGCAAAATGATGTTGCCTTTCCTTTTTTTTTCCAGGTTGAAATTATCTCATCTGGGGGAAATGAAGCCCAGGGTGCTTTTGAAGAATTTTATGTTTCAGATATCTGCTGACACGTATGAGAAGGTTGATGCTGCAGTTGCCCTAATTGAAATGCTCATCACCCCAGTTTCAGTAAGTGTTATGATTCTCAACTTAATTCATTTGCATCGTGTTTTACCGTAATGCTTAATCATGGTACTGCAACCAATTAGGATTTTGAATTTGCCAAATGAAATTTTAAAAATGGACGAGTCCTTTGTTTCAAGAGCAATTAATAAATACCAATTAAGGTTCGGTTTTCGTTCTACAGAAACGTGGTTTTCATTTTTCAATCCAAACTGTTGATTGGTTGGTGAGAATCAGCGTAGAATTTCAATCGCAAATCCAATTTACAGTGAGTCTCCATTTTTCAGAAAAAAATTATCTTGCTACCACTTTTCCACTTCTCTTCTCATCATTTTTCATAATATTATTATTGTTGTTGTTGTTGTTCATGTGACCTCTTTTGGGTAAACCAATCAGCTGTTTCCATGACATCAACTTCATTTTCTACCCAAAATGCAGATGTTGAGCAAAGTCAAGGTACATCCACCCACCCTAAGACCACCCCTCCCTTTGGGGTGAACCAGGAACCGGCAAATACAATCATGGGAGCTGCTCAAGCTCCACAAGCTCAGTTTCAGCCGTACGTACCCAGGTTCATGGTTCCCATTGGCCCACCTGATCAGACCCCTACACATCCAACTTCTGTATATGTTCTTCCTCCAAATCCCAATCAAGTCCAACCATCTTCATCCCCTTTTAATCCCCCACAACACATGCCTTCACTATTTGGACCTCAACCATTTGCTCCACAAAACCTGTCTCTTGGTCTCTCCAGACCCCAGCCACCAGTTTTTGGCTCCTTGTGGTGGTCTCTATTGTGTTTATACCGCTACTGGTGTGAGGAAAGTGTGATGCAGGGCGCCTTATGAACTACAGAAAAGACGTGCAACAATCGAACACAAACAAGAAAGTTTAGAGAAAACGCTCTCTAGACTCTTTTATCATTCAATAATATTCAAAAAAAACTCCCCCTAGCCCTTAAGGCTTACAACTTATTATATAGGAAACCGGAAACCCTAATTCGAAAAGGAAACCAAATCAGTGAAAAACGCAAAACTACCAAAAATGGAAAATTCGAAAATTACAGCAAAATAACGTGGCAAGTCAACCAGCCGAATTTAGGCCACTCGGTATCGATACAGGTAATTCCTGTATCGATACAGGAGCTTCTGTTCGCCCACTAGCGCCTCGGTATTGATACAGCTAGTCTCCTGTATCGATACAGCTATTACCTAAAAACGGAATCTTCTAGTATAAGCAATAATGTAACAGAAATAATAAAAACTAAATATACTACTTCTTAATTTATTGATTAGTTCCATTCTGCATCATTCTCTCGGGCTTGAAAAAAACTCGTCCTCGAGTTTTGTAGTGTGGAAGAATTTGATTCGCCTTTCCTTGTCCGCATCAGTCTTGTACTTCAAATTAATTTTCCCGAACGTAAACTTTGAGGATTCTTCATAAAATAATGAAGCAATTTCCAATGTAAGGCACGAAACCCGTGATTTAGTGCTTGCGAAATCTTCAAGAAATTCCCAAAAAGGATCCACAAATTGCCCTTGTATAGAAGTTGTATGCTCACCATCGTAGTCAACCAAAATAGAAGATAATCCTTCGTTGCACCAAAAGCTTGCATTAACACCAACAGGTTCGATATCAACCATTGTTTTTGCTTGGGCAATTTTTCCAGACCCTTGGACAATTTCATCTTTTACAATAGTTTCTTTCGTCGGCTATTCATAAAAAATTGGCGCTTTATTCCAATCCACAATCGGATCCGGAATAATTTTTTGTGTAAAAGGCCAGTCAACAACAGTAGCATCATCCATTGCATTAACCTCCAAGATTTTTTCTGGTGTCACACCTCCCTGGAACTCAGGAAAGTTGATCTTCAAACCAGATTCCATTAGTCGGAAATCACGATTTTCAATCATGATCTCCCGGCCTCTGCCCCTTTGTTGATAGTAAACACCGCCGCCAGCCCTGCTAACGTCGAATGCCCCCGCAGCAAAAGGGTTTATAGCCGCTTCACCCTCCGTATTTTCGTCCTCCTCATGAGGCCGCCGATTATACGGACGATGGCGAGGTGGATTCCCCCCAACAGCTAGGGCAGCAACTTGGTCGGTTAACGCAGCTATTGTAGCCGATAGTTGTTGGAATCGCGCCTCCGTTCGCGCCTCCTGCGCTACGCCATCTCTTTCATAGATGTCCTCCAGATTAGCGGTACGATCACCTCGTCCCCCTCGACCTCCAGCACGTCCTCCGGCCATAGTCAGGATTGGAACTCAATGCTCTGATACCAACTGATGCCGGGCGCCTTATGAACTACAGAAAAGACGTGCAACAATCGAACACAAACAAGAAAGTTTAGAGAAAACGCTCTCTAGACTCTTTTATCATTCAATAATACTAAAAAAAAACTCCCCCTAGCCCTTAAGGCTTACAACTTATTATATAGGAAACCGGAAACCCTAATTCGAAAAGGAAACCAAATCAGTGAAAAACGCAAAACTACCAAAAATGGAAAATTCAAAAATTACAGCAAAATAACGTGGCAAGTCAACCAGCCGAATTTAGGCCACTCGGTATCGATACAGGTAATTCCTGTATCGATACAGGAGCTTCTGTTCGCCCACTAGCGCCTCGGTATCGATACAGCTAGTCTCCTGTATCGATACAGCTATTACCTAAAAACGGAATCTTCTAGTATAAGCAATAATGTATAACAGAAATAATAAAAACTAAATATACTAGCCCAGCGGAGATGACAGGCGTGTCTACAGGGTTTCTCCTAGGTTTGAGGGAGTATGGGATGGTGCTGTCGCTAAAAGATGTTGACCGGTGGGAATCGAAAAAAGATGTTGGTCTATGGCTCGGATCTGTTATTTAGTATTTATTCGTTTGCTCACACCAAGTACTGCAGGTATTTTCCTTTTCAGTTGGTTATTGTGTGTTTATTTGAGATTACGGTGTTCGGAATTGGATTCAGTGTTTGGAGTCGGATTTTGGTGCGGGACTGGTTATATCTTATGTAGAAAAATATGGGTTTGGTTTGTGATGCAGTATTGTTATTTTTCAGAGAAAATATGCACTCGCTGGGTTTGATAGGAAATGCTTATTATCTTACTGCTACGGACCTGTTTTTGCGTAGAACCGAGATGTATAATAGATATGCACCAGTATGGCTAGAATTTTAAATTTTTGAGCTAAATTTTTTAGAAAGTGGGCGTGCAATCTATCGCTTCCTTCTTTTCTTGTGTTCTATGAATTTTTAACCTGATGTGTTGTGTTTGGTTCACTTTTCATTTTCTTATTGTGTTTTGCTTCTAATTAAGGTGTTGTCCATTGCTGGTACTTTAAGCGTATAGGGCCTGCCGATTATGTACAGGTTGTGTTTTTTTCTTTTGTTTTTCGTTGTTAGTATAAATGTTTGTGTATATTTTTGTGTGTTTTGTGTTAACTTGGATCATAATTGGTTGCTTCGCCTAGGTTGTACCACTTGGGTTGCAACCCTTTGTGCCATTTCATGGTGCACCATCCTGGATTGTTCCAAGGCATGGGGATAGGGTTTGGCCTGTTGAGATTATGGGTTTAGCACTTCGTGGAGGGCGGGCTGGATTCCGGTCAGACCATGGTTTGACAGCAGGTTGTAAAGTTATCTTAAGTTGTGAGAGAAGAAGTGGCTGTTTAGTACATTCTGCTTGATGAAAATGACTGTGCGATATGTTTGCCATGGTAAATACCTGATGAACCATGGGTTGATCTGCATGCTCTCTCAGGTAAGTTGAGTGATTATCTTTCTCATTGTTTTGTTGCCTTGGTATGTATGTAGGTGGATATTTGTTGTATTTATGTCCTGTTTTTTATTTTGTAAGAGAAGGCAAATAATTGCATTTAAATTTTTTTTGTATATATGCTTATTACGTCATATCCGCACTTCATGTCTGCCTTCGACCATCCAGAATGAGTATCAGCTACTGCAGTTTGGGTGTCTCATTGCTCCGAATATCAATCACTTTGAGGTGTGTTTTTTTTTTTTTTTCCGTATGTTTGGTAAATTTTTGCTGTCTTTTAGGTAAAAGTTATTTGATTTTGGGTCTTTGTTCTTATGGTAGGTGTTTTAATCTAAATTCGGCCCGATGATTGAAGCTTTTGCGTTGAGTGAGGTGGTTTTCAAGGTTAGATTAGAAGCTTGGCCTATATTGGTTGAAGGTGGTCGCTTGAGCCGAACCGCTCTTGGGGAGTTCTTCACTGTTCTTATTTCTTGAGTTACACAATTATAATTATGTGTAGGTTGTCGTTTCGGCTGAGCCAGGAGTATGGATGATTGTCTTTGGGATTTGCATGTCGTTTTGTTTAGAAGCATTAGAAAATTCCCCATGTAAAGGTTGCTAAAGTATGTTTTATTTTTATGTTTGTGATTTAGATGGAGTATATTATCCAATCGGAAAAATGTTCTGAGAATAATGAACGGTTCGGATCACTCGTGTGAGACCCAAAAGTGGGTCCCCGAGAGCGATTTGTACATTTTCTGTACAAAATGTTTTGTACCCGTAGCAGGATCCTTTCTGATATACTGATAAACAAAACACAAATATGGATCTATTGAAATAAGTCTATAAAAAGCTTAGAGATAGAGTAACATAAAGGCAATCTGAGGCAGCAAACCATGAATGAATGAGTATTTATTTTGGCTTGGTGCCCATATTATGTTGGAATCTTGCCTAGAATTTTAGAATTTTGTATTATCGTTATATGTAGAATTGGTCAATTATTGTTATTTAGGTTGATGAATCAATCTAGGAATAAGCGGTAAAAATATGCAAATTCCTAAGAGTGACGATAAGAATACTTGTCTTATTAGTCTTAGGAAAATATATTTCTTAGTTTAATTCGTGAATTAAATAGATCTTCTCTAATTTTACCAAGAAAACGAGAATGGATAAAATAGTTCTTACGTAATTTTACTAAACAAAGTTTTTGGAGTGATAACTACTACTACTGCAAATTATTACATATTCAATTTTTTGGCCCACTGTGAATAATATTTTTCCATATTCCTTTTTAAATAGAGAGAGTATAGTTATTTTTACTTCTTTGGTAAACATTAAGGAACAAACTATTTTGCTAAAGAAACTACTTTGGTTGTCCCAGGGAATCAACTCATACAAAACCTTCACCACTTTTTAAGATTATGTAATCTAGATAATTTTTTGGTTATTCGTCTTTCCTAATTAATTACATGAAGGAGCGAAATGTGACTCGATATTACATGAAGGAGCGAAATGTGACTCGATCCTGAGATGCAATGTGGTGTATTCAAGAGCTCTATCACGTGAGCTACCGACCACTTGCATGCAACCTAGATAATCTATAATTAATCTAGTCATTGTACTATAGATGTTTTCTATCGGTACCTAATTTTCAATGTATAATAAAATGCTAAATGATGTGTAGAATAGGGTGATTACCATGTATCTATGGCAAGTGCAATTGTTGGCTCCTGGAATTTTAAACAGGGTGTTCAAAAATTACCTTAATTCTATTAGGTCTATTAACTAGTCATACATACACAAATTTTTATGGAGTATATTGGTGTGAATAATGTGACCAAATAATACGAAAATACGTAAGCTATCACAATTGCATGTTTTCTCGGCGAATTTTATATTTTAGGCCAAGCAAAATTAAATCGACACATAAGTTTTTTTTTTTTTTGATCGGCAAATCGACACATAAGTTTTTTGTAGAAAGTTGTTTGGCGAATAGGTTCCCATGGTTTTTTTTTGTTTTTTTTTATTTTTTTATATATGTTCTTATTTTTGAAGATATAGAATTGATTATTGTTCAGAGAAAAGACAGAGTATAATATCAATACCAATAGATACTTTTGTGTCAAGTGTTCAAACAAACACAAGATAAAATTATTACGTGTAATATATAGAGAAAAGAGTTTAGGTTGTTAAATTGACATCTAAGAGAAGCTATGGAGTTGCCTATGGCTTTAATTTGGTTGTTTATAAATTAGGTTTGTGGGTTGATTTTTTTGGGCTAATTGTTCAATTTTTTTTTTTTTTTGGGGTGGTCAAGTGACAACCCAAAGTCAAAGGTGGAGCCACCTGTGATCTATGCTAATCTGGGTGGTCTGTAATGAGTGAGCTCACTACATGCGTGTAGTGAGCTCTCTCGGCCGTCCGATCCGAGATCTAACGGTTCGGATAAATTGGAGTTAAATCAAATGTAAAAGTGTTTTTTTTATAAAGTGTAAGACGATCACTGGTTCATTCATAGCACAATTTATCCAAAAACCACAGCTAAGCTTATCATAGTCTATCCAAAACGCAGAGGTAAGCAAAAAAATACAAATTTAGGAACAGCCCTATACAAAAGCTCACCACCCCCACCAGGATATGCAATAGCTGCCACCTTCTTTACATCCGGAATAAAAAAACACAATACAAACCACCAGCAGGAAACAAATAATCCGGATGGGGAAAAAAGATTAGAAATTTATGGGCCTGTCCTATTATTTCAAATTTTGGTCCACTGGGTCCTGGGCATAAATTTATTGCTGGGGGAGTCCTGGGGCACAAATATGGTTGGTTAATTTACTTTTTTGCCCATCCCGCTGTCGTTGTTGTTCGTTTTTAGGAACCGTTATAATCGTCTTCTTCCTTCGCCGTCGACTTCCACAATCCCTCTCTGTCATTCCACAATCTCTCTCTGTCATTCCCTTCGAGTGGACTTCCACAATCTCTCTCTCTAATTCGATTACAGAAGGCCGGATCTCTCTCTCTGCCATTCCCTTCGAGTGGACTTCCACCAATCTCACTCTCTAATTCGATTACGAACGCTGTTTATACGGTAAATTCGTATTTCTATGGATCTTCCTTGTTGATCATTGACGTAGTAATTTTGCGATTGTAAAATCGTATTTGTTTTCGATTTTTCCACAAAATTTTAGACTGTTCATTTGGATTGGATTTTTGAGTGTAAATGTAGATTCACCTGGATCATCCACCGTTCAGTAATTGATATTGTAATTACGGATTAGGTTTCGTTTTTCAGATTCGGATTTGTTTTGCATTCACGTAGATCATCTATTTGTTTATAATCAATAGATGTATTTTGAGTATAAATGTATATTCACGTACATTAGGATTTTAGTGTAGAACAAACTGTACACTCTATACTTAATAATTTCTATTTCATTTTTGTCTTTAATCTATTACTGATTGAAATTTGTTTTAGGTGCTATGGATTCTGTTATCTTGCTTTGTAAGTATCATGGAGAAAGTTGCAGAATTAGGATGTTTCGGGATTCAAAGTTTCTGCATTTGTATGAAAAGTTGAGTAGTAGATGGAGTGGTTTGAAGTCTGGTGGTGTAAAACTTTCTTACTCATTGCCTGGGGATCCGTTTTGCCTCATACAAAATGATGAAGACTTAGAGATAATGCTAGATATGATGTTTAAACCTGGTTGTCATGAGATTTATGTTTCAATCGTTGATTGTGGGAGTTTTAGCAGTGGTAGCACTACTTATGGCTGCAGTAGGAAAAGCGAAGTGTTGTCCTCCTTTCGTAGGGAATGGAGCTTGGACGTAGATAAGGAGGTGGACTTGATGCCTTCTTTTTGTGATCACAGAGATACTGTCTTGCTATCAGCTGGTTGGAGGGATTTAATTAAGGAAATAGGGCAGAAGTTTGTTGGAGTTGTCGAGTTTAGGGAGGCATTGTCAAAGTTTGCCATATATTTTGGTTTTGAGTACGATTTTATAAAGAATGACAAGGAACGGGTTTCAGCGGCTTGCAGGATGAAACATTCAGATTTAGCTTACCCATGGATGGTTCATGGTAGGGTAGACCACCTGAGTGGCAATTTTTATATTAGACAGTTGACTAATAGTCATACTTGTGGCGCTTCTGTACTTAAGTTGAAGCATTCTCGTGCCACTTCCTCCTTAGTTGGGAAGCTTGTTATTGAAGATATCCGGTCGCAGCCTCTAAAGCGTCCTGTTGATGTTGCAAGTGATTTAAAGAGGCTTTATGGTGTGTCAATTTCCTATACTCGAGCTTGGATGGGAGTAGAGAAAGCAAAAGCCGATGCATTTGGAGACTACTCTACATCATTTGATGATCTTAGATGGTGGGTTGATGCTGCTAGGAAGTCAAATCCAGAGAGTGTGTTTGATATAGAGTATGATGTCGACACGAACCGTTTCTCGAGGCTATTTGTTGCATTCCATGCTTGTACGTCGGGTTTTACACATTGCAGACCTATTTTGTTCCTAGATGGGACATTCTTGAAGGCGAGGCACAAGGGTTGTTTGCTAGCTGCTTCGGCGAAAGACGGTAATAAAGGTAAACTGTTTACTGCTTCTTTTTACATCTACATTAACAATGAGCTATTTGTGTTTTGCCTATATTAATTCTATGTGAGCACTTATCGTGAGGAAGGAATTTTGAAACATGTTGTTAACATTTTGTTGTGCAATCGACCGCTGGACTTTTCATTTTAAAATTGTTGTTGTTGTACTTTTTGTAGGGTTGTTCCCGGTTTGTTTTGCCATTGTTGATTCTGAAAGCAAGGACAACTGATATTGGTTCTTGGCTAAATTACGTACTATTCTCGGTAATGATGGGCATTCTTTGGCCATTTGTGATGGAAATGAAAGTAATGGTATGGTATTGAGTCTGCCTAATACAGTTGGTGATGATAGGAATGTTGTTTTTATTTCTGATCGGAATGAAGGTATACTTGATGGTGTTGCTAAGAATTTTCCATTGAGTCCTCATGCCTATTGTTTGTATCACCTGAAGCAAAATCTTCGACATGCTCTAACTGGTATAAAAGGTGGATTTAGGGAGTATCTGATCCATCTTTTTGGTATGGCCGCTTATGCTCCAAATGAGGGATCTTTTAATGAACAGATAGCGAAGCTAAAGAGCTATGAGATTAAGAAGGTTGAAGATTTCTTAACAAATGCACCTAAAGATCATTGGGCTTGTGCTTTTTTTCCTGGGAAACGGTACGGTGAGATGTCTTCTAGTCTATCTGAATCGTTCAATTCGTGGATAAGAGAGGAGCAGCATTTACCTGTTACACAACTTGTCGATCGTATTCGTGTCAAAATTATGGAACAGTTGTCTGCAAGGCATGAAGCTAGTTTGAAATGGAATCAGGTAAATGATCAATTGTTGGTTAGTTGTAATACTACAATGGACAATTTTCCTAACTTTTTGCTTCCCCTGTAATCAGGTTGTATGTCCAACCATGAATGAGGATTTGAATGTGTCCTTTCAGACGTGCAAGTCGTGGATAGCAAGTAAATCGTCTACTGATGTCTATGAAATTCACTGCGATCCTTCTGTTTCTGTCGATATTGCGAAGCGTACATGTTCTTGCGGTCAGTGGCAGTTTAAGGGTTTCCCTTGCTGTCATGCAGTTTGTGCCATCTTCAACAGCAAGAAGCAATTGAATTTGTATGTTGATCCCTACTTCTATGTGAGCACTTATCGTGAAGTTTATTCAAAGTCAATATTTCCTATTCCTACTCTTTGGAAGCCGGCAGCAGTTGTCAATGATGATACTATTCTGCCACCACTGTCGAGGAAGCCACCCGGAAGACCTCGAAAGAAACGAATCCGTTCAAATGGTGAGAATACTAGGCCACTTAAGTGCAGCAGATGTGGGAAGATTGCGAGGCACAATAAGAAGACTTGCACAGAGGATTTGAGAATTTCTGGGAGTTGAGGCCAGAAGTTGCAAGAATGTTGGGAGGTAGAACCAGAAGTCTTGCACAGAGGATTTGAGAACTTCTGGGAGTTGAGGACTAATCGTGAAGTTTCTTTTTAGAATAAGAGAGCTTTCTTTGAGAAAGAATGTTCACATACTTGTGCATATTGTTTGGATTGCTATGTTGGGATTTAACATTGGATTTTGTGATTTTTTTAAAGACAGTTTGTTTGAATTTTACAGTTCGTATAAAATTCTCTACACTCAAATGTACACTCAAGTGTACATTTTTAAGTCACTTCGGACCCGTTTGTTGGATTGTACCTTTTGTAATGTAGTGCTTTTGAAAAGGTTGCTTTGGATCATATATTCATTGTAATGTACATTTGCAAGTTGTCCCTTTGAAAAGGTTGCTTTTAGACACTTTGAAACGTGTCACTTTTGGACTGTACATTTAGAATAGACACTTTGAAACATGTCACTTTAGACTGTATATTGCACTGTGCATTTAGAATTTAAACACTTCAACAAATGGTGGGTTTGGCAAGGCAATTTAATTTATTGGGATTCTCTCAAGTTTCTTGTTTCCTTAGTGGGTTTCTTTGGGCTTTGGGGTGGTGGTTTTGGTTTTTTGTATGGGGTATTGATTGGGCTTTGGTTTCTGGAGGGTGTGTGTGTGTGTCTAGTAGGGTTTTTGGTTTGGGTTTTGGTTTTCTGGGAGGACGTGTGTGTCTAGTAGGGTTGTGTGTGTCTTTTGTGGGTGTGTCATATTCATGTGCTGCTGCTGTCCTGTGGTTCCCTGTGATATGATTCTTGGAGTTTTGATATGCTGATTTGGAGTTTTCGTATGTCCTGTGATATGGTTTTATATGCTGCTGTTGCTATGCTGGTGTTGCTCCTGATGTTGTTTCTTTTTATGCTGCTGTTTCTGGGGTATTCTCGGTCCTTTTGGAGCTGATACCATGTTTGGTTTGGTTCCTTTGGATATCATATGCTGCTGCTGCTGCTCTCAATATTTATTGCCCATCATTTGGTTATGCCAGAGTTATGCATTGCTGCACCCATCATTTTGGTTTCTGCTGGAGTTATGCATTGCTGTTGCCTTCTTCATTTTGCAGCTTGTACTTTTAGCTGGGTCTATGTTTTGGTTATTTACTATTTTTTTGTTGTTGGACAGTAAGTACTTACACGGGCCTACATAATTAGGATAGAAAAGAAATCCAGAACATTGCTTGGAAAGTACTCTTCTGTGCTGTGTTTTTTTGTGTGGATATGTGTGCTTCCTAATTGTACTAGGGTTGTATCAGGACCTCTAGTTATAGCTTAATGCGTAACTGGCTGATGCATATAAGAGTAACTGTGGACTTGTGGTTTTCCTGAATATGCCAGGAATTCAGAGAGTTAAGCTTGTCCAAGTTTCAAGCCGTAAACCCTGCAAAACTCTGATAATTTGCATTGGAGTGTAGAGGATCCATGTGGAAAGCTTCATCAACTTTTCTGCAGCTTTCAACTTCCCTATGGAGTATAGCTATAGAATGTACATTGATAATTTAGACTGTATATTTACAACTGGAATGTATAATTAGCATTTTAGAGACTTTGAAAAAGGTTTCTTTGGATCCTACATTTTTATTTAATTGAGAGAGAGAGAGAGAGAGAGAGAGAGAGAGAGAGAGAGAATTTTCAATGTACATTGATAATTTAGACTGTACATTCTAATATCTCTCAAAAAACCCCAAGTTCTGTATGTATATAATGGTGAAATCTAATGCACAGACTTTTTTTGTTCCTTATGAAGAAAGAATTTGTTTTGTTTGGTTTATTCCTTTCTTTTGTTGGTTAATTTCTACAGTAGATCAGTTTGATTTGTCTTATGTAAATTTTGCAGATTTCAAACTGTCGTATGATTACATTTTCTGTAGACTGTACATTTGGCAAAGACCATAATGTCATGAAATAAAGAGTATGCTATCAGATGTTTTTTTTTAAACCCTTGTTTCTTTACAGCGATTTTGGCTCTGTTGTGCACGACATCTACTTTGCATAATTTAGAATGTACATTGATAATTTAGATTGTACATTTACAAGTGGAATGTAATTTTATTGAGAGAGAGTGAGAGATAGAGAGAAAGAGAGAGAGGGAGAGAGAATTTAGAATGTACATTGATAAATTAGACTGTACATTTTACAACTGGAATGTAATTTTATTGAGAGAGTGAGAGAGAGAGAGAGAAAGAGAGAGAGGGAGAGAGAATTTAGAATGTACATTGATAATTTAGACTGTACATTTAGAATTTAGAGACTTTGAAATAGGTTGCTTTGGATTCTACATTTCTATTTTATTTTATTGAGAGAGAGAGAGAGAGAGAGAGAGAGATTAGAATGTACATTGATAATTTAGACTGTACATTTAGACCGTATATTCAGGCACTTTCGACCATATATTTAGACTGTATATTCACGCACTTTGGACCGTACAATTAGAATTTAGAGACTTTGAAAAAGGCTGCTTTGGATCCTACATTTTTATTTTATTGAGAGAGAGAATTTAGAATGAACATTGATAATTTAGACTGTACATTTACAACTGGAATGTACAATTAGAATTTAGAGACTTTGAAATAGGTTGCTTTGGATCCTACATTTTTATTTTATTGAGAGAGTGAAAGAGAGAGAGAGAGAGAGAGAGAGAGATAATTTAGAATGTACATTGATAATTTAGATTGTATATTTACAAGTGGAATGTAATTTTATTGAGAGAGAGTGAGAGATAGAGAGAAAGAGAGAGAGGGAGAGAGAATTTAGAATGTACATTGATAATTTAGACTGTACATTTAGAATTTAGAGACTTTGAAATAGGTTGCTTTGGATTCTACATTTCTATTTTATTTTATTGAGAGAGAGAGAGAGAGAGATTAGAATGTACATTGATAATTTAGACTGTACATTTAGACCGTATATTCAGGCACTTTCGACCATATATTTAGACTGTATATTCACGCACTTTGGACCGTACAATTAGAATTTAGAGACTTTGAAAAAGGCTGCTTTGGATCCTACATTGATAATTTAGACTGTACATTTACAACTGGAATGTACAATTAAAATTTAGAGACTTTGAAATAGGTTGCTTTGGATCCTACATTTTTATTTTATTGAGAGAGAGAGAGAGAGAGAGAGAGAAAGAGAGAGAGAGAGAGATAATTTAGAATGTATATTGATAATTTAGAATGTATATTGATAATTTAGAATGTACATTTACAACTGGAATGTAATTTTATTGAGAGAGAGTGAGAGAGAGAGAGAGAAAGAGAGAGAGGGAGATAGAATTTAGAATGTACATTGATAAATTAGACTGTACATTTTACAACTGGAATGTAATTTTATTGAGAGAGAGAAAGAGAGAGAGGGAGAGAGAATTTAGAATGTACATTGATAATTTATACTGTACATTTAGAATTTAGAGACTTTGAAATAGGTTGCTTTGGATCCTACATTTCTATTTTATTTTATTGAGAGAGAGAGAGAGAGAGAGAGGGAGAGATATTAGAATGTACATTGATAATTTAGACTGTACATTTAGACCGTATATTCAGGCACTTTCGACCATATATTTAGACTGTATATTCATGCACATTCGACCATATATTTCGACCATATATTTTATTGAGAGAGAGAGAGATTTTAGAATGTACATTGATAATTTTAGACTGTATATTTCACCGTGCATTTAAAATGTACATTGATATTTTTTATTTATTTCGCGAGAGAGAGAGAGAGAGAGGGAGAGATAGAGAGATTTTAGAATGTACATTGATAATTTAGACTGTACATTTAGACCGTATATTCAGGCACTTTCAACCATACATTTAGACTATATATTCAGGCACTTTGGACCGTACAATTAGAATTTAGAGACTTAGAAAAATGTTGCTTTGGAATGTATAATTAGCATTTACAGACTTTGAAAAAGGTTGTTTTGGATCCTACATTTTTTTTATTGAGAGAGAGAGAGAGAGAGAGAGAGAGAGAGGGAGAGGGAGAGAGAATTTAGAATGTACATTGACAAATTAGACTGTACATGTAGGAATCCTAACAAGAAATCCTAACATCCTTCAACTTCAAAATCATATACTTACATCCGTAAAGTTGGACTACACATGCGAAATAACCCGACAATGTTGAAGACCACTAGACATTTTTTACCTTCCAAAGTAGTTAACCGCCCTCATAGAGCACAAAATAGCCCGACAATGTTGAAGACCACTAGATATATGTTCAATCTTGTAACCAGTGTATTTGTTCTATGGTAGGACTGACTTTCATCCTCGACACTGGAGTTATCTAGTTCGGCATCAAAGATAACAACATGCATCCTTCTGAGGCTCAAGAAAATAGAAACTAAGTTCGATTCATTGGACATTTAAACTATACATTTTTAGAACATACAAACAGCAGATTAACCAGAAAAAAACACCACAAATAGCAGCAAAAACTAAAGCAACATTGACAAGAATTTGGACAGTAGATTTAGGCAACAAAAGTTCGATTCATTTCCCACAAAAACTACAACTATTTCCACATTGTTGGGTGTTTCAACTATTTTCATATTTTGATATTTGTCAGTGTTTCAAGAGTACAAATTCCCCAAATATTTACAAGCAAAAAAGAAATTCAATACTGGAATTCCTTGCACAAAAAAAACGACAAAAATTCCATCATGTCTGAGCATATAGTTGATTTTCTTGAAATGTTTTTTGTCCGGACTTGTAGTGATTTCTTGTGTTAAAGGAATGAGTGTATAATCTTTGCTCTCATCTTCCTGCAGTCATCTTTTGTTACTTTAGTTGTTGGCTGTTCATTCGTCAGGTATTTCTTCATGATTGAAATCACGATAATTCCACAGTCAACACTGCAATAATTCAAAATCAGGTAATTAAAATTGGTAACTAGATTTCTTTTTGTAGTTAAGATTAGATGCAGTGACAGTAATTACTTACCTTCCAGTTGCTTGTTGCGGAGAGTCCTTTTCTATCTCCACTTTGTCAGTAACATTTGTTTTGGAGCCAGCCTCATTCAAGTAGTCTGCAACAACTTTCCTCTGTGGCCAAGTAAAAAATGTAAAAGCTTCAATAGCACTATATGTATAAATCAAAAAGAAGTTGAGACAATCAATTTCTTGATTCTAGAGAGAGAGAACAGCCCAGATTGTCAAACTTTCATCTGAATTCCTAAGATGAGAATAACCCAGATTGTCATAATCTGGAACTAGCAGATACAAATGCAGAGAATAATGAGCTTGAAGAGAATATCCCAGATTACCAGAGTCTGGAATTAGCAGCTACAATCCTATATTTCCAATGGAAATGAAATAGAAACACTACAAAAGCTTGATGCATTCACAGTCAGCATTAATTATGTTTCCCATGGAAAAAATAGACACAGATCTATAAGATTTGCAGCAAACATTTCAGAGAAAAATTGCAGTTTTCCATCTGTAATTGGTGCAAGTTGCCGACTAAACTACTAAAGTACTAATACATAATCTACATGCTAGATAAAAACACTCAGAATAACAAGTGTAAAACAATTGTAATTTCTGAAGAAATGAAACATTCTCAAATGGAGGATCTGAAATTTGACGAGCAATTTTTGGCAAAAGTTTGAGCTTTCGCTTACCAAATTGTCTGTTGCACCACAGTATATGTCTTTGCCAACTCTGCGCAGCATAGAGTTGTAGAACTTCCAGTTTCCATCATCTTTGTCAAGTACCACCAGTGTCCAATGTGATTGAACAACTAAGGGAAACAAGAAGAATCTTGCTTGCACAGCTTTATTCATATATTTATCAAGAATATTCTTCAGTTGTCTTGCCCCTTTGTTTTGAACCATAAGCTATTTATACAGGGGAAAAAAAATAGACTTAATTTGCTTGTGAATAATACAAATGCTTGTTTTTTGTAGTTCTAGTTTCTTACCCAAAAAAAGCTGGGGAATATGACTGACTTTGGTGGTTGAGTATCCAAGTCAAATGTCGGTTCTGCTTGACTGTGTTCTTGCATGAGGACATGTCCATACGCATCTAAACACTGTTTTTTCAATGAAACAGGATTAGTAGTATACTTTTGTTTACAGTATGCAAATATAACAAGATAATAGGGCAAGGAATAACCCGGGTTGATATTGATTCTTCATATAGCAAGTTTTGTATGTCACAAGCTTCAACGTGCAGCGTTTGATCTGGCACATCCCACACGACAACACTGCATAATGTTTTCAAAATTGAGTTATTACTTTTAAGCATTATAAATTTACTAGAACAACATACAATCCTAATGTACAATCTACAGAAAATGCACTCAAAATGTACAGTGTATACACAAAATGAACTTAAAATGTACAATCTACACTGAAAATGTACACTGTACACAATTTTTCCGTTTGCACAAAATGAACTCAAAATTTACAGTCTAATCTCAAAATGTACATAAAATTATTTAGGTTAGAATTTAGACTGTATATTTATAATATAAAGCAAGGATTGGAATGTACATTTAGGGACTTAAAAACCAACAACTAGCATATACTGTACATTTTATACTGTACATTTTAGAACTGAGAAATGTGAACTACAAACCACAACTAGCACATACTTACCATTATTAAGATTTAGATTGTACGTCCATAGCATTATCGATAAAACATCAATAACAGCAGCATCTAGATGCATACCATAAGTCAAAATAAGGATTTCCAAAATAGAAGCATGATGAGAATATTTCTTACTTAGCATGTTCAGCTCTCCAAATTTGTAGAATTCTATTCATAGCTTGTCGATTTATGAGTTCAGTCATATCAGTCTGACCCTTCCACTTCTTCAGCTTCTTTGGTGGCCTTGCCTTTCTCTCATACTGTTTGCATGAACTTAATTCAATGACATTTGCTTGTGGACTCTTCTTCTTCAATTCCTCGTACACATAGTCATTGCAAACATTCTTCTTTCTATCATCTCTTTCTTTTACCCTTATGGCTCTTGACGGTGGTGTCTCTTGCTTCTTATCCTTTCGCTTGGCGTCATTGATTTCTCCATATGCTTGTGTGATTTCATGGAGTTTAATATTTATGATTTCAAACTCCAACTCTTCATTTTCTGTCTGCAATCTTTCTATTTTTTCTGCTGTTGCTTTCTGGGTTACTTGGTGTACTTCCCTTTCAGTTTGAATGCCATACTCCTGTGTCAGCTGATGCACCTGATAATCTTCAATTCTTCCTTCAAGTTCCTTGTTGATTTCTTCAAGGTTTTGGATTTTCTGGCAAAGTTCAACTATGTATGTGTCCTTTCTCTCTTCTTCAAGTTTTTGGATTTCTCTTATGCCTTGTTCTTCTTTAACTTTCAACTTCAGCATTTCTATCAACTCTTTTTGGGATTCTAGAGTTCGCTCAAACTTTTGACAAATTTCGCTACTCTTAATCTCTGCTGCCTTCTTTTCTTTCTCCAATATTTCAATCCTTTTTTTTAGTTCATCAATCACTTTGATTGCATCCTCATTTGATTTCTCCATCACTGTTGCACAAACGCTATCCAAAGGTGACAAACTGTTAGGTACCAATGTTGATCCCGAGTCAGTCTCTTGTGTCGCAGTGAAAGAATTAACTTCATAGGATGGGAAAGTTGAAGTGGTCAAGTCCTCTAGTCCTTGCACATTTAAGAAATTCTCTTCCACTTCATTGTTTGCTTCACCTTTTTCTGCATTTTCCTCTTCATGTACTTCATCTTTGTCCCCCAAATACACAGCTGCAATTGTTTCCTCCACCTTGTTCCCTTCACCTTCGTCCCCTACTTCATTTTTCTCCTCACCTTTTTCTCCATTTTCCTCTCCACGTACACCATCTTGGTCGCCTACAACCTCTTCTTGCTCTATCTTTGTACAAACATCTTCCTCTACAGAAAACACTTGTGCAGATAGTTCAGCAAACATCTTTGTTTCTTTATCTGTTTGTCGTAGGCCGGTATTGTTTACCTATTGAACAAGAGGAAAAGATAATCAACAATGTGTACAATCAATGTTTCATTTTCATCAAATTAAGTACATCGAGAAACCAAACACAAGCCACAAATAGTGAGGGTAAATGTTAAAGTAGAAAAGTCAAGTAAGACTAGTTCTACTTCAAATTAAGTCGATGTTCTAATAACCTCAAGAAAGGGTATATCGAGACACCAAACAGAAGTCACAAATTGGGAGGCTAAATGTAAGGTACAAAAGAAAAGGATGGGATTACCTCCAGATATCAAATGAATCTTTTTACTTGAACAATATGCAATCCTAATGCATACCGTACAGAAAATGAATTCAAAATCTACAGTGTACACACAAAATGCATTTCAAATGTACAATATACACTAAAAAGTCAGCAAAAAATAGTACTTGAAGCATTGCAACAGGTGTAAGCATTAAAACATCAAAAAAATGCTCTAGAGTTTGTTTCAATTTATTACTTACTTTATCAAGTGGAATTTGACTCAATTGTTCGAAATCCTTCAGACTTTTCCGAAGGTCTGAGATTTTCCACTTTAAAAGTCTTGGAACTGCATCTTCTCCCTTTACTTCCACAAGGTTGGTGTGCTCACAAAGAAAGTACTGCACAAAGAAATTGCAAAGTCAAAATATGAGTGATAAAGTAAGTAGTAAAGTAAAAAAAAGTGTGTCAAATTTAATTACCAGTAACAGAATTGAAGATCCTTTCAATTGTTTGATATCTCTGTGATTACTGTGAATGGAATTGAACAAATACTTCAACACAGCTGCTGCCCAATCATATTCCTTGACTTTTTCAAGGTCTTCCATATAATGGACATACAACCAATTCACCGAGGTTGCTTTGTTGGAGAAAAGCAACATCACACAAAGGTACAGGCAAAGAAGTCTAACAACATCATCTATATCTTGTTGCTCCTCACTGTTTTTCAGATCTCTAATCTTTTTCTCAATTGTTGTGGTTGATAACCTTGATTCCTTAATGTCCAATCTTTTCGCCAAGTCAGTTGCTTCTTTGTTGATTTTCATTTCTACCATCTTCTTATTTCCACAGGAAATACCAAAAATCAACCTTACATGATTCTTTGTAAGCCTTATATTCTTCCCACCTATTCTAAATGCTTTGGTATGTTCTTGATAGGATTGAACAATCTTTAAGACCACTTCATCATACTTCCTACATTGATCACTCTGTAACTTCTTTTTGATTATTGCTTCAAACAATAACCAAAATGGCGTTTTTTTGAGGGAGGCTATGTGTCGATCATTCAACTCATTATCTTTAAGAATTCTAATTATCGACAACAAACTACACCTATTTGAATTGTGCTCTCCTTGTGTCTGGTCTTGTGTTTCTTGTTGCATTTCCAGTTGAAGTTTTCTCGGTCTCTTTCTAATTGGCTGTGATCTGGATGTTTCTTCCATATTCCTCTGAAGTGGTCTTTTCCTAAACTCATATTGAGTTTGTGCTCTTGGCTTCATCATGATACCTACACATGCATAGTTTTAAAGAGCATGTTGTCAGTATATTATAGAGTTGATCATACAAAAATACAAAATGAACTGAAAAATGTAAATCAAGAATTGGAATGTACATTTAGGGACTTAAAAACCAACACTGACATTGGTATACGAATACTAACACCAATATTGGATTGTACAAAGACATCGATTAGTCAATGACTGTACATTTAGGCACTTTGATGTTTTACACTGTACATTTTAGAACTGAGAAATGTGAACTACAAATCAGAACTAGCACATACTTACCATTAAGTCAGGGTTTTTAAAAATACGCATAGTAAGGCGATTAAGTAAGAGAAATCTGGATGCCATTTTGCAGTGAGAATGTGATCAATAATCCAATATACACTCAAAAGTTGACTTAAAACTAACAAAATGTAGTTACCTTGAAGTGTTCTTTGTGCTTCTGATGATGGAGTTGAGGCTTTATCATCAGGAATCTTCTCAATGTTCTCTTGCGAATCTTGTTCTCCGCCACTTGAAATCCGACCATATCCTAGTGCGTTTGCAGTTCCTATAAATTTCATCTTCGATTAATTAGCTGATATAAATTAACAATAAACGAAATTGATTAACAACTATACACAAACTTTTTATTCGCATTGTTGTACGAATCTTCAACTTTGTGCACTCAGATCTAGGGTGATACTCGACTGAATCCTGAACAAACGATCGCACTTGCTAGAGAAGGGGGTTTTCAGAATCGTCGATTTAACAAACGAGGGTTTTCAGAATCGTCGAATCGATCCGAGAGATCGCATTTCCTAGAGAAGGGGTAATATCGGAAGAAAGAGGGTAAAACTTATGTGCAGGACCTTACAAGCTATTGGGCTGGGCAAACATATTTGTTCCGGACCTTGCAAGGTATAATACTTGTTGGCAGGACCGGCCCACAAAACTCTAAAAAAAGATCCACCTCACTAAAGGAATATCCGCAACCATTATATACCTCACTAAAACAACCACCAAAAAACCCGGAAAAAAAAAATTACTGAGTTTTCAAGCACACAGAAAAAAGCCCATCCAAAAACACAGCCAACACTAAGAAACCCTAAACACAAACCCTAGACATCACCGAAATTCCAAACCAAAACCCATATTTACACTCTAAACCAAATAAAGAAACAAAACAAAACGGCAAGAACTTTTTCCATAATGCTTCCATCAACAGAATGAGGGTAGGCAGACTGCACTTATGAATGGTTACATTGCCACAGCGGACACAGACATACTAGAATAAGTGTTTGACTTTGAAGATACTTTTAGTATCCAACTGTCTCGTTAGGATCAACTGCGTCGGCAAGAAGTTGGGGCTTCCAACAATATTTTAGTATGTTTGAGTATGTGGCGACTAACTTCATATTTGGAAACCCAAAAACCATCATGCCAAACATGTAGGATTAGAGAGCGACAGGATACTATGTGATAAATTCTGGACTGCGGGCCCTGGGTTCTAGTTGGCTGTCATATATTTCAGTTGGATGGATTATTAGGAAACAAAAGGAGCGCGTTAATAACTCATATCACCAAGAAGGATATTGAAGTTGAGTTTCTACAGAACTAGTAGGATGGTATCAAAGATCAGGTAAAGATTTCTTTGTTGTCGCAATATGACATACTGAATGATCTAGAATATATCTAGCGAAAATAGATGGAGGGAAAAGAAAAAATACTACAAAATTGTGGTGATATAGTATAAGATGTCATTGTTAGTGGTTTTCATTAGTTTTAACCATATAGGAAGAGATTGCTTGTTGCAGATATGAAGTTAACTACATTTGGATATGACTGTCGTAAAACAAGGAAGTTTAGGATATCAACTAGCGGGGAGAGTCGTTGAGTTCAAAGGAAAAACAAAATAGTTGGAGCTCTAAAGGATAAAGGAAAAAAAAAAGTGTATTTGATCAAGGAATACCGAGTTAGTACAGACACTGCTGAACTAGATTGGAAATTCATAACGAACTCGGGATGCTTATTTATTTTTTAGTAAGTTTGATCCATGATTAAGAATAGAGTTTCTATTGCACATTGTTTGGAAATTACTCTAGGACTATTGTCAGTATAGTCTATTCGCTCGAGACTAGTAAGTAAGATAACTTTGCCAACCATTTTTTAGGTAAGATTCTCCATTCGCTAAATCCAAGAAAAGATTCTCCTTCCTAGATATGCACATTTACTCGCACACCTAAACTTGATTGTAAACCTGGATTGTACACTCCATTATAGAATCTTATCGATTATGATAATAATTATTGAAACTTATGCATTCTCAGCAAAGGAAGTCATATCCGGAACTGAATCGTCACAGAGTTTACAATTTGTCCTAGAGGATGGATTAATTTCTCGGAGCTTTAATTTCTATTGTTTCATCCTGCAACCCTAATTTTTAATCTACAAACCGATGGGCAAACCAAATGAAGGATTTATACTTCAAGGATATGTTTTGGGCTTGTGTCTTAAGACTTCAAAGGAGGTTGGGTGATTTATTTACCTTTGTCTCGAGTTTCCATACCATTAGAGTTCCCAAGCTAGTATTAGAATTATATTGATCTTCGAAGGGTTGGACCGAGGCTAGGGGAAGACATCTGCTTGGGTTGGAAAGTTGTCTAGAGTTGGCAAAAGGTGCAAGCTGAGGAATTTCTAAAATCTCGCCAATGTAGAGTATGATTCATTTTGGGCTAGAAAGGGAGACTAGACACATAGAACCCTTGGGATAGTAGAAGAAGTAAGAGGTGTGGGATTAGCGGTTGGCTTTACTGTGATTTCTCAGCAACTTATGTGGGTGTTTCCGTATCTAATCAACGTATCTTTGCTAGATGGAGGCATACTCTCATGGGGGTATAATGTGGCCACTTATACAAGACAGAAAAGGCCATTGGTACCCTGCAGACCTTAGAGCCCAACCAGCCTCCATCGCATCAAAGTTACAGGGTAAAGATTTCCTTTTCTATATCCAACTGAATGACTTGTGCCGTGCTATGTTAACAAAAAAATGCTGATGTTCTAATAAATTACAATTTGAAACGGACATTCCAGAGTATGGTATGCCTAGAACAGGATATTTTCAAGATGGGGTATTCAGAGATCCTAACAAAAGATGTGGCTATTAGCCCAAATACCTGTTTAAAGAGCTCATGAGGATCGGCTCCGTTGACGTTCATCTCAGTCCTCTTTGCAGCGTTCTTCTGCCAACACGCCACGCTTGAGCGGATCCACTCCTATCTCTGGCAATGATGCCAAAGGCAGCCGAGCTGCGAGAGGATGAAAAAGCTCCATCAATATTAAATTTAATCACTTGAGTGGGGGGGAGGTATCCAACACCCCTCCTCGGTCAACTCTCGAAGGAACCTCCTTCACAGTGGCAGTGGCTTTGCACCCAAAAATCACTGACGATGTTTTAAACATTTTATTACATGGAGGACAATTAGAAGACATTTTATTAAATGGAGCAGGATTTATGTGTTCTTTATCTATGACCCAAATTTTATAAACTTCTTTTATTTTTGGAAAGGCTAGAATTCACACTCCGACTTTGGTGTGTACCATATGTTCCTCCAAAATGTTACGAGTTTCTTTAGTGTAAAAGTTACAATACACACCAATATGTTATGATTTTTAGTAAAAAGGCTATGAATTTTATTGCTAAAAAAATTACGAGAAGCAAATGTTGTATTCTTAATGAAAATATTATGAATCATATTGCTAAAAAGTTATCAATTTTTAGTATAAAAATATGAGTCGCACCAAAATGTTACTCCGTATACATTTTTACGAGTTTGCTCAATTTGAACCATATATTAGGTACGTAACAGGTGTGTATTGTAGATTTTTCTTTTTTTCTTTTTTTTTTTCCCCTTTTCATAATCTGTACCCAGCTCGTTTTGTTCAACTCATTGAGCAACAAAAAATCTATAACACTTATCAACAAAAAAAAAAACTAGACAAGCTAAAAAACGCCCCGATAATATGGGAACTCCAGTTTGATACTTCGATGCTTTACAAAAATACACACCTCATACTCTATGCTGTTGCAATTACCCACATTCGTAACTAGTAGGCAAATATGAATTGGCACTGTACGACACAAAAACACAGAGGTGCCTAGTTGTTGAAGGCCGGTTTGAATAAAACTGAATTGCACCGGATCATTGGTTATTGCATAGCATCCAAATACACAAGGCTAATGGAACATCATGATTCCCCGAAGAAACTGAAAAGAAAAACAGCGGATAAAGAGAAATAGGAACACTTTTAGTTTTCTCTTTTTCTCTAGTACTGACAATTAGAAGACAACTTGTGCATATCACCGGAGGCTAACTGATTAACCTTCATTTAGGTCAATTGCATGTCACATGCCGCTTCAACACCAATGACTTCCTTATACCTAAAAATCATGTCCTGGTTAGCTTCTCCATGTTTGCGTCCCACTTTGGTAGTTCTCATCGGCACACGAGATGCCTATTGGCACCCGAGAAATTCGAAGTTGGTCATTCAACCAACCATTTGAATTCTGTAACTTGTGGACCAAAAGTTTCCATATCTGGTAAGTCTTGAAGTCACTCCATTAACTTCTGCAACGCTTTCCAATATCTCAAACAGGAAGGGTTCAAATGAATGGCCCGAAGAATCCAGGTCCGAGAGCCTTGACAAAACTCCACACCAGAGAAAGAGCCATAACCATCTTTAGCCTCTCTTGAAAGCAAATGCATTTGAAAAAACAGTTCTGCAGGCCTCCTCTCTGTAAGAAAATAGGAGTATTTGACACAAGAAAATAAGTTAACCAACCACAATATACACAAGTAAGAACCCTGTCCAGCAGGAGAAAATTTTGACTACAATGGTTATTTGTAACGTCCCTCTCACATTTGGGTGGGACCTACACATATATGCAATCCACCTCATCTGAGAGGGCGTTACAAATAACTGCTGTGTCCAATTATTTTTTTTTTTGTCCCTTTAGGGCATTCACACAGCATTAAATATAGCCCACATATTCACTAGGCTATGGCTCCACGCCAGTATGTTTTTTCTGCCCTAGTTCCTTTGGGTGCCATTTAAGCACCAAACATGTCTGCCAATGTATCACAGCCCATTTACATTCGACTTTGCAAGAAAACACTTGGTAAAATTGATTTACATTGCAGCCAATAAAAAAGATAACTGATTTACATTCCAACACCAGACCATGATCAACAGGAAGATTACATTGACATTATATATCCAACCTGTTAACAAACTTCGGCAAAAGACTATACTGGGAACACTTCTGTTCTAACCAGGGTAACACAATGAATCGCATACTTAAAATGAAAAAAGTGCGGGAAGAGAACCAAACCTACGACTTTTTTTTTTTTAAGTGATTATATTGCTTTTTTTTCAATCAGCATATTGCTTATGGTGGACTTCTAAAAAAGTAAGCGATTATGATTATATTGCTTATGGCCGTGAAAGTCACATGGGTCGTGTGTTTCTCTCAGAGTATATTGTTGGCGGAGTCTTAATCTATTAGCTAAATATTCATGGATCATGATTGTTTCCATAGGAAGGATACAACTACCCATCAATAATTCTAAAATAGTTCCACATTTCATCCATAGATCCTCGATCACAACTAATTAAACGAAAACTATTGCACTAAATTGACGTATATGTAACCCAGTGGTCAAATGAAACCAAACCTGGTGGCCAAGAAAACCATTCAAGGCGAAGGTTTTTCTCCCATTCGGCTATAGAGCCAATGCTAGCTTCCGCTTGACCCAATAGAAGTGAGACAATGGGTAAGGAGATCACAGATGCCTCTTTAGCTTTCATGAGACTTCCAATGGCAAGAGATATGAACCGGGAATCAAAAAGCTGTCTAGCAAGCTCAATACAGATGGCACCTGAACCCATCAAAGACAATTAACAAGTGAACCAGAGAGAGGAAAAGCTCAAATCTAAATATCAGGCAAAGGACAGCAGATTTCTTAGAATCCCGATACATTGAAGTTTCCATTAACAGTTTTTAAATCATACTAACGTCTTTTGGACCACAAAACTTTTAACACACACACACACACACAGCATCCAAAACCCTTGCAGTAGCCCCTGGAATTATGAATGTGTAGTTAAAAGATTCTCCAAGCAATACCAGAGAGATCGAGCTCCACAAGGAACATGTTTGCTGAGAACATAAACGCACCCCGCCCCTCCGACGCACGCGTGCTCGATGATAACATAAAAGACAAGATACTAATCCATATCTAATTACCAAAAAATTGCTAGAAAAAGTACCATGACAGAGAAAAAGGCAGCTCTCAGCACCAGCTAACGAACAGGCTTGTGCAAGTAACTCTTCTGCACAAAGGAAATCCTTGCTCCATACAGCAATCAGGCCCTGCACCAAGCTAAATACAGCCATCCACATATTTTCTGAATTCTTGATCTCTTTTGAGCAATTCTCAAAGCACAACTCCAATAGATTTGAATCAGCCTGTAGTTCATATTGAGATTCAATAAACTTAAGGCATATCCAACCGATAGGACAATCAGTTTTGAGCTCCAAACATCTTGTATATGCTTCATGTAATCTTGACAAATTGTCTTCTGCAGCATAGGCACGGCATAATTGCAAGTGTGCAAAAAAGAGATAACTGTTGGGAAGCAAAAACCCAGAGGCACTTTTCGCGTGGTTGATACAGCCATTGTGGTCTCCACCTTGAAAACTTACCTCTGAGGCGCAAAGTAGAAGTTGGAACATTTGGTATTGAGAAAACATATCTTTCTTTGAGCATAATTGATCTGAAAGAGCCACCTTAATAAGTCGACCAAGTATCTCACACAAATGTTGCGGAAACCTCTCCTCACGAGCCTTCTGTAGATAATTTAGTATAAGCAAGTATAGAGCATTATGGTTCCACGGTTCTTGATGTAATTGCCTGTAATTAATAACCCACTCATGTTACTCATCTTAGGAAATAATGACAATCAAAAAAATCCCAAAATGGGAAGATATTTGAAGATGGAATTTCTTCAAGAAAATTTAAGTACCGGAAATTGGAAATAACCATCAATCAACTTTCTTAAAAGAAACAAAAGTAACAAAAACTTGCAAACAGAAGGATTTGCTAATCAACTTATATGAAAATAGTTTTGAAAAGTACACTTTCACATGTGAATCACAAGAATCTATTGCTTGAAGAAGTCAAAACACAAAAAAAAAAAAGCCTATTTACTGAATATTGAGACATAAACATATGGTGATGTTTTTAAGAAAGGAATAGAAAGAGGAAGAGGGTGCTTAGGGAAATAAAACTATAGTACTTCTGCAGTTGCCGGATTGCTCTTGTTTCATGCACGAACTGGCATTTACAGGTTGGAATAGCTAATTTCTTGTAGTTTTGAGAAGCATAACAAGCAACCGCACCAGCACCAAGGATATCATATGCTGATTTTAAACCCTTTTCTTCCAGCCCCCCCAAAGGACCTATTATGAAGCATCTGCTTGCAATGTGGGGATCTTTCCATTCCTTATCACAGAGTTGGAGATAACCAAGCAGATTCCTGTTAACAGCAAAGTTAGAGGGCGGTCATTGAAATGAGGATGGTTTGGTTGATAAAAGATATCAACGATTACGAAAACACCAAGCATAAGAATTACGAAAAACATCGAGCAGATGAATTAAGAACGTCGAAATTGATGAGATGTAAGTTGAATAGTTTCAGCAGTTAAAAGTATTCCAGTCTATCTAAATCTTGTCAAAGAATATGGAGTTATGGAGGAGTGGCATGTTAATATTAGCACAAACAGAGCTCATTATTACAGTGATCATTGATCAAGCTCGGCACAGCTAATTTGGAGGGTCTGTGAACTCTGGACAAGCCAAGAATTCTTTGTGCAGCGCAGCTCACCCAGTAAAGAGTTCTAAAGATTTGAGCAGAAGCAATTTTGAACAGCCCAGAAAGGGAATATTCTTGCATCCATCATCCATGTGTTGAGACATAACGGTATTACTCGAAATTACTGATAATACTGTTTGATAAAGACGGACTGTGTCACTGTGAAGTATAAAAGATGACAAAGGTACTCTCGTATGAAGTCGTTATTTAGCTATCTTTAGAATGGCTATATCATGCGTAACTTTCTTGAAAAAAATAAACAGGCGCATAAGTTTTATCAAGTCAGATACTTATCGCTCTATACACCAACAAGCTGGCCAATCCAGCCTGGGTGTACTCAGGCTTCACTATATAAAACAAGCACACTATTGGGACCAAGCTTGACTGGATAAGTATTGCAACAGGCCTTTAAGAGCCTAATAATGAGCCAAGCCCAGATTATTCGTGAAAAGATCTTCGTAGAGGTCATTACAAAATAACACGTTATATTATCTCCTCTAGATGATCAATTAAAGTATTAAACTATTCTTATTCCGCTTATTCTATCATATTTTGATAAGCAATGTTCCATATAATTCACAACCTAGGAATTTTGAAGAGCTCACCGAACAAAAGACCAAAATATCTATCAAAGTTTCATTCTTTCAACAGTTCGATTAAACCAAGTGTGATCCATGACTGAAAAGAAATAAGTGTCATTCTAACAGCCGGCCTATGGGCAGTGGCTAATTTGGGGATAAAGACAGAACAATTAGAGTCCCAGTCACTAAGTTTCACGTGACCAATACACTTTCACTTGTTTTTCTTGTCAATTCTCACACTTTTTACACATAAGTCGAGACTATCCACGGATCAATATGTGGTTTGTTAGAATACTCCGAAAAACAAAAGCCAAGAAAACTAGAAGCGTGATCCTTGGCTGGAATTCTATTACTCATCAGAAAAATGAGTTAACAATGAACAAGCTGGCCTTGCCAACCGTGTGGATGAGGTTGGCTTCTCAAGTCACCTCATTGTCTTACCCAGCCTGAAAGTAAGGTCCTCAAGTGATCAGGTCCCAGGCACAACTCTAAAAAAAGGGTTGCGATGGGCGGGATAGGTGGGCTTTTGGGAAGGTGCGTATCCCAACTAGAAGTATATGGGCAATTAGTAACAATTCCAATATAGTGAAAAAAATTGAATTTCTAATCGTGAGCGAAGTATGACTCAAATCTAATCAAGCTTCCATATCAACTTATAGCAATAGTCCTCTTCAGACTGAAAGCCGAGCAATCCGATGATGCAGACCAATATTGGAAGTATTTTAGAAATATAGGAATTTTATTTTATTATTTCAAATTAGTATTTTAGTAGGTGTGTTTTATTTAATTAAGATTTTACTTTCCTAGTTTGTTTTAATGTAGTAGGAATATTTATTTCTATATCTTGCTAGGATTCTTCAAATTAGGAAATTAGGTATCTTAGAGTTACTAGTTTCCTATTCCTTGTTTCTTTATTTCTTTATTAACCGGGATTCAGCTTTCTATTTTGTTGTTTCCTTTTCGGTCCTAGTTTTCTAGTATAAAATAAGTTGTAGGGTGACATTAAAATTTGGTTGTTTATGATTAATGAAAAACTGAGTTTTTTCTCATTATAGTTTGTTCGAGGGAGTACCTCTAGTTCAAACTTGTTTGTGATTTTCGTTGCAAATAGTTTCGTAAAAGGAGGCTTCTCCCTGCATCAGTTGGTATCAGAGCTGCAAGTTCCAATCTTGACTATGGCTCTGCCTCGCTGTCGTCTTGTTATACCTCGGATTCCGAAAGAGGAGGAGGTATCGGATGACGTTTCTATCACCAAACCTTTTGGCGGGTAACTATCAGCCGAGGGAGAGGACAAGGGCAGTCAAGGTTTCAAATCATGATCGACTTTAGGAATCTAGTTCAAAGATCAACTTTTCTAAGATCCAGTAGTAGATTGGAGTAAGCCACCAGTTTTTTATGAAGAACCGGTGGAGAAAATTATAAAAAAGAGAAAATAAAAAAATATTGCAAAAAGAGGTGGTTACAGTTTTGGCATTGTTGGAAACTAATTCAAAAGAATCAGTTAGATTTGATTATTATGAAAATCTTAAAGATGGTAAGGTTCACCAGAATAATGCATTTGTTGATCCGTTTTGGGCATATATTGATGATTTTGCAAGCAACAAGTTGTGGGCTCATGCCTAACATTAGAGCTTCCTCGGCTAATTTTCGAAGATTCTTCTTTGGAGTTTGGGTTTGAAAAGATTAATTTAAAGTACAAGGTTGATGCATGCAAACAAGATTCGACGAATTCAACTGTATAAGCTCGAGGACAGCAGCACTTAGGCAATGACGTGGAAAAAGGTCAGGCTACGATGGAAGATACTTTAATTCTCAAACTAGGTATCCATACCCGCGAAGCATCAAGAGTACTGGGGTAATTGGCTGTATAAATATGCTTCATGGCAAAATGAATGCCAACATAACCTATTCTTCCAACAAGATACCTTATTGGAATGCAGCCTAGGTTTCTTTTTTTCCTTGGTGTGTGGCAAAGGATACGATCCTCGCAATAGATAATTTTATGCGGCGTTAGATGGTTATGGTGAATCGGTGTTGCAAGTGTTTGAGAAGAGTCAATGGCGCATTCGTTTATTCATTGTCTGGTCGCCAAGGTGCATTGGAATGTGGGTCCTATTTCGTGGGGCATGCCGCATGTCACGGGTTTTTCCTTTGATGATTCCGTTGGGCCTGATGTGGTCAATCTGGAGAGAGAAATCAAAGATATTTTGGTAGGGAGGATATGCCATTGTTCAGAATTAAGAGTCTTTTGATTTCTACTTTGTTTAGTTGGGATTCAAGGGAGTGCAACCCTATTTTGAGTCAATTCTTTGACATGCTAGATATGTTTGGAGTATATAGGGGGGTGCAGAGTTTTTTTTTTTTTTTTTTTAATTTGATCTTTTCTTTTTATTCCTCAATTTCTTCTGCACATGGGTGGCATCCCCTTGATGCCTTCTCAATAAAATTTTATTACTTATCAAAAAAAGAAAGAAGATATGCATACCTTATTAAATCACTGCTAGGGTACATGTGAAGAACTTTCCGAAGATGTTTTAGTCCACTTCCAATTCCGAGGCTCCCCTTAGATCCCTGTTTGACCTAGAAAAGCAACAAGCATTTGGCCTTCCAGGAATTGAAAAAGATACTACCTACACAGTTAATGCGTAAACTGCGATCATTGGAAAAAGAAACTTACAAGTTTACCAAGTGCTATCAAGAAGTGCATTCTGGTTATATCTTCATTAGATACAACATAGCGGCGACTGCTTGAAACCACTGACTCCAGCAGATTACATCGATCTAGTGCATGAAAGGCAGATACTACAAAACTAATTTTCGAACTTTGAAATAATTCTTTGGGCATTTTTAAAATGCTAGTAGCTGCTGATTCCAGTCCAGAGATGTAGTACAGCAACCTACAGATCAAAATAACTGAGGCATCCTTGGATGGCTGTTCCATGGACAAAGCACGTGCAGCAAGATCTTTCGTAATGGAAAGAACAAGGTCATTCTTTCCAAGTTTCCATAAAGAAAGAGCATATATGTGCAAACCTTCCAAATCAAGCAGACCTAGAATTAATGCCAGGATAAAATGTGTTAGAAATGGAAACCATGCAAATACACCACACAGATTCACAAATGAGTTGTTGGGAGGAAGAGCCTCTGGCTAGAGCTTTTCCATTAGTCCATCACTTGCAGTTTGTTTTTTGACAACAAAACAGAAGAAGAAAGATTCAGTAAGCGATGGTGATATATTAGCTTACAGTTGATAGAGAGGCATATAGGGCTTATATTTGCGACGACATTAAAATTAAGTTTTCGGTTTATTGACCTCAGGAGTGCCCTCTCTGTTTTCTAGCTCTTCTTTATGCCCATGGCAGGGCTGGAAGAAACAAGACAACGTTACCTTGGGAGCTAAGAATAACGGCAATGCTATGGGGAGGTGTTTGTGAAGTATTTTTGGGTTTCTGTTGTGCAGTATTTTAGGGTTTCTGTTTATTGTTACTTATCTTTTATGTTCCGGGTAATTTAGTCTTTTGTATTATTAGGGTTTCGCTAAGGTTATTAGGGCTAACCTATATTATTCCTTCATTAGTCTTGTAATTATTCAAACTTTCTCAATGCAATAATATTGCACGTTAGTTTTCTCTCTCTCCTTTGCAAGTATCATGGTATCAGAGCCACGAGCAGCCATCTTTGAAGCCCTAAGCATCTCTCCCAGCCATTGTTGAATCTCTAACTCTAAGCATCTCTCCCTCCCGTTCTTTCTTCTGCTTGCACAAACCCTAAGCTCTCTCCTCACGTTCTTTATCTGAAATCAGTTCAAAGCAGCCAACCACCTTCGGTCGGCACCCTGACATCGCCGACCTCCGCGACATCACCCTTGCCAACGCCGACAACTGGCAACTGATTTCCGGCCACCAGCCACGTCGGAAAACACTTAAAATTGTCCAATTGCATCAGAAATCTACTGGGCCACCGAAAATGATTGTGTTATATCCGGTTGTACTCGAAACTGGGTCCTCTCCTATTGCACTTGAAACCCTCTGGTTCCGCACCTTGGAAGTACTTCAGACCCCCGATCTCTCTTATACAGCACTGTTTTGACGTCGTTGGCCGTATTTCTGGACTATTTTGGATCATTTTTCGTACTTCTTATTGCTGTTGAAGAACAGTATTTTGGTTCTCTGTTCTTGTTGAATCTGTTTTATAACTAGGTGTGAGCTACTGTGTTGATATATTTCGTTATCACTATGTTGGAAGATAAAGTTATTGGTGCACGGTTGAATGGTCGCAACTACTCTTATTGGGCAGTGGGCACATGTGATGAAAAATTTCGTTGTGGGTAACGGAGTATGGGGACATGTGGACGGTTCAGTCAAACCACCGTTTGATCCTAAAAAGGAATATTATGTTGTTGCACTTGAAAAATGGACCACTGAAAATGCAAGAATTCTTACTTGGTTTCACCACTCGGTGGACCCAAGCATCGGCATGAATTTTTCGAAACATAAAACATCAAAGAAAGTGGGGGACTATCTGAAAATTATGTATCTTGAATCCAATTTTACTAAGCAATATGAACTTGAGTCCTCTATTTCGCATGTTACACAACAAGATTAATCGATTCAGGAATTTTACAATGAGATGACACACGGGATCAACTGGCCTTGATGGACCCCACAAAATTGCAATCCAATGATGTCTATGTGGAATACCATGAGAAACAGCGCCTTGAACGTATCTCATGGCTCTCCGCGGCCAGTTTGAGCCTCTTCGCGGGGCTATCTTGCACATGTCTTCCTTACCTACAGTAGATGGTGTTGTTCATGAACTGATTGCCGAGGAAACAAAGTTCAAAGTTTCTTCCGTTGCTCCTCCAGCTCAATCTGTCTTTGTGACTTCGACTACTCCATCTAGTCGGTATTTGGCACCTCTCTAGGTAAGAGGTTTATTTTTATGGGTTTGATTGACGCAATCAATTCCCCAAAAAATGTGAGATCCCTCCCACTTTCCAGAAACAAATAGGTCTCCCTCCCTCCCTCCCTCCCTCCCTCTCAATTGCCTTTTAAATGTTTCCCATTGTGAATTGGTTTCGTTCAAAGAGGGCATTTAAATTCTTAAACCAAGCTTTGATTTCCTTAACTCTACAAGCAATATATTAGAACATCCCATTTAGGAAAACAAACTACACAAGGAAATATCGCACATGGATTCGTACACGAGTAATATATGAATGGAAATGAATTACAAGCTTTTTGAATTAATTCCTTAACCAATTTTTGGTTTCCAACCTTTTATTGCCTGTTAACTAGCACAAGCTTTTATTGCACGGGAAGTGCTTACAATAACATTTCCTTATAAGTGATATATGCATGGGAATTTTAAGTTTTTTTTTTTGTATTCCTTACTTTCATTTCCTTCAGTTGATTATCATTCACAAAATCTTCCCCTTTTAAGTTGATTTCATTCAAAGAGGGTTCATTACATTTTGAATTCCCATTCTATTACCACATTAGCAACAACCACATTAGCAACAGACAAATAATTGATATTCTCATTATTTACCTTCTTCTGAGTACACAGCTTTGGTGGCGCATATCTTTGCAACAGGTGAAAAACACGTGGCCACCGTAGCTTTGTTTGTGCACACCGACGAATGTAGATAATGAAAATACCAAAAAACTTAGTGGTAGAAAAATCACTACTTCAGAAAAGGTACGTTGTTTATAATACTAATATGGATATGTTCATAAATCACTAGATTGTCATGCATGCTCCAAGATGGAGAAATTGTATTCAACTCAATACATGGACATTCAGAAAGGCGGTGATTAGAGGTGGCAATTGACAACCCAACCCAACTTGTCCACTTATAACCCAACCCAACCCATCCATATTATAATTTGGGTTGATATAAGTTGAACCCATATTAACATGGGTTGGATTGGGTTGAAAATAAGTTGAAAATGGGTTAATCCCCAAAATTAAAAAGGCTAACAACGGGCGGAGCAAAAATTGTAGCTCCCTCTCTCCTCTGTAGAATGCGCCTAAGTTGGACGGTAGGAATTGTATTTGTGATCTCGTTGTCTTCATTTATGTTAACTGTTAAGTTTAAAAAACTATTTAAACTTAATAAATACATAATCAGGTTAATGTTAAAAAAATTACTACCGTCCAACTTATTAATTTTTTTGAAAGACAGAAATAATTCGATAATTCCATCAGGTAAAGGATGAGTTTAGCGTAAAATTTTGGAGACTTTTTTTTATGGTTGTTTTAGTCTCTCTCTTAAAATTTTACAAGTTTTAGTATAATTTTTACATCACGTAGTTCGACATTTATAAATCAATGTTGGAAAAAGTTTATATAAAGAAACAAAATTTCCAAAAAAGTGAGTGCAATTTTGTTCACACATTTTTTGGTGGGATGACATCACTTTTTGTGGGTTATCATAATTAAATTCCAAAAAAGCCTGTCTTTTTTTAACATTTTGATTCTTTTTGTTGTCTTAGATAATTTACATGGGTTTCTCTCTCTCTCTCTCTCTCTCTCTCTCTCTCTCTCTCTCTCTCTCAGTTATTTAATTGAGCAAGATTGTCGTTTCTTCTTTCAATCTACTACTCTGTTTTCTACCTCTCTCTCTCTCTCATATCCAAAAAGCGTAAATCTCCTTAGATGGGTTTTCTATAGTGAGAGAATTTCAATGTTACTCCTATAATTTGTTTTTTCTTTTTTTGAGAAAAAAAGAAAATTTCAATATTATCTCTTTGGTTTCTAGAGTGAGTATTCAAAAACGAAAGGGAAAATTGATTACAAAAACAACTTACTAATGAATTCAAAACGTATTTAGCAAATTCAAGTTCACGTAGTTCCGGACTTAATTGAAATACCTCGAATTAATTTACTTACCAAATCTGTTAATTGGGAAAAAAAATTGTTTGGGTTGGGTCGGGTTGGGTTGGGTTTTGCTTGACCTATATTCAGCCTGCCCATATTTAACCCAATCATATTCAACCCATATTCAACCTATAACCCATGCCAACCCACTCAAACCCAACCCAACCCAACCCACCCATTTGCCACCTCTAGCGGTGATGAGAAATTTTTAAAACATTCATCGTCACATAGATAAAGATTGGTAAGAACATGCTTGAAGGCTCGATTTGGTTTAGTCTCTCACTTCATGTTTTAGGTATTTGAAGGTACTACAGCCAATGTGCTATTTTTTGGACAATTTTTTATGTTCCATTGAATTGATATGTTCCGTAATTATTTAAATCCATTTATTAGATAAACTCTATTTAAAACTTCTTTAAAAACACCACTTCTAGGAGAAGTCGGCTTGGTTGGTGAGTTAAAGAAGCATAATTCAATTAAACTGTGCTCAGAACGTGTTGCTTCGTGCCTTTAGGCACGGGCAAACCCTAGTATGTATATATAAGAGACATGAATTTGCTGTGTTGCCTAATCTCTCAAGGTGAGAGAATTTACCTTTTAGACTAAGCTTTGTTTCGTCTCTCAAACAATTGAGCCGTACGGGAAAGATTATGACCTATATTGTAACATCCTCCTTTCTCATAAAATAATTGCTTCTCATAACAAGAAAAAGGAAATAACTTGAAGCCAAGTTGTGCACTCAGAAATCAGCGAAACTGTAAATGAAGTTACAAGGAAGTGCATTGTCAAACCTTCCTTTTTTAATTCTTCACACTCCTGTACAGCATGAAGAGCATTCCCAGCCTAAAACCAATAGCATAAGTGTGATTGAGTCAACAAACAATTTTGAGATTTTGAACGGTGTGCGACATGATGATTTTTGAATACGTGCATCATTAAACCTCGACATGGAGGGAGGGGGTAAATATCGGATATGTCTACCTGAAAAAGTGATCTGGCTAAATTAATTGATAAATCTCCGATATGGGATTTTGAAACTTTGCCTGGAAAAGTGCTGTCTGCACAAAGCGCTAGCCTGTACGAGGCAGAAGCAGTTTGATAATCCAACCGTGCCTCACAAACCAGCCCTTTCATATTGTGGGACTCTGAATAGTAGGGTGCCCGTTGCACAGCCTGCTGGATGGCCGCAAATACCTGAGACACCAATAATTCAATTATAGGATAGTTCTGCAGTTTGTAGGCAACTCCCTTCTTGAGGAATGTGAATGGCAAATACTCAAGGTTCTAACTTACAGTCACTTCAATATGGCCATACCTGTGAAGATGAAAGGCGGCCTGAAAGCTTCGCAAGCTTTGCTAGACCAATTTGAAACTCCGCAAGCTGCCCAGATATTGGAAATGTAAGCAGAACTTCAGAAAATATTTGAAAAGAACCCAATATAGTCCAAGGCCATAAGCAGAAACTTGGACTCAATTCAAAAGAAAAGGCCATTAGTCTCAATGGCGAAGATTGCAATAAAACATCAAATTTTATCTCATTCATATTGTACCACAAACAAATTTGATAGAAAATTCCACAAATATTCGAGATTCAAAACTTCCTCAACTATTAAGCTTTTCACATAAGCAGGGTACCGGCGTACCGCAAAACAGAATCCTTACCGGTAGTATCTGCACAGCTCGTAAACAGCTCTCATATGCCTCATCTGGGGTCAGCTCCCTGAGAAAAGCAACAGCCCTAGCTGTATCAATTGGCAATGGCAATAAAAAAATCCTGTACTTCACAAAGATAAGTAATTACCTAGCATAAATATCAGCTGACATGCCTGCCCATGGTAATGCAAGCGAAGGATCTATGCTTCTAGCTCGATCAAATGCTTGCATGGCCAATTGCCTGTCATCCTTTTCTCTATAGAGCTGGAAAAGCAAAAGCTTTAGTTATCTGCTGCAAGATTGGCCATTTACCTAGCATGCCAAGCTGTTCAGGACATCTAAAATTATCATTGAAGGGAAAGGAACGACACATATGATGTGAATTTGACAAAATTATGGTTTAGGAAATCTATGATTCTCAAAAACCGTGAATATTCAACTATTCGCATTTCTGACCAAACAAGTTATGTCTGGGACCTTATTGTGAAGTATAATTTAGGAAAGCATTCTTTTAGGAAAGTTTATTGAGAGAGAACGATAGAGAGAGAGGGTGGATCGACTACTAAAGGGCTCTAATACCATGATAGCTTTTGAAGGAAGAGAAATAAACAAGCGTATAGTGCCAAAACATACGTACTATTATTGCATTGCAAAAACTTTGAGATTACAAGTCTAATCAAGGGGGTTATATAGGCCAAGCCTAAAACCCTAGCAATAACATAAAAGGAAATTAATTGAAACCTGACAATTGGAAACCCTAAATTATAATTCCTAAAAAAAAATAAACTTTCCTAAAATAATACTTTCCTAAATTATACTTCACACTTATCCAATCTCAATCTAAAGAAGTTTGCTAAAAAGAATAGGCACTGTCTTACTAATTTTAACAAGTACTGAATGTCAACTTCAGAAGTACAAAAGATTCCTTACAAAAACTAGAAAAATTAAAATTTAAGATGCTCATCACACAAGAACAGAAATCCTCGGACTGATGCAATTGTAGCCACTACCTTTCCAAGGTATGCCCATGCAATAGCTAGAGATACATCTATCTGCAAGCCCCGTATAAAAGCATGTTGTCTCAAAGCACTACAACCACATAAGCATCCCAACGCCACCCAGAACTCATTGTTGTCACCCTCAAGTAACAACCCCCCCAAGGACATCTTCTCAGCCAGCTGCCTGGTAAACAAGATGAAAAATTAAGACCGCATATGGTGGTCATGTAAGAAAATTCAACATACAAAGAGTAAACCAGGGTTTTACCACACACTATGGTCCTGTTTAGTACACTCATTGAAAGAGCAAATAAGATCTGAAGCAATAGCAATATCAGTATAGATATTTGCTTGCCATGGCGCCAAGTGCAAAGCGCGCTGGTAGGAACTAAAGGCATCAACTGCAGCTGAACGACGGGTTCTTCTCCACGAAAGGATGGAAGTTCTCAAAGCTTCATGATCATTTTCTAAGCTCCGGCCTTCCTCAGTCCATGGTAAACAATTTGCATATGCAAGCTAAAAATTAAGGGAATGCAATTGTTATTAAATCTTTGATTGTTAAGGAAAAGATAAGTAGACTATACCCCTTTCATGTTTGCCTCAAAAACTCATAACTCCCCTTCTGCTTCTATAATGAATATTTAACCACATGTGGAGTATATGGACTGTGCAAATTCGAAAGAGTATGTTAGTAATAACAGTGTATGAGCTATATAGGGCGATGAAGAGTGCGCTCACAAGTCACAAACTATGAAGTCCTATAAAGGCTCTTTCAATTTTCAAGTATACAGACACAGCATTCAGTGTTTTGTCATGGTCTATGCAGAGCAAGCGTAAGTCGTCTATTCAGATTTTAGAACCCTGATGGCAATTATTTTGATATGATCGATCTTTTTTACACTAAGAGGAATGTCATTTTGTTTACAGCCTGCTCTGGCATATGGGTGGCATTCTTTAAATGCCTTGGTTTTTACAAAATCTCTCTCATAAAAACAAAATAAACAAAACTTCACACGGTGAAAGATAAAAACAAATGTGCAGGTGGAAGAGAAAGGATGGATCTAATTTTAGAGAGAGAGAAGAATGAAGATAGAGGAGAGAAAGAAAAGGGGAGGAAAATTTGGTGAGAGAGAGAGAGAGAGAGATGGTGAGCCATGATGATGGTAAGAGATGAGAATTAAAGGAGAATATATAAGGGTGGCATAAAATTTTCATAGAGAATGTTTCCAAAGACTTAGATGTCACACCATAGTCCAAGGTCCAAACACATCATGGTTAGGTGTTCATTTCCGAAATACAAGAGGGTAGTAAAATTGTAAGGGCTTCCCCCAAGAATAAGATACCAAGTCTTAATGGCATTGACCCTCATAGATAAGAAATAAATATATTTCAGCTAATGAATACAGGATGGGACATAAGGCCCTTTACGCAAAAAGGAGCAGCTGTTTAGGTTGAGGAAGGTAGTGCATAAAACAACAGAATTCATAAGACCATCTTCCTCTAACTGGTATGGAGGGCAAATAGCTAAAGCCAAGAGAATATCCCTTTAACTAGTAATACCTGGATATCTCCATGCAACTTCCAGATACAAGAACTATTTCCGGCTAAGCAGGTACCTGCTCTTGCAACGTTAGATGCCTCCTACAATATCATACAAATTTACTTTTAAAAAAAAGCTCGTCTTCAGACACTGTGAGGGCTGGTATATTTGCTATGACTTACTTCTTACCAGAAGGTATAATTTCAAAAGTTCCAAGCTCACTAACCTCTAACAATGAAGCCCCCCATTTAAATGCACCTGAATTTATACATTCCTTGGACAAACCAAGCAGTGCGGAAGCCATGCCATATTGTGCAGATACATTTTGAGGCGAGACCAGTAAAGCTTGTTGAAATTGCTCAACTCCCTTGACAAACAAAGATTACCAGGGAGAATACATTTATCATGCTTCACAGAGATAAGAATCACACACACACACACACACACATAAAACAAGAATGGGGGATTTCAAAAATTGGAGAATCACCATCAAGAGTAAAGTAAGAAAAACTGTGCTAGAGTGAATGCCAAGCAGTTCCAACTTGTTGGAGAGTCCACGCAATAGGTGGCTTGTACAGACTCTGGGGGTGGCTGTCACTTTCCCGTCCCAACTTTAACAATATTTTTCCCTATGGGCTAGCTAGCTAAGCCCTCACGATTTGGAAAAACATCGTTACTACAAATGGATGTAAAACTTCTTAAAGATTCATTCAAGTGAACTTGTGACTTTTTGTTTATACGAGAGATGAAGAATCCTTAACGTAGAAAAACCTAGCATGTGAGAAGAGGTGGGAGAAAATTTGCAAGATACCAAAATGCAATAATACCCATAAGGAACCTAAACAAGAAAGCCTCAAGAAATTCATCAAAAAGGGATCGGAAATTTCATTGAATGCTCATTCATATTTCCTCAACAAAGATGGTACAGAACTTTGGTCTACAAAATTTCAATGTAATAAACCACCTCAAGCATGTATAAACCAAAACAAAAAATGACTGAAATGCTAAGTTATAAATAAAAATTAATGGTTGGCTTGATCTAGCTAAATCTAAATACATAGAATAAGCAGAATGTTTGTTAGCACTTCAGACAACTATAAAGAAAAATCATACCTTTCTAAAGGAACCAAGCATCAGATTAATATTTCCACTTTCAACCAAGGCAAAGAGTCTTGAGCTGTCCAATTCAGTTGCACGCGCATATGACTGTTCGAATACTAAGAGAAGTTACACAAGTAAACAGAACCAAATAACTTTAAATGACCTCAGAATTGAGGACAATGCAGTCATGCAAAACCAATTAAGAGCCAAAAATAGAACAAAATAGAGAGAAGTTCATTTTCTGCATACTTAATACTCATGCACCCATAATTAGGATACTCCAGTTGAAGCCACAACGCTACCCACTATGCATGGATTGCATAAAGAAATGGAAGTTCCAAAGAATTGGCAAAAAAACCCTATTTATTTCCCTAATAAGTTGAAAGTAAAAATACACCCACATAATCGGGAGCCCATTTTATACTTTATTGCATGCATCGTATTAATTTCAAGCTCAACGTGTAAATGCATCCATGTAGTGTTATTTCTATCTTGATGCAAAATGGCGGGATTCTCCTTTACTAATAACAAGACAGCGACTCCCCAAAGCAGCTGAGTTCCAGCGTTCATCGCGAATTCAGTAAGCATTGTGCAGATTACAGAAATATTTTCCCAACTCTAACACCGCTTTAAATGACTTCCAAAAAAAGCATAAAACTAGTTTGAACTTTGAACTTCAAATCGCACATAAAGTAAATACATATGAAGCAAGAAAGAAACGTTCTTCCCAGGTGAATTGAACACAGTCAAGAAAAGGAAGAATCCATAAACCTTCAAAATAAATAAATAAATAACAATTACCTTGATAGCTGCAGTAAACATGCCTAACCGCTGGTAGGCACGACCCAAAGCCTGCAATCACATCATAACAGTTGGGAAAAACCATAACTTATCATTTTCAGTACAAAAAGGCACAAAGAGAGAAAAAAAAAAAAAAAAAAGATAGAGAGAGAGAGAGAGAGGAGCTTGGGGAGCAAAGTACAGACTTCCCACAAATCAGCACAGGCAGGATATCCTCTAATGGCATGCTGAAGACTGGGTACTGCTTCAGACCATTTCTTTTGATGGGTCTGCATGAAACAAACATTAGCAGAAAGTAATAAAGAGTACCGGCACACCAAGGGAAAAAAAGATGAATGAAACCGAGGATGATGAAAGAGACCTGAAGGTATCCCAGTCTTCTGAAAGCCCAAAAGGCCCTTGGCGATTTCTCAGAAGCTTCCCGGCAGACAGAAACCTCGAGGCTCTCCTTTCCTCCTTCATCCAACAAATCACACAATGCTTCCTGCGAGTATCAAATAGTGGACACATGACAGGACTAGTAGAAGCAAAGATTAGAATTTTTAATAACAATACACGTGAAGAATTGAAACTAACCCCAGATTCTGAGTCATCGGGATTGAGGGTGACAGCTCTCTGGTAACACTTGAGAGCTCTCTGGTGGTCTATGGATACTCTGCTGTAGTAATGACCCAGATACCTAAAAGCAGGGCCATTCTGAGGATTCAACTTGGCTGAAATCACAAAGTGCTCCGCCGCTTTTTCTCTGGTTTCCTTTGATTCTTTCCCATTCACCCACAATAACACTCCCTATATTCAAAAATAAATAAGTAAAATAATAATAATAATAATAATCACTTCCTTTGCTCATCTTCTTTTATTTTCCGGAGAACGTCCTATCCAAGCTTGAGGCTTTTTTCAGACGGCTCAAAATCAAATGATTTCCTTATAAATATATGTACACACACACACAAACCATAAAAGTAGAAATTTTACAATAGAGGAGGAAGGAGGAGAGTTTAATTGCCCTACGAGATGAAAATGGGGACCGGGGTCGTCAGGGTTGGACACTATTGATTCTTGCAACTGCGCTAAGACAGCAGCAGCTCCTCCGTCGTCTTCTTGTAACTAAATGAATGGGGAAGAAATTGGCACACATTTAGGCAGACGTATATTTAAACATTGTAATGAAGTGTAAAAAGAAGCAACAAATTCTAGAGAAAAGAGAAGGAATCCAAGTGAGAACCATTATTATGTTCCTCCGAATGCAAACTCCCAGTCTGGTAAAACCCTAGAAGCTCAGGCGCTGTTCGGTTGTAGTAGTATCGCGTACGGGGAGGAAGGGAACTGTGGCACTGCCAATGGGAAAGTAGTGCTTAAGAATCAGTGGATTTTTTTTTATTATTAGCATTGTGCCTACGAAAAAAAAAAAATCACTGTTAACCCTTTTTTTTTTTTCCCTGTCTCGTGCATAGAAGGGCACAGCACTACTAACGTTAAAGAAGAAAGAGGGGGGTATGAAGCATGGGAAAGAATGTAAGAAGTGTATGATACAACAGTGGCCCTTAAGGAGTGGCGCCAAAAGTCTTTTTTTTGGGGTAAATACGCCAAAAGTCTTGATTGATCAACGCAAGTGAATTATACTTAGATGCTTCGTAAAACCGCACCGATCAACGGGAGGAGTTGATGGATGAGTAGGCTTCCCATTTCGATTCACGAAATGCGCTATGGGACATTACGGGAGTTTGCGTGTCTCGTAAGGAAAAAGGTTATCGGAGTTTATTTCCAGTCAAACTAGTAAAGGAAGGCTTTGTTGAGCCGACTTGACCAATGATTAATAGAAACGGATTATAGTGTGTAATGAATAAGGCCCATTCACAGGAATCTCCTGTAACTGGAATCAAAGGGAAGAAGAATATAAAGCCCGGCATGCAGTGTTCTAAAACTCGGCCAACTCGGCCGAGTAGTCCGCGACTACTCGCTGGAAGGTACCTCACCGAGGCGACTATGGCCTAGTCGGCGGAAGAAGTCGCTGGAAGGTCTACTCGGAAACTAGTCGGAATTAGTCGCCGAGGACTCGCTGAGGCGGTGAATCGCAGCAAGTCGTGAAAAATTCGGGTTGGAAAACAGAAATTTAGCCAATTGGAGGTTTGATTTATTCTAACCTAAATCGTATTCTTCGATCAGAAGACTGAAATTGGGGCAGAAATTGAGTCGACTCTTCTCTTCTCCACTGCTCGTCAGTCGTCGATTGGAGTCACCGCTGCCGCACCAGTCACCGTCGGCGTGATCGTCAGCTCGTCGTCTTCAGTAGTCGGCGTGATCGGATGCTCTCGCTCTCGCTCTCGCTCTCGCGCTCTCTCTCTGTAATTCTGTATGTATCTACAGGAGAAGTGGAGAACAAGTGTAACTTTTTATCACTTGTGTAATTTTATTTTATTTTTTTTTAACTGAAACGTGTGTTATATGTACAGTGGCCTGTGGCAGTGGCCATGGCCACATATATGACAAGTGTAATATGTGTAAATCTTTATATTCTTTTTTTTTTTTTACAAAAGTATAGACTAATTGTATACATAAACTAATTAATTATACTATTATAGTGAACAAATTACAATCAGTTTGTATTTTTAGTGTTGTACGTACTGTTCTTTTTTTATCTCGGTACAAGTGCAGCTCCCCAACAGTAAACCCAATCTAGTAGGAGTATTTTTTTGGAAAGAAGGTTCATTATTTTCGTTAATAGGGGATACATTTTACTTAGCTTCAGTCTTTTCGTGTAGTTTATGATCTTTTGGAATTAAATTATTGTAACTGAATAGTTCTACTAAAAAAAAAATGTCCTTCCTTATTTTCATTTTTTAATGATTTATGTTTCTCATTTATCGGATATAATAAATGGAAATGTATCTAACCAACTTGCGTGGTTCACCTGTTCCACCAAAACTCTCAAAGGTTTATATTTCATAGGAGTAAATAAATAAAAACTACTATAAAAAAATGCTAAAATAGGCCTAATGGACTTATATTAAGGTTTAAAAAATATGTTGAAACGTGTGAAAATTGTATAAAAACAGGTATAAATGTATTACAAAGTGTAAAAGGTGAGCAGGAGTGCGTGTTTTTTTTTGCCCCTGTGCTTAATTTGTGAGCCAGTGGACTCACAATAACAAGACCATCAATCAGTAAATACCGTATAGTTATGTAGTTAGAGCCCACAAAGCCTCCAAACCCCTAATCCTAATTTCCTACATGTGGACACCCCGCAAAATCTCACAGTTTAAGAAAACGGTTTTGATTGATGGAGTCGCCACTGGGTTTAAGGACCGTAGCCGAGAAACCGGTTTGAAAATGACTCTATCGCCCATATTTTGAAAAAGGCTTTCACCGGCCCATCATTACCAAGATTTCTCGGGTTCGAGAGCTAGGTTACGAGAGGGGAAGGTTTTTAAGGCACCCCCTTGCCTAACACTATTCCCGGTCTCTACTAAATGTTCAAGGTACTTTTAAAACATTATTTAAATAAACTTTGTTCATGAAATAAAATGAAAGCTCGTAAATGCATTCACAAAAGCAAAATTGAACGTGTGGATGCTTGTGATAAGTGTTATGATCAAATGACACACGTGTGATGCAATAAACTGTACAAAAACAAGATCAGATAACATATAAAGGTCTAAGACAAGCCCACATGTATTCCCAAGACAAACACAAGCTGCACCCGGACTGTTTTTGGACACCCATAATAAGCAAGTCTGGGCGCCCAAAATCAGTATGGGTGCCCAGAATGGACTATTCCAGGTGCCTGGAATAAGTGTAGGCGCCCATAGTAGAGAAGTCTAGGCGCCTGGACTGTGATTCAGGATGACTTTTTTTTACTTCATACTCTTGATCAAACAACAAAACTGAACTTTGATGCTCTTTCCATCGTGCAAAAAATGATGTTTAATACTCCTCTGACTCAGATTAACTCTAACAGACCCCACTTAGATGATGATCAAATGCTTGGAAATCATGATTTTAACATATTTTGGGACGAAATCATAGGAATCGAAGCTTAGTCCTATCATGAAATAGACTTTCATCATGCACATGTTATGGACAAAATACTTATGACCTTGAAGGATGAAGGATGATATGAACCCAAGGTAGACTCATTGTGGGTATGATGAAAATGAATATGGGAGTTATGCCAAACTTTCTTGTACCAACTAAAATGATATAAATCATGCATATTGTGGACAATACATCACATGCAATGAATGTATAACCCTTAAATGCTCTCAAAACCCATGATTTAGTCCCCTATATGTACTTTCTAATAGACTTTTGCATCATAAACCATGATCCTCAACCTCAAACTTAACATAGATGAGTTAAATATGCAGGAGAGACTTTACAGAAAATAAGAAAGAAAGGAGTCCAGGCGCCCATATTTTGAGAGTATGGGCGCCCATACTCAATATGAGTGCAATGATTTAATCCTTCTTTTGTTGCACTTTCAACCCTCCCAAACCTTTAACTAATATGAGAGACTAGCAAAAGTTGGGTGGTGTCCCTCAGAGAGCCTCTTTGAAAACTTATTGGTAGACAAACTACCTTTGGAGCTTGATTGATGAACTTGAGTTTGATGTTTGAGTGATTTTTGGAGGTTATGTAGACTGAAATCTGGTTACTGGGATAGTATGAGCTTGGTTTCAAACACTTGATTTTGGATGAACAAAGGATTAAGTGGTTTTAGTTTAGGATGGTGATGAAAATGGGTTTGTAGGCTTTGAGAGGAGTGAAACTAAATGGGGTTGAGTATGGTTGAGATTTCTGGAAAGATTTTGACAGAGTAACAGTAGGGAGAAGTGTGGAGTTGATCCTCTTCTAAAATGATGTTATGAAGTGGTATTTATAGAGAGAAGAGTTGGCTTTGGGTGAGTGAGAGAGGGAAAGTATATTTTGAACTTAAAATTTGGAGGGATAATGTGTTGGAGGGAGTTTTGAGCAAAAAAACGTGGGATAATGCAAAGGAGGAGCCCATGGTTTCATAAAAAACTAGCTGGAAATTGCTCACTGGAAGTACTTCTGGGCGCCCAGAGTTGGAGAGTTTGGGCGCCTAGACTGAGTGTAGGAGCCCAGAGTATGAAGTATGGGCGCCCATAGTGAGTCTGGGTGCCTAGACAGAGTCTGGGCGCCTGGACTTGGAGGCTGCGCATCATATCAAACTTCGCGGGGCCGCTCCGGGTGCTACAGAACTCCGTTTTGCGCATGGTTTGAAGTGTTTGAAAGGTATTGAGTCTACTTTCTAACCCAAGTGGTTTGAACCCAAGATGATTTGTACATCAAAATTCATGACCATTTTACCCTCGAGGTCGGGATAACAAGTCATTTTAGTAAAACGCGCGCATCTCCCTCATTTGAAAATGGATTGAGACGTATTATATATCAATAAAAATGGATGTGAATGTACTAGAAGGTGGTGCAAGCTTGAGTTTATTTTGAAGAGCTTTTGGAGGGTTTTTCAAGCAATTAATCAAGCTCCACGTGTCTTTATTGGGCATGTTTCACCTTCGGGAAGGTCGGGGATTTTCAAGGGCTCGAATTGGGGTGTCTACACTACAATTTTCAATTATTTTCATTTACAAGAATCCACGTGGCCATTTCCTATTCCTCCACTTCACACTTGACATCCACGTTCAAATCCACAATTGCCCACATCAATTTTTCAGACCCAAAAAACCACTACTGCCCACACGTCCCCACTCCCAAAAAACTCACTAACTCTCTATTCGGCTATCCTCTCCCTTATTCCCACTTTTCACCATTTCCTCAATTTTTGTCAAACAAAACCTCTCCATAAATAGTCTCCCTAAATACGCCATATCATGGTTCGACCAATCCATTTGTGAATCACGCAATCCATAAATATTGAAGTATCTTCATCTTTTTCCCACATTCCCTTTACTAATGGTGTTTCCAATTTTTTGTCAACATTTTGATCAAAGTACATAAAAAAAGCCGTGTTATTGCTCAGTTTACCATACAACATTTGGCTTCTACCGTGCTCATCCACTACTCAAAAGGTTATTTATAACACATAGGTAATCCATAAATGATGTTGTGTATCTTTATTTTAATTCCCACATTCCCTTTGCTATAATGGTGTTAATTTCCATTTTTTTTGTTAAGATTTTGATTAAAATACATAAAAAGCAGCGTTCTCGGTTCAATTTATTACAACGTTTGGCTTCTACCGTGCTCATCCACTGCTCAAAGGCTATTTCTAACACATAGGTAAGTACCACTATTCAAACAAATCTCAAACTTTGGCTGTTGTTTAAAATTCTTGAAACGGTCTACACTTTGGTAATTAATCAAGTAGTTTTTATCTTTTCTTTTGACTTTATGCTTTTAATAAGTTGTAAAATACTGTACTTTTTTTTTAATGAATTGCAACCGTGTGTGGTGAGGTAATTTTCCCTCCTTGAGTAGAGAGATGGCTGGGGTTGAGAATTGAAATGGGTTTATTAGCATTTTCCTTTAACATTAGTAGTGATGTGCCCTTCTATGCACGAGACAGGAAAAAAAAAAGGGTTAACAGTGATTTTTTTTTTTTCGTTGGCACAATGCTAATAAAAAAAAAATCCACTGCTTCTTAAGCACTACTTTCCCATTGGCAGTGCCACAGTTCCCTTCCTCCCCGTACGCAATACTACTACAATCGAACAGCGCCCGAGCTTCTAGGTTTTACCAGACTGGGAGTTTGCATTCGAAGGGACATAATAATGGTTCTCACTTGGATTCCTTCTCTTTTCTCTAGAATTTGTTGCTTCTTTTTACACTTCATTACAATGTTTAAATATACGTCTGCCTAAATGTGTGCCAATTTCTTCCCCATTCAAATAGTTACAAGAAGACGACGGAGGAGCTGCTGCTGTCTTAGCGCAGTTGCAAGAATCAATAGTGTCCAACCCTGACGACCCCGGTCCGCATTTTCATCTCGTAGGGCAATTAAACTCTCCTCCTTCCTCCTCTATTGTAAAATTTCTACTTTTATAGTGTGTGTGTGTGTGTGCATATATTTATAGGGAAATCATTTGATTTTGAGCCGTCTGAAAAAAGCTTCAAGCTTGGATAGGACGTTCTCCGGAAAATAAAAGAAGATGAGCAAAGGAAGTGATTATTATTATTATTATTATTATTATTATTATTATTATTTTACTTATTTATTTTTTAATATAGGGAGTGTTATTGTGGGAGAATGGGAAAGAATCAAAGGAAACCAGAGAAAAAGCGGCGGAGCACTTTGTGATTTCATCCAAGTTGAATCCTCAGAATGGCCCTGCTTTTAGATATCTGGGTCAATATGACATTGTGTTCTAAGAATAGCGAATCGAATTTTTAGCAATCCAAAAGTCCTCTCAATGACATTACGGGCTTGTGCATGCTTCATATTAAAGTACTCCTCATGGTCCTGAGGAGCTGGACCATCCCATTCTTTCAAATGATAACACTTTCCTCTGTATGGAGCTAAGAATCCTTCCCCATTTGTGTAGCCGGCGTCAACTAGGTAGTAGTTACCTGTGTATGATTGATTTACTTAGTTACAAATATATTTTCAAGAAATATGTTGATAAATGAACATACATTTTAATTAGCGCTCACCAATGGGAACTTTTAGCCCGTTTCTCCTAGTAATAGCATCCCGCAAGATCCTAGAATCGGCTGCTAATCCTTCCCAACCCGACAAGACATAGATTATATTCATGTCTGTGTTACAAACTCCTAACACATTTGTAGATAAATCTCCTTTTCGACTCCTATATCTTGGTCTGATGGATGGACCAACTCGAACATCAATGTGTGTGCCATCTAATGCCCCCAAACAATTCTAAAACCAACATCAAAAATTTAATTAGCAACTTTCTCCTCCTAAACAAGAAAAAAAAATTCAATTCTAAATGTTACCTGAAAAACTCTCCACCTCTCATTTGTGCATGCTTAAGTTATAGGCTCAGGGTTGATGAGTAGTTGACCTTGCAGGCGTAGGATAGCATGTAGGACATCATTGAAATGCCTACTAACAGTTTGACCAGACCGGTAAAACTCGTGCTTGACAACTCTATTCTTATGGTAGTGCCCTATAGTGTGTAAAAACATAGCAACTTTCTCCTCCAAACAAACTGACCTTGAATGAGACAACCCCCAATAGTTTGAACTAGGTTACATAGACGCATGAAGCACATCCTATCCATTCGAAGTTGGTCCACACAAATTGTGTCGCTACGCCGCACTAACCGATTGATGTGATCAATTTGTTCTTGGAACGGGTTTGGTTCAGTAAACCTAGATTGGTGTCCCAAGTAATACCTCTCAATAGCAATTTGTACCACAATTACAACCATAATACACGTGATTTGCATTTGCCTGAAAAAATGTGTCACTATGTTGAACACCTTGGTCTCCTCCTCCATACAATCCAACTCATTTTCAGTGTTGTTTTCCATCTATTAACACAATGTCAAACCATATGGACATTACCTAGTGTCCAGTGGAATCGAAATTCTAACCAGTTATTGTGCACGGTAATTGATTCTAGATAGCAAATCTAAGAAATCAAGATTGCGTAAAGCCTGATGGAGTACTAAATAGGATCGCATGATAGACTTAGAAAGTCAGATGAACTCATTATTTGTTACATGAACTCAAAAAAATCTTCAGATCTCTGGCACATGAAGTATTTGTTACATCAGAAAAATATGTAGAGTAGATAATCTAACGCCCACGTTTTCTACATATAAAGACAATCACCAAATCTGATTTTCCTGAGCTAATTAATGTTTCCACAAGACATGCTTCGACCTATTAACAAAAGGAAAAAAAACAGCCAACTTAACCTATTTCGCCCAAATTGGTCTTGACTAATTTTTTCGCCCAAAACCGTACCCAATGGACTAACAGACAACGCGTATGCGGTATCCATAGTTCATCCATTTGAACACTTGTAAGTGTAGTTTTCAGATCTAAAAAATGAGAGAGACATGGTTGTAGTTTTTCAGATCTAAAAACCGAGAGAGAGGGTTGTAGTTTTGAGATCTAAAAAACGAGAGAAGGAGAAAACAAGGGGGAGAAAACGAGAGAGAGGAGATGATCAAATGCGTTTCGGCGTGAAGATCCGTCTTCGAGAGAGTGCGAGAGAGCTAGGCGTCGTCTGGTGGTAGGATGAAGTTTGAGAGGGAGAGAAGAAGACGATGATTTTAGGTTTAGAAACATTTCAGTGGCAATTTTGTAATAACCAGCCGACAAAGTAGCGTGTGTTTTTCATCCCGGATTAACAGTCCCACCCCCAATATTACACAATACCCTCATACAAGGATTAAATTTGTCCTGGGATTGTTAATTTCACGCGATTTTTTGAGAACCAAACGTGGGACTGCACGGGATTAGGTGCAAATAGTCCTATGCCAGGCACCTAATCCCCGAATCAAACGAGGCCAAAAGGAACTAAAGAGCCATAGCAACTACCACCTCGCAAAGAATACAGTCGGGCTTCGCAGGAGGACCGTGTTTTGAAAGGGCATCGTTGGCACGACTCGAACCCGTGATCTTCTGGCCTCCCAATCCCTGTGGAAGTGAGCCATAAGCAAAGTTTGCATTGGGCTAAATGCAGTAAAGCCATCGCCTTAAGCCCCCAAATTTTGACTAATTTTTGGGGCCTCCAAGTTTATAAGCCCGCGTATGAGTAGGCTTGTATAAAAATTACTGTAAATAAACCTACTTAAAGAACTTAAGGGCCCAATTTAAAATAAGGACCGAGAGAAAATAACTTGCATGTAACGATTACTGGTTTTTCCCTTTGGTTTACTCATCTAAAGATGCTAATTTGATTTTTTACTTTGATTGATTATTCATAATTTGAGGTTCTTGTGTGTCTCCTATAGCAATCACTGTACGAGGGGAAAAAACCTTTTTCTTCTAAGGTTGAGTTTTTCATTTGCTAAAAGCTTAGCAACCCCAATTCTCATTTGCTAAAAGCAACAAAGTGTTTTTAGAAGTAACTTGCTTTCAGCAAAAGGAGTATGCAAGTGAAAATTAGCTTTTAGCAACTTAGCATTTTAGCTAATGGGAAACAAATTGACTTTTAACAACTTAGCTTTTATTCAAGAAATGCAAAGTACTTTAAAGGCCCACTATGAAAAAGGCAAATTTCACTGACCTCCCCTAAGGTTTCTAACAAATACAAATACCTCCCCCCACGTTTCAGAAATTGCATTGACCTCTCCTCCAGATTACTTGTCGGTTGCACTTTGCCCTAGCCATTTGTATGTCGTTAATGAGTTAGATGGAAAACGCTGACATCACCCACTAACTCTATGTCATTTCCCATTGTACGTGTAAACTAAATACCCTTTCAAACTCAATTTAAAATGCTGACTTCACCCACTAATTCTATGTCATTCCCCATTTTACCCTTGCAAACTAAATACCCTTTCAAACTCAATTTGAAAGACATAATGGCCCTAGTCATAACTATTTAAAGAGACAGAGTAGGGATTTTATTTGAAACTCCAAAAAATCATTATGATTCCAAATTTTTTAAACCCATTTAGAATATAATTTAATAAAAAATTGTCCTCAATGGATATGCAACTATAATTATGAAAGTACTTCGGATTTACCGACCTTAACGTTATCAATAATCTTATTAATCTATTCTAAGATTTTTTCGTTTATGTGGGATACGAAGGACAGTGGGGCCTAGAATTTTGTATTTATTTTGAATAGAGAATCTTTATCTAATGGTCTTCTTTTTAGTACATCGATTCTGAAAAGAATGCAAGAAAAAAAAAACATTATGAAACTGCTTCAAACATGTGGTAAAAATAGCGATGAGTTTGTTTCTTTCTGACAGGAGTAACACATTTAATCAAGTCTTTTGCAAATCTTTTTCTCCTCAAAAAATTGGAGAACATTCTTAGCTAATTAACGATGAGAGATTCCTCAAAAGAAAAAAAAAACGAGAGAAAGGATTAATTAATTAATTTACTAAATTTTGGGAACTTTTCTTCCCTATACCTTTTGCTAATGTTGACTTTTTATTTGGGTTGGTATCTTTTATTTTTTTGGGTACTCATTTACTAAATTTGTTTGTGATTATTTATTTATCTTGTCAAGACAAATGTAAGAGATAAAAAATTATGACCAAAAGTTATAAAAAAATTCACTAAAAACACAAATGAGCAAAAAATCTGTATGTATAGAATTTTTTTTGTCTTTAGTGACATTCCTTTTAAGAGGTAGTTAAATAATCATCCTTTTTTTGGACACCATGTACGTTTTCATCCCTATTAGTTTGAATGGTTATGTTTTCATCCTTTTTATTTGTGAAATACCTTGTTTACCCTTTTTAGTGATACATATTAATATATGTAAATATAGTTTCCTAATTAAGAGGAATTTGGTCAAGATTTATATAGATATTGTTTCTTAATAAAGGGGGATTGGTTTGACTATTTCAAATTAAATTTTTGAAATGGTGAATGATTAATGTTGTTGCCTAAAATCATGGAATTTTTTAAATGGTGGAGATTCAAAATTGAGTGGGGTTGTTTTATTCTAATTGGAGATGATTTCTACCGGAAAATCAGGGGAGATGAGTGGGGGAATTCAAAGTGACTTGTCCCAGAATTTTCGATTAGAAAGATAAGTGGGCTGATCACTTGCACAATATGATAAAATAAGTCAATAGCTGTAAAGACCCGTATTTTTTTAAAAATAAAATAAAATAAAATAATAATAATAATAAATAAAATATTTTTTTCGGAAATAAAGTTGGAAAAATGTGAGGAATTGCTTGAAATGTTTAAATGTTGGATTAATTGGTGATGTGAATGTATTGAGACCTTATTGCATGACACAAACAACTATAGGGACTTGGAGTGTAATTATTATTATTATTATTATTATTATTATTATTATTATTATATATATATATATATGAATGTGTGTGGTGTATGAGAGGAAAGAGAGAGCCATACACCCCCCCCCCCCCCCCCCAATCATCAGATGTCCCTCTCTCTCTCTACTCCCTTCTCCATTTTTGTCCACTTCAACACAAAATCTCACTCCCTCACTCAAACTCCTTCAAAAACCTCACTCATACTAGACTCCTACACGTGTTTGGAAGCTCGGGTGTTGTTCATTTCGCTCCGGAAGGTGAAGATTTGGTTGAAGCATTGGAGAAAAGCTAGCAATTGTTGGATTTTGAGGGTTTTGCTCAAAACCCTTTGAGGTAGGGAAATTTTTACCTTTTCTAAGTGTTAATGTAGTGTGGGTTCTTGCGACCTTGGATTGTATCGTAGATGGTGTCGCCCCAAGCGTAGGACTAGGTCGGCGGTAGCATAATAACCGGTAAGACCGGGTCGAATTCACAGGGACCGAACGCACCCGGCGTGAGAGTTGTCTTGCAAGTGTAGGATTTCGGCCTTGAAGCGGCAAACTTAGTTTGTGATTTGTTTGGTGGAATTCTCTCGACTTCAAGAATGACTCGGAAGATTAAAAACGACAAATTAAACTAAGGCAAAGTCTAGGGAATTTTAACAACCATAACTTAGGCTAATTCGTTCCTCTCTTGTTGAGATTAGAATTCTTGTAACCATTTGGCAAACATCTAGGTTGACATCGCTCCAAGCATCACACGTGAAAAGGAGAATCAACCCTTAACTACGAGAGATCAAAAAGATTAACAAACCTAGACTTTGGTACATAAAATCGATCCTAACTCTTTGAACTATAAATGATGTTCGATAAAGTTTAGGGTTCTTGAGCCAATTAGACAAACTTTTAGATTGACATCGCCCAAAGCGTCACCCATACCTAGGTGAATTAACCCTCGGCCACGAGAGATCAATGAGATTAACAAACCCAAATTTTGATACATAAAGATGAACCCGTGACTTTATTAAACAAGAAGTGTTTGCAATTTGACGAGAAGAACGAATTAAACCTAAGTCATGGAGTGCTAATCACCCCATGACCGAGCCTCTTTAGACTACTCAAACATAACTAAGAAAGACATGCCTAATTTTGCAAAGGAAATAAAGAACATGATATGTGACTTAATAAACTGATTTTTAGTAAAGTTCATAAGCTTGCCTACAACTTTAAGCCTTAAGAAAATCACAAACAACAAGTAAAAACTAAGGTTTAAGAAGGAAATGACTAGAAAATGGAGAATACAATTTAACCGATAAAAACGTAACAAACTTGATTTATATAGAGATCTAACAAGTAGCTACAACATGAAACGACAAGAAATTAAAGGAAAATGAAGACTTACTTGATTAATCTAGAGAGAGAGAGCTTAAACTCTCTCCAATGGAGGAGAGAGGTGAGAGCAAATAAACTAGCCTAAAAATGAAAGAGTAAGAAGTGAGAGAGAAGGAGAGAGGAGGGAGCCCCATATAGTCTTCCACTTCTCTCTCTTACAAATATCCATAAAGCTCTCACAATAACAAAAAAAATTGCCATTAATAGAAAGTGCATAAAGTGCTCAAAAAGTGGTTCGTAGCATTTTTGGACCGATCCAAAATAATTCCGGATCGGTTCGGATTGGTCTGGTGAAATTTGGAGCAAAGTGGATCGGTCCAGAATAATTCCGGATCGGTCCGGATTCGTCTGGAAGATAATTTGCAAATGTGGATCGGTCAAGAATAATTCCGGATCGGTCCTGATTGGTCTTGACTTGAATTTGACTTCTTTGATCACTCCCATTGGATTGCGTGCTTCCGGACTTCCTCCAAAGCACTTAAATGAGTTGTGCGACCCTCGGGGGAGGTGTTCCTTGGTCACTTGAGTGCTCGTTTACTCCCGGGCTCCACCGGGAGTTTTGTGAGCGTCAAGCACGGCTTCAAAGCCAACGGCGTGACTTGTGACTTTTCGCATTCCCGGGCCTTTGCCGAGTTGTCGTTCCTTCGCTCTTGAGGCCCGGTGTTGGCGTCCCATGGGGCATGTGGCCCTCGGTAGCTTGGGATGCTTCCCAATGCGCTCCAAAATGCGCTTATTTAGCGTGTTAAACCTGTAACTATAAAAAAACACCACTATGTGCAAATCAAACATTTAAGGCGCGAAATCGCGCGTGTGTGTGAGCAAAATGAGCTAGATAAGCCCCAGATATCTACAGTATTGGGGACTTATCACACCCCCAACTTGAACTTTGCTTGCCCCGAGCAAACTAAACAAATGCAACTAATAGAAACAAACTAAAATGAATACGTCTTTTAAACCCCCAGGCGGCCCCGGTAGGACGAGTGAAGTCTCGTGAGGGTTTTCAGTGGCGACAACCCACAAAACACAAGTAAACTAAACACAACTAATTATCTCCCCCATGTAAACTTTCCGAATTTAAAGATACATGACTGTGCTCAAAACTTAGTAAACTAGCTAGAGTTCAAAATTATTATGGGATGTCACGTGCCAACTCAAACTACAAACATTCCATGAATAAGGATGTACTAATCTTATTAGTAGAACGGGTGAGAAAGGCCACCACAATAAGCTTTGATTCCAATCTAACTTAAGTGAGGTAAAACATATCCCATGATAAGAGCTAGAAGGTGATGCGATAACCGGAGAAAAAAAGTTATGCATGCTATCAATGAAGCACTAGGAATGTACTCGAAAGCTATAATTCACAAGGAGCAAGTTATAACTAAAGTGCAAGAAATATCTAAAATGCATCATACGGAGTCACAAGCATACGTAAGATCAACTAAGGACTTATTTAGCTTATAATGACCTTGGGTACAAGGAAATGTGAATACAAAATGAATGATGGCCTTATACTTGCTTGGATCACTTACCCATTGGCCACCACTACAATCCTAACTACCCAAGAGATGCTTAAACTATTAGATAGATACTAGACTAAACCACCGACATCACTCGCAATCTTCCTTGTCGTCCTCCTCATCTAAACTATTGGTTCCCGGATGTCTCACCAAACCTCACAACACGATACTCAACTCTCTTCTAATTCCTCTTTGGCTCTTTCACAATATACTTCTCTTTTTTTTCTTTATGTATTTTTTTCTTGTTTTGTTTTTTTTTCTTTGTACAGACTTAGAGCCATCAAAGGTAACATTTGTGGTGTGAGAGAGATGGCCAATTTTTAGGACTTGGAGAGGTGGGAGATAAAACTTTGGAGCTTTTGGTTTCATATATTGGAAGGAGAGATACTACATAAGATTTTCGGATTCTTTCTCAACTCATCAACCCCCACTTCATTAAGATCAACCCCAATTTCATTAGAATATCACAACACACTCCCTTAACATCCCTCCAAACATCTGGTTGACTAAGATTCACAATGAACGGGACTTAGACTTGGTTCAAAATAAGGATCAAGGTGACTCATATGTGGCTTCATAGCAAAGATTGCCTTGAATCATTTCCTAAGTACGCCATAGATTCCAACATGATGCATAGAAGATATTAAAAAGACTTTATTATATACAAGAGATGATATATACCTAAACTAAAGGGTAAAAGATAAACAAAAAGCATGGGATATGACAAAGATGAATCTCGACTCAAAGTGGTGACTCACTCACAAGTACTTGGCAAAATTAGTTCATCAAGGTTTATGTATATGCTTGTAAGGTGAGTTTAACACGCTAGAAACGAACTCTTGTCATTTAAGAAAACTTTTGAGCATAAGAAGTATCTACGAGTTAAAATAGCTACACATGAGGGAAGATTACACAAAAATTTTAAAAATTTGAACACAAAACGGAATATGTACAACCTACACTCCCCCCAACTTAAAATGTGCTATGTCCTCATAGCACGAAGACAATATGAAAATGAAGAACAAGGAGGGACAAAAATGTACCGACGGGGTGGAATGTCAACCACCTTATACCTCGACCAAATGAGAGGTTTTTTTATCACTCCTACTAAGATAAAGCGATATTAGAACCGCCCGGCTTGTGTTATCCGGGCTTCCCAAATAACAATATGTACAAAAATAACACAACCGAAGAATCTTCACGCAATTGCACAGGTACTACTTTTCTTCCCAGAACTAGAGACTGTGGCTAGGCCATACGTAGCTCAAGTTCGGGTGGCTATACCGGACCATCAGAATACACAACATCCTTCATGTGGAATCCAAACATCCTTTGTACTATGAAGAGTTATTAGTACAAGCATAACATCCCATTTCACCCCCTCAATGAGTTAGAGCGATATCTTCTTAGTGATACTCCTAAGTCTCACACAACTCGGTTGTCCCGTTGAACCTAGATCTTGGGATCTCCAGTCAGCTAGGTTGGATTGCCGTAATAGAGACTTTTCATTAATAGGATTTAATCTCATTCCCCTTGATGATCATTTGTTCTCTAGTCAAAAGTTAACGGGTCCGTAATATTCTTATTTGACGTTTCAATCTAAAGTGAGAACAAATGTTCAACGGTACCATGTCTATAATGTCAAGACTCATCGTTCTACGTAGTCCTCTATGCCTTTTTAACTATTGATGGCCGTCACATTACAACTCTTGGCATAGAATTTGGACCATGTTGGAGCATCCTTTGAGAAATGGTTTGACCACTCCGCTTACTAGCGTTTGTCTAATGCAATGAATTGATTAGACTCCATCGTAGACCTTGCTATATACGCATGAGGATTTCCAAATTACTGTCGCACTCCAATTATAAAATTAAATCTGTCATTGGATTCTAAAACTTTAAAGTAGATACTTTTATCACAATACTTTATTCTTCAAGTATAGCCAGACATCTTCGATAGTGCAACAAACAATTTAACTCTTATGGAAATTATAGATATTGCTTCCCCCACAATTCTGAAATCAATTCAGAATTCACCAAAATAATTTCTGTAGTTTATGACATACCATAAATAATGTCAAAATTCTCGTTACATCTCTCGTGTTTCAAGACACATGAACACGAACAACCCCCACATCGAATATCTCACCCAATTTTGAGTATCTCTATACTCATATTTTCACAAGGATAAATGCATCATTCATTTTATGTACCCTTTCGGCCAGAAACATCTAGGTAACGGTTGATCAACATTTTATTAGTGCAATAAACACGGATTCAAAATAAACTGTACCATGGCTATCAGAAAATTGCACTCAACCATTGTGGGCGTGTGTACATCGATCTGCTAATCACATTGAATTCAAAATATGTTGCAAAACTTATTCTTATGAAATAAGTAAAAAGATTTATTGCGTTCTTCTCTAAATCCTTTTTTTTTTCTTTCTAATTTTGATAGATAGACACAGAAAAAATATTCTGTGCTTGATTCAAAATTACATTTTAATCCAAAAGTGGCACCCGTTAAAGAAGTAATATTCGATCAAGGGTCGCACTGTTTACAAAATAATTGTCCACTAATAAATCATTGATACAACACAATTAATGTTCAGTGAATGAAACAAACTCGTGCGCTACATTAATTTCCTTTCGGCAAAGAAAAGGAAAACCAGTATTATGTTCCAAAATAAATTTACAAATCTAATAGTAAATTAAATATTAACCATTGAAGACAAACTTTGCAAGGAGTTCAAATCCGTCTTACGACTCTTACCAACTAGGGGTGTACATGGTCCGGTTTGGACCGGTTTTATAGAAATCCGGAGACCAAACCATATCTAACGGTTCCAAAAAATTGAGAACCATAACCAGACCGTTACACATATGGAACCAAACCACCCCGAACCATTAGACCGGTCCGGTTTGGTTCGGTTTTCGGTTCTAAACCATGTTAGCATTAAAAAATTGTCACAAAAAAAAAATTGTCCACAAAATTATTTCAACTTCTTCGTAAAACTACTACCACTAAACCAACCCACAAATAAATTAAGAACTCCAACAATAACTAAACCAGCTATTAGAATACTCTCGTATATCATTATTGATATATATGGCAGATGCAACGTTAAAACTTAAAGCTAGCAAAATTATCAAGTGTGTGGGGGTATAGATGAGTGTATGTATTATATTATATTTCACTTATATCTATGGACCGGTTCGGTTCAAACCACGGTTCCTAATTATGAAACCAGAGACCAAACCAAAATATCCGGTTCTCATTTTTTTAGAACCAGAACCAATCCATTAAACCATAGAACCAATCCAAATAGACCGGTTCGGTCCGGTCGGTCCGGTTTCACGGTTTTTTCGATTTTCTTGTACACCTCTATTACCAACCACAAAAATAGAGAGAACACACATGCGGCCATTAATACTGCCTACCACATGCAAATCAAGCCCATGCACAAAGTAGGAGTATATCACATGCAAAATAATACTAATTGCATGAGCTATCTACTGCTTCATAATCTTAAAATAACTTGTACTAAAAAATATTAATCTTAAAACACTTGTACTTTTTTATACTCATTACTCCCTCCACCGGCAAAAATAGTCCACTACCAAAAACCTCCAATTCTTTGGCTAAAAAATAAAACACTTCCGCATAATTTCGTACATTTCTTAACACAAAATTAAAGAACTTATTAAAAATTTTAACCGAAAATTGTACGTCATTTTATAATAGACTATATATGTGGGACAGAGAGAGAGAGAAAATATTGCTTTTGGGTGCTATCTCCGAGTCGAAATCCTGACTTCGTCCCTCGTTCTGGTCAAATCTTTGACAACTCATTTGTTTCGTGGAAGCATCATGGAGTAATTCATATAGTACATGCACAATACTTTTTCTTAGAAATTTGGTTGCTCTTTCATCATTATTTCAACGTGTAATAATAGATCCATGTACTATCAAATATTTTAAAATCTCATTGGTGGGATAATGACAAAATAATATTCCTCTCACATGTTAGTGTATCCCACCATAGGACTGCGATGAGTGATAGTATTTTGCTGACCCACAAAATTTCTTTGTAGTTCTTCACTTTTCACCATTTATAAATAAGTAATCAACTCAAATTTTTTTTTTGCACCAGAAAACATAAAATTATATCAATAATCATTAACAAGACGACTTCGCACAAGATTATGAGCATCCCTCACATTTTACCTGGTGACCTTAATTACATATACATATTTGAACGAAGTCACACTATCAAGAATATCAAGTAATACATTCCTAATGGAAATACGAAAAAAACATTAACAACATGACATAACGCATGGACAACCTTCAGGCTGTTGGGAAAAATAGTCGGCAATCATGAATTCCAAAGAACAATTTCATTGATAATCAAATTGAAATTACAGATTACAAGAATGGAATACGAAATACAAACTGTAAATCGAGATAAAAAATCGAACCGAGCCGAGTCCTGTGATACCACAGTCTCCTTAACAAAGATTCGCCGCCTACCGTGGGTGTTGTAGGATACGCCGGCGTCTTCGTCCCAGGATAAAACGGCTAAAACCACATACCTCCGGAACACCACTGTTGGTAGCCTTGGCGAACTGACTTGCGTCTATCCCTCTCTCAAAACCAAAGTTCATAAACCTCAAGGTCATACATAAAAATTCCTTATCCACAATTAGAACTGGATATACTTATATAGGTAGAAGACATGAAACTGCCAACATAAATTGGAATGAATTCTATAACTCCCAAATTTATTATGTGCCATTAACCTCACTTCATAAGGGGTATTAACAACTCGTAACCGCTGGAAATAATTACTCCGTCCAGATTCATCGAACCCGAAGTAGACCGTTTGGTTGCCTCGTCAGACCCTCCGAAACGCCCCGGTTTCATTCATCCGAAATTTTGTAAAAAATTCCAACAGAGGCTATCCATCACAATCGAGAAGGTTATAATTAAATTATGCGCTGTTCCTCTTGAGGGATTTTTAGACTTTTTTTCGATTTTTCATGCTTTTTGAGACATTCTCCTTGCATACATCAATTAAAAAGCTCAAAAAACCAAAAGCCGAAAGTTAGTGGAACTTACCTACACCATTTCAACCAAATAAAAGGGAGGGTAACATTCACCCTCTTTTAAGGCGGGTGAACAAAATCGCACTCGACGGACATATAATTGAATTGATTTTGTTTTATAGTATAAAACATTAATTGTGTCGAGTCCTAACTTTAATCTAAGTGAGGAGCGACAAAATGGGAGTGTCAAAAACGATTCTCATATAAAGATTATGGAAGGAATACAAAAGATTTTTGTCCATGCAAATCTTTGTAAGAGAAGAAAATATGTGCAAGGACAGAAAAAAGAAAAAATAAATAACGGCATACAAATTAGAGAAAGGAACAAATAGATGGGGATGAATAACCAAGCCACAACCTTCAAGTCTTTGATTAAAGAATAGGAAACCAAAAACAACTAGTAAAAATATACATCGATATATTGTACACATCTAGGTAATACAATACAAATTGACCCTAAACCAAAAGGAATATAAAAGAAAGAAAAGAAAAAAAAAAAAAAAAAGAACTCTTCAGTATATTATATGAAAGAAAGATTGAACAAGGGGAAACCAAAATCAGAGCGCGCCAAAAAATAGATGAGCTAAAACCATATCCGAATAAAGAACTGATAGCGATACCCAAACCCACAAAACTCACATGCCGGATTCAAAATGAGAACCCTGAAATCGGATACGAATCAGAAAAGATGTACTATCACCAGACTAAAAGGCCTTCCATTGATCTGAATCTCTCCTTGGAGTTTGAGTCTCGACTGACGTCTTAAACGGTCCACTTGACCCAAACGGATCCGAATCATCAAAAGAGTGGAAACCGTGGGCATCGTCGGAGTAGTCTGCCGTGCTACGGATAGAATCAAACCTGGCGTAGTCTTTAGTTGGGTAGAACCCCTGATTATTAATCTCAGAGTCTGCAGTGCTTCTGAAGGAATCAAATCTTGAAAATGTGTTGTTTGGTTCGAAGAACGACCCTTGATTATAGTCAGAGTCTCTAGTGCTACTAATGGAATCAAACCTTGTAAGGGATCCTTGAGGTGGGAAACCACTGCTTTCGTTGAAGGAATCGAATCTTGAGAAGCTGTCAAATGAGTGATCTTCGTTGCCAAAATTGTAAGCGGGGGTGCTTGGAACAGAATCAAATGCGAACGCGCTCTTCTGTTGAAACAGGTTGTCTGACTGTGGGGTGCTCGGAACGGAGTCAAATGCAAACGTGCTTTTCTTTTGGAACAGGTTATCTGCCTGTGGGGTGCTCGGAACAGAGTCAAATGTATATGTGCTGTTCCTTTGGAACAGGTTATCTGCCTGTGGGGTGCTGGGAACAGAGTCAAATGTATACGTGTTCTGCCTTTGGAACAGGTTGCCTGTCTGTGGGGTGCTCGGAACAGAATCGAATACGTAAGTGTTCTTTTGATAAATGTTATCTGCCTGTGGGGAGTTGCCAGAATTGAACAAAGGGGTGCTCGGAACAGAATCTCCGAAGGCAAATGGGCTCTTCTTTTGGTGCGAGGAATCAGTTCTTATAGGCGGTAAACCCAAGTCACCGGCATCAAAGAAGGCACTTCCACCAAAATCCATTGCCTGATAAAACAATTGAGTTCGAACGAATGAGCAAAGCAACTAGAAAAAGGTCACATTCGTAATCAAAAATTTTGAATAATGAAGTTTAAAGAACTTTTAGGCAAATATGAAGGAGTACGTTTTGCTGTGAAGAAGTGGATAAAAACCATAAGATGGTTATTTGTCAACACTCTCTGCTAGTGATCAATGTTCATTTTATTTCACAACCATTCAATAATTTTGTGGGGAGGGGGTGGAAATGCATTGCTCCCAGTTGCAAAACTACGTTGTTTCACACAATTCAGTACATGCTTGTCTGTGCGTCTTCAATTTATAAAGCTCACGAGATAATGTACAAAAGCACACTAAACCATAAATGCTGCGGAAGGACATCATTCCAGCACCAAAGAAAAAAAGGGGCAAGTGATCAGAGAGAGATAATTATATAGAATGAGGTGATAAACAATACAGTAGTAATATCAAATTAAATCAACCAAACCCGCACTGAATATCCCTACGCAATGCACAGAGCAAAGTATCAAGAAGTATGCATATATACCTTCGTAGGACCAGAACCGAAGTCCCAGGCCAAGTCAATATCATAACGAGTACCCCTTCTTCCATCAAAACCTTTGTCCTCCGAGAGCACAGATTCAGCACCTCCGCGTTCCCTACACTCATAAATCATGTAGAACTTCAGATAACCGGAAAACACGGTTTCATGATATATCAAGTTATTTGAGATGTTTGCATACCACTATTACTTTGAGATATATGGAAAGATCAATATCTTGCGTAGACGTAAGTCTAATATAGCTATAAACCACGTATATCTAGTGTCTTCTTAGTTAACGGTTCTTGCCTCCATTTTATTATGTATTCACTTTTTAAAGTAAATGCACCAAAACGCCATCGCCACACGGATGGCAGGGAAATGGAGGTTGGCAGAGGACAAGATAGGATGCTGCAGCAAATTAAGGTGGAGATATCAATAAAAACAAGAAGCGTACTCTGTAGCATGGGGTGAACCATCTGCATTGAAGTTCTTTCCAGTCGGAGAATTTTGAGACTTGTGAGATGGGCTATCTATAGAATGGGCTGGACTTTCAGGTGGACTCCTAGCTACTTCCTCTTCATTGTGATCATCACTATGGACCTTTTCTCCTCCATTTGATACGGTCTCTGACCTCCGATCAGCATTTCTTGAAGGAACATCCACACCCTCTTTTGCAGAAGATGGTTTTCCGACAACTGGCAAGGATTTCTGTTTGGGAGGGGCTATGACATTTTGCACATCAAGGGTAAGCTCTTTGACAAATGTGAACCCTGGAAGTGGCAAGAGTACATTGGAATTACAATATAATTATAGCTTACACATCATGGCTTCAGAATCCATATAGCAGATAAGTTGTAAATTAAAAAAAACGAAGTCGGCAGATTAAAAAGGAAAATTAGGTTCAGATGTCAAGAAGAGCACCACTAGGAGAAAGCTCGTGATCATCAAAAAGTTCTCAACAAAAACGCGACTAAGTCAAAGATGAATGTCCATTTAATCCCAAAAGTGAAGCGTTTGACATACCTTCATCTTCAAACTTGTCCCAATTTTCATCCCAATCCGCCGCCCCTTCCTGGAGTCCAGGTTGCCAGCCTTAAACACACCAAAAAATTAATTTATTGGAAATCACAACACAACAAATTATAGAAGCGAAAACTCAGTTTTAGCATTTGTCTTTGTTAGTAGAAGCCTTATTTCTGTGAAACATTTTATTCTTTACGTGTCATGCCAACTAAAGTTAGTATTCAAAATAGTCCATACACAAATTTACTTTTCTTCCGCACCTCCTTCAAAGTTGTATCTGATTTATAATTTTCACTCGTTTCAGTTAACTCCTTTTCTTCCGCCAAATTCTAGTCCTTTCTTAGGTATCTCTTCCATGTTTCAAATAATTTACATTGTCAATTTCTGAATAAAAGAAATAGATAAAAGAAAAAAAAAAAAAAAAAAAAGAAGTTACCTTCAGATCATATGCTGGAGAGCAAGTTTGTTAAAACACGGAAGTAAATAATATCAATCAGGCTAGCTAAAGGAAATACATGTCTCACTACTATAAGCCCTATGATATATCATGCGCTTCAAACAAAATAACAGTTAAAAAAGATTCAAGATCCAAAACAAACATTCCAACTACATTGCAAAGGATACTAAAGGCAAACTATATGAATTACAGATTAAATGTTGATCTCATATGCCAATTACCGGAGTGAGTGCTATCACCTAATTCATCACCAACTAATAGAACAAAGTTATTCTGAACTGTAAGTTCTGAATTTCACCTCTTTTTGCTACAGTAGAGGTAAGAATTTGCCAATGTGAACAGTGAAAACCATAGATGATGAGAACAATCTATTTCACCCTTCGCTTGTCATGTCACCAAAGTAAATAGTATACCAGTAGAGAGACAGTAATTAAGATCGGACACAGTTTAATGACACTAAAAGGTCAGCATCGTAGAATAAGTACCGAAAGGAAGTTCAACCAGGGTGGTTGGTTTTGCACGTAAACCATAACTTTTGCAACGCTCATTCAAGGATTTCACTAGCTCCTCAAGTTCCAATTCGATTCTATCAGCATCAACCTGCAGAGGCCAGAGTGCTGCAATCAGACAAGTCCCACATGGCCTCAACAAATCATTTGGCTCTCAAATGTACCTTAATATTATCAGGCTTTCCATCTTGCCCCATTTTGACAAGAGCCCGATACAGCTCCATTTTTTTCTCCTACAAAGCAGTCAGTACAATACGTTACTTGTCTGACAACGGAGTTGAGATTAAACCACAGGATATTAGAAATAACTACACCATCGACATTTGAGGTTCCATAATGCAAAGTAGTTACTGACACCATCATTCTATAAAAAAGGTGATAGATATACCTGAATATCGCGAAATGTGGCCTCTTCAAGAGGTAATTTAGAGGCAACATCTCCAGTCTGCCTGTATTTTTCTTCGTACTTCTTTGCAAGCAACTCAGCCTGGAAAATAACTTGGTCCATTACTCCATGAAATAAAAGTTTCTGTTGAGGACATCAGAATCCAGAGTCCTAAAAACCAAAAGAAGTACCTCGCGTTTGTCTGCAGACGTCCTTTCAATAATCTCATTTAGTCTATTGTCGCATCTGCTTTTGTATAAAATCTGAAACCAAATGGCAAAAAATGTAACAGTACTTCAGTACAAATAAGCATTTTGACTTGCAATAGTTGTTACTCAAAAAGAAGCCGGCCTCCCACATAGGTTGAAAATTCCAAGTTACTTTTACTGTTGTGTTTCTTCATTTATCTTTCTAATCTTGAATTCGGTGATATTTAGAATGAGACACTTGGCGGATATTTAGAACAAGATAATCACAGCAGGAAACTAATTATCTAGTAATGGAAACACCATCAACCATCGATTAACACTGTGTTGTGACAAACAGAAGAAGCCTTAACTAGATTTCACTCAGTAATAGCTGTATAAAACATCTGAAATTGATTATTCTAACGTCCATCACTACAATGTTGGTAGTCTAGAGCCACATCTTGACATTTCTCCAGCATTAACAGCACTAATTGCTAAAATGATTACAAGACATTCATGCAAGGGCAAACTTACTATGATACTGTAGAGAATCACTATCATCACTAACCATTAATTTTAGCCAGAATGAGAACATAGTTCATTTTCTCTAACAACAGGTTGAGGTATTCAATAAATATAGGTTCACTTCTCTTGACACCCCCAGCATCCTAAAGAAGAGGTCTATATTTCATTTTGGATGCAATGAAGTAATGAGCAGTTGGTTTACACATTTTGCACACCTTCACAAATTCCAATGACATGCAGTGGTTCCTTTAGTCAATCAACATTGTTACTGAGAAAAAAAGTAGCAATGTTGTACCAAGAAATGAAAGCTCTCTTAGAACAGGACATGCTTATGGAACACACACAAACCTGTAAAAATACAGATTAGTTACTTGCTTTCTCAAACTTTTGTAGACAACCTTTGAAAAGTACATATTTCCATCCGGCATCCAGTGTAATATAAGATGTATTTTCACCAAATCTGAGTCTCTGACTATACACAACGCAATTCCGTACATTATTGTTGGAACAATGTAATATATCAGCTGTCGCCCACATCATCATCTCAATCTGGATATCCCGCCCAACACACACAGAAAAGCATACCCATTTCTCTCCTTTTTCCCCCTTATCCAATTATGCAGGATGTAAGCATTAAAGGCATAACCAGAAAACCAAAATTTAAATCAAACTTTTCATTTACCTGTCAACAAGGCTAAAAGGTGTAGAAGGAAAAAATGGAGAAAATACTTACAAGTTCCTGCATCTTGGAGCGGTAGAACTGTGTCTTCTCCCTCGAATCTAAAATTTCCTTCTCCAATTCTTCCACCTGCAATTGAAAAAAGAAAAAAAGAAAAGTTGTTGGGAAAATACAGAAAAAATAGAAGTACTACCTTGCCCCCTGCAAAGTACAAACAAGTGATGCATCAAAAGTAAAATTGATGCAGTTTCACCATGTCAACAATATTACAAGCAATGAGGCGATCCTGGGAATTGGATCCATCCCCAATGGAAAGGGTTTCAGGAACAGGGAAGAAATAATCGGGGTAGGGTCAGGTTTTGCTAAACAAGTTGCAAACCAATGTGGGTTGCTTCCAAGTTGTCATGGTACACAACATAGTTACGTTTATCCCCTACAAGTCTAGGAGCTCCCATTTGTGTCCCCTTCCCTCCCTAGGACTCCCCAAATACCTTCTCTCTTCTCCAAACAACCTCTGCTTGTTTCAATATTTTGAGTGCGAAGGAAAATTCTAGGAGTTGAATCGAGAGAAAGAACCTATTTGCATGGACATGTAGAGACCATAATAGTCACTGCGTATTTTCATGAATACTGACATTTAGAGATTTAGTTAAGGAAACTACAGCTTGAGTCTCTTTATTGGAAAATATGACATAAACCGGCGTGTCCCCTAAGAAGATTCATTCCTATATTATATTGAATCAAGTAAACAACTTAAATTCGGAAATCCATGAGATCGAAAAAACAGAATAATTTGGAGAAACGGGATGTACCTTTTTATTTGCCTCAGTTGCCTCTTGGAATTTTGAGTTCAGTGAATTCTGCTCCTCTTCACTAAGTTGAGTCACAAGATGCTTCTCCAGAACTGGAACTTTGGACTTTTGCTGAGCAGGCTGCATAGCTTCTTCATCTGGCAAAGGAACAGGAACAGGTTTTGGTGGTCTTCCTCTAGCAGCATGAGTCACAGGCGGTGCACCAGGCATCACTCGTGCCTGTTGCAAACCTATACACAAATGCAAAAACATAATCAAAGAGAGAAATAAAAAACATCATGCAGAGGGTAAGTGATAACAAACCTAGAAAATACTAAATAGCCATACCTGGAGTAGGTCTCCAAGCTGCATTGCCATAAGCAGCAGCAGGTTGACCAGTGGCAGAGAACAATGTCTCGTCAAACATACTGTTTGGAAGTGTTTTGGGGAGAGGACGGCCATCCCTATAACGTTCCATCAGATACAGAGCTATACAGAATTCTCTGATGGAAAGCATGCTATCATTATCTTGATCAGATAGATCCCACACTTGCTTTAAGATCTCTGAACAACCAAGAATAATAGCACAATCAAGACAATGCTACCAGGAAATATAGCAACTGCCTCTGAGGGAAATATTGAACACCAAAATATCAAAAACATTGTCAATGTCCATTTTCTCCCCTAACATGAGTACAAGGGAAAAACACAATCCATATCTACAGAAAACATCTAAGGAAATATGAGTGCTTGCCAAGAGGCACTTTACTAGTCCCAAGTGAGGAGTATAAGAAGATATTATGGTTCCATAGTCTTCCACTTGCCCCAGTGATGTGAACCAAATAACCAAAAAGTTTGAAATGTATGAGCCCTTCCACATAGTCCCATTTTTTGCACCAAAAAAAAGTCCCATTTTCAGCCTTCAACACCACCCAAATTTCTATTTTCAGCTCTGATGCAAATTTCCCTACATGCTAAATAAACATGCATGGCCAAAAACTGATTTCTATTAAAACATATGGACTTCTATCAAGGACTCGAAAACATACTCTTCATACACATTGACTTCTTTATCAGCTTTAAGCAATAAACAATATATATAACGAGCCACATCCTGACATACGGACTTAATGGTCGTCAAATACGCGTCAGGAAGCTGTTATTCAACCTGAAGCTAAGCTTAATACCATAATACTCATGGAAGACCAGACCTCACAAGTTGGCAACAAAGAGTATAAATAACTTGCGACAATCGTAATACTATCAGTGTATCATCCAGTCCTTGTCAATTTGGAAATTTAGAAGGTTTACACCTTCAAACATACATACTGGAAAGTACTAGCCAACCTCATTTGGATCTATCTGTAATATATACAACATAAGGAGAGTAACTGGACAATAAGAGTTACTTTATCCTCACAATTTCAACTTTTAGACGCCAAGAGTCTTCATATCCCACCCCACATTTTTCCGTGAGAGAACATTGTCATGAGCTTAAAAGGTATAAAGCTCTCATACACATCACAACCCATCCTTTCCCATCCACTCATGAAGCTAGTGTTAAACTAAGCTGAACAGGCCTTGACCCAAATTATTTGTGTCTGCCATAAGAATACCTCTCTCTAGTTGCCATATTCAAGACCATACCCTCACTTAAAGATCCAAGGAATCCACATTTCTTATGGCCGTAGTACATATCCAATTTGGATTGCTCTCGACTCTTGTTCTTTCAGGATCTTTCAATACATTAAGCCACTCATAAATAAAGCACGCCAGTTGGTTGACATAGGACATGATCAGACAAGATAAACTAAGTACCTGAAATTTCTTTAATTAAACACACTTTCGACTTCCTGAGATTACATCAATAGCCAGTTTTATCCCTCTTGTAAAAAAAACCTCTTAGCACATGTTTTCATGTAGTTGGCAATGTAGACATCTTATAGAATCATATATCTGAAGCAGAGAGAAAAACGTCAAGACTACGGTGTAATGCAGTTTACATTCACATTCTGTATAGAACTAAATAAGTACTAGTCATTTGTCGCAAGAATCCTTGTACGGCTGTCACTAATAGAAGGTTACCACTCAGGCCCTACATCGGGATTGATCCCGACTCCCGAGCATAGTTCACCTACTCTAACAAGCTAGATTCCTTGACGTAGCCTCCACGCACAAACGAACCTATAGTGCCTGTGCTTCACTGATTTTCCAGATACTACTCCCTCCATCCCAAAATGATAGTCCCTTTTGGGACTGCGTGACATTTTCAATGGCTTATAATATTTTTTATGGTTTTGAAAACTTTGTATAATAGAACTAATTAAGATCTATCAAACAAGATCCATAATATTTTTTGAGGTTCACATTAAAAGATATAAGCCGTTGAAAATGGCACGCAGTCCCAAAATGGACTACCATTTTGGGACAGAGGGAGTGCATTTATATACCCATGCATCAACAGAGTCAATTGAAGTCTTACAAAAAGACAGTGATCAACTTCAAATATACGATTAGAAAGAAGGATATCCTACCTCGTGGAAGCCTCCAACTTAAGAAAAGGTTGCGTGCTTGTTCACCAGTTATTTTTCCATCTCTATCTGTATCTACTTCCACAAATACTTTAGTGTACTTCTGAACATCAGATTGAGTCATCCTTGGCCATGAAACCTGGGATTGGGCAGATGAAGGAATTCCAGCCCCAGCAGGAAAACCAGCACTAGAGGAATTAAATGCTGGCGAACTCTGCACCGAAACTTGTTGGTTTCCTTGGACAGTTGATTGAACTTTCTGATTCTGACTGCCCACAGGTTGCTGAGAAAATGCACTCTGTAAAGATCCAAGTGGACTTGGCTTAACTGCAGATTGAGGCCTAGTAGAGGCTGCAACAATGGCTGGTGTAACAGGTAATCCCCCAGAAGACGTTGCAGGCAAAGGGGCATCTTGCTTTGCTTGCGACGAAGTTACAGAAAAGACATCTCCAAATACAGAGTCAGAAGCAAACCCATTCCCTGAATTAGCCAGTGGTTTAGAATCCTTAACTCCCACATGAGGGGATGGAAATATTGGATCACTTGGTTTTGGTGCAGCAGGTTGAACCAGCCCAGAGGCTGCATTTGGCGTAGGCTGTGCAGATGTGGTTAATGGCATAATCCCTCTGTTAGGAACCTGAGTAGTCACTCCTGCCGTGGAGCCAGCTGTCATTCCACCAAGCCAATCAGTGGAGACATTTGTACCCAAAGCTTGTGAAGCTGCAGGGGTACCCATCCCAGGCATTCCTTGACTTCCAACAACCTGCTGTGGACGAAAGGCAGTACTTGCAGTTGTGGGTCGAGGTGGTCTTCCCATTTGATTTGGCTGAGGTGGAAAAAACTGTGGACCCATGCTTGCATTTGAAGGAACCTGGGGCCCTCTAACACCCATATTTTGAGATGGAAATTGAGCACCACCACTCACCGGTGGGACTGCAACGCCTGCTGAAGGATTTGATGGAGGGACAGGGGTGGCTGAAATATTTATCTGGGGAGCAGGAATTTTAGCTGAAGCAGGGCCATATAGTGCTGCCTTAACAATGTCTGGGGTGAGTTCTCGCTTACTTTGAGCCACAGTGACAAGTTTAAGAGCATTATAAAACTCGGCTCTGCCGAGGAAACCAGTTTTATGTTGATCAGCATGCATCCATATCTGCATCAAGAGCCAACAGATGATTGCAGTTGAGAATGGAATAGCACAGCAAACAGAGAAGGAAAGCTTTCCAAAGAGTTGTAGAAGTATCCTAATTAATCAAAACGACGTCCTATAAGTAATACAACAGAAATGGACATTTTAACATATCATATGTGAGTATACAATGCATAAGGACGAGAATTGGGAGTATTTTCACAAGATGGGGGCAGATTATTTTCCTACATTTGAGGACGATCACTGTTTAGAGACCCCATTTGCTTAAAATAATCCTTATGCAGGAATATGAAGTGAAAGGAGCAACAGAAGAATCTTAAAGATATCTCGTACGCTATTTACCAGTATCAAAACTGCAGTGGCAGATATACGCATCTACATAATCAAATCCTCAAACCACAAGAAGATCAGGAATCCTGTTTTCAAGATAAAGAAAATAAAAAGTGACAAACCATGGTAGAACTCCTAATCTACCACTTTAGGTCCACGGTTTTAGTTTTTTTTTTTTTTTTTCCTTCTTCTTCTTATTTTCGTAGATAAGCGAGTCTAAGGTTTAAAATTAAATCAACTTGCAATCAAAAGCATAATGGATCTAATACCCAAACCAATAAAAAATAAACCGAGCCTTAAGCCCCAATCAATTCGGATTGGTTACATGTATCAGTTTTCTATGTTGGGCTCTGTTAAGAACATCGTATTCCCTAATATCTGACAAACCTAAATCTGTTTGAACTATCACCATTAAAGTAATTTTTGGCCGGCCCCCTTTGTGGTACCCTCTACCGTGTAAAACTGAATCACAACTCGCTAAAACCAGGAAAGTTGTCTACATGGTGCCATGTAGAATTTCACCACAACAAGAGAGTTTATGGCCCTATTCTGTTTGTCAACTCGAATTACTACAAGTTATGCTCCCTTTGTAAATGTCCAACTAATTCAGACAATCAGAAGAGTTAATGTCGCATAGGGTCCATTCTTGAGTGACATAAAAAAAATTAATAATAAAATTATAAAAAAAACCTCAGTGTGTCCGAACTAGCTTCCGCACACTCGACAGTAATCAGGGTACCAATCCCACCGTCCACCAGCCGGGACCAATTAAAGACACGGGCCACAATTAAAGCCAGAGAGAAGCCCGTATGAAATTAGCCCTAGAGGAGTTGATAGCACTAGGGCAAAGATGATAGTGATGAAATCACTAAATACGTAGTGAATACCGATGAATTGGAATCCAAAAGCAAAATTCAGTATACCCTTATGTCCGATGAAGGCATCCACATTAGTAGACCTAATTGGATCGAAACCAGAAAACAAGGAGTATTAGGAAGTACCTGAGCAAGAACTGGTTTAGGCAAATTGGATCCCTGGAAGAAAGAAACAGCCTCGTTTCCACTGATCCGACCGTCGCGATCCAAATCTGCTCTCCGAAAGTAGGCATCGAATAGATCTACATTCTGCCCCGCCATTTCCCGATTACAGACCAGTATCTCTGTCCGTAAACCGAACCAGGGGGTGAAAAATTCGAGTAATTTCGGAAATCGAGTGCAAACCCTAATGTCAAACACTTTTGAGCAGAGAAATTGGAGATCCGATGGAGATAGAGAGAGAAAGGAACGTGGGATCGGTCGATTGGTCGGTCCAGTGGAGAGAGGAGAGATGACGGCAGAAATTTCAATGGGCACTTTGATGCACAAAATCAACAATAATAATAATTTCCCGCACACCTTACTGCTACCGGTCCTCCCTTTTTTGTTTTGTTTTTTTGATTGTTGAACTGTGATGTGACTCGGGTAAAAAAAATTGAAAAAAAATGTGATGTGACAGGCAGTGATCGGGAATAAAACCAATTATTTTGGCGGAGCCCGACCTTTAGTCTACAAGACATTGCGGTGGGTCTCGCACAATGTGTAGTAGATAAAAGTGTTGGGCACCATATAGTGGTATCTCAAGATAATGTAATAGTAATTGTTCCGGAAATACATGGGATTAGCTGGGTCGAAGAGTGTGTTGTGCAACAATGAAGAACAAATGTTGTGTAGCCACTTTGGGGGCCACCCGAGGTTCTGTTGTTGAGCCCAGATCCTCTGTGCTGAAAAACTCATGTGCCTCTGTGTCAAGGGATTTCCCGGCCGTTGGATCACCCAAAAATATTAAAACATAAAAACAAAAATCACAATCCAACGGCCCAAAATCCCTCGGCACAGAGGCACAGGGGTTTTGGGCATAGAGGATTTGGCACCCCTGTTGTTTGATCTTAAATGTTCATTATGTTCGTCTCGTCAAGTATGCATTGCGCAAAAAAGTTTAGATTGATCGGATATCGATAATTATTTGATCGGTGACCATTTAGCTTACAATTTTGTAAGAAAGACACCTGCAATTATTTTATTTCAAACCAAAGCAAAAGTTTGAAAACATTGTTACCGATGTCCGTTTAACCAGAATTTTTACGTGGAAACATAGTACTTAACAAGGTGAACAAAATAAATGGTTTGGATCAAACAACGAGGACTCAGAATGGGTCCCAAAACAGCTACACAACACACACGCTCCCGGATCATCTCCCCTCTTTATCTTATCCACCAAACCCCTTCAAACTCAAATTTTTTAGCACCCTTATGGTGATCCTAGCCTTTCATCCTGTATTCCTTGCTGAGAACAATGTACATGTTTTAATCAGCGGTAAATCAATGAGGACAGACCACAGTGCACAGATGGGTCTCAGGGACCCACGTTTGGGTTCCACACGAACGATCTGAGCCGTTAGATCATCTTAGAATAATTTTTCGAAGGGCCCCGCGATAAATCACCTCCATCGGACTTGTGTAAGTGGTTCATCCAAAAACCCCCCATTTCATTCAAATGCACTGTGGTCTGTACCAGTAGAAGGGTTCTTTAATCAGTTTAATTGATTAGCAGTAAATACACGAACAATTTGTATGAAATGAACAGTTCACATAATTTTAAATTTGAACCAGACTTTTTATACAATTTGTTTGTGAATTTATAAATGACTGATCGAGCTAATTTTTTTCATAGATGTTGTTATCAGCAAAATATACGAGATGAACAATTTGGATTATTGTTGTGGCTCCACAATGGGGCTAAAAAAAAGAGAGAGTTTGGCGGGGTTTGGTGTATAAGTAGTCTGGTGGTGAGCTGATCCCAAGTACATTAGCGATGAGCTTCTCTCTGGTCTATTATCATGGATTGGACCCTCCAATGTCCTCGTTTGCCGGCTTTTTTCTGAGTCCACTATGATGATCCAAATTATTCATATTTTAGAGCTCGTCGAAAACTCCAATCGCTAAACACCAGGTTGATTGGGTATCGTTGGATATGGTTTCAGATTCGCACTTAAAATGTGAATGATCATCAAAGAATACCCAAAAAAAGGGCCAACAAATGGGTAAACTGCAGTGTCACATAGGTTTGTATGGTTGGTGGTGTAGTGGAGTGTTGTGTCCTATCATTATTGAGCAAGATGTGGCTGGTGAGACATTGAACTAACCAATTACGTACTATGGGTGTTTTGGCAAAATAATATGTGGCAGATTATTTTTTGTCCTTACTAAAAAAATTGCATTTCTTAATTTTACGCCGATTTTTTTTTTTTTTTGAATTAGTGGTTCATCTCAATGAGAGAAATCTAAAAAGAAAAAAATTATGAACAAAACTTTTAAAAAATTTACTAAAGACAAAAAATAATCCAAATTTGTGTAGATTATTGGATTATTTTTGTCTTTATTCCCAAAAATTTAGTTTGGCCAATGATTTTGTATTTTTTAAATTCTTCTCGTTGAGATGAACCAATAATCCAAAAAAAAATGTCATTATTGGTTGCCTAAACACATTTGCTGAGTTTCTCATTTTGAAAGACTTTGCTAAAAGTCATTTTTTCAATTTTGTCCATTCAATTTTTGTTTGCCTTTGTTAACTTTTGGTGATTATTGGTTCGTCTCGACGAGAGAAATCGAAAAAATAAATAATTATAACTTTTACGTTTTTTTTTAAATGAACAATTTTAGCACTTTTAGGTGCTAAAAGCCACTTTTACATAATTCATGTTTGACTGAGTTTCTACTGTGGTATTTTTTATAGCATTTGACTACGAGTTGTCAAATCAGTTAATGTGTATGAAGAGAATTACCTCTTAGGGGGTGTTCCACTAACAAAAAACTATTTTTTCCAAACACTGAGACAGATCATTCTCTCACAACACATCACATAAAAAAACTGTGAAAAACCAGTTTATTCAAAAAACTGGGTTAGTGGAACACCCCCTTAAATTGACAACTTATAGTTCAAGAATACCAAAAATAACGTAGTGAAAATTCAGGCTGAATAAACAAGAGAAGTTAACAAAAGGTACAAACATATAAATCATAAGGTTTTTTTTTTTCCAGACAATGAGATATTAGTATGTAAGATTAATACGGCGGACCAACATTGTTATTATCTACTTGAACGTGAGACCTCACTAGGGATGGAACCAGGATTTCTTATACGGAGAGGCCATTACAGCAACAATTTTTTTTTTTTTTAAATTTCAAGGTTGAGGATTACAAAAAACTTAGGAGTAATTAATATTATACCTGGTACTAAATACGTTATGTGACAGCCCATGACCCACCTGGATGCAACAGATGTCTATGATATAGGAGAATGGATCATGCCCTAACTTGCACAAGGCCTTTTAAAGCCGTGCGGGCGTTAAAATTCGGTGGTACTTCACAGTTAAACGTGCTCACCTTGGAGCAATTCAGGGATGGGTGACCTACTTGGAAGTTCAAGGAGCTTGGGCGGCCAGAACGGACAATATTGTGCAAGGCGGGGGCGGGTCGTTACAGTTGGTATCAGGAGCACAACCCCGGACCATGGGGTAGGAGCCACCTCTTGAATCTCGGAGTGGGAACAAAGTGTCATGCAGAACTAAGTGCTATACCTCCCGGGGGAAGGTCGTTGGGCCAATATGCAATGAGGACGTTGCATCTTAAAGTGGGGAGAATGTGACAGCCCATGACCCACCTGGATGCAACGGAGGTCTATGATATAAGAGAATAGATCATGCCCTAACTTGCACAAGGCCTTTTAAAGCCGTGCAGGCGTTAAAGCTCGTTGGTACTTCAAAGTTAAGCGTGATCACCCTGGAGCAATCCAGGGATGGGTGACCTACTGGGAAGTCCAAGGAGCTTGGGCGGCCAGAGCGGACAATATTGTGCAAGGCGGGCGGCGGGTCGTTACACGTTATCAAGGTGCTTTTAACATAACATAAACAATAAAAAAATAAAAGTTTCTCAAAATGTTTCCTCAACTATGTATCAAAATGGAATATGGCGCCCTTCTAGACCTCATAAGTCATTTTATGAGGTGTGTTTTGGCTAAAGAAGTTGGCTTAATTTTTTTTTCGTCTTTATTTGATTTTTTTTCGCATTTTTTAGTTTTGCAGTTTTTGAGGTTCGGCTAAAAAAGCCAACTTAACTTTTTGTTTTGTCTTTATTTGATTTTTTTTTGCGTTTGTTAGTTTTGCATCGATTTTTTGAATATTATTGGTTCGTCTCGGCGAGACGAATTCAGAAAGGTAAAAGATTATGGCTAGAACTTTCAATTATTTTTTGAATAAGATCGAAAAAAGTGTAAAAAAACTGACTTTTTGGCTTATTTTTGTCTTTATTCAAAAAAATTTAAGCTTCGGTCATAATTTTATACTTTTTTTATTCCTCTCGCCGAGATGAACCAATAATACACAAAAAGTTGATGCAAAACTAAAAAATGCAAAAAAAAAATCAAATAAAGACGAAAAAAAAAGTTAAGCCAACTTCTTTAGCCAAACCTCATTCACTCTTAGAAAAGTTATTTGTGTTTTTGTTTTGCCGTGAAAAGAGAATTGAATGGTGATCCCAAGTGAAAAAAAAAATGTTTGAGTAGAAAAATGTATTTTATATTTTTGAAACCTTTTTGTAAATAATGTTTTTACATGGTAAGGGTGCCGGACATGGTAAGTAGAAATATATGTAAAAAAACGCACCAGATAATTTTGGGGTTTTCCACCAGGTGGGGGTGGCCTTGGCCCCATAGCCAAAGCATAGTTCCGTCTTCGGACAGAATTGGGGGATGATGTTGTCCCCCAATTCTGTCCTATGTTGTCCCCAATCTGGGCTGTCCATGCTCGGCAATGGACGGCTCGGATTTGTTTGATAGCGGACGGTTCGGATGTGTTTGGACAGGGTGTGATCCGAGTCGTCCATCGCCGAGCACGGATGGCCCAAATCGGACAACATTTGGGGACAACATGCACCCCGGGGTCCCTTTGGACCTCAGTCACCTAAGTCCCACCTCGACCATTTGATCTACAGCTCTAGTTTAAGAAGTACTCCAAAAGTTTCAGTCCTAAATAAAAAGACGCAACCAATAATTAAAGCCAAACCCCAAGTGGATTGAGATGGAACAATCCCATCCCCCACTACCAAAAACCTCATCACAATTCTAAAACCAAATCGAAAGCAACAACCAGCCCATCCTTTTAAGAACATGGTGTGGTTTTCTCACTGGAAAAAGGAGAGAAAAAGTGGAGGAAAACCACGTGCGGAAGACCACACACCAAATTAGCCCAGTGCAGCCTAGAGGTTCGTCGGTGAGGTTGCTCTTACAATCCTTTTGGACGGAGAGATTTGGTGAAAAAAAAGAAAAGAAAAGGGTATGTTTTTTTTATCCAACCACTCATTTGGATTTGAGTATTTTGATGAGAATTGAAGAGAAAAGTACAAAAATAAAATGTTTTGATTGGCCCTTCCACTTTCTCATCCAATCTCATAAAAAAATTAGGAGTGTAAATTAGCCAAAAATCGAGCTCGACTCGTTCATAAAGGAGCTGAGCCCCTAACGAGCCGAGCCAAAATAATTTACTTAACGAGTCTCCTTAAACGAGCTGAGCCTATATAAACGAGTCAAGCTTTTGTGAGCCAAACCGAGCTTTATAGAGCTCGTTAACTAAACGAGCCTAAAACTTGAGCTCGAGTTCGGCTCGATTACTAAACGAGCCCAGCCGCGAGCAGCTTGATTCATTTGCAGCCGTATCAAAAATGGTGAGGAAAGAGTCTCCTTTTAGAGGGTGTTTGGCAAACTTTTTTTTGGCTTTTTGATTTTTCATTTTCTCATTTTGGGTGTTTGGCATCCACCTCCCAAAACTCATTCCCACAAAATGACTTCTTCGTTTTTGAGTTTAGAGGCTAAAAGTTAAAAAGAGGCGGAGAGGAGTTTTTCCATTTCTAGTTTTCCATTCTCATTTTAGGTTTATGACAAAAAGATTGATTTATCCCTAGCCTTTTATTAATTTGTGTACTGCACAGTTGTATGGGTTTTTTTTTTTTTGTGACAAAAGCAACCTTAAACGTTAATTTATGTAGTGCCTAAGTTGTTTTATATTTACCTTTATTAGTTGGTAGTCTTTTTTGTGGGGTTAATTATGCTACGAAGTCTTTTTTTTTTTCCTATTATATTTTACTTAACTTTTCCTGTACATTAACACTATTTTTTTTTGCCCCTTACTTGGTTGTAAGAGTTAATTCTTCCTAATTAGAAAAAAAATTAGATGGTGGCAATTATTTCCATTTTACGTTATTTGTATTAAGTAGAGACACATTCAATTAATAAATAAAAAAAATAAGAGCAAAAGTATTTTTCCCAAAAACAAATTGGACATGATACGTTTACAAAAATATAAAACTTAACAAAAACAATATTCATATACATTTTAAATACCTTAATAAAGAAACAAGGGCATAATGGTAAACAACCAATCCATAACTCATTCTCATCATTATTCTCTCAAACACTACTCTTGTTGGAAAATGCATTCTGCAGAATTCTCCCAAACACTCCTCCCAGATTCAAAACACATTCTGACCATAATCCAAAAAGCTAAAAAACTAAAAAGTTGAAAATGAAAAGCTAAAAAATAGGCTCCCAAACACCCCCTTAATCTCTCAATTTCTCACCATCCAAATGAGTTGTTAAGTCTCCACATAAGTGGTCAGGTTCGATAATTGGGGTAAGACCACTTATAGAGCATTTTCTTGTGAATTCTCTGGCCCCGATATGAATCGCTTACATTTGATTTTGCAAAAGATGAGTCCGATTAATTGAGGCACACGTAAACTTAATCGGATATTTCGACCGTCGAAACAAAAAAGATAGTTAACCAGTGCCCCACTACCGTACACGCGAACACACTTCCACTTCTCTCTCTCTCTCTCTCTCTCTCTCTCTCTATAGTCTATTCACAAATCAAAACGAACTGTACACAAAACGAAGGAGGAAGTTTCCTTCTCGAATCGAAATCGAAATTCAAACTAGTACGGAATCAGGCGGAGGAGAGAGAGAGAGAGAGAGAGAGAGAGAGAGAAAGAGAGAGAAAGAGAGGAGATCATGTCGTGTTCGTCGTCGAGTGGGTCGGAGGACGAGGAGGAGGGCGTGGATTCGTATCGGAAGGGAGGGTACCACGCCGTGAGAGTCGGTGATTCGTTTAACGGCGGCCGGTATATCACCCAGAGGAAGCTCGGGTGGGGTCAGTTCTCCACCGTTTGGCTCGCTTACGATACCCGATCCGCCGTACGTTTTCTCACTCCATTTCCATTCAATCGTCTGCTACATATGATTTGAAGATCTCAATTAATAATCATTTCGTGCCTTTTTATTAATAGGATAAGAAATTTATGATTGGTTTATTTTTCAATAATACCTAACGTCCCCTTCATGTTCCTGTTTTTTTTTTTTTTTTTTCCTTGGCCCAATTTTTAGTTTTTATTTAGTTCAGGAAACGGATTTTCATTTCTGAAGTATAGGATATTTTCTTCCTTTTGTTGTCACGAGTTGCATGTTTGACTGAGTTACCTTAGACTAAGTCCTGGTGATACGTAATTCATGTATAATCCTTGCACGCCTGTACAAATATTAGACACACAATGATTAAGTAGAAGTAGCAATATCTTGCCAAACTTGGCCTTCCAGTTTTGCACTGTGGCATGCTTTCATAAGGATTGAATAAGGGTAGCTGGCAAGCTACTATCTTGATGAGGGGATTTGTATACCCGTAGGATGAGTAAGTGGACGTACTCATCATCCTCCACTCAGCTGGAAAACCACCATTCCCCTGCTATCCTCCACCTTTCCAAGTCTCCAGCTAGCTGAGCCGAACCCAGCTACCCTCTTTATTATCTGTAGCCCTCTGCCATGCCACACCCAAACCTAGATTGCTCGTATCTAGCTTCTCTCTAGCGTGCGCAGTCTCTCTTTCTCTATGATCTCTCCTGCAGTCTTTCTTTCTTGCTATTGTTTATGTACTTTTATTTCTTTTTACCTAGTTAGGGGATGGTGGTCTATACTCTTGGAAATGACAATGAGTGACTAACTTACTGCACACACACGCACATTTGTTTCCTTTTTAATATTTTCTTTTTACTCCTGGAAATGAGATTGGGACAACTTGGGATTCGTACTGCGTACACTGTTGTCGTAGTTTCTGGAGCCAAACATCTGTGATCTTGTAGTATATAAATTTTCACGAAAAGGGTGGTGCTGCATAATTTGGAGTCTTATAGTGGGGCCGTTTAATCTGAATAGGTGATCTATATATGTTTTAGAACACCTGTCCTCTGCTGGTATCTTACATGAAGTATTCCTTTGCAAAAGGGTCACCTGCTGGGAAAGTGTTGTGGGATCTTATGAGCGTCTCATTTCTACCTCCTTGCAACTTATCCTACTCTGCATCTTTTCTTCCATGTTCTTAAGGTTACTAATGTTATACTTAACTTGATCTATCTCAGGACATTAGTGCTCACGTTATTGTTGTTGTTTTCCTTGTTGTAGAGCTACGTTGCTCTTAAGATTCAGAAAAGTGCACCCCAATTCGCTCAAGCTGCTTTACATGAAATTGAAGTTCTCTCTGCTATTACTGAGGGTGACCCCTCAAATAACAAGTGTGTTGTACGATTAGTTGATCAATTCAAGCATACAGGCCCGAATGGACAACATTTGTGCATGGTCCTTGAGTTTCTAGGTGATAGCCTGCTCCGGCTAATAAAATATAAACGTTATAAAGGTCTTGAGTTGAATAAAGTGAGGGAGATATGCAAATGCATTTTGATTGGTTTGGATTATCTGCATCGAGAACTTGGTATAATCCACACGGACCTGAAACCTGAAAATATTCTTCTCGTTTCCACTATTGACCCTGCCAAAGACCCTATTAGGTCTGGTCGCACCCCAATTCTCGAAAGGCCCGAAGGGTATCCAAATGGCGGGGTCACAATGAATTTTGTTGAAAAAAAGCTAAAGAGGAGGGCAAAGAGGGCAGTGGCAAGGATATCAGAGAGACGGGCTTCAGTGGGTGGGATAGGAGGAAATCCAACAGTAGAAAGATGCCTGAATGGGATTGATGTGAGGTGCAAGGTTGTGGATTTTGGAAATGCATGTTGGGCAGACAAACAGTTTACAGAGGAAATCCAAACAAGGCAGTACAGAGCCCCTGAAGTCATACTTCGCTCCGGATACTCCTTCTCTGTTGATATGTGGTCATTTGCTTGCATCGCCTTTGAGCTTGCTACAGGGGAGATGATGTTTGATCCCAAGGGTGGACAAGGATTCGATGAAGACGAGGTAGTTTGATTTTTCCTCTTGGCTACTATACTGGTATAGTACCATGTTATATCTTGCAATGATGTTATGCAAAAAAGAAAGAGAAGAAGGCAATCCCATATTAACAGCCTTAAACGTCAATTTCATTCCACTTTATAGCTCAGCAAGATTCTTGATATGAACTTGACGTCAAGGTTTCACAAAATGATTCTGCAAACTAGAAACTGGAAAAGCTTAAGGCTAATTATAAATGATAGCCATCATGTTGCTCATTGTTTCCATGGTTACTTTTCTATATACCTGATACACATTTCCGTAACTCATGAGTGCTTTACAAGGGTTTACTCTTACAGGTTTAGGGGACGATTCCTCCCTACCGGAAACTATTTCTGTTTTAGGATATCTCTTGCCAGAATGTTTCTGTTGACCAACTTGTTAAAGCAAGTGGACTTTAATGTTCACCAAAAGAAACCAAGTATGAAAATGACTTCAATGTTGCTCTGTGATTTGGGAGTAGTATGAACTGAAATCCCTCTTTAGCAACACAGCTTATTGGTTGTGTTTGTATATATTACCACTCTTTTCTTCTGGGAACTGATAATTCATGCGTGATTATTTGTGACTTGCCCATAATTTCTGGGACAAGGTTGTTACATTGCTTTGCCTAGTAGTTTAAGCGAGCAGTTTTTTTTTTTTTTTTTTGCAGGATCACCTTGCTCTAATGATGGAACTCCTTGGAAAGATGCCACGGAAGGTGAGTCAGTATATCACTGGCAACGACACTTGAATGTTTGCATGTTTTTACAGTAATATGTAACTGCATGTTTTTTTTTCTTTGTCAAAATTGTAATATCAATGTATTAGAAGTGATGACTAGAATTTTTGGAGCCTCCACTGCACATTATCCCCTCTCCCCATGCTCAACGGGGGACTACATAAGATGACCATTTTCCATTTGTAATTTGGTGAAACAGATAGCCATAGGAGGGGGCCGATCCAAAGACTACTTCGATAGACATGGTGATCTGAAGAGGATCCGGAGGCTGAAATACTGTCCGCTCGATCGTTTTCTAGTCGATAAATTCAAATTTTCTGCCACAGATGCTCGTGAGTTTGCAGAGTTTCTAACTCCACTCCTCGATTTCGCGCCCGAGAAGAGACCAACTGCTCAGCAGTGTCTACAACACCCATGGCTCAATGTTACGAATCTGACCCAGAAAGAAGTGAAGAGTGAAACTAGTCTTGGAAAAATGGAAGTTGGGATGGGCAAACTTCAGATTAAGGTGGGGAAGTGAGGAAGGGTTGAAGGTTTTGTTCATAACCCTTCTTCCACCTGTGTATGAGTACTGCTTGTGATTTTTCTTTTTTTGTATTCTGTTTTGCTGGTTTGACAAAGTATTTTAAAATATATTTTTTTCATTACCAAAGATGTAGAATATTACTAAATCATTACTGTGAGTAAATGAAATCAATGAGAAATTTGACATATAGGTGTTGGCTTGTACATGTGCATCATTTGAACTCTTTGATCCTTTTTCACTTCTTTTATCCTCTTCTTGAATTAACATTTTGAAGTGAGACTGATGGAATTTTAATTGGAGCCTTTCGCAGTAGAGCAATTTTGTTCACGTGGAGCAATTGGAGTCTCATGGAATTACCCACTTTGTGTTTGGCCCGTACAAAACTCCATTTCGACGATCAATGTCGTTCATAACACTTTAACTAGGAATCATAACATCTCCTTAGCATAACTTTTCAACAATAAAATTCAATTATATTTTTACTAAAAATCATAACGGCCCTGTTCGTTTCCTAGTTTAGTTTTAGTTTTGATGACATCATCATTTCTCTCATTTCTCTCTCTGTCTCTCTTCACTCATTTCACCTGCTGACATCATCAAAACTAAACTAAACTATCTAACCAAACACAACCAACATATTGGTGTGTTGTAACTTTTAGGGTGAGTTTTCACTAATAATATCGGTATTTTTCTTTTCGGTATTTATTTGTCTCTTCTTTTTCTGATTTCACATTAAATTTTTTGGATTAATCATTGATCTAGATGAGAGGAATCTAAAAAATACAAAATTATACAAAAAAATAATAATAATCACAAAGTATGAAAAAAATACTACCGAATAGCTGGTATTTTAGGAATTTTTATTGTCTTATATGAACTTTGGACCACACTTTTATACTTGTCTGATTTATCTCATTGAGAAGAACGCTTAATTCCAAAAATTACGACGAAAAGCTAAACAAAACTTTCAAAATATAAGTTTTAGTCAAAAAAATACTGAATACGATGTTTTTAGTGGAAACTCTCCCTTATACTAAAAAATCGTAACATTTTGGAGGTGCATATGGTACACATCTAAATAGTGATGTGTATTTTAGTCTTTCCCTTGATTTTCTTTTGTAAATTTTACTACTAAAAAATCAAGTTCGACAAAATGAACGACTGTAATCATTAAAATAAGCTTGATTATTCATCTAATTTTTTTTTTCTTCCAATTCTTTTAAAAAGATTGACCAATTAGTACAAATGATTTGCCGATCAAAAAAAAAAAAAAAAATAGTACAAATGATTTCAACTGCTACCTCTTATGAATTTGAAAGCAACAGCACGTAAAAATAGCCCAGCGGCCCATTAAGCCACTTTGCTTGGATTTTCAATGTCTTCTCCAACACTTTATTTTCTCTTTATAAAAGCTTAGCCAAATCTCTTAAAAAATTACTTTGACTTTTTCTGAGATCTGGCTAGTCGTGCTTCAAACCTTTAGACTTTAATACTATCAAACTTCAGTAGTAGATCCAGAAATCCTACACATGGTCAATGTCCAAGCATAATTTTGGAAAAAAAAAAAAAAAACTCACAGTCCAATATAACAAATATACAAAGAAAATACGAAAATGTCTAAACATTTTTCATTAAGCAAAAAAGTTTAAACTTAAAACATCATGAAAGATTTTATACATATTGTGTTTATGACACTTGAAAAAAAGAAAATAAAGTCCTATGCGAAAAGGGAAAGGAAGCAACAACGACAAAGATAGAGAAATGATCAATCTATTTCAATTTCTCGATTAGAACTGAATGAATTTTAAAGTATACTAATTTTGCACGTATTCCTATAGTAGACATTTAAAAAGGGACGCAACGAATATATATATTCGTATAGTTTTTCATGTAGAGTTTTACAGCATGATTTCAATCAGATTTGTTCAATATTAGCTGGTAAATTCTTTCTTAAATGATTTGTAATCCGCCACGGGTACACCAAATTTTTGGAGAGTGGAAACCTTTTTCAGATTTGTAACTCTAAAAAAAAAATAAAAAATAAATAAATCCAGGGGCCCTGCATCATTCAGCCACCGTCTAACTTGAATGAGACTCATTCTTTGGACGTTATGGAGTCGAGTCAGTGAAGAATTCTTTACCTGATGAATTTGAGTAGTTTGGGGGCTAAAAAGACAACACAATTTTCATGCTTTTCCAATCTCTGCTACATCAATGTCCGCTGTGGTTGCTGAGCCTATTTCCAGCCATGCAGGAGATATTATGAGGGCCAACAAATACCATTTCTTGAAAGTAGGGTAGGGGTAATTGCACCAAACAGAGAGGCTGGTATGATTGGGGCCATAAGCAAGGTTCTAATTCTTTAAAAAAAAAAAATTGAGGAGAAAATATCCAGTCATATTGGGACGTGATTGCCTCCTCATTGACCGGAAATTGCAGTCTTCCCTTACGACTACTTAGGCCTTTCGTTTTTTCTATCGACTTAGTATCTCACCCATTGAGATTCGAGGCAAAAACGGGTTCCTAAGGACCCTATAAATTGTGACTCCCAGATTATTGTGCCATAAATTTCTAGCATAGTCGAGGTAGCAAATGTATCTATTTGTGAGCGAGCTTGTTCTTATGTCAATTGGTTTACAAATACTGCCCTAGTCTTCCTATATTGTGAAGCCTCCGAATAGCATAGAAGCTCATAAAATGTGAGGAACGTCAAATCTAAGCGCATCATGGCATTTAGGGAAAATAATTCCGAGGATGCTCTTCCTCAGGATATTGTGTTGAACACCTCCATCGCTATTGAGAGTGTGAGGCCTCTCAATTCCAAGCGAATCCTGGCCTTTAGAGACAATGATTCTGAAGATGGAGGTCATCATATAGCTCATTCAACCAACCACATTTTGAGGTATCTTAGGTCGGTGCAAATCAAGGATTCTAGGGATAGCATTGCTAAAAATGGACGTCGTCATAAGGCTTTTCCAAACAATTGCAAGAACAATGCACAAAGACCTTGAAGATGTTCAAAAGTGTTCAAGCATCGCATACCATTAAGAATAGTTACAACAATCCTCATGTCTTTCGCGCACTATACCGTATTGTATTGTGTTGCATTAGCATATCCTTAATCTATTCATTATTCTCTAACTTTTTTTGCATGTGCTAGAGGGTTTTTTCCCCTATGTATCTGTTCGTTTAGTTGTTTTTTGCAATCATATTGGGAGTAGGCATTTTTATTTTTGGATTGTTTTGGTCTTTTGTTCTGGCCATCTCCCTATAAGACATGTTTCTTGTACTTTACTCTTATTATCAATAAATTTCTTATTCTTCCCCAAAAAAAAAAAAAATCTCTTAAAAACAATCTTCAACCCAATCACAGATCCATAAACAAATACAGTAAATTGTTTTTGGTTTATTTTTAATTTTTACCCCAAATTTGGCACATGATTGGCTGAACCCAAAATTTTACCTCTCTCTGATAAACTGCACAAAATTGGTGAGGTCAAATAGTCAATGGTTTAGGATTCCCGGCCGGACTGACGTATATATAGATCCTCCTCAGATTCACTTTGACAAACGACATCTATTTTTTTAGGCGAATTCAGCACGTTCATCGCATATTGATCATAATGATTTATCTCAATACAAATGTATATATAATTAAGGTAATTGATATTCACACCCCCAAATTGTTATCTACACCCCTTTTTTGTCTTTTTGTGAGATTTTTTTACATGAAAATTTCACTAGAAGACAAGAAAGGGAGTGTTGATAACAATTTTGGGGGTGTGGAAATCACTCCCCATAATTAATTGAGCCAATTTTAATTGGGTCAATATTTTGCATTTGTGTGCAATTAATGTATAAAAATTAATGTGGTTCATCAGCCTTTGCTTCCTCTCTCAAATCTACCTTTTCCCAAGTGGTGGCTAGCTTATGCGAAAGAGTTCTTTGGATGCTCGACATTGCACCGCAGGATCGAGTCTCATTCCCCCCTCTCCCATGTAATAGATTAGAAATGACGAATGAAAAAAAAATAATCCGCCTTTTTGATCACTTCTGCCGAATTTTTGTGATATAGTGTGGTCGTGAATGACACTCTCATTTGCTGAAATTTTGTGAACCGTATGCATGGGTGGAGCCACATATGGTGAAGTGGGGTCACTTGATCCCACTAACTTCCACATTAACCTATTAATTCTAACATAATTTCCGTGTATTTAGGAGTTTGACCCCACAATTTTAATGAAATTGTCCCAAATATGAAGCAACCCTACTATAATTTTAAATTTGCCCTGCTCCTAGCATTAGTGCTAACTACCGGTCAATACGAGTGGATAATACCTACCGAGTGCTAAAGAATTAAATTTTGCAATTGCATTTTCTGATTACAAATACACATTTGTAAACCTCTATGCATATTTCATTAACTAGGTGCTGTGACACGTGCGTTGCACGTGTTGCCCGCCCGCTAATGGCTTGAGTTGTTTGATTGATGAAAAAATTGTTAGTGAAAGTTAAAGTTTTTTGGATAATGAAGGATGGAAAATAATGTAGAAAATTGGGTTATTTTGATTTATTTTTGGTTTTATTTAAAAAAACTATTAATTTTGTACTGTTTGGAAGCCAAAAAAATTTGGTTAAGGAGAAAGTGTGAAAATTTTGAATAATTTTTAATTTGGCTAAATTAGGTTTTAAAGGTGGAAAAAATATAATAAATTAAAAGTAATGAGTAGTAATTGAGGAAGAAATTAAAAATGGAAAATTTATGGATAAAGGAATTGGAAAATAGGAGTACACGCGAAGAGCTTATATAAATGGCATGCTTCTCTTTCTTACTAGTGTTAACGCATCGTGCGTTGCATGAGTGTGATGCCCGTGTGTTTGTTGGTTTTGTGTTACAGGTTTGGGTATTGGTCAATAGAAGAGGAAATTGTAATAAGAATAAGAGTTTTGATATCATGTTGAAGGCGTTGGGTTATTGTGTTCGAAGTGGATTAGTTTAATTGATGTATTTTAGGCTATTTGACATAGATTTGGACATTATAAGCCATTACAATCTGAGGGCAATATGGCCCAAGCCATAACAAGCAGAGCAATCCAGGATAAACTTGGATACATGCCTGCCACTGTATTTTCAATCTGGTCGAATGTAAATTATTTTTCTCAACATCAGGGGAAAAAAATTGATTACAGAGTAGAATAATTAAGGAGTAGTTGAACAAAACGTATTTCAGAAGCCCATTATGGCAGTAAACATGTCTTCTTTAGTTGACAAAGCCGGAATTGCACCTCTCTGCTTGAGAGTCAATGCCCTGCAACGATTCGGAAAAACAAAATATTTAGCAATTTGTTTATGAGACAAAATATTTCCACTAATGTTGGACAGGATAAAAAATGATAATGATACATAAATTGATTTGCTTAAAACTATCTGTCCATATTGGCAAGTCCAAATTTACAAAGCATAGGTTGGACACAAGTAGGACATCATGTATTATACAAAGAAATAGGCAAAATGAATTTTGTAATGAATAGTTTCTCCCTTCCGCTGAGATAGGAAAAAAACCAATGAATGAGTACTTTCCCGCTTCCCCTGAGATAGGAAAAAAACCAGTTAAGGAGAATGCCTAATGAAGGACTCAATACAACTCTTCCATTAATCGTAGTTTAACTACGAAACCCAAGTGTTAGGCCATTCTCTTATACGATTTCAAGAAGTTACATGTAGTTACCGTATGCATATGAGTACTGCTCCGTATACAGCTAGAAATATGTTTTCAGCACAAGTCTAAGTGAGAGAGAGGAGATCTTAAAAAATGCCACTTTTCTGAAAACGACATCGTTTTAGCCTTTTAAGGGTAGATGCAGATTTCCTCAAGATCTAAGTTTTCACATGTGAATGCTAGTGGAAGGCTGTAGCATTGTCTATTTTTTTTTCCATCTCAAATTGTAGCCTTTTTTTTTTTTTTATTCATGTTATGGAAAATGGAAAAGGCCAACAGCAAATTTTTTTTGTGGAGGATAAGTATTACATATATTTTAAAAATGACTGAGCATATTAAATACTTCAATGAAAACTGTATCTTTAGCCATGTGTCATCTTTAGCTAGTTGTGCTAATATGCCACCTACAAAAGCTTCTTTGGCTCCTGTGGGTGTCTACTGCATCGACCTTTGACTCAAACTTCTGAAAGAATAGATAACTCTAGCCACATTCAGATGCACAATTATAATTCATGACACATGAAAAACTGGAGCCAAGCAATGCAGAACTGGTAGCGCCACCAGGAAAAACATATGTATCGATTGACTAGAAAGAGAGCCTTTTATAATCCTTCTTTATCATTATAATACGTTAAGTGGCTTCTGAAGTGATTTTACTATCTTTAGGCTTTTCTTTCTCTGAGTAACTGAACATAATCAACCTCTAAGCATACAGCCTAGGAATCTAGAGAGTGGTTGATGTTAAGCATGATTTAGGCCTATAGGTGAAAATCCAGTCTAGGTGAGTTCAGCTCTCAAGCTTTACAATCTACCGCAAACAAAAAATTAGGAAACCTTCTTAATTTCATTTCCAAAGCAAGGACACTATCTGAAAAATGCAAGCTGAATGAGAGTCGAACCTCCACTTATCCAAAGAAATAGATGACACCAACAACAAGAAAGAAAGCACCACTTGACTTATTTGGTCAGTAAATTTAACATAATCAACAAAAATGGAGCTTCCAATAACATTTTGCTTATTGTCATTTAAGCATATCTATGACAAAGGATAGCAAAAAGGCCTAGACAAGCAAAAAGTCAGCATGATGTGTTTAATGGCAAGACTACCTTAATAAGCACCTCTGATATGCTCAAAATCCCTTCTCAGGCACTCTCTTCAGATGGCTATAATGGAAGCTTCAAATTAGGATCATAAGACAAAATCACAGCAGCATTTTTTGCAGCTTTTGCTGCGGGAATATGAGCAGACTTGTATGGTTCTGTAATCAAACTAATGGAACCGTAGTGAATTTTTTTTTATATTACCAGAAATTTCTGCACAAATTGAATGGAAAACAAAAGGAGATAAGCGAGCGAAACAGCTAGGTTTTCCCAACCAGCTTGTTTCCTCTTCATAATCCATCCACACATCAAGGGTTAAGGCTGTGTTTGTGTCTCAAGCATTTTGTGTTTCCCTAACTTGAAAAGGAAAAAAAGATGGGAAGACAGAAGAACACCATGGTGAAATCAAATCCAGACATCCTAGCAATTTCGCATTAAAATTGAAGATTGAATTTTATACCTCACAATTTTTTAAAACAAAATTATTGCAAAATCGTTCCTATAAATAGCGATCTACGATCTTTAGAATTGTTCTATTTTCTTCAAGTATAATTTCAATTGCTTGCAAAAGAAACCTTAGCACATTAGTACCTCAAAATGTCAAAATCTCGATAAAAATGATAAAACAGTAGCCATATGCCATTTTCTTGTGCATTCAGTAATACGAAAACAGGAAAATAACAATGGTCATAAAAGGTAAATATTCAAAGAGGCGAGAGTTAATACCGCTGTGAAGATGACAAGACCCCATTCGACCTTGAAATAGTATATTAGCGGAGGAACATCCGTATAGAATGGTGTGAAAAACAAATGCATTCGTCGAAAACCTAAACCCATTAAACCACCAGAGATTAGCATTCTAAAAACCTAAAACATGTGTACAGAGGCTAGCAAAACGTAGAAGCTTGGAGTATTAACGAATGTTCTCACTCTATCATCACAATTCACAAGCCAGCAGTCTATCATATATGTCAAACTAAGCCAATTTATATAGCCAACCATGTCAATAACAACTACAGATTCAAAAATCTAGTCCTCATCACCTACATTTGGGGCCCGACAAGAATGAGGGTGAATAGTATATAGCTATAGAATATGATCACACCATAAAGGCTTGGTTTGGTTCGGTTTGGTTTGGTAATATGATCACACCATACAAAAGGGGTTTGAAAATATTCCTATCCTATTCACTGTTTGGAGAGAATCTATTGAGGTTCCAACCTTTGTGCAATCTAATACCTTGTTTGGAGTGGCAAATTCTACAATGGATAAGGAAATCATTACTCATAGTTTCTGTGAAACGATTTTATATGAGGATGAACCTTATTCTTTGCCGTGATAAGTTTCTAATTCCTATTCAGGTTATACTAAAACCTTAACAATGCAATCCGGTCGATGGTCTCTCTATACCACGCGTATGACATAACTAATGTGGTACGATTGTGGCCACCTTGCACACGCCATTTCATCCATAGTGTGGGTCCCTATCTAAACATATGCTATCGACCCCTCTATTCGAACTCCAAACATGCCATTAATGCTGACTGGAAAAATCGATAGCTTACATCTTGGTTTTAAGCATTTGGTATCTGCACAGAAGAGGATCAAGTTGCCACCAATTTCTCATGGCTAAACGTAATAATCTCAGAAATGTACCAGCAAAGTAGCAAAGACTCCCTCTGTTCCAAATTATTACTTATTTCTGCCTTTCTGGGAGTTTGCACATTTTCAAATTACTTATATTGTATAAGTGATTTTAAAAACTTTGTTTAATATTTTATGCATAATACTTCTTCTTTTTCGGTACTTATAAGATGCATATTGCATTTTATAAAGTATCATCAATAAAAAAGTATGAACTATTATTTATCTGGTTGGAAATACAACTATAGACATAAAAATCGGGATGGAGGGAGTACTTAGCTTCTGAGTTGGCCACAACCATTAAAGACAAACTGCAGTCCTAATTTCAACAATAATAATGACCAAAAAAGAGTTCGTTCTTACCCACCAGTATCTAATTACTTGTTAATTATTGTGATTTTGTTCGACATTTGCAACCAAACACTCGTGTACCTAATCACTCATTGGACCAAGCACGATTACTTACATATCTGAATCAATTTGTCACATACAGAGAGTAAACGACGAAATCTATATAGAGAGAGAAAAAAGTTAAGAGCAAACATCTAAGTGAACAATTAAGAGTAGATGTAAAGAGGAGAAAGAAGAACCTTTTGTTTAACCCCGAGTGGTGAGACAGTTTGGTAAGAGACCGTCCAATCGAAGAATGTGTACGGATCTCCAGCAAAAGCAACTGTAAACAAGCCGATAAAGCAACTGAAGTAAGAGCAGAGAAAATACACTGTTAAACCAAAATCATATTGATCTCCAGACTGGATATCTGTAGGAGTTTCCTGTACAAAATCAAAGAAATCAGTGAATCTGTGTGATCCTCACCGTCTTCATTGACAAAAAGCGCTATTGTAAGAGTTGGTGTAAAGGTAGTCCAAATCATGAAAAATGACTGCATATTCTAAACTTCAGATATTGGGGAGACCGAAAGTCACCATGAAAGCTGATAGAAAATCACCTCTTCAACTCACTGGAAGTACAAAAAATTCCAAACCAGTGAAACCATCCACATCTCGGAAGTATTACTATTAATAATCCTTAGTTTGTAACTAATGGAACCCGAGTTTGATTTCCAAGAAACCAAAACTGAGAACGCGAAAAACGGGAATGTAAGAATGTACTCTACTATACTGGAGTTGTTGCAGTGGAATATAGAAGGTAAATCAGCCTTCAAACATCTTCAAAGCCAAACAATGAAAATGTAGGATTACTGACCTTAGAGATGCTCTGCCAAAGCTTTCAACTGTGACCCAATTTTATCCTTCAAGCTCACTTGTGAGCTGGCTTTGTCACCATAAAATCCACCATCTGGTGCCTAAGAAAGTACCATCACGTTAAAACCTACAAGTTTTAAGTGTGTGAGGCACGATAGAAATACAACTATGGAAGCTGTAAAATACATATAATTCAAATTCAGAAATTCCAAAACACATGCAAATTACAAAGGGAAAGAGATAAAAGGAAAACCTATTTTACTCATGATGTCAGAGCATTTTGCCCATGAAGTTCAATCTTTTGATGTACACAGAAAGGAACTCCTAATCTAGAATCATTTAAAACCTTTTTTCATATGACTTCCATAAGTCAAAATTAGGAGACTAACACCTACTTTCGTATGCAAAATACAAAATTAATTAACAAACATAATTTTTGGAGTTTTCAGATATGGAAAGGAACATAGGCTTGTTAAACAACAAAACTGAATATGGTAAGTCTCGTAAAACTACAGAACTTTCATACCATGAACTTGCGACTATTCATTTCTTAGTACTTTTTTTTGCAAACGGCATCTACGGGCAGCTTAACAATTTGTGCTAGACGTGGTTACACCTATAACCTTGTTCAAATTAGCTTGAATTTTATTCCATGAAATGTTTCCAAGTAAGCGGGCAAAGAAATGCTCGAAGTCAAAGTGACAAACAAAAAAGAAGCATACAACATTCCTCAAGTTTGCATAGTAGACAATTCAAAGCTAATTAACCTTGTTCCAAATCCAGAGCCACCATTGGCTAATCAATTCGATAAACGTGTAGCCCAAGCACGAATTCAGCTAATAGTACTCACAACAGATAAATTGAAATGTATATAACCGAATCGAAATAGTAGTTAATTTGTTAAAAAAAAAAAACCGTCAACTTCAGTAATCAAGAGAAAAATCTTGCGCAAATGGAACCCTAGATTTGAGGATCCAACACTGAGAGAGAGTACTTTTGTCTTTAGTTTGTCAAACCCCGGAATATGCGGCACAAAAGGAGATTATAGATTCTTATGGTATTTGCAAAGCAACCCAAGCACAAGAGGGCACAAAAACATAACGGCGTACCTCTGTAACAAAGAAACACAGCTTACTCCATAGCTTTGCAGCTCCACCCAGGAAGACGAAAGGGAACGAGTAAAACCCTAGGTCCGGCCAGCAAACACGCAACGATGTGGCAAATCGGTGGACAGATACTGAACCCGATGAAACCCTAATCAGACCGGAAGAAGAAAGAGACGGAAGGAGAAGATCCGACTTACAGAAACGCCGTACGCAAAGCTCCAGTCGATCGATCGCCAGCTTCGAACAGCCTTGAATCGCCACTCTCTCTCTCTCTCTCTCTCTCTCTCTGTCTCGCGTAGAAAAATGAGAAGGGACACAGAGGGAAATATGGGAAAAGTTTGGAAGGGGTATTAGCAAATGGAAAAAGACCCTTGAGGACAACCAAATCAGCCGAAACCACGAAAATACCAACAGCCCAATTTCCAATCGAGGGTCAAATTCGTCCAAATTGGACAAAAGGGGCGAGCCGTCCCAAATTGGGACTACGCTCTATATAGGGCCTCCCGGGGCCTGGATATAGGGCCTCCCGGGGCCTGGATATGGAGAATTATTTGCGTGTTAACGCTTCCCAAAGGGCTATCAACCACTATATCATTTCCTAGTAATAGTGAGTATTCCGTTATTAAATTAGTATGTTGACCCCACTACTCTAGATTCCTGGCTCCGCTCCTAACAGTAGGGTTGTAAATGACGCTCTCTCCCCGCCCCGAATTTGTTTGCGAAGAAAAAGAGGGACCGAGTAGGGGTGTGCAACAAATATGCCAAAATTGTCAACCGAACCCATCCCGCACCGACCCAACCCGAAAATCACGGGTTAAGACATGAGTGGGATAAGTTGGGCAAATATTAATAGACAGAAGTGTAAAGATCCATTTCATTCCGACAGTTTATTTCTTTTGAGACAAATATGATTCAATCACTTGTCAATACCCGTATTGTTCCATTTATGAGTATGCAAACAGGTAATTTCATGTCATTTTCGTGTTATGTATTAGAATATTATTTATGAATTCCCACAATATTTTTCAACTCACCAAATTTTCATGTCATGTTTCGAGTTGTGTCGGGTTCGTGTTGTCATGTCATGTCAAAAAGTTCAACTTTTAGCTAAATTTTTATTTTTTTAACTTGACAGTTCATCAAACAAATGTCTAATGTATAAAATTACTCATAAAAATGTTGATTTTTGGCTCAATTGTATATATTTATTTTATTTTACTTGTCAGGCATTCCTACCCCAATTCCATTTCCCCTCACATAATAATCACATTGGAAGATATAAGAGAGTATCTTAATTGCACAATATACTAACGTTGAAACTCACTTCACATAGAATTTGGAAAAAAGATTACATTTATTTTTGCCTTGGAAAAATGATTTATCTTCCTAGAAGAACAAAGGAATTTAAAAAAAAGACTGAGTGGTGGAACATGCAGCTGGAGCCTCTTTATTAAAAAAAAGAGTTTTATTTACTTTTATCCCCTAAACTATTCACATTTTTTCTACTTTGTCTTTAAATTTTAAAAAACACCTATTTCGTCCCTAAATTATTTGATTGCTACCCATTTCGTCCAATCATTAATAACATCCATTTTTTTGGACGGAAATTGTTTATGCGCACATAACTAAGCACACAGATTGCTCCGTGGGCCCAATTCGGGGTCTCACACACAATCTTAATCATCTTAATCAGATGTCTTTAAGTGCTTGATCCGATCTTCTAATTTTTTATAACTAAACATTTAATAAATAAATGGAATGTAAGATCAACTACTAAGAGTTATCTGCTTAAGCAGATTTTTATCACCAAAAAAATATTTTCAAATTAATTAATGGGTTGGATTGTTCATGTGGGATCTCGAAGTGGGACCCATGTAGCAATCTGTGCATACAGATCTATGCGCGTAAACAATTTTTCATTCCAAAAAGTTGATACCGTTAACAATCGGACGGAATATCAAATAATTTAGAGATGAAATATGTGTTTTTTTAAGTTTAGGGAGGAAATAGAAAAAAAATATGAATAATTTAAGGGACAAAAGTAAAAAAAAGAAATTCTAAAAATAATACTTAGAAATAGACTAACCACACAGGTAGGATTTGGATTACTGCAGTATGCCAAATTCAAACGATGTGGACTCATTGAAAAGAGTTCCGTCCTATTTTCATCTATCAAAGACTAATCCAATTTTGAGCTATTATGGGGGAACCGGGGAGGTGCTGTGCACTCCCGTGCCGTGCACCGTGTTGTGCGTTTCTCGGCCGTCCAATCGTGTTTTGGACGGCTCAAATGTGTTTTGATTTTTACCGACCAAAATAAATCAAAATTAAATTATAATTGCCGAACACATCCGAACCGTCCAAAACATGATCGGACGGCCGAGAAGCGCACAACACGGTGCACGGCACGGGAGTGCACAACACCTCCCCGAGTCCTATTATGGGGGCCTTCCACATTCATAAAGTTAATTAAATTGTTCAGTTTTTCAATCCCACAAAGATAAGTATTCTTCTAAAACATCAATACAGATATGTGAAAAAAAAATGCAAATAATACATGAAAAACATGCAGATACTACATGAAAAAATAGAACGCAGATACTACATGAAAAAATAGAACGCCAGACAAAAAAACTATGGGTACACCAAATGCACATCGCGTTGTATGGGACCCATCTTGAAATCTCTTACAATTATCGGAGCCGCTCAATTTGTTTAAAATATTTAAGAAAATACTTGCGAAAAAAATCAATTATTTGCTCAGTTTTCTGATGGGAAATTCAGCAATGAAAATGAAGCTACAATGACCCAAATTTGAATGATGTTTGTTGCAAGTAAAGCCCGTGTTCATAGTAAGTACAATTGTGCGGGAAAAGAGCAAAATCACCCTTCTTCTTGTAGTGGTTTTTATCTAACGGATCAAATTCATCTATTTTTTATCTAATGACTTAGATTTAATGGGGGCAACGGTGCCCCATTGGGGCACCATAGAAATATTCAATTTAATTGGACTGGATCGGGAGCATATTTGGTGGCCTTGTACATGTTTTGTTTGAAAGCAACCAGACAGCACGCTCAGGTTAAACCAGCACCAGTGGGGCCCGTGAGCCCAACTTGCATGGATTATATTTATTTTTGATGTCTTCTAAAACACTTCTTTGCATAAATATATTACTAAAAATCATCTTCAAACCTATCTTAAATCTACAAAAAAAAAAAAAAAATACCAATGGTTTTGTTAGAAAAACGACGTGTTAGCTTTATCAAATGGTTAATTTACAAAAGAAAAAAACAACGGAGCACCCGTGTGGTGCACAACAGTTGTTACATATTTCTTGTATCACATTCATACCGTTGTATTGAATGATCCCGGTCAGTTATTTTTTGCCCATATAGGGCATACAACTTTGTTTGTTACTTCTACATTTTGACAAAAAAACACAACTTATTACATTAATTCCAAGTAGTGAAAGATAAAAAGTATGCAGGAATTCATTTTGTTGAAACGGCAATGATAAGCACACAAGAATTGGGTTCTAAACATTAATACTTATTTTCTCTGGCTTGGTACTGGCTTAATAGCCGAGTTTTCAGGCGTTGTTTTTTTTTCCTTCCATTTTATATGTGAGTTTGCATAAATTTATCTCACTTGTCGTTCCGGACATCAGATAAGATAAATTGGAACGACAAGTGAGATTCAAAAAAGTAAGTCTCCTCATTCAAAAAAGATTTTCCATGTGCTGTAATGGTGGGAAATAACACTTTTGACAATTTCAAAAACTGTCAAATAGAAATAGATGAGATCTAACAAATAATATATCTATCTATCGTCTATTAAAAAAAAGTTTAAAGTACGAAATATAGGAATTTGTTTTGAGATCCAAACAATGAAAATTGACAATTTTTTAAGGATAAAATGTCTACTTATTTTCTTTTTTTTGAAGATAAAGAAATTCAATGATAATAATGATTTAGTACAAAACAACAGAACTTATAAGGAGACAGTTATAAGAAAAAAAAAAAAAAAAATCAACATGTCCTTAAAAGGGTACACCTCTTCTATTAAGATTGCAAAAGCAACTGAATGACACACACATTCCAACTGAGCAAAAAAAAAAAAAAAGAACACACATACCCCCTCCGTCTGCATTTGCATTTGTTCGTCCATTTTTTTAAATCTGTACCATTTTTTATTGACTATATCTTTCAATATGGATTTCAAAATACATGAAATATAGATCTTGTTTGATAGATCTCAATTATTTTTATCGTATCAAGTTCACAAAATCTTGAAAACTATTATAAATCGAAAGACATAAGCAATAAAAAAAATGACATATATTTCAAAAAATGTACCAACAAATTAATATTACCTCTTGTAATGTTTTCCAATCTTCAAAACTGGTGACCCTCCCTCCCTGGATCTTGAGCCTTGATTTTTGCTTGCGAGCCCTCCATTTGATTGGACTAGCCGTATGATGAGAGGAATGCTATCCCTAAGACCATCTCCAGCAATGTTGCCATCTCTGCCTTTCCGGTATTTTGCTGAGTGAAACCACCGAAATCCACACCCAGCAGACTCGGCTTCGTCCTCGGCAATTTCTCCGCAGCTACAGTACCTCGCCATAGTAGACGAGGTTTGGTGAGTTCTGGCGAGCCCCCACCCCCCCTCCATCGCGTTGAGTGGCCGGAAAAAATGGGTCACGGGAATAGTGATCCTAAAAATCGTTTTGAGGCATGAGAGTTGTAGCTCTCGTAGAGAGAATTCCATTGCTGCAAGGCCCGTCGTCGACGAAGTCCCGTGGATGTCGCACGCGCCGGTTAAAGGTTGCGCATGCCAGAGAGTGAGATCCACTCTCGGCGCGTGTTGTGCACGCGCTCGTTTGAGGAAGAAGATGACATACTTTTTTTTTTTTTTTTTGAGCCAAATGGCTAGGCTATTGGGTAGAGACAATATTTTTTGGCTAGTTATATCAATAAATGGCACATTTTTTGTAGGTAATTTGTTGAGAATGATACTGAGGCTGGTGGCGATGCTCTAAAAGGAGTAATGCTATATGACTGAAAAGGAATACTTTGAATGGGCCTTTTAGTTTACAAGCTCTTGCAAAGTAAAAATGAAACCCCAAAAGAACTGTAAAAAGTTCTTTTTAGAACTTAAGTGGCAGTCGGTAGATTTGCTACACTTTGCTCTGCTCATTACTCTACAAAGTGGTTTGGAATGCCACCAGCTCCATTCCCCCTCCTTAGTTTTTTTTTTTTGCCATTTGATATACATCGGTGGGGATTAGTGGGGGAGTTAGTGAGTTAGTCCAGAGGAGGTCTAGAAGCCATCCATAACCCTAAACGCCAAACGCCTCTGCCGAGGCTCGAACCCTGGTCTCTCTTGTGGGAGAACCAGGAGATAACTGCTAAGCTACAAGCTCTTGGTAGCTTACAGTATATAAAAGGTTTGGCATTGTTTAAACAAATAAATAAAGAGGGAAAAAAAATCCCGAAAGGCTTTTTCCAGTCAGAATTCCCAAGAGATTCTTTACCGAGCACTATCAAAACAACTACAACTACTACATCATCAGCACCGGGCAGAGCCAGATTTCAATTCGGAGGTGACAACCAAAATTATTATACTAATTAGTATAAGAAAACCTACATGCCTTCATAAGTTAATTATTTATAATACTTAAAACGATACAAATTTTCATATGTTAATTACTCATCAACATACTTAAAAAAAAAAAACGGGTTATAAGGTTAACTATTCTTAACACCATAAAAGTGCACATTTTCATCAATTAATCACTCATCAACACAATAGGCACATTTTGTAAAAAACAATGTTTGTAGAAGTTTGTGTTTTTTTTTTTTTTTTTGGGAACGTGGGTGGCACGTGTCACACCGCCCTCATTAGAATTCCTCACAAACTTAAAGACTTTAAATGACACCTGGCCTCATCCTCAATCATCTGTAGTCAAGGAACAAGAAGTCTCTAACACAAATACAAGTTCTCTACTACTATCTTGACAAGGACAATTCTCTATTTTTGGTCAAGAAATTGAAGATCATACCTTAAATGTTTCCACAAATACAAAACCCTAATTATTTATTGAAAGAAACCCAACATATGCATTTCTAACTATGGAAATCATTTTAGTGGTACAAAGAGTGCTCTAAGTAAAGGGTTGATAGAAGTGCCTTGCAACCAAAAGTTCCTAGTTTGACTCCCACCTAAAGTATAGTCCTTAAAAGGTCAGGTCACGAGAATTTGCCATGAATTTCTAGTCCCCGGGAGAATAAACCCTTACCAAGGAGGGAATTAGTCATAGCTCATGTAAGTTGATCCAGACACCCCTGAATATGTTCTGAACTTGCATAAGCACGCGAAATACAGCAAGAAAATACAAAGTTTGAAGACGAGAATACAAAAGCATCACAAATATAGCCACCATATTGCAATTTATATTACTAGAAACAACTCCAAAGATTATCCTACTACCAAAATTACCCAGCAATTTGTCTGCTCATGTTGGCACACAACCTATCACTAACGATGAGAACTCAAAATACCCATTTAACTCACCCCAAAACAACTTGTCGATGCAAAAGTATTAGCCGACATGGGGTTTGTAAAAGGAATTCAAACAGAGGAACCATTGATAACGTCAATAAGACAGAATGCAGAGTCTGCGCCACAAAGGCTAAGACAACTTACGTAATACATACAATCTAAAGAAGTCATTTCACGAGGGATCAAGATCCAACAAACGTTCTCCTATCCATGTAAAGGGTGGCAAATCAAATACTATTCTCGTACAGAGGGTCAATCCATCTATCTATGCCATAATGGAGGAAGAAGCACGGCTGATGGCATGTGGCCAACTTACTTCAAAAACGCTTGGTCTGATTTTCTCAATTTGCCTTCTGCTTTTGATTCTAATTACAATGAGACAGGTCCACCAAAAGCGTTAACGACATCACAATGAATACAACTCATATCAGGACTAGGAGAAGCACAAAAGTTTTTCCAGGACGAATACAATCCATATTTGTCAAAATTTTGGTCGATAAAATCTGAAATCTACAAAGCTCGACAAAGTACAATACAATTAACATACCTATCTCTTATTCCGCTTGCTTTGCAGCTAAACAAAAGACGTGATCCAAATGTGAGGGCAATCAACAGTTAAATATACATTCATGTGAGTTCAAACTTATTACATAGCCACAACAAACAAAAAGATAAACCCAAACAAAAAAGAACCATATGCATAGGAAAAAAGCATAAATGAATCCTACCTTGGCTAACCACTTCTATCTTGTAGCCGCTTATCATGGCAGTAGGACAGGAACATCATGACTGCACGACTTTGTTTTGTTTGACACATACAGGTGCTTTGAATGCTTGACACTTCCACATTGATGATGTCTCAATTGGCATCAAGTGCTTATTATTCGAAGTAGGTTTCCCAGTGCTGTCATCAGTAGAGGGAGAGCTCTCAGATTTCAGCTCTTCCTTCGGACTTCCTCGATCCCTAAAAGTACAAATGCTTAATGGCAATTTTTTCTGCTTAAGTCTTCCCCTCTTTCTACATGTATCATCTGGTGATTCCAACATCTTTTCTTTTGGCTGGCTTGTTTCTGCTTCCCCATTTCCCATCTTTAACCTATCTGTCTTAAAGAATTTCGATATTTTGTCATCTACTCTAACAGTGTATCCCTCCTTGATGGTTACACCATTCCCGTTGCTTTTAGAAGCCGGGTTTCCGTCCCAAACCATACCTCCATTTGAATCCCTAGTTTTGTCCGAATTACATGAACCCTTCACTCTCTTATGTTTGTTATTCTTCAATTCAGAAGTTGGAGAGCTCTTGGAAATTCTTGGGGAGCTATTGATGACTCTATGCAAATTACGGGCTAACTCTTCATCCGCCTTGCAATTCTGAACACGACGGTGCTTGTTGTACAGCATCTTAACAGGAACTTGCTTCTTCATCTTATTCTTCTTCAAGTATCTTTCATTGCTAGTTGCCTCCTCAGAAACAGTTGCAACCATTTCTAAAGCACTCTTGGCAGCAGCAATTGCCTTTGCTGCTATTGCAGCTTTCTCGTCAGCCACAATCCTTGCAGCTTTTGCCGCCTTAACAGTGGCCGCAACCTCTAATCTCGATGACTCGACAATCTCATCATGTGAAAAATTAGGGTTACTCGAATGAGATCTCATCAAGCTACTAAGACGGGAGTCAAATTCAGTCGAATTACTAGTTGTTGGCGGCTGGTGGGAATTGACATCGGAATTCTGTTTCTTCAATCCAGCAAGAAGCCGCTTTCGAGGAGGCAAAAGGACATCGGAATCCAAGTGGTTAATATCACATAGATTAGCTTCCATTGTTCTCTACATCCGTGCACCAATTTGATTTGCTTTGATCACTAAACACCAAAATTCACAGCTTTAGTACGAGAATCTTATCCATCCCAAACCAATAAATCTGACTTCACAATGAATTTTAAAAACCCATTTCAGATTTAGTACTTCATCCAACAGCCATCAATTTTTCCATCTTTCCACACTCAAATTCAATGAAATCCAATCCAAACAGAACATAAATATACAACCATAAAACCCTGATGCAAAGCTGTGTACGTGTGTGCACTGATTTGCTTCAATTAGATTACTAAACTTAATGAAAAACAAAAACTCACAGCTGTAGTACGAAATTATTAACAGTACCAACCAACAAATCTGATTTCCACGTGAAATCCAAAATTTATGTCAGATTTAGCATACTTCATCCCAAAACCAACAACAATTCAATCACTTCCGCATTCAAATTCAAAATTAACAGCTTTAGTTCGAAATTCCTAACTATACAAATCTGAATTCATCAAAAAAAAAAAAAAAATTCAAAACCCATGTCAGATTTCGTTTACTTCACCCAAAAACCAACAGCAATTCAATCACTATCCGGAATCAGATTCAAATTAAGTTTCTGCAATCCAATACCAAAACATGACATATTCAAACAGAACCCAACTCAAACATGCTCATGCAACGCTGCTGAATTCCATTCTTTTAACATCCAAAACAATGAATTCTGCAACAGCAAACCACAATCTAGAAAGCATAAATCCTGATTCAACAGAATTAATACGATTCAGAATTGGGTTCCATTTGTCTCATTGAAATCAAGATATTCGGATGAGAAAGAAACCCATCAAGAGTGGAGGTAATGAGGGGAAGTGCAGTACCTGATCTTGTCATCTGGGTTTGTTTTAGAGAGAGAGAACGGCGAGTTGAAATTAGGGTTTCAGAGAGAAAGAGGTGGGTGGAAGAAAATGGTGAGTTAAATTTCAGCTAGAGATGAAAATTGTGAAGATCATTTGTTGTGTTATTACGGAGAGAATTTCGATTGGTTCTAGTTCTAGAAACCCAAAACGCAAATCTCGTAAAAAATGTGAACTTGATTTCATTGATAGTTTGACCTCACTCTTTTTGCTAATTCACGTTAACGCCATTGTAATGTGCCAAATACCCATATCTTCTCATCCACAATTTGGAAGAAAACGAAAGGGGAATAAAGTGATTTGATTATAATAGAATCCCAAATGCTCTAGTTTTTTTTTAAAAAAATAGTATAAATTTTTGGAAAACATTTTCGAGTCGTGTTTTTGCGAAGATTTTACGATAATTTTAAGTTGTTTAGGCTGAATTTATAGAAAATATTTTTGAATCGTATTTTTTGTGAAGACTATACGATAATTTTAAGTTATTTAGGCTGAATTTCCAAGATGATATTTTTAACAGTATTTTCGATATTTTTCTATATGTCATTCCCCTGGCGTACATCCCCCCTATTTAGCGGAAATAACACTTAACTATAGTGAAAATACAGCCTATTAGTGAAAACTCACCCTTAGTATTTAACTTTACTAGTAATTTGGGATTGATGGGTCAATTTAAATTAAATTTCGTAATAGTGCTTGAAATATAACATGAAAGTTATTGCTCAATAAACAAGGATGAAAAATAAGGGATATTTTGTGCTTGAATTTTGAATGAAATCATACTTTATTTTTTGAAATAATTCTACTACTATCCTACGAACTACATGAATTGAACATTTAATTTTAAGAACATCTACAACTACGCATTAATATGATCTGCACGTAACGGTGCCTACATATGTTGAACTCAACACTTAAATAGCTAAAATCATAGCATTTTCAATTCAATTCCACAAGATCGCATGAGCTTGACGAAATCAATCTTGCAATAAATTTCCTATAGAGAATTTATTGTCTTTAACATCTGATAATTGAATTTACAAGTATTGGGATACTAGAATATACATGCATGCAATCTAATTAAGAGTTATTTTGGGTAAATAATTGAGCCGAATTATTTTTTTGTCCTTATTTAAAAAATTGCATTTGTTTGCTTTGCATCGATGTTTTGGTGGACTATTTTAGTTCATCTCGACAAGAGAAATCTTGAAAGTACAAATTTATCAACAAAACTAAAAAATTTATGAATAAAGAGAAAATTAATCCAAAAAGTTTATTTGTTTTCGATTATTTTTGTCTTTAGTATAACCTTTTTAAAATTTTGATCATAGATTTTCATGTTTTTTAGATTCCTTCCATCGAGATGAACCAATAACTAAAAAAAAATGTAAAAAAATTAATAAATACGGAGAAAATTTGAATAAGAACAAAACAATAATCTGACTCAACTATTTAGTCAAAACACCCCTAAGTTATGAGAGAACTTTTTACTTAAATGGTTACTTATATTAATAGAGTTTCACAGGGTGAAATTGGGTCCTCTAAGATTAATCAATGTCTGTGTAAGCTGGACCAAACCTGTTGAGTTAGGCCTTGTTCTTCTACCGATAAAATCAAGATTTGATAAAATCAATACTTGATTTTATCGTTTGGGAAGATTTTATCAAACCTCTCTATCAAATCCTGATTTTAATTTATCATTCAAAAATCTTAAATTTTATCAAACCACTTTTCCAAACGATAAAATCAAACGTTGATTTTATCAAATCTTGATTTTATCCGTATGAGAACAATGCCTTACTATAAATAAAGCATTCACGGAGTTTAAGTCGATTGGGATTGGTGATTGATTTCGATCTTTATTTGTCTTTTGTGTATTATCCATACCAAAGGCTATTATACCAACAATGTTTAATTTCATGGCTTACCACACTTTGGCTGATTTTTCCAATTTTACCCTCCAATAGTAGTTATTTTAAGTTTTTGCCATGGGCAATCTTGTCTTTTAAAGCAATTTTTCCCATTTTCCATATTTATCTCCCAAGCTTTATTTTTTTACTCTTTAGTCCCCAATTGTCTTTATTGTGTCCCAATTCTCATCCCGAGAAATCCCTTCGGACCAAAAAATAAAGTAATTTCGCGCATAAATTTTAATTTTTGTTCGCACCAAATTATACTACTAATAGAGATCTTTAATTCGGTACAAAAAATAAAAAATTCCAATATTTTAGAATTTTACATTGTTGACTTGTTGAGTTACTTTGCACTGTCCTTCGGATAAAAAAAAAATTACTTCCGTACACAATTTATTTATTTATTTTTTCTACCAAATTAAACTACAAATAAAGATCTTTACTGCACGTATAGAGAAATTCCTTCGGATAAAAAAATAAAGTACTTCCGAGCATAATTTTAAATTTTTGTTCGCGCCAAATTATACCACTGATAGAGATCTTTAATTTGATACAAAAAATTGGGAAATTTTACATTGTAGAATTTTATATTGTTGGCTTGTTGAGTTGCTTTGCAATATCCATCGGATAAAAAAATAAAGTACTTTCGCATATAATTTTTTATTTATTTTTGTACCAAATTATACTACTAATAGAGATATTTAATTCGATAAAAATTGAAAATTTTTGTACATTGTTGGCTTGTTGATTTGCTTTGTAATATCCTTCGCATCAGAAAATAAAATACTTCCGCATATAATTATTTATTTATTTTTGTACCAAATTAAACTACCAATAGATATCTTTAATTCGATAACAATTGAAAAAATTTGTACTTGAAAATTTTACATTGTTGGCTTGTTGAGTTGTTTTGCAATATCCTTCGCATTACAAAATAAAGTACTTCCGCATATAATTTTTTATTTATTTTTGTACCAAATTAAACTACTAATAGAGATCTTTAATTCGATAAAAAAATTAAAAAAAATTATACTTTAGAATTTTACTACTAATAGTCAACTATAGCTTTAACGAATCTATTCATAATCTACTTCGGCTGCTTCAATAACGGGCATACAATAACGGGCATTAACTTCGTGCAGAGCACGAAGCCTCATACCTAGTAAAAAAGAAAAAAGCCTAAGGATTTAATTTTGCAGAATTGGTGTGACAGCAGCGGATTCCAATTTGGAAAGAATAGCATGGTGTAATTTCGTAATTGGATATGCTAACTACTAGTGCCAAACATAATTCATTTATTTTTATTTTTATTTTTGGTTTTGGCTTATAAAGTCAGTTTGATTTATTCTTTTCTTGATTTGTTTTTGTATTTTTTTTGTTAGTTTTGCATCGTTTTTTGTTGTTGTTGTGTATTATTGGTTCGTCCCGACGAAATGAATCCAAAAAGGTAAAAGATTATTATTAGAACTCTCAATTTTTTTAATAAGATCGAAAGAATTGTAAAATTCTGTCTTTTTGACTTATTTTTGTCTTTATTCAAAACAATTTAAGCTTTAATCATAATTTTTTTACTTTTGTGATTCTTCTCGCTGAGACGAACCAATAATACAAAACTAAAAAACGAGAAAAAAATTCAAATAAAAACAAAAAAATAAGTCAGGTGACTTTTAAGGCCAAAACAAATATGGTGTTTTTTGAATAAAACTTTCATCTGATAAACAACAACAATAACACACACACGGGGTTTCTACTGGAGATGTTACCGGTATTTCAGTACGTTTAAATTTTTCGTAATTAAAATTTGGTAAAAATCACTTAGATTCCCTCATCTATCGCTCTTCCACACATACACTCCCTCATCTTTAAAACCTATCAACCACACCCTTTCATCTATCAATCCATATCACTTAGCACCCTTCCGTTACTTCTCCATCCACTTTTTTAACAGAATTTGGGATTTTTCATCCAAATAAAAAATTTAAGCCACATTTGCCCTCCCAAATTCACCTCTCCTCAACTCGCGACCCAAATTTCCCAGATGCCTTTGTTGCATCAGAGCATCTTTGTTGTATTAGAAAAAGAACCAGAAATATTTCCGAAGCATAATAAAAAAAATTAAAAAAAGAAGAAAAAGAAGAACCAGAGACACTACACAACAATTTCCCATTAGCACAGAATCAAATCTGCATATTACCCAAGTTTTTGAGATTTAGAACTAAACCCTAATCAAGGATATAATCTGAACATTCAGTAATACTATTTAAAAATCTAGCAACACCTAACAAAAAGGCAAAATATATAAATAAACAAATATAAAAAGAAAAAGAAAAAGAAAAACGTTCAACATGCTCTGTTGGGATCCAGAGGAGAAGAGAGAAGAAAAGAAGTAGATCTGACTCGCTCTGTTGGGATCCAACACACTCTTCTGCAAAAATTAACAGTAAACCACATTCCAAAATTAGTCGAGTCTGCCACCACCGCGCTTTCCATCCACTCGTTCGAGTCGAACTCGCTGTTAGATCATCTGCTGGGTTCATACGATTTGGACTGAGAAAAACATGCACAGACATGATACGGCATCGCCATGCGGATCTCGTCTGGGGTGGCGAGCCTTCCTTCGAGTATGCAGCAAATCATCAAGGAGTGAGATTGAGAATTGAATGTGCAGAATTAGCATTGGAGGAGGAGTGACTCAATGAGTTGGGGTCGGAGGAAGGGTAAAGGACGACGGAAATGGGGGGAGAGAGAAGGGGTCGTCTAGGATTAGGATGGACGGTTGTGATTCGTTTTTGTTTTTTTAGGGATTGATCTGGGTTTTGGTGAGAGATTAAGGGTAGGGAAATTGATCACAGATGGTGGAGGTGGATCGGTAGAGGGGGAGGAGAGAGACGAAAGACTTGATTGTATTTTGGGGGTGGCCAAATGAAAACCCTAACTGAACCACCCCTTATAATAACAAGGGGCATTTTAGTCAATTCATGCTTAATTTTAACAGCGTCTAACATTTCACATATGTTGAAAGATGAGGGGGTGTGATTGATAGGTTTTAAAGATGAGGGGTGTATGTGTGGAAGGGTAATAAGGGGGTCTAAGTGATATCTACCCGTATATTTATTATAATTGAAATAGTGTTAAAAAAAAACTAATAGGATTAATATAGTATGGAATCACAATTTTATTTTATTATCTCAAAATTCAAGTTTTTTTCCAAGGAAGCACACTTGTATTATAGCGGTCGTGATTGGAGAATATGTCTGGTACATGAGCACATTTTATAATTGAAATAGTGTTATATTTTATGTGTTTTGTTTTACCATCTACTCCCTGCGTCCCCAAATGACCGTCAACTATGAGTAAACGTACAATTATCTGAAAAAAATGAATTACTACTATTTATACTATCGGAATTTTTTCGCACCAAATTATCATTAATAGAGATATTTGATTTAGTGCAAAAAACCTCGAAAAATCATACTCCCTCCGTCCCACAAAATTTTTCTTTTTTGGGGATTCCAACTTTTAAGGCCCCTCTCAAAATGAGCAGTAATTCCATTTCTATCCCTTGCTTCCCATTTATAAAATTATTTTAAATTATTTTCTATGAAGGTTAGTTTTGAAAATTCACACACACTAACTTCTTGACATATCAAATAGGATTAGTATTTTGGAACATTTCAAAATGAGAACGGGGAGGCTGCCGCTGCTGCCCTGCAAAATGGCAGCGTTTTGGTGCTTTATCGGTTTATCCCACTTCCCATTTCATCTTTTTTGGTCCCGGTTTGGTAACGATTAAAGTAGGGGCAAAAGAGCATTAAAGCTCCTTCATGGGAAGCAAAAATCTGCTGCAAATCTACTGTATCCATTACACCAAAACCTGTTACCCACTTCATGGAAAATATCTAACTCTCCAAAATATAATGGGAAATGATATTGTCACTCCTCTTTTTTCTATCGGCACTTCCTCTTTTTTTTGTCTTTATTAGGTAAAAATTACTTTTGCACTTCGTAAATAAAGACAACAAAGGAAGTACCGATAGAGAAAAAAGGAGTACCAATATCAATTCCCAATATAATTCCTCTAAAACATTGGCTTCTAGGAGTAATAACTTAATGGTCACAATAGCTAAAATCAATTAGCTTGGAATTTCGGTCCCGCAAATATAATTTAAACCGCAGGTTTTTTAAATGTTTTTATACGGGTACTTATAAAAATTTAGTAGCTCACTCTGATATTGGTAAGTGTTTTTTTAGAAGGGTCCGTTTTTTAGAAGGACATAGTAAAGGAGTCTTTACTTCAATAAGGCCATCAACTTTTTCTTTAATGCCAAAAAGACAAATCACCTACACATTCCAAAAATGCCCCCACTAGCCAAGGGTACCCTATGAAAGTGCCTAAACCCTAGGGTACCCTATGAAAGTGCCTAAACCACTAAAACCATATAATTGGAAAGTGCACCCTAAACCTAAACGATATGGTACCCTATGAAAGTGCCTAAAATACTAAGGTACCCTATGAAAGTGCCTAAACAACCAAAACCCTATAATGGAAAGTGCATCCTAAGTGTCTAAACCTAAAATGCCTAAACCCACTATACCCTACCCCAAAGAGCCTAAACCTCCTAAAATTGAACTCCAAAATTGAACCCACCCACAGAATTGAAGAGAGAAATTAATTTTGTCCCACCCACGCATGAGAGAGAGAGAGAGAGAGAGAGAGAGTGATCGGTGGGTAAATTGACGAGTTAGTGCGTCAAATGAGAGAAAGAAACATGAAAGTGACGGGTTTGAAAGTGACGGGTCACTGCGCCTTGGGTCAGTGGGTGAATTACATGTCAGGTTTTTATTTTTATTTTGTATAGCAATGCATAAAAGGACGCGCGTGGAATGATTCATTAAGGGTATTTTTGTCTAGTGTTGTCCTCGAGACATTAAATATTTCCTATCAATGTATTGGAAGCATTAAAATAAGTTTGGCTGGACTAAACACCATTTAAAGCCCCAAACTTGGCCTTTAGACCAATTTTCTGTTTTTGGAATTCGTAGGACGCTCTATGAATTCTGAAAAAGTTCCTATGAATTTTGAAAAGGCCATTACCAATATCGGATTGCCCAGATTTTTTATCGGTACCCATATAAAAACATTTTATGAAAAAACCACAGTTTGAATCATTCTTTGCGGGACCCGAAATAGGCCCGAATTTTTCATAATTCGTAAACCGACCGCTTAATTTTCAGATTAATGATTTATTGATTTTTTTATGCTATTTTTGGATCCCACAAAGATGATTTAAATCGCTCATTATTCTTAGAATATTGTTATGAGTTCCTCCAAAAAAATTAACTCAATCTAATATTGGTAAGAGTTTTTTTAGAATTCATAGGGTGCCCTATTTATTCTGAAAAAACATTTACCGATATCAGATTAAGCTAATTTTTAACAGCCACCTATAGAAAAATATTCTAAGAAAAATTTCGCGGTGTAAATGATCTTTGCAGGATTCGAAATAGGTCCCCAAGATGTATATAAAAATTAATTACAATTAAATCTTAAAGCTTAATTAGTTATTGAGTTTCAATAATAAATTAATTAATTATTGGATTTATCTAATTAAAAAACACATAACTAATACGAATATGCACACAAGGGCAAAAAAGTCTTTTGACAGCTTTTTACATCATCCACCCAAACTTATTCTCCCTTCTTACAAAATCATCCAAACCAAATACTACTTAATCACCCCTCCATAAATGTCACATCATTGTGGGGGCCACCCTCCATATAAATTAGCCCTTACTATCTTATACTACCTTCATATATAATACCCTTAAAAATAATCCGGCATCCAATGTGGCTGTAAATCATATAGCAAGAAAAGGAGGCCATGACCCCTTTTTAGGTACCAAACAGATAGTACAAAGAAGGGAAAACGGGGAGTGGGACAAGCTCCTCGAAATGAAATACTCCTAGATGACTAACTTTAGGCCATGTTTGGATGGGGGATATGTTCCCCTGATAACTTTTCACCTCAAAAAAAAACCCCGGGCCCCACAGTATATCCCCTTGTTGGCAATACCAGAAACTTTCTGGATAACTTTTCCCTCCCTCAAAACTTATCCCGCTTTGGAGGGTTTTAGGGGGATAAAATTTGGGCACCCCCCCCCCCCCCCCCCCCCCCGGCCCAAAAGTTATCCGGCTCTAGATGGTGGCCTTTGGACGATTATACCCCTCCCCCAACCCCCAGTGCTTGCATCCAAAAGTTGTATCTCTCAGAGTGCTAAACCCCAAGCGTAGGGCTACGTAGTCGATTGCAAGTATATACTCGGAAAGTCCGAGGTCGAACCACAGAGAACGGTTTTATGGAGTGAAGTGGCCTATCGATCTATTTAGAGTTTTTTCGGCTGTAGGTAGCCAACCCTTTTGTTTCTTGATTTTTGGTAATTTTAAAAACTAGGATTTCCAACTTTAGACTAAAAATATGGATTTGCTTGAAATTAAATTAAGAAGGCTCGAGCCAAGGTTCACACCACCTATAGCCTAAATAGATTCACGATTCTCACAATTTGCACAGTTGAGCATCAAGGTAATTTTGTGCTCAACCGGAAGATAATTCAATGAAATCTTTTTTTTTTCTTTTCGGTGCTTGGTTTAATCAAGGTTCGATCGGAAGTTTGTTAAACCCTCAAAATGACATCGATTTAAGTATTATGCGTGCCAATGTTATTGTCGACGCAAAATAAAAAACATAACAACCTTGAGTTTTAAATCAATAGCTACGAGCCCGGATTAAACACAAACAAATTTTGTTAGCACAGGTGTGAGAATCATGAATCCACTTAGGCCATTTGGGTGGTGATCACCCTAGGCCGAGTCTATGACTACTCCTCCATTGACGAAGAACTCGCCAAGGAAAAGCTAAAAATTACACTAAACATTACGGCTTATTAAAGTGATTAAAAAGATCGGTCTTAAGAGTGTACCAATGAGATGTGTACAGGAGGGTAGAGTAAAGGTGTCCTCCTTTCAATCTCAAAGGAATCCACAAGTAAGACTAATCTTAGATTCGGGTTTGGTGTGAGAAACAGCCGAGTAGTTTGCGCATACTCACAACCAAACCTCAATCTTTTGATTAAGCAAATCTAAACTAAAAATTGAAATTACAAAGAAATTAAAATGAACTCAGAAATAAAATTGTAAAACTAAACTCTTATTACAAACAACAGAGAAGAACTTGAAAGAGAAGCTCGCGGCTTCTTGGCTCATACAAGAAAGTAGAAAGAAAATAGAAGGAGAAACAACTGATGTACGAAATAAAACAAAGGCAGAGAGAGAGATTGATTTTCTTCGGATTGGTTTTTTTTCCTCCCTTTTTCCATGCAGCAAAGCTGCTCTTTTATAAGCAGAAGAGGCTGGACTTTGATCCAGTGTTGCATGCGCATGGGAGAATATGTGAAAGATCAACGGCTGAGATTGTGGCAAGGGATAATCGGATGCACTGGAGCTGACATGTGGCGCTGGGTGCTGCTCCTACTCAACCGAAATACCTCTCTTGGAATAATCAGATGTCCCCTTTCGTCCCCTTTTTAATAAACAATGCAAGGTGGGTTGACAATTGAAATGTTTTTGAATATTAAATTGAATTGGCAGTTAATGGTGTGAATAATCAAACCACACGTCCCGGATTCGGGGGGCCTGTGGTGACTTAGTCACCACAGGGTGTGTAGTGGGCATCAAACGGCAACATTTGATGTGGGAAGCGTGGGACTTATAAGCCTTTGCAAAATGTAATTCTGTGGGGCCCACTTTCGGGTCCCACACAAACGATCCGAACCGTTAAATAATTTTAAAATAATTATTAATGTGATCTTGGAGAAAATCAGGCCCATTGGATATTTTTACGTTACTCATCTATTATTTGATTTTCATTCAAAATTCAGGTCCCTACCAGTTTGAAAGAATCTTCAGGAAAAGTTATAAAATTGTGGGCTTAGAAATTTATTGATCTGAACTATAAGGGTCGTAGGGCTAGTTGAGAAGAGCATCCAGTAAAAAAATAATCTTGTTCGGACATCGATAGGTGTAAAAAAAAACAAGATTATTTTTTTACTGGATGCTCTTCTCAACTAGCCCTACGACCCTTATAGTTCAGATCAATAAATTTCTAAGCCCACAATTTTATAACTTTTCCTGAAGATTCTTTCAAACTGGTAGGGACCTGAATTTTGAATGAAAATCAAATAATAGATGAGTAACGTAAAAATATGCAATGGGCCTGATTTTCTTCGAGATCACATTAATAATTATTTTAAAATTATTTAACGGTTCAGATCGTTTGTGTGGGACCCGAAAGTGGGCCCCACAGAATTACATTTTGCAAAGGCTTATAAGTCCCACGCTTCCCACATCAAACGTTGCCGTTTGATGCCCACTACACACTCTGTGGTGACTAAGTCACCACAGGCCCCCCGAATCCCACACGTCCCATGCTGCCTTTTGAAAAGCTTGTCCATTCTTCCCACCGGCACTGATTTGGGTTCGCGAAGCTCTCAACTGATGTTCAAAACAGTGTTCGATTGGGGGTGCAAGAATAGTCAAATTTCTTCTTTTAATCCCGGGAATAAAATAGTATAACTCTTGTAATTTATGTGCTTGGCATGTGTTTCGAAGGGCAAAATCTGATATCATCCGGACTCCGCGATTAATTCTCCATTTGAGATTCCCAACCACCCATGTTAATTGCATCCACTGACTTTCCTTTTCTATTGCCTTCTTTTTTTCTTCATGAAGTTATTGCAACCTTTGGAAAATTATCCAGTGTGACGCCACACCTCCACACAGCATCGAATGCACCATTTTTATCCCATTTTCTCCTGAAACACTCAAAACACACCTTACGTGCAATATCTTATAAAAATTAATAAAAAACATAATATTAAGATCAAACTCGAGGACTTAAGCCCACTAATATTTACATATTTGTGTGCTTATCACCCAACCTCCATCTCTGCAACTAATCTTTATTTTTTGTTTTTCAGAAAAACACAAAGAGAGATATATGACCAGAGAGAGAGAGAGAGAGAGAGAGAGAGAGAGAGAGAGAGAGAGGTACCAGTTATTGCAGTTGCCAGAGCGATTTGGGTTGCTACTGCTGAAACCAAAACTGGGTTTCGTGGGGAAGAAGGGAAAGGTAGCACATGGGTTTTGAAATGGATGTTGGTTTTCCCGTGAATGGGTTTGACCAGTTTTAACTTTTTGGGTTTTTTTTTAGTAGTACTTTATCAACTATTAATGAATTTTTAGTAGTATCAACTTAATGAATTTTTAGTAGTTTTGCCGTGAATTTTTTTTTTTTAGTAGTATCAACTTAATGAATTTTTATACAAACTCAGACCATAAAAATAATACTCAGACTATAAGTATTATTATGGAATGTAAGTTGATAATTATAAATAGAATATAATTACAAGACCTATCCTCAAATTATCCAAAATTAATTAAATATATTGAGTTTTGCATTTATATACTTTATTTAATACAATAATCAAATTTAACATTGTACATGGGCAAAATAGTCATTTGACAATTTTTATCCCCCATTTCATAAAACATCCAAACCAAGTCAAATTTTATCTCCCCTCTATAAACATCACATCACTATGGGCCAACCATAAAAAAATAATACCCCTCTTATCTTATCCCCTTAAAATAATACCCCATCCAATCGGGGCCTTGTGCGAGTATATGAAAAATAATTAACTTTTTTTCTATGAAAATTACACGCCTTTTCGGTCAAGTATCAAATTGAGAAAAACTTAGGTGTCGGACAGGTACTATAGTCCTCCATCCCTAACCAGATGGCGACACTCATCTCGCATATCGACCGTCTAAAAGTATTTTGAACGGTTCAAATTTCTCCCACCATCTCTCTCCTATTTCTCTCTTTAAAATTTAGACCGTCGAAAGCACTCTTATACAACCGAGATTGGTGTTCCGGCGCGTTGAACACCACCGTGTCCCTGCCCGCTCGGCACCCAAAATTTTCTCCAAACGGAGAGAGTATATTGTACTGTGCCTGAGAAAGACACATTTGACGATGCACGTGTTCACTTTCAACTGCGTTTTAGGGCTGACGTACTATTATCAGTCGCCAACTCGGTACTTCCTCTGTTCAATCCCAAATATCGATCAAAACCCTAACCCTAACCCTAGGCGACTCAAGATCGTCTTCAGGTTAGCAAACGCAATTCAATTCCTCTAATTAATGATGACATAAAAAACATATATGAAATTTATACAGTTTAGTATACACATGTATCAGCTCTCTGTTCCATTTCGTATAGTAATCAAAACCCTAATCGTAGGCGAATTGTTTGCAACCCATTTCGATTCCTCTTTTTTACGCTAAAAAGAAACACACCTGTGCACGTTTATCGAAGGAAATGGTTATGATTCATGATTGAAATGGAAATAAGTCATTTTCAACTTTCCAGTTTAAAAGTTGAATTGTTCCAGTTTAGAGAAATGATTCCTCAAATGGCAAGATCATTATTATTATTTTGGATTCAATATGGGGGGACATCAAGCACGTTCACTGATTGTATATCTCAAAGGAAATGTCTATGATTTCGTCATTGAAATGAAAATACGTCATTTTCAACTCCCCAGTCAATTTTTCAGTATGCAGATGCTTGAGCTCGAATTGTTGTACTTCAGATGTGAAATGATGTCTAACTGAAGATTATTATGAGTGTTGGTTCAATATGGGGGACATCAAGCACTTGCCTGAGGCTGTTCACAGCTCAGTCCGATCCGGGATTATCTTGTTCGACTTGGCCAGAGTTGTGGAAGAGCTGATTTTCAACAGTCTTGATGCTGGTGCAACCAAGGTACACATTTCTCAATGCCATTGCATGCTGCATAAGTGGTTCATATATGTACAACTTGTGTACGGAACAAGTATAGATACATACATACACGTGCATGTCAGTATATGTAAATCTTGAATTAGGTACAACTTTAATTGATGCCTCCAATATCGGTTGTGTTAGCTGCGTAACCTTTTAGAATGATAGGATCTCTGGGTGATGAGAGTGATTAATGATGTCAAAGTGTTCATAGACTAGGCAGTTATGTGTACAATTAATTGATATGAACACAATAAACGTTAGAAGTCTTACAAAAACTCATTAACACAATAAATGTTCGAATCTAGGATTAACTGTCCATAATATTTTTTCATTTCCCTTTTTATACTAGTCTTGTTTCAGTTCAATAAATGTTGGAATTTGTACTTATATTCTCATTATTTGGTCAATAATGTATGCAAAATCACGATGTTGGTGCTCTAGTTATTCAAATTAGATAGTTGCTGAACACTTACCACGCAAAATTTTGCACTTATATTATTTCCATGCATCCACTCCAATAGTTGTCGCATATTTTTTACAGTTCTGTTGTCTTTCAGATATCTGTTGCAGTTGGTGTCGGGACATGCTATATTAAACTAGTGGACAATGGTCAGTAAAGCCCCTCTCCCTCCATTTTCATATCCCACTGGGCTTTCTGTTTATTTTTCAAATTTTCATCTGTAATGCCTGCAGGTGTTGGTATGACTCGTGATGGATTGGTGTTGTTGGGAGAAAGATATGGTAACTGTCTATCCTTTTCTATTGTTGTATTGTAATGTTCATTATATTGTGGCAGCTAACATTGTTGTGATGGTTTGGTTGGAGATAGAGGTGGTTATGGAATACGAGACCAGATGCTATTGACCTGTTTTAGCAACATTGGACTTCCATTCAATTAACTAAGTGAGAACTTGCTTTTACTGGACTTAAAACTTGAACAAGAAGGGAGTGATTCCATTGCAAATGGGCAACTTTCTATCTCTGCTTCTAACATTCTCAAACATGTGGAAAATTTTGACCATGGGTTCTTCGATTAGTTTTTTTGACAATCACAGCTATAAACTACAGTATTCTATTGCACGGGAAGCATGGTGCCACCTCTGTTTAAGGGGAAAAAAGTCTCACTTCTTTCATATAGCTGCTGAATCCTATCAGTGGTAAAATACCACCCGGGATAGGATAAGCAAATCCAAAGGAAAGCTGAGACAGGAGATTCTACGCTATGTTTATCCTTTGAAGGTGATAATGACTGCTAGGTTAATTTTCTAGATTCCAGATATTGGTGCTTAGTTACTTTAACTGAAAAAACTAAAGGAAAGTAACTGCCTAGTGGATTGTTGTATTGGCATGACATCATAACCTTCTTGCTGGTATCAGTTGTACTACAATTTCTGAGCTAGATTTTTTTGGTGAAAGTTCGATTTTCTTTGTTTGCCATGTTATAGTGATTGTATGTTTTACTTTGCGATCAGCAACGTCAAAGTTTGATCAGCTGGCTGAAACTGATGCTGTTACTACAAGCTTTGGCTTTCGCGGAGAAGCACTAAGCTCCATTTCCGATGTTTCATTGTTAGAAGTCATAACAAAAACTCATGGGAGGCCAAATGGATACCGCAAGGTCGTGAAGGTACGAATAGCACGTTACTGTATAATCTCTTTGTGAAATTATTTTTCGGATTGGATTGCCATTGGAAGCCGTAATGTTGGGGTCAGATGTCCAGAGATCTGCAAAGGAAAGCAACTCTCTAGCTGTATTACTCCCTACATTTTTTTTTGGGGGGTCAGTCTCTATCATTGATTGTTGGTATCCTTACCTCATCCTTGTGGTTGAAATTCTCATCATTCTTGTCAGGGATGCAAGTGCTTGTATCTTGGGATTGATGACAGTCAGCGAGATGTGGGTACCACAGGTAGGAGGTTCATTACAGTGCTTGGTACTTCAAGTTTTAAAATGTGGTCAAATAAATAGTCTTCGGTCTGCGCAGTCATTGTTCGGGATTTATTTTACAATCAACCAGTTCGGAGGAAGCAGATACAATCAAGGTTCCTGTTGCTTTGCATATAAGATGGTTGCTTTTAAGTTGTATCATAGATTGTTCCCACTACCTTAACTGGCATAATTTGTCTAATGGCTAATCATTTGCACTGACTTAAAGTGGTTGTGATTTCATAATTAAACTGGACCAGCACAAAGAAGGTCTTGCAATCGGTCAAAAATTGTGTGCTTCGAATCGCGCTCATTCATCCGAAAGTTCTCTTCAAAGTTGTCGATATGGAGAGGTACACCTTTTCTGTAGTTATGGCACTTATATGGTCATTCACGTGTTTAAATTAATCATATATAATTTGTATGCAGTGATGATGCCTTGTTCTCCACGGCCCCTTCCTCATCTACTTTGTCACTATTGACGAGTGGTTTTGGAGTTGAGCTTTCCAGTTCTCTCCATGAACTGAGTGTCTCTGATGGTGTAATAAAGCTTCTTGGATACATGTCTACTCCATTTGATACTTCATCTGTTAAGGTATGCCGAAGTACGGACCATATTGATGGTATAACTGACTATTTTAAAATGCTTTGCTGTTATTAGCTATATCTTTCTAATTAAGGGTGTTTTCCGTTGCAGGTCCTTCAATATGTCTGTATCCATGAAGTTGCAAAACTGATTTTGTTCAAAGTGTATGTGGTAGTCGAACAAGATCAATAGTCATGTGAGAGTAATAAATATTTCTTCCGTTGTTTGTCTTGACGTCCACTTATGCAGATATCAACTCTAGGTATATAAGCAAAGGCCCAGTACATAAACTGCTGAATCAGTTGGCTACTAGATTTAACGATGTGGATCAGCAGAAGAACAACATTGGATCCCACAAGGCGAAGCGAATTAGGTCTCAAACTTCCACAATCTATATTTTGAACTTAATTTGCCCGAGATCTTGGTACAATATTACTTTTGAGCTGTCAAATACATCTGTTGAATTCAAGGTAACAATCCTTCTTGTTTAGCCATTATTTTTTTTGTTATTTTATTGAACATGTTTGACCACGAAATGTGGTATGAACTATCTGCTGATAAATAGTTAGCTTTTCTGGCTCATCAGATTTGTTCAGCCTTTTTTAAATGTGAGTTTTTGACTGGCTTCATGTTTGGAGTCTTTTCTCAGTGATCTTTTTGAAACTTTATGATAATTCAGAATGTTGAAATACAATTGTAGCTGGGGCAGGATTACTCCACATGAGGTTACCATAAGAAAAAGCATATCCAGCCTCTTCTTCCTGTTGTCAGTGAATTATGTAGATATTTAATCCGGTAATGGGTTATCTTAAGCTAGGAAAAGACTATGGGAACCTCCCAGCGAGAGGGCGGTGTTAAGTAAATGTGAGGTGAACACTTGTACTAGAAAAAGGAAAGTATTATCAAAATCTCATTTTGAGCAATTGAAGAATTGGAGATCCACTTTTTAAGAAATTCCTTTTCCATGTATTATTGGATCTTCATTGAACCTAGAAACCCACAGTTGGGGCCCTCCCATCACAGGGCCAGATGTTGTAGGGAATTCTTGGTTGTTTCGCATGGGTAAGTGAATTGTATACTGAAACTAATTAGTCTTGAAATAAATCAGGATGTTTCAATTTCTTGATCGGAGATTCGGAGTTGTTGGTTTCTTAAGATTTTAAACTATACGGTGTTCTTTCCACAGGCAGTTGTTTGGCGTTTGGTAGTCATACATTTGTCATATAATAAGAAGCTTTTACAATTATATGTCGAGAGTGAAAGTTCTGAGTCTGTATTTATGTGTGAAGAAAGAAACTAGAACCCTGCCTTAAATCTCGCTAGAAAATCATGTCAAAGTTTTTCTTACTTAAATGTGCTGCTTTTTCTTTTTCCCTTACAAGGAAAAAGGCTGTTTGATCTTACTAAGTTAATTTGTTTTGTTACCAGTCACCACTACATATTGAAGTAGTAGAACTTCTATCTTTCCTTGCTCCTTTGTAATTTTGTACCTTTGTGATTTCAGGATTGGTTTCCACTAGCTGGTTTTATTGAAAAGACTGTGATACGCTTTTGGAGTGAAAAGTTATCTTATGGTAAAAGGATAAACTTGTTATCAGTGTTAAGCAGATTGTTTATTCACTAGTTATTTTGCTTAATTCATTTCTTAAAATTGTCTTCATCCAATATGCTTCTAGGATATTCTCTCGGTCACAGGATCGATATTTCAGAAGAGGATAATATGCGGAGAGAAACTGACAAGACATCATCACTAGAAGAAGGTATGATGCATATATTAATAGATGTCATCATTTAGATATTGTTGTAAATAGACTATGACCAATGTGCACTTTTCTGGACTGTACATTCCTCAAACTGTTAGGGGGAGAGAGCATGACACATTTGCAGGACAACATAATCTACTGTGTTATGAGTGATTTATAATGTTTTATATAGCATGCTTTGATTTTCCTTCAATTGTAGCTGAAGATTTCTTTTGTTGCCCTATTTTTTCATATTTTCCAGGTATATATGAAATTCCAAAAAGGAGGTGTGCGATGCAAAATAAAGAGGGGGACATGATGTATTATCAGAAAGGCAATAGATTTAATGCTTCAGAATTTGGAGAGCACCAGACTGGGTTAGGATTTGATTGTGAAGTTGACTACTCATTCCAGTCATGTGATGGATTGCAGGAACCTGATACTAATGTCTTTCCTGCCAAAGACCAATTCACGAAGAATGAATTATTTGCGGAAGAAAAATCGAAAGACTTCATTTTAGATTCTAGCTTGGAGGATGGGCATCTCAATATGGATTGCCACAAGAGCAATGGATATACAGGGTGTGCATTATCTTTCGAATGTTCCAAAAGGGGCAATGAGGTGGACAATGTCAGCCACAATGTTACAAAACCCTTTTTGCGGCATTGCTCCGCTCGGGAAAGCCTTGATAGAGAATCATTGGTTAGCTCTGATGGATTCGATTTTGAGATAGATAGCTTGAGAACCAAACGAAAGCGGCTTGAACCTTATGACCAGGTTGATATAGGAGAAGTGGATGATATTGACCAGAGGTTTGACTTTGGTCAAAGGAATCAATGGCTTGATGAGGTTGTAGACGATAGTCCTTTTGGCTCTTCTAATTGGCCTTTTGATTCTAAACAGTCTCCTGTGATGTCAGATCCATCATCTCTAACCAAACCGCTTGTTGTAGAGCATTTCTTTGGTGAGAATGCACTTGAAAGTTGCATTAAATGTGATATTGGTGCTAGATACGACTATTTGGAAGACTGGGAAATTAAGGACCATATTTTTCATTTTGATAATACAATGCAAGATAGCTCAACAAATGGAAACTGCTCCCTTTCAAGGTGGACAAACAAGTACTCAGATTCCAAAAGTTATGATAGTTTTTCGGGAGACAGTCGTGCATTTCTCCAACATCGCGAACTATATGATGCTATTTGTCCTAAATATTCAGATGTCTTAACTGATGACACAGAGTGGTTTTGTTTCGACTCACATGGTAAACATAATGGTAACTGGCGTCCGATGTCACACCACATTTCTTCATCAGTTTACATGGACAAGGATGAAAACCAAAAAACTCAGTTTACCTATCAAGAGAAAGAGTATGTTTGTAAGAAAAGGCCAAGAAGAAGCAATTCAGCTCCGCCATCCTATAGAGGCAAGAAAAAATTCGTTGCTTTGAGTAATCTGGTCATGGAAGATGGGAAAAGGAAAATCCACACCACCATTGATGATGTCCCTACTTCAGAAGGTTTTTCTCTTGTACCATTATTTTGTGTGATTTATTTGCACTACGATTGTGGCAGAACAACTGAGATGCATGTGTATTTTGCAGAAACTAGTGAGTTGAAGTATTCACAAAGATCAGCTGGTGTATGCAAACTCCACTCGGAGTCAAGTTCTGTGGAGGATCTATTGGTTTATACCCGGTACCATGATTCTTTGTTTTCATGTTTACCATAAAGTTGCAAGCTCAAGTCTGCGTTTCTAACTTCTTTGAGTTCTTTCTTTCAGACCAGATGAGAAGAAAGCAACTGACATGAGCGACTTTCAAGATTTTATGACGGAACAGAAGTCAAAAGACCGCGTTTACAGTATGAATTCGGGTGAAGGTAATTCTTTGACAAGTGCATGCATGCAATAAGTCATGCTTCTCCTTCAATAACTTTTTTTTTCTTTCCCTTTTCTAGAGCCTGCATATTCACTAGCAATATAGAAGCATTGGTTTGGATAACGTGTATTCTATATATGCGCATATGCTTCAATCTTCGCCATTTCTTCCAATTTATTTTTTTACTTTCAACTTATCCCTGTATGTCTCTCTATACGAATGTTATATTTTGATATTTTGCTTTCTTGTCCTTCAGAGAATCAAGATCCTTCAGATTCTGGGTTAAAATGGCGGAAGAGCTATCCCAGGAATGCAGTTGAGTACCCTCAAAAATTTAAAACAAAAATTTTCACGATTATAGTTTTTTTCAGGATTCAAGTTATGTAAAGTAGTGATCACAAAGTTTTTGTTTAATAGCAGCATGCAGAAAGATTACAGAATGTTCACAACGAGGATACTGTGCTTGATGTCTCTTCTGGCATCTTGCACCTAGCTGGTGAATCATTGGTTCCTGAATCCATCAATAAGAATTGTTTGGAACACGCTAAAGTTCTTCAACAGGTGGATAAGAAATTTATTCCAGTGGTGGGTAGTGGAGTACTTGCAATCATCGACCAGGTTTGCATCCAGCTTGTGCTTATCATTATTAAAAGACATTATACACTGTACTTGAATTCAAATCTAGATTGACTCTACAATTGTAAACGATGCAGAGAAATATCCTACATGAGTTCGTGTTGGACAGGAATCATACTGTGCTACAATTAGGACTGATTGTAACTGATTATGAAATGCATGTAGCATAGGGTTCTTAAAGTGGATTAAGACATCAGAATAAAGTTTTCCCAAATAAAAGTTTGTAACTGGAAAATCATAATGCTACTGGATGGCTAATTGGCTACTAAACTTATGCCAAGTTTTTGTGATTTTCAGCATGCTGCAGATGAAAGGATTCGCCTTGAAGAATTGCGTCAAAAGGTGAATGCCTTATTATTATGTTAAATCTTTTTAACGACATCGATACGGTGGCTTATTAGACTGGTGAAATTCTTAATCTTAGGTGCTATCTGGAGAAGAGAAGACAGTCACCTATTTGGACAATGAGGAAAACTTGGTATGTGAATTCATGGTTTTGGGTTCCTATTGTAAGCTGATAGCCCTAAATTCTGGTCTAAGTTTTACATCTGTCTGGTATTCTTAAATTGATTTTTATTGATTTCAAACACTTCAACAGGTCCTGCCTGAAATTGAGTATCAGTTATTACACACTTATGCTGAACAGATTCAAAGCTGGGGTTGGCTCTGCAATATTAATGCTCGGGGCCCAATGTCTTTTAAAAAGTACTCCAATATGAACCCTCTTGCTCACCAATCATTATACAAATGACCTTGGGGTTGTGTTTGGATCTTGGATTAGTGGAGGGATTCAGAGAGAAGGCAAGGGATTTCCTCTACAAATCCAAGATATGCTTCCCTTTTCTTTTCCTTCCACAAATCTAAGATCCAAATACAATGCAAATGATAAGAGGTGTTTACCTTATTGGTCTCAGACGTTTGTTACAACTGTGAACCTTTTTTTGCTAGTATCATCCATTTTAACTGAGGTTTCTGAGACCACCACCCTTGTTTTCTCTGTTTTTACAGGAATTTGAATCTTCTACAGAAGCAGCCAACTTCTGTCAGAGTTCTTGCGGTAAACCACACCTGTCTCTGTCTCTGTCTCTCTCTCTCACACACACACACACACACACTTGCGCACTTGCATCTACGAGCTAAATCAGTTAGGTTCTGTTGATACCCAATTGTGTACTGTATATATACAGTTACACTTGCATATTGAGGGAAATGTAATTCCCACAGCAACAGACACCACTGATTTTATTTTTCAATGGTTTTGGAAGCAATTATTTGGTAACTCTAGCTTTGGTTTACGCTATGGACCTTCATTGTTTTGCTGATACTGCACTGTGAGTATCGTCTCATTATTAAACCTAACAACTGTGATGGCATGTAGGTTCCATGTATACTGGGAGTCAATTTGACTGATGTAGATCTCTTAGAATTTCTTCAACAGGTAATTTGGAGAAGTTATTACGGCTTCTTTTTTCGTGATTTATTTTGTTTTCCCGTCCTGATTATCATTGTTGATCTGTCTTCCCTTTGTATTTCCAATCAATAGCTTGCTGAAACAGATGGATCATCCACAATACCACCTGCTGTCCACAGGGTCCTTAATTTTAAAGCATGTAGAGGTACAAAGTACAATCACTGTAGCTTTAGTATAGATGCTTGTTATATTCATTGTTTGGCTGAAGAGTAGCCAAAAGATCTGTATTTCGTTTCTTTTCTGAACAGCTGAACTCCACACGAATCAAATTGTTCTTTTTTTTTTTTCCTTTTCTTTAGGTGCAATCATGTTTGGGGACCCATTGCTACCTTCAGAGTGTTCCCTAATTGTTGAAGAGCTGAAGCAGACCTCATTGTGTTTCCAAGTGAGTTTATTTCACACCTTTACTCTCTTTTCTTGGGCCAATAGAAATGTGTGTTGTGTGGCTTTGCGGTTGAATAATACTGCTGAGTTTGATCTGCAGTGTGCTCATGGTCGACCAACAACCGTGCCTCTTGTCAACCTGGAAGCATTGCATAAGCAGATAGCAAAGCTTGGATCATGGAATGGTGGCTCAAATGGATCTTGGCACAGTTTACGTCGACATCAACTCAGCTTAGAACGTGCATCCCACCGGTTAAGCTCAGCTATAGGGGATGGTCGATGAGATTCCACATTGGTTTTCCCAGTCATACTGATACCTGTGTGGCCGTGATTTTTCGAGTGCTTCACATTTGTTGTGAGCTTATTCTTTTAATTCATCATTGTGTATTGGGTATAGGAATTGCATTTGACATTTAAGGAGCAATAATATGTTGTAGCAGACTAGCAGTGTAACAACCGGTGTATAAAGTGAGAATTGTATGGATGAGGCTTGTATTTTGTAGAGGCATTGGTATGCAGATAATAAAATCAGAACCATTTCCCTCATTTTTAGTAGTCCTTTGTTTGCCTCTTTTCCCTCTCTTCGTTTGTTGTTGCGCGCCTATAATTTCTATGAAAGAACGGCAATTGCTTCTAGCCCTTTTGGATCGTGACAATCGTTGACTAAAAAAGAAGAAAGGATTTTGGATATATGTTGATGTTATAGGTGATGAGATTAAAGGAAAAAAAGATTGGAGTCTGAATTGGTATGTTTTTGCTTTTTTTTTTTTGTTCTTACCTAATCTCATCACTCACTATAGCTATTATGAGAAATCAAAATCCTTTCTTTTCTCTCCTATCCAAAGAGCCTACTGCAAATGACAGAATTCCTTACTATTCCTCTACTGCAAATGACAGAATTCCTTACTATTCCTCTATAATGGCAAAAACTAGCAAAACAAAAAATTCTCTCAAACTTTGCAATGTCAATTTCTTTGTCAGATATAGCAAAATTTTATGGCAAATCCATTTGAGAGAGAGAGAGAGAGAGAGAGAGAGAGAGAGAGAGATAGTTTGAGAGAGTACATTTGTACTAAAGAGAAAAGCTAGACCCCCCTCTTATGTTTTAAATATCTGTAAAGTTACTTTTTATGACTAACTTGCCTATAAATAGACAAGTCCTTTGCATTTAAAAATTACGTAAAAAGTCTCCAATCTTTCTACGTAATAATATTCCTCACTATTCAATATGAGATGTCATAAATGGGGGAGCACCCTTGCCATTGTTTTGGCAAAATTACACTATTCAATGTACAAAAATGAGCATGGGAAAGCCAAGATTATCCTCGATTAAACACCAAAAAGCTTCTTATTTCCCTCCAACCTCCAACAAATTGAAAGTTAGCTTAAAGTAGGTCCTTTTCATGTACTATTTTGGGCTTTTTATCTTAAAGTAGGTTTCGATCATTTATAGTATATACCAACAATACCAAGAAAACATAGAATTCATAGTTCATACAACACAACCACCCTCTGGATTCACTAGCTTATATCTAGACACACAAAAACCTTTTAAAAAACAAATTCTAGACCCACAAAAACAAGCAACCAATCTTTCCCACATCAAAATCAGTTAACATTAATACCCAGATAGAGCTCGACTACTATTGAGAATTCAAGAACATCAGAACACCAATCTCGGACGAATTTTCAAGCAATATCGTTCAAGAACATCCATGTTACTAACAATTTCGAACACAGAACCGTAGTATAATCACAACCCATTTCAGAAACGGTTAGAAAACGAAAAGGGTACGCAACAAATCTGAACAAAAACAAACCCAAAGACAATCCAATAGCTTCTAAGAATCTTGGAGTAATGAGGGTACAAATGAGCAAAGAAACAGTAACCAACTTCTGATCCACCATTGATTCTTGGGCTGTTGCAGATGGGTCTGAGCTCAAGAAAAGGTTCAGAGACGATCGAGAGAAGTTTCAAGACTGTGGGTAGGAATACAAGGGGTAGGGCTCAAAGCATAGGAGATCGGAGTTATTATTGTCCGAATCCTGCACCGAAAATTGTTGAATTTCGTTCGTCATCATTCCAAACAAAGGGAAATTATACGAAAACAACCTGTCTCCATGTGTGAGTAAATCTGCAAACATCTCACAATCCTCAAACCCAAAAGTACCATGAGGCTCGTGCACTGGATTAACAGCGAATTCTTTACCCATTACTACATTATCTAGCGAATCAAACTGGGCGAACCCATCTCCATGTGTAAGTAAATCTGCATGCATCTCACATTCCTCAAACCCGAAAGTACCAAGAGTCCCTTGCACTGGGTTAACAGCGAATTCTTTACCCATTACTACATTATCTAGTGAACAGAACGGGGCGAACCCATCTCCATGTGTGAGTAAATCTGCCTGCATCTCACGTTCCTCAAACCCGAAAGTACCAAAAGTCTCTTGCACTGGATTAACAGGGAATTCTTTACCCATTACTTCATTATTTAACGAACCGAACGAGGCGAACCCATCTCCATGTGTAAGTAAATCTCCATACATCTCATAATCCCCAAGCCCTAAATTAGTACCAATAGCCTCATCAACTGGATTAACCTCAATTTCTTTACCCACTACATAATTTAGTTCATTGAACATCTTCAAGGACTCAATCCTCTCGTTTATGGCTCCTAATTTGAACTCCAACACTCCCAAGAAATCTGTCAACTCCTCCTTCGACAACCCATGAAGCCAATCATCACTCCAACCAAAAATCCCAGATTTTTGGACATAAATCACTTTCTTGCCCCTGTTTCCCTTCCCCTTGTACTCCTTGTACTTCTTGATGATTGAGTTCACGTCAATGGGGTTTTCCGGCCATGTTTTCGCTTTCCCATCCGGCCCAAAACAGATTGTTAACGCCTCGACTCCGCACAATATAGACAGTTCCATGGATTTTCTCATTACAGTCTGCATTCGTTTTGTGTCGGGTTCTCTCGCTGATTTGTCTTTTCGCTTCACCATTGTGTTTTCTCACAAGTATGCTGTAATGGGTTTTCGAATTTGAGTATGGCAAGTTAATGTAGACAGGGGTATTCACTATTCATATAGGCGGGGAGAAGGAAAACAAGGGCTTTGTTGCCAAATAGGAGTGTCTTGATTTGGAACGTAAAGCTCGGTTTGATTTGGCACAAGAGAGTAACTTTATGCCCAAGAAACCGATTTGTTGCCAAATTTAAAGACCCTTCTAATTTCTTAATCTCGTTAATTCGATTTGGACCAGGTTTGACACTTTAACTTGGTTTTTTATGTTGGATTATTGGTTAGTTTATTAACAAGTATATTATAATTAAATAAATAAATAAAGTACACTTTTTGGGCTAAATTGTTTGGTATGTTGTATTATCCCCATTTGACGAGATAATATTTTCCTCCAAATTGAATCCACCCTAACGGATTGTTTGTTAGGGCATCCACACTGTAGTACTCCCTAATTTTGATTGCTAAAATAATATTTTTAAAGTGGACACATGTCAATTTTATTTGTTAAGGATTGCTAATTTAGGAGTATGAGATTACTTCAATGTACTCTCTAGAATTGACTCTTAGACTATGTCCTAAAGATTATTTATGCACACAAAATGTTAGTGGGTCCCCATTTTCCCCTCCCTCTCCTTCTCTCTCTTCTCCCCACTCTTAAGTCCCTCTCTAAACTTAGCTAGTGTGGTATGAGCCATGGTAGGGAGTCATCCTTAAGAGCTTATATAGGGGGCCCATTAAAGACCACAATTAAGCAAATGGGTTGCTAAATACAAGAAGTCTCACTTAGGAGCCATTTTAAGAGCCCACTGTGGATGTTTGGACATGTTTGATAACAAGTTTCATTTTGAAGAGATTTGTAATGAGCATAACAAATAGTAGTACTATGTTTTCTTATCAGGGAGAGTGTTTTAGTCAAGTCAAATCAAAATAGGTGTAAAGTTAGGTGTACACTAAATACACACGGCATTGTGCATAATTCATTTTCGGAATCTAATACACAAGGCATTGTGCGGGATTCAGTTCTGGAATCCACCGTATCAAAATAATCGGAACCGCATAACTACTTAAATATGATTTTTGAGGAACTTAGTAAAAGAAAACCTCCCCAATAGGGTCGGTTTGGTTTAAGGATAAGCAAGAAAAAATTCCACTTAAATCATACTCACGGTTTTTATCCATGGCTTTAGAAAACAGAAAGTATCCAATATGGCATGATTTAGTTACAACATAAGATTCCTACGCTTTTCCTTCACATTTTCTCAACAGCCAAATAAGGCATATACAGGCCGGCTTATATATTGATATAGAACGAGTATCGGCCCAATTCTATGATCAGCTGGACCAGTCAAAGCCTCGGAGGCCCAAACAACTTTTAATTGAAAATTGCCAAATTCAGCAGCAATTTATTGACGAGCCCGGAATTGGCCCAAACTTGGTGGGCTGAAGTAGAATCGCGTTGCGGTCAATACTAACTACCCTAAAGTCATGATGCTTGGTGGATTTTAGCCAAATTCCTTCATTTAGGCCTTCAATTTAGTATTTTTACTATATTAGAAAATAATTAGATTACAAATTACTCTTAGCATATAATTCCGTTTAAGTTCATTCTAGTTTTCAACTTTGGGAGTTTCCCTAAAATCCGAGATATTTTATTTTTTTAGCAGAGCTGTTAGGGTTTGTTAGGGTTTCCCTATAAAAGGGCATGCGATCTCCATTATTCAGCATCTTTTAATCAAATACAATTTCAGAGTCAATCTCCATTATTGAGACATATCAAATGCGTAAGATGAACTTTCACCTAAGCTAATACGACGATCGAGAGGACAGAAAGATGATTTGATGAATGTAAGTTATGTAACCCTAGAAGTGGAATGAAAAATCCGACTAAGTTGTTAAGTACTCATTGTAGTAAAGGGCGTAATACTCTGTGTAATAGCAATACATAATTATATTGTATAACAATCAAAATATGGTGGAAGACTAAAAAATGTATTTTAACCTTATATCAAACAAACAAAAACTATGTTCGATAGGGCTTCTTCCGATGCAACATTTTTTGAATCCAAGCAATCCGCCGGCAAGCACAGATGTGGCGCTGGCTTTTAAGGGAGAGGTCTAAAGGTCGAGTCTGTCTATAAAGAAACATCAAACCCCATTTAGTTGTTAACTCACTAAGTACTTTCAAACTCCCCAACTGATGTACACAAATACAGCAGGTTAAAACACGAAAATTTTCCTAGAACCGATTGAAAAGCTTAAAGCAGGTTATTTTTATCTCTCATTTCGGGCTTCTGGGCTGATTTAGCAAAAACCCCAAAAAAACAAAGGCAGGGCATTAGTCTTCAGTGGAGTGGGCAGAAGCAAACACTGTTTTACCATGGACTGCAACACAATGTTGAATACAGTATCCTCCAACGGGCAGGAATGGGGAAACTCGGGCGTGAGGCCAAGAGTAACTGCTGAAAAATTACCTTCAGGAGCTTCCAGCTGTGTCGTTCTTGGCTAGGCAATTCAGAATGACTGAAGAATTTCGGAAGTGAAAGAAGAGCTGTGGTCACCCCTCAATCAGATGGGCTCCTAAATTTACAGTTTCTCCCTACTGATCTTGTAAAAGCATTGAACAAGGAAAAAAAATCAATAAAACCATCTTTTTATGGTTTCCTCTTTCCTACAGACAACCTACGAATTTTTCAACAGTTCAACCTTTACAATCCCATCCGGCAACTGGAGGTTTGAGGAACCACGAGTAGAGAACCAAACCCAGGATGACATCCAGGTAAAGGGTACACCTTATCACTTGGCCTTCTCCTTTTTCATGCAATGGTGTTATGTCAGATATCCCAACTAGTTTAACCCGGTTGGTCAATAGTCTCTGGGCTGTCTGTAGCGACGCACAAAGCCTTCCAAACAGGGATTAACATTTTGACTGGTGGATGAAGTTCCTGGAAAATGGATTCAAGTGTTCATGAGTCAGTGCGGGGAGCAAGGGTTGAGGAAACAGTCGGCCTGGCGCTTGAAATATAGTTCACTGTATAAAGGTAGAACCATCAAACCAAACATCAACGAAACATCATTCATACCTTGAAAACTAACAAAAGTTCTTCCTCCTCACGTAAAATTAGAGACAAGCTCCAGTAACAAGTGACTGGTGTCACACATTCGTTTAGGACAGGCTTCAGAATCTTGTCGATGGGAATGAAGCGGTGGATTGTTCTCCCACTAGATGCAAGAAAAAAAGAAAGAAGAGATATACTATTATTATACAATGATTATAATAAACAAAAGGAAAACTGAACACATAACAAGAAGAGACTAAGCAATGATCTTGTCTTCCTGACTAATAGATCCACATAGCACAGAAATCCTAGGCAAAACTGAACGACAGCAGTTTAGCCTAGAAAAGAGAGAGATGGTTGGTCCTGGAAAAAGGGTGGGAGAAAATACAGGCATATAGATGCTACAATTTTGTTGGAGTTTAAAATCCAATGCCAACTATATAACATACTTTGTTGAATATGGCTACTTAAAGTATTGCAAAAACGCATCACGAATTAAAACTTTTAAGTAGGGTATCTATCGTCTTGAATGCATTGATATTCGAATAACGAGCAACCACGTAGCACGGACACGAACAAGCGACATGACACGGACACCTTACTGACACTTTGACACGTAAATGTCAAAAATTGGAGGACATGACTGCAAGGAACACACTTAGTCAAATTAAAGTCAAAACACCCTGTATGCTGTTTTCCAGATGTAACAGTTCATAATACACCAAAGTGTTTCAATAACAAACACTTTATCCAAGGTTCTAAAACTCGTTAGGCGCTCCTAGGGCAGCCAGGGACTTTCTAGCTTCCAGGGCCGAGTACTCGGCGCCTAGTCGGGTTAGTCGGTCTAGTCGGGTGACTCGGGCTAGTCGGCGAGGGCCTTCTAGCGCCTAGGAAGCGAGTACTCGGCCTTCCAGACCTTCTTTTAAAACACTGACTTTATCACTTACACGTCAACATATTTAATCAACCATCATCTACCACATGAAAAGAAGAACCCCACAAGTGTCCATAGGGTGTCTTGAGAGTGTCCATTGATTGTCCTAGCACATTCTAGAGTTTCCCCGGAGTGTCCATATGAAAATTGTTGAGAAAGAAATTGTTGAAAAAGATATAGGACACTATTGATTTGAGTGCCAAACGCGTGTCCGGAGAGTGTCGGAGTTCGCCAAGTGTCTGACACCAGTTCATGGCCTCTGGAGAAGTGTCTATGCTACATATACTAGCAATGATATCCAAAATAAACACTAGTATAGTAGTATCAATAAACTAAATTTTCCTTGCCAGTACGACACCTAACAATTATCCACCTGCAGTAATAAGACTCACAACGGTAAATTTTCATGTTACCTTCGGTAATGAGTTTCAAGTTGGACCCCAAAAGCTGGCATAATTATAACGGACTCTGCAACATACAAAACAGGAACATATGAAAACAGTAAACATGCATTCCCGAAATGGAATATCTGATCTAACTTTGATAATTGGAATGGAAAAGAAAAGGCAGGAGACGAGGGACACAAGCAGTAACTGGAATCTTACCTTGTCACATACCAACTATCAGCTACACAAGTTAAGGCTAAGTTTAGCATTATTCTTTTATGAAATGATAAATATTAGGATTCTGGTTTTATGAAAATCACGTTCAGTGACAAAAAATAAAAAATAAAAATACTGGCTCTAGCAAAACACACGTCAGTTCAATTTCATTGCTTTTGGTTTTTGGTACACAGCTTCATTTCTTTGCCATTGTCACTACTTTCCCAAATTGTAATTCCACGCACTTACAAAGTTTGAAGCAAATTAAGAGACTCACGCCAGTGCCAAACAAACAAGTGGGATTTCAGGTGATCTATCAATAGGTTTCTAACCTGCCAATCCTCAATAAGGAAACTCGGAAGGCATGAAACAAGAGAAAACACCAGAGCAGAGAATATTTCAACAAAAGGGTAAAAGTTACTTGCGTAAGGGCATCATGTTGTAATGCCGAACATAATTAATTAAGCCTTTAGTTTTTTCAAAAAACTTATCTGAATGGGGTATGAAATGCAAGTTTGAGTAGTCCAATAATGTTATGAAGGAGAACAAACGTTTCTAAGGAAAAAAGAAAACAATGATAAAAACCACAAAATGATAACCATAGAAAACTGTAGAAATACAAAGTAAGCCCTCTGCTCAAGCATACCACCAAACAAACAAAAAGGGATATCTAATAATCCAAATGAAGTTTGATTACGGATTACAAATAGCAATAGTTTATCTTCGGCACTAATATCTGCAAGAATATGATACGGAAAGTGTTGTTTACCAGTTTCTCACCTTTCTCAACAGGCTTCCGAAGAAAAACAATGACAAGGGTTGTACTTAGAAGTAAGCTCCAAAGAAGAATGTTGCTTGATTCACCGTGCTGTTTGTTGGATCATACCACCATGTCAGTAACAACAGATACGACTAGCGTAGAGTGACAAAATAACTTGTTTCATCTGCCTCAAATTCGTCAAAAACATATCAAGAATTGAAACACTACCCTTTTATCCAAATGGCAATGTTACCCTTTTCATGCAAGGAAAAAAGACGTATGGACGATAGTTTGTAATTAATTTCACATAGATAAAAACAAAAAAGGAAGTGGATTTGGATAAGAAGGAAAGTTCTACAATCATTTCCCCTTTCCAAAATTTCAAACACAGTAAAAAAAAATCTGAATTCGAAGATAAAATTTATATGTGTTACCACTTCCAATAGTCTTTACGAGAAGTAACACTTTTTGTTTATCTTCCATGTGTGATGCCAGATGTGTATGTTCTTGATTTCAATAAATTTAGACAACATCGCTACATTTTTTCCCCTGTTCTTATCCCCCCACTGAATAATACACGCCATCAATAGGGAAATAAACGAGCTGAGAAGGGGTTGTTAAAGCTAGATTCAAAATGTTAACCAACTTCAAAAACGTGTTCAAAAAACTTGATTTGTTTATCGATCCATCTCAAATAAGCTTTACTCAAGAAGGCATTATCAGCTACAATACATGAACAAAAAGGCCTCATTCAAAACAAAATTAACAAAAAAAAAAAGCATAATTTCACTAAACCCTAGCACTAGCAGAAGTGAAAAACTGCACTATCAGATGTGAAGGATTATGGTAAATCGATAGTGCTGCATACGCGTGTATGTGTCTAAATCGGAAAAATAAGTGAAGAACAAAGACAAACAGAGCCAATTTTGCAGTGTACTATTAAAGATCATGATTTTGGTGAAATGGGTATATATTACCTTGAGCGTAGAGAGAGAGAACGCAGTTGTAGTGAGGAGAATTGCAGAGAGAAATAGGAGGACAAACTTCGAATTTCCCTTTCGAAGGAGGATATGGTGAGCGTCAATGGCTTCAAGGTTGCCCTTTTGATCTTCGTGTACGTATGTGTATCGAGAATTCGTACCACAGTATTCAGCCGCCATTTGTAGAGAGAAATCGGCGACTGAACCGATTTGTGGCCTTTGTTTGCGATCTGTGATGGAGACTAGAAGGAACAGAAAAAGCCTGATGCTGGAAAAATTCCTCTCTTTTTGAAAGCGTGCTTCAGAATCACGTTTTTAAAATCCTTAAAAAGCGTGGTTTATAATCACGTCTTCAGAAAACGTGTTTGCTACAAACGTCCAATTAATCATGGGTTAATTCCACTGACCTCCCCTCTGTTTTCTGATATTCCATTGTCCTCCCTTACTTTACAAACTATTTGGCAGATACCCCTTAGCCGTTAAAAAAGGCCTAACGGTATTAACTTTGATGGTGAATTGATGTCAATGCCCTTAATTCGAACTTTACTTTATTTTCTTTCTTGTTTGAGTTTATATTATATAATTTTTTTGAAGGGAGTTAAAAAATAACTGAATTATTTACTTTTTTCTTGGAACTTTCTTTTATTTGACTTAAAATTATTATTATTTTTTAATTGTTTAGCTCCCATAAGATATATTTTAACATTTTATAATAAAAATAAGAGTACTAATAATTACCTAAGCTCACTGCTTGCATTTTTTTATTACTTTTTTTTTATTTCTTTTTCTTTTACTAGATCTAAAACTCTAACCAGACTCTTTTTTCTTCTTTTTTTTTCCCCATAATTTACCTAACCGTGCTCTCTTTCTTTTTCTTTTTTATATATTAAAGGTAATAATGGTTTAAAATAAATATGAACACCCTTTTAGGAGAAAACAAGCATTTCAACCAAAAAAAAAAATATTAGCATGAATATTTTTGATAATTTTTTACACCAATTCAAGGATCCCGTTGAGAAAAATAATAGTCTAATTTTTTTTCCCCAAAAAAGACTCATAAATACATTATTTTTTGTGAACCTTGCATTTGCATTATGCTCGCAAAATTAATGTATTAATATTTTTTTTTAGAAAATTAGACTCTTTTTTTTCAATGGGATCCTTGAATTGGTGTGAAGAAATTATCCAAAAAAATTCATGCTAATAGTTTTTTTTTTTGTGTGCGAAATGCTTGTTTCTTCTAAAAGGGTGTGCATATTTATTTTAGACCATTATTACCTCTAATAAAAAAAAGAAAAAGAAAAGAGAGAGAGAGAGCGTGGTTAGGTTAATTATGTAAAAAAGAAGAGAAGAAAAAGGAGTCTAGTTAGAGCTTTATATTTGAAAAAAGAAACAGGAACCGAAAAAAGTAAAAAAAATAAAAGTTAACCCCGTTAGGCCTTTTTTAAAGACAAGGAGGGTATCTGCCAAATAATTTGTAAAGTAAGGGAAGGTAGTGGAATACTAGAAAGCAGAGGGGAGGGCAATGGAATTAATGCAAACCTCAGGGGAGGTCAGTGGAATTAACCCATTAATCATTAACGGAAAGTTAATTACGCCATTAATTATCGAGAAGCGTGTTTTGCAAACACGTTTTTTAAAAAGCATGTTTAACAAATGCGATTTAATGTAGTTTCGGAATAAAGTTAAAAAACACACAATTTATTTAATAAAGTATTAAAATAACCGTAAATCAGTTAATCAGTCGGCGCCCGGCGCTGTGGCAGATGCTATACTGAAGAAAATGGGGTTAGGCTTATGAAGACTGGACAGTGCATTTTGCTATGCATTTGCGAGGGACTTTCTATCCATTTTTCATTTTTTTGGGGTTCTGTTTACATATAAAATTAAGGGAAATTTATCGAAATTGTTCCTTTAGTTTCACCTCTGTCTCGATTTCGTCCCTCTATTTTCAATTTCACTCTAACGAACCCTGTAATTATAAAATTAAGGGAAATTTATCGAAATTGTTCCTTTAGTTTCACCTCTGTCTCGATTTCGTCCCTCTATTTTCAATTTCACTCTAACGAACCCTGTAATTTCGATTTTGGTCAAATTGAGTCCAATAGATGACGACGGTTACGAAAATAGACGAAAATTCAATTTGGCGCATTTTTAAAGGATAAAATAGACTTTTTGCTATCCTCCTTCTTCCCCAATTTATAACCCTAACCCTAACCCTAATCCTTCTCCAAATTGGTACTCCAAACCAAGCTATCCACATCCAATTAATATCAAAAGGTACTCCAAATTGGTTTCTTGCAGCCTGCCCATGTGTTGACTCATGGTCCAATTGCACATCATGAAGGGAGACCTTGAAGAAACTCACCCCTTGAACACTACCGAATTCAACTGACCTCATCTTCCTCCCTCAAGATCTTTCTATGGAGCAAATTCAACCACGTGGATTCATCAGTGGGAGTCAAATGGTAGTATGCAAATATCTCTTCTTTCCATGTCTCATTATTTGAAGATAATTCAGTAGGGCTATTAGCCTATTAGTACACTCCTTACCAAACACACAACCCTTCATATGAATCATACCTTATCAAATTCAGAAAACAAGAAGCATCCTCCCTTCCCCGTCTCAAATAATTCAACTAGAACAAAAATAAATAGACTAAACATGAACAACTTGGATTTCTTCAGTCATACATACCCATGAGATTATAAAGAGAGTTTTTGAGATAAGAAAAAGAACCCCTAAAGTCAATGAATATAGTCAGTTGCTCAATTCAGTTAAGATGAATTGGAGAAGGAGATTGGATTAGTTAAGGCTCTATACACCAGTGCATGAAGGGCAATGGACCCAGATAGATTATGCACATAAAAACGGGATATACTTTTGAGGAATACATATACATAATTGCATCTATGCTATACATATATAGATGTAGAGAGAGATGAAGGAAGGGATAGAGGAATAATCATGGTGGGAGTTGACTACCATGTGCGCGTGTATGTGTGTGTGTGTGTTTTTTTTTCAAATGAAAGGATTAGAGTTAGGGTTACAAATTGGGGAATAAGAAGGATTGGAAAAAAGTCTACTTTGTCCCTAAAAAATGCCCCAAATTGAATTTTCCGTCTATTTTCGTAACCGCCATTATCTATTGGACTCAATTCGACCAAAATTGAAATTACAAGGTTCGTTAGAGTGAAATTGAAAATAGAGGGACGAAATCGAGATAGAGGTGAAACTAGAGGGACCATTTTGATAAATTTACCTAAAATTAACAAATCCAATAATTAATTAACACGTAATTAAGAATGCCAAATGTTGGCGGCTGTTAATTGAAAAGTACTGGATTAATAGATTACAAATGGGTCAATATGATGTCGTGTTGATACTCGATCAGAAATGGTTATTACCAGTTATAAGTCAAAAACTAAAATAGGAAATTGACTTCGAAGCCATACTTTTAACTGTCAAATGCATAAATTCCATGTACAAACATATAAAACGAAGTAGTTGATAGTTGAGACACGTGGAAAAATTCGTGTGAGGCAGTTATTTCCTTAAAAATTAATCATATGAGTTGTTTGAGTAACCGTGCAGATTCAAATTAAAACTTTTGAAAGAAGATCAAGGAAATTCAAGTTCAAATGTTGTTGGAGGGAACAAACTGCTCATTTGAAGTGCAATGATGGAGTTCGAAGCAAGCCAAGTTCAAATGCCTTGAGCGGAAAATTCAAATTACAAGCAATGTCTATATATAGAAGAAGTTGAAGAGTGAAAACCCCCGGACAAATCTTCAACAAACAGCTATCAAAGAATGATGCTTGGTTTGTTCATTGGCAAGTAGGATTGTAGTTTTAGGAATTCGACTCAGTTCGAAGTAGATTAGAAAATAGTTTAGGAAGTAATTGTTGGTTGTTCTTCTAACAATCAAGTGTTCGAAGTACTTGTTATCTTGTATTTGAAGTTGAAGACGATTTCAAAGTAAGTTTTCTTTCGATTCATTAATCAAAGTATTCTGTTTCTTTATTGTTTTTTTTTTTTTAATTTCCTAAGTGAATTGGTTTGCGGAACATAAATCAGGTTTAAAATTATGTTGATCACATATCGATCAATAATTGATCGGATATTATTTCTTTTAAAAAAAATGAATTTTATTCAATATGCCCGGTCAAATTAATTATCAAAAGATAGGTTTTCGCCATATGTATTTTTAAAAAATCTAACCCCTCATTCAAGATGTTTTATAGCAATACTTTATAAGTTTTAAGAATGATTATAAATCTTTCAATATTGAAGCCATTCCTGTATAAATACATGTTATCCCAAAGACTTCATCGAGCAATGAATTTGAAAGTTTAATTTCTGGAGAGTTCGAGCATTTGGAATTTTTGAACTTATGTATAACTTATGAGTTATACCAAATATTGGCGAAAACAGAGAAAAAAGTCAATTACTTGTCCCGTCGTTGATAGATTGATCCATCTTTTGTTAATTTACCAAATTTTAGGCCTATACATTTGAAATCCGCCTTTTTTGTTAACTTTACCAAATTCTAGGCCGATACATTTGAAAATCCATGAAAATTAACTATACTACGAATTCTGATGAAAGATGATTTTCTCCCGAGTTGTATGTTCACTTACCTTAAGAACCAAATTATTCGACGCCCATTTTGTATCATGAAAGATAGTCGAGTGCACTTTTTTTTTTCCTGAAAAAAGTCAAGATATTATATCCAAACGCCATCCGACACTGATTACAAAAGACAGGATTAAAACCCAAACCACTAACAAGTAAAATGAGAACGGTAGAGTCAAGCGCACTTCATATTCGAACTTTTATACGAACTAGATACTGTGTTCTGTATATTCTTTTGAACTGAATATGGTAGCAAAACACTAATCTCAAATTATTGGACCCTCACCCACATAGCAGTACTTGGTACACCAGAATGCACAACAAATAGCATATAATACCCCGGTGGCGCAATCTCAGCCGTTGATGGCCCAACTACATTCACCATATGCATATTGGACCCCACATCCAAAACCCCAGTCGTCCTCATCACCACCATTCTTTGATTCATACCAAATGAATGCGTAGCGAATGACGGTGCAACCATCCGCACTGAAACAATACCCTGTTTTAGAAACCTTGACACAGTGAAAGTGACTGAAAATGATTGCTTATACCCCAAAATACCCTCGACATTGATGATGGTAGGACGTATTGGTTGGTACTCTGGTGCTAGGTACGGCGGTGAATAAGCTTCCAAGCTGAGGTCAGTTGGGTAATTTACATCAGTGAAGTTGTAGAGCACATGTGGGTTGCTGCCTCCAACTAAGATACGCCCATCAGTTAACAACACTGCTGTGGAATGGTACATTCTGGGCCGGGTTGACGGGCCCATGACCCAGAACCCGGTGCCTGGACCTGCTTGTGGATGGTAAATCACGGGTCGGGTAACGGGGTTCCTTCCGTGCTCCCAGCCGGCAGTACCCGACCCGGCACCGTTGATGATGATCACATCTCCTGTGGGTAGAATTACCATGTCACCCATCACACGTGCCATGGGCATGGTCTCCGTCGTCCAGCTAGGATTTTCGTCCGTGACTTTTATTCGTCCACACGTGGCAAGGGCACGGGAGAAGCTCCCGCGCATGGCCATTGAGAATGAGCCACGTGGGGCCCCGCCGCATATCATGACCTCGGCTTCAACGGGCCCGTTATTATCGTCTATCGGGAGCAACACCGATGAGCCCGAGCTAGGGTAGTTCCGAGGATCGCCACCAGGCATCGAAGGGAACTCTGTCACTACACGATTTAGCTTGTAATCTAGAGATATTGCTCGGGTGTTGGCATAAACAAACAAGTTTCCATCTGGCAATAAGTGCACAAATGGGTACAAGTTGTTCTCATTTTCATCACTAGTCTCTCTAAGAAAATTAAGCGAGTTTGTGCTTGAAGGGGAAATATCCGAGCTCCTAGGGTAAAACTCATAGTTAAACTGTCTCCTTCCTCCGATGATTATAACCCGGCCATCCGGTAGTATTTGGTTTGTTGCGTACCATCTGCGCTGCGCCAAATAACCGGGGATTTCGACCCAATCACAAGAATCATCGTCGCATGGGGCTAGAATGCGCACCACATGATCACCATCATTGAACCCACCGGTTTGGACTAAGGTTCCGTCGGCTCTGACAGCGCCCGAGGAGCACCAAGTGTCTGTCAGAACCATGAGCGGCCAAAAAGTGTTTGCGTCGATGTCATATAGTACAGAATGAGCAGTGCAATCGTTTTTTAGTACAGTGTCATCTGGATCAATGCGACAGAGCCCATCTCGGAGAGAGATGTTGGACGAACCGAAATCAGTGCGATCGAACATGACGACCTTGTTGTTACGCATGAGTTGCATGTGCATGGCAGATATGCCGATGCTCGCTTGCAACAATCTCCATTCACCTTGGCTACCGAAGGTTGAAAAAGAAGACCCATCAGTTCTCTGAGACGATACCGTAGAGAGAGGGAGAATGACAGCAAGTAAGAGTAATGCTAGTACAAAGGAAGTGACCATTTTGGTGAGCATTGTGGGGAGAAAGGGAGTTTGAGAAAAGAAAGGTTTGGGGAATTGTTGTTGGCTTCTTGGTGTGGGGGAGTTAGGGGTTTGATGGAAATGGGTTTTTTCTACATCTAAGTGAATGTTTAATGTCTTTACTTATAGTGTAGTAATTAAGTAATATGAGTGAGGTTTTTGTGCAAGGTTTATGAGTATTTTTACAACCTAAATTTGAGGATCATTCCCTTTTTGCTTGCAGAAAGTATAGGGAAGTTAACTGGATTTCGGCTAAATTCAACAATATGCTTTTGAACATGAGTCATGAAATTCATGTGAAAATCATTTTGGCACCTTAGAGAAAAAAAAATTCTTTTTGTTTCGCGGCAAGTACTCCCTATAAACTAGGTCAAACCTTGAAGGTTAAATCCTGAATACATGCTTTCGCACACGCGTCACATGTATATTGGACAGATTCGTGATTGGTGACAATGTCAACCTTAAAAAGCTGTAGTTATCCCAATAATTTCTTTAAAATGAGAAATATAGTTGGTCGTTATAATTTTGTAGAAATCGTAAAATTGGTCTAGAGAAAATCATTTCAATAAAAAAAATACTAATACAGCTCTTTTCTTTATGTATATTTCAGGATCTAGAAATTACTCTAAAGCAAAAAAAACCATAAAAGTATGTCTCATTACATTTATACGTCATCTTACATCGGCCCCTTCTTCAATAGCCATTAGTTTCGCGGGACTCATAGTTAGGGTTGCAAACGAACCGAGCTGCTCGTTAGCAGCTCGTGGCTCGGCTCAGCTTGGTTCGATAAGTAAACGAGCCGAGCTCGAGCTCGATTTTCAGGCTCGTTTAGTTAACGAGCTTGCTAAAGCTCGGCTCGATTACATAGGCTCGGCTCGTTTAAGGAGGCTCGTTAAGTAAATTACCCTGGCTCGGCTCGATAAGGGCTTGGCTCATTTATGACCGAGCCGAGCTCGAGCTCGATTTTTTGGCTCGTTTACTTAGCGAGCCGAGCTCGAACACTACAAAGCTCGGCTCGGCTCGGCTCGGCTCGTTTGCACCCCTACTCATAGTGAAGAGAAATACATATAATTATCGTGTTGGATTACAAGTGATTCGATTAATAACACCGAACAACTATGATATTTCTCCGTTACAAAAAAAAACTATGATATTCAATCTCCTAACTTTTCATGGCGTATATATCTGATGAATGTTTATAATCCAGGGCAAGAATGGAAAAAATCAAGCACCAATATATGTTTACCTGGTCAATCAAACGGGCCGATGGGGTATCGATAGGTGCATTCATCCATTTGGAAACCAGAAAAGGAATGAAACACTTAGGTCTGATGAGAATATATACCAAAAGCATTTCCAGTATTCAATATTCAACCAAAGAGTCAAAGACACAACTTCATCAGAGAAATATCATACACAAGCCTGGAATATGTCAACACTACCAAACAAATCCATTTAACACTATCTATATAAGCAGCCTTAATATGCTAAGGGCGTGGTCCGTCTATCTTTAACAAACCGTAAGTTGTTTGCTTAAACTGGTATCTAGACCAGTAACTTCCATGTTATAATTGGCTTCAATTCATACTTACCAAAGCAAAATCGCAACGCTGCAAAACACAATCAGTTTGTCAGGTTGTAGTCGTCTTCCTGCAGATATGGGTTGTAGTTACCGGACACTTCCATCTTTCCAATCAAGTGGTCGATTCCTGCATTCATTAACGAACATGCAATTAGGAAACCTCCATTAGGAACGAAGTATCAATGCATATCTATGTTACATGGACAATGGTGCAGATGTCGGTTGCGACTGTGCAGGTACAGATACGCGTCTATGTAATGGATTCTCCTAATTTTTATTCAAGGTAACATGAATCCTCCGGAATATCGAAGATCTTTAGGATATAAATATAGTTTCGAGCTTAAATGGTGTTTAGTAGTTGTCTTAGATCTTTAATGTATCTTATAGGAGTTCAACTAAACATGCTTGCTAAGTTATTGTCCAACTAAACATGTCCGACAAGTATCTCATATCTTTATCCGAGTGTCATGCCCAACACAGGTAAGTTCTCTACATTTTGAAGGATTCATGTAAGATAGATGCAAATATCTTGTCGTGTAAAGCAGATAAGGCATAAAGGTGGAAATAGTATTCAACATGAGAATAAAAGATGAGCAAGTCTCCCGTATTTCTTCACAAGGCCTATAAAATAAAGGTACTCTAAGGCTGTATTAGGATCAAGGATTTAGGGAGGGACAGGTGGAGGAATACTGTAACGAGCCCCAGCTGACCTGCTAACTTTTAGCCTAACCACGTGGCTAAAAAAGTTAACATCAAGTTATACAGTAGCTGGTCGGATTCCCTTGTACTCCAATTCATTTACTTATGAATTCTCGATGTGGGACTTGTGGGATTGGGATATCACAAATACGGGAAGCATAAAAAAGAAATAAATCTGTACCGTCATTTAGATATATCTACAAAGAAAGTAAAATGAATTAGATGGTGTGAAAGTGCATGTTCATGTGCACGAGATCCATCTGAATACGTGTATATATAAATCTATTAAACAAAATGAAATTTGGTTGCTGGGGTTTTCCAGTGAAAAGAAAGTAAATGTTAAAAGGATATATACATACTTGGGTTTGATAACATGGTATCATAGAAAGACATCTGTCCCATACTCCTACCAGGCTTTGAACTGCCATTTGATGGATACATCGGCTCCACTTTATTCAACTGTGAATCGACAGAATGCATCGCAGAGCTAACTTCTGGGTTCTGGAAGCACAAATCCTCAGCCCTTGGAGCTGAGTTAGGCTGAGACTGGAAATCCTCTGACTTTGTCTTCTTTTCGTTGGCCGATTCAACTTCTGTTTCCGCTTCTGATTCAGCATTGTTTGTTGCAGTGACCTGCTGCTTCCGTTTTGATCTAGCACGCCTGTTTTGAAACCAATTGTAGACGTTAGTCTCGGATATCTGACCATGTTGAGCCAACTCAGAGGTTATGTCTTTGATCTTCTGCTTGCTTGGTGTCCCATTGCCTTGTTCAAACATACGCTCGAGAATTTGAAGCTGTACGGGGGTCGGGGTCCACCGTTGTCTTCCAGTAATTTTGTGACCGACAGATGTAACAAAGGGGTCACAGTATAGATTTCCCAACCTGGCTGCTGTGAACAAAAATAACATATTAATGACAAGAATAAAAGTACAATCTTATTAGGTTATCTATAAGCGATACTGTGATATTATATATCAACTAATATGTGATAACATGAATGGAAGCAGAATGAAATGTTAAAGGTCAAAGAAACAAACTCAACAAAGGGTTACCGGTTGGAATAAAAAAACACTTGACCAACTATATGTAGTGGAGATTTCCAGTTAGACTATATTTCTCGACACGGACAAAAAAATAGGACACAGGCATACCAAAATTCAAATTTTCTCCAACATGCATACCCACGCGGCCACACCCACAAATTGGTAAAGATCTCAGAATCACAAACAAGAAATGACTGGAAAACTAATGGTCTTGACTACTTGTCCGGTTTGGGAAATGACCATGCACTAATCTCAGAAGAAGATAATACAGATCAACAGAAGGGGGAAATAAATCAGACAATTAGAAGAATTCTAAGCATGATCATTTAAAAAACAAAATTTTCCGTTAATCCCGACCTTATGTCAAAGGGAAGAGGAAAAAGCACCATGGTCAGAGCTTCCTCCCAAGTCCAATATGTGTAGCCTTTTTCTTTACTGGCAAGGTAGGAAAAATGGAGGAAGTATTTGCATGGAAGCAAAGAGGGATCGACGGAAAATTTTCACGAGGGGGAAAAAAGGCAATTCTGTTGGCCTTGATTTAAGGTAAATGTGCTTTTGACCTTAAAAAACATCATTCTTTTTTAGTGGGGTGAAAGTATATTAACCGTCTGTCATCTTTCCTTTCTTTCCTACTTAAGCAAACGGCAGTGGGAAGACAGCTTCCTTTCACTAGTGATACCTTTTCCTTCCCTCCTTAGAATAGCTTTGATCCGGTGCAAAAGTCAAAACTCATATAACATAAAGTTCAACAAAGTTTCTCAACTGAATCTTCCGGTCCCGGCTTTGATGCACCTTTGACCAGACCACAGAGGGATCAGTCAAAGTACGCGTTAGTTGACCCAAAAGAAAAATAAAAAACTCTAATCAGAACCCGAGGAATATATCCATTGTGAAACAAAAAATACATATAATACACCCTAAGATCTTTGAGGCAATGGAGTTATTTTCAAAAGATACTCAAAATAAATGTTCCGAGCAAACACACCAATCTAGAAGACAAGTTACCTAGATACATTATTGTAGGAAAATGATCGAAGTAACATGCAAGTAATAAATGGTAATATTGTACACTTTATAACTCCTGCCCCGGTAAATGTTACAAATCCAACCGAATCCACTTTTTTGCGTGTCAAGCAGTGCAAGAATTTCAATACTACATCAATTACTGAGAATCTGCAACAATTAAATTGTGTGTGTCCAGCTGTAGGAGAATTACAATACTACATCAATTACTGAGAATTTGCAACAATTAAATCAAGCCCAACAGAAAACAGCTTAAGAGATAGCTCCATATGGAAAGAAATAAACTAACAAACAAAGGACCAAAAATAATCAAGTGAACATAAACCAGTAAACCAATCGAACCCACTTGCAAAGTCAAGAAATTGAAATTGCAAATTTTCAATCTTGAGGGCAGCACGCTTTCGGATGCGGAGGAGCTATTATCGCCCAGCTCCCTAACCTAATGCGTATAAGGAAAACTCTATAGCATTGGATTGATACAATAAATTCTTGATACCCAAGAAATGGTAGGACATTGGTGGTAAGTACCCCTACTACTAAATTCAGAAATAAGTAAGAATGACAAAATAGTACTCCTTCCGTCCAAAATTTGTCCGGTCCGCAAAACTAGAACTTAAAAATAATATATTTTTTCATGAAAATTTCAAAATCTTTTCAACAATTTACTAGGTATCAATGAGTTATTTTAATCTATGAAAAACGTTTGAATTTTTTCTTGAGGAAAATTTTATAATTTTTAAGTTCTCGTTTTTCAGACCGGACAAAATATTTTGGGACGGAGGTAGTAGTAACGTACTCTTAAAAAATGGTCACAAATACGGCAAATTGACTACTCCTATGGCCCTTTCGTGAAGATGCAATTCTTTAGTAAAGCCATAATATTTGGATATGATCCAGCACGTGTATTTATTGCAAATTTGGTTGGGTATGATCAATCAAACAGCTGGACTCATCTCCCCAATAAACGTGACAAAAGTGTAAAAATTACTAGAATTGGAATTGCGAAAAAAAATGGGAATTAGAAGAGAATTGACTATACTGGATCAAACTAGGTAAGATTTCAACTTTGGCCAACTCATCACAACTGTAAACAGATAAGATGATAAAACATTCTATAAAAGGAAATTTTTTTCCAAATTCAATTCCTTAATTGTTTTAGGTAACTTTTCAAATTCAAATTGCGGTACGAAAGTAGGAATCAAATAAAAAGGAACAGTGCTGCATACACAAATGTTCCGAATCGTATGATGCAGGTGGGTCCATACGATTGACATAGGACTTACGTAAATCGAACGGTTTCGGACATAGATATGTCTAGAAATATATGTCTAAAGCATTTCCCGATAAAAAATAAAAACTCTATTTAACCCTAATAAAAAATAAAACGTCAAAAATTAACAATGCTAGTTTATGTTCAGCAATCAGACAAGGGAATTAGGTTTGTAATCAGAAATGGTAAAGCGACAATAAATCGCCAAAATTCAAATATCACGAAACTGCGAGAAAGAACAACAAAATCAATTCTCGATTCGAAATCAAATGGAACCATTTCTTCTCCAATTGCATTCATAAAGAGAGAATCAGAGGAAACGAACTGTTTATCCACTTCGGTCGACCAATTTTCGATTTTACGATGAAACGAAGGGAGAAATTGAAGAAAAAAATGACTGAAAGAAGAAGAATTAAGAAGTTTCAGAGAGAGGGACCTGAGAGATCGGGGTGAGAAGTGAGGGATTTGTGCATATCGACGAGTTGTTCGCAAATGGTAGCATAAGCGGCGATTTGCTTCCTCAGAATCTCCATTTGCTCGTCTGTCATCACCTTCACAAACATCCCTCCATTCCCATTCGCATTTCCATTCATCAATTCCTCTTGTTGTTGTTGTTGCTGCTGTTTATCCCAATCCATCATCATCCTTCTGCTCTCTCTCTCTCTACTCTCTCTCTCTCTCGGATTTGTGCTTTATAGGAAGAAGTAACAAACAGGGGAGGAGGAAGAGGAGTCTATAGAGTGGACTCTGTTTGTAGAAAAGAACAAAAAAGTAACGAGAAAGTAAAGGAAAGGAAATGGTGGGAGCTAATTATTCAGTAGTTTGAGAGCACCGCGGGTGAGGTTTGGCTAAAGAAATTGGATTAACTTTTTTTTTCGTCTTTATTTGATTTTTTTTGTATTTTTTAGTTTTGCATCAACTTTTTGTGTATTATTGGTTCATCTCGGCGAGAGGAATCAAAAAAGTATAAAATTATAACCGAAGCTTAAATTTTTTTGAATAAAGACAAAAATAAGCCAAAAAGTCAATTTTTTTACACTTTTTCGATCTTTTTCAAAAAATTGAAAGTTCTAGCCAATATTTTACCTTTCTGGATTCGTCTCGCCGAGACAAACCAATAATACTCAAAAAATCGATGCAAAACTAACAAACGCAAAAAAAAAATCAAATAAAGACAAAACAAAAAGTTAAGTTGGCTTTTTTAGCCAAACCTCACCGTAATCGTGTTTCTCCGGATTCTACTGGAGAACCACGCGGGGTCCGGTCCATACATTAGGTTGGATTTTTACTAAAAATACAGTATTCACATTTTAATAAAAAAAATGGATGTCATTTTCAGTTAATGTTACTTTTGTGATGTACGTGAGTAGAATAATTTGTTTTGTAGACAATTGGTAAAAATATCAAAAAATATCGAAAGTACCATTTTAGACAATAGTGGAAACTCAGGCTTGGTCGGTGACCCCACGAGAATGTGTGGTTGCATGGAGTGGTCTAGAGCACCACATGACGGTGCTCGTGGTGCTCCAGACTACTCCAGAACTACACAGAGTCCATACATTAGAGTGAGTTGTCACTAAAAATATCATATTTGCATTGTAATAAAAAAAAATAGGTTTAGTTTGCATTAAATGGTATTTTTGTGATCTATGTGACGAGATAAAGATAATGTCTTGTTTTCATGCTATGGACAACTGGAAAAAAATATTGAAAGCACCATTTAGACGGTAGTGAAAGCTCAACTAAGACTCCACGAGAATGTGTAGTTGTAGAGCAGTATGGAGCATCACGTGGTAGTACTCTGTGAGTACTGAATAATTTCGTAGTGGGGGGTATTTTTGTTTAGACGCCGACAAGAGCGTGATTTATGGGTCATTAGTGGAGGTGGTGTATCCTGCTCTTCCGCGCATGTTAGTGCCACCGTCGTCTCGTGCGCCTTTTTCCCCCTTGGCTCTTTCGTTTTCAAAAAAAAAAAAAAAAATACCATAAATAGGTCAGATGTAATTGTAAAATTCGTGTAACAATCTTTCACAAATAAAAGCACGTGAATTTTCCTCAAAAGAAATATATAAAGGCTTGCAAAAATAAATTGAGAGCACAATTCAATTGGTGATGGTTTATGCCTTTGGAAAATATGAGAAAATGAGTAAAAATATTTGTATATGTTGTAAGCTTATCAAATTTTAGTTTGGTTAATAATTTTTGACTTTTTAAATTTTTCTCGTCAAGACGAACCAATAATCCAAAAAAAAATTGATGTAAAACTAACAAATGCAAATTTTTTTTGAAGTTGGATTATTTTTGCCAAAACATAAGCAAATGGAATTCATACACATCTTGTGAGGTAAAGTAAAGATAATATGTTTGGATTATTTTTTTGCCCTTATTTAGGGAAAAAAAAAAAAAGATTATGCTCAGAACTGAAACTTTTTTGAATAAGGGTAAATTTCACCTACCTCCCCTGAGGTTTCTGACAATTGCAGGGACATCCCCTAAGGTTTCTGAAATTCCACTGACCTCCCCTACTTTTGAAAATAAATGTCACATACCTCCCCTCCGTTAACTTCCGTTAGAAAAGCTAACGGAAAACACTGATGTCAGCGCCACCTCACTCTCCTCTTTTTATTTTAAATCTTAAAATGTTTATAACTTTTGTTTTATATATTCACTTTTTATGAAATTTATATATTTAAAATCTACTCGAAAAGATCTATAAAACGAAATCCATATTCAATGTGAAATTATGAAAAAATAAAATCTTATTTTTTTTTGGGCTCAAAAGTGATACTCCATTCATTAATAACACAAAAGATACACATAAATCAAAACGAGGAATTCCCCTTAAAGATCAAGGAATCCAAAAGCCAAACTGGTGGAAGCTCTTTCCACTCTCTCCAACTCTTCATTTATTCTCCTCTGACCGAGAACATGCGCACTTCTATTTCCTTTGGAGCCAACCCTTCTCGAACCATCTTTATGTCTTGAACTATCACCTCCACTTCGTGACTCACCTCTTTTGTACTATTAACCATGTCCACCAACACTTTGGTATCTCCATCAAAGATGACAGTCCCAAACAGATTATTTTGCCAAAACAACCAACGGCCACCGCAGTACGAGAAGGCAATCAAAAACCATTCATTTGGTAAATCACAATGTACAAATCACCTATGCAAAAATCAGTCAGGGCAATGATAAATATGATCGATTGAATCGTGTTTATTTATGGGATAATGTTTTGGACTGTCCATTACTTAAGATAAATTTCATTAGTTTAAAATTGATACCGATATGCAATTAAACATAGTTTTACAGATGAATGATGCACATGAGGAGATGAAAATATTAAAAACTCTAAGAAAATTAAGACTAAGAAATCCTAAATTACGTAATATATGGGAGATGATTGCATAGATAGATCTAAAAAAATTTAATTAGAAGAATTTAATTTATTTATTTTTCGGGTTACGTGTCTAAACACATGTGTACCAAATATTCTCATAATCACAATTCCCAGAGTTTGGCCAAGTGGTCATGAAAAAGCAATAAGTGTTTCTCCATAAGGTCACATGTTTCATTCTTATTAGGCTAAATATTCTAAACCTTGGAGCCACCCGGTCATTAACTTCAAAGCTTAGGAATAAATCGAGCTGCGCGCAACGTAGCCCGGACGTCCGGTTATAAAAGAAATTGTTCTCATAATCACCGTTCATAACACGGGTTGTTTATTATAATCAGGGTTTTTAATAAGAAGGCACAATTTCATCATCGAGCACCGTGCATGTTATAAGTGGGGAGTATAAAATGTTTTGCTGGGCATTCAGGTTGCATTGCACATGCGCTGGCGAACGGCCCGCAACTAGTACACACTAATATTGTATTGAATTGAATGGGGAGTGATTTCAACCCTCCAAATTGAGGATTTGGGGAGCCTGCCGTGCACTAATTGCATGGTACCGTGCTATACACTCATTCGGTCATCCGTTGCAAAAGTATACGGCTCGGATCAAATCCAATCTCATGTGACAGTCATTGCTTAGATTTGATCTGAACTGTGCATTATTACAATAGACGGCCGAATAGAGTGTGTGACACGATGTCATCCACCTAGTGCACAACAGGGGACTCCTCCCCAAATTGAATAGGCATAAATGCTACAAATACATAGGAGTATATGAGCTAAATTATGAGTACACCATTTGGTATAATATTGAATGTAAAAGAGATTGTGTGAGACCTATTTTTTGAGTCTTACAGTACTAATCGAAGCTGTTCAATTTAAAAATAAAAATAAATTATTTCAAGGGTTCCTTAAAGAATTTACTCATTCAGCTACCGATGAGAGCTTGACTGATTCATTCGATTTTTGTGTTTGCGAAAATTACTTGAAAATTGATCAATCCGTTACCCATATTCGAATAAGGTTTTTTCTACAGCAACTCGTAGAAACATGTTTTACACTAATTAAAGAGCTCCGATTATATGTGTGGAACTAAGATGGATCCCACACAATCTGATGTATCTTTGTTATACACTAAATGTTCATCACCTTGTGTGGGACTCATTTCAGAGTCTCATACCAATTACTAAAGCCGTTCAATTTATTTGTAATATTATTTTATGGGCTCTAGCAAAAAATCATCCCCTTCATATTTCAGTAAAATCTCGATGGATTCAATAAATTTTTTCGACAGGAAATTTAAGGACGAAAATCAATTAATCCCTTAAGGACACTCTTAAGTACATATTTTAAACAAATTAAAGAGCTCCGTCATATTTACAATTCTAAATAAATATTTATCCGAATGTTTGCATATCTATCAATCTCCATAGTAGTATCCGAATCTTTTCCTCTGAGGCAGTGCATGCTGTGGCTGTACAACGAATTGGTGGCGATCAGAATGAATGTTTCCCCTCGTCTTCGCCAAATTCTGTCCTTTTTGCTGACAATTCTTCTACTATCATTCCAATTTCGGAAAATACTACAGAGTTTTTCCGAAATTGTCTAAAAAAGAAAAATCAAGAGTATGAATTCGCATGATATCTCTTTCCTAAACAATTTTGGAATAATTCTTCATGTACCCTAGTAGTACTCTTCTTCCAATTTCCATCGTCAGTAGTCGTGTTGGATTCATCGAAAGAAAAGTTTATTAAAATAACATTTTACACAAAAAAATATAATAACGAACTTATCTGGGACTATATCGTTGAACAATGTGAAATAACATCTCATCCATTGCCTAGTGCCACCGAAGCAAGTTATGCATATTATTGTGTAAGGTGTACGTCTTGTCAGTAGCACTCCTCTTCGTCGAAAGGCTATGTCTAGTTTTGATATTCCCTCCGTCCCATTTTCTTTGTCAATTATTTATTTTGTCTCTTTTGTGTCTATCACCTATATCTTTCAATCTATAATAGTGTTCTGGAGTTTACCGATTGAAAAACTTAATTTTAGACGTGAATTGGGTGGGTGCACAAAACACATAAAGCATTGTTCAACCCGTTTTAGAGAATGGAAAAAAAAAGAAGAAGAAAGATAAACAGTGCCGCGTACACATATTTATATGCCGCGTACACATATCTCCGTCTTAAAATGATAATACCTTATAAAAAGACATGTAATTTTTGAATAAAAAATAAAGTATTTCCATACATGATTTTTCGAGTTTCTTCGTAGATCTCGATTAGTTCTGTAATTTGGTGCGAGAAAATTCAAAACATTATGAACGGGGTAATATATTAATCTGATCCGAAAATTAGAATTATTTTCGTAGGTGACTATCATTTTGAGACGAAGAGATTTTTCCAAAATTGTTTTGTACCCATCATATATATCATCCGAAATAGCTCGCCGTTTTCTGTTTTTTATTTTCAATTCCTATTTACAGATCTTGATGAGAACTAAGGATTGATACGGCCCACACCCATGAACCATCCGCTGCTCCAAATGCTTGCAAGTTTCCTTTTTATTTTTATTTTTTCGGATTGGATCACTTTGCAATTTTTTATTTTTTACGTGCCAAAAGATGTTTGTATGTTAGTCTCTGTAAGATTGCTACGAGGGCCAATTTCCAAGTTTCAGGACTCGGGAGTCCTGATGTGCCCATCCAAACCGTCTATCTCGGCAATCAATGGCTCAGATATGTTTGTTAACTCACTCTTACTACTTCTGCGAATCTGAACCATCAATTACGAAGATGAACAGCTCGGATATCGCATACCAAGGCCGCACATCAAGGTCCCGATTCCCTAATTCTATCCATTGGAGTCGAACTTCAGACCTCTAACAATACAAAATCCGAAGGTCATGCTCGCAAGTTTAATCACCCTTTATTAGTAGTAATTGTACTTTAAAAAATGTTAATCCGTTTGATCGTAAGTCAAAAAAACACCCACCCGACACGGCATGTGCGCCACCGCCAAACACCGTCACCACCGGGTCAAAAAAGTGTCAAGAATAGACACCTACCCTTGTGTCCCCACCATGTGAGTGAGAATCTGAAATATTAAATTCTCTCTACATATCTAAAGAAATGGATAATTATTTAAGAAAATGGATCCTCTCCGATCCAACTTAATTTTAGATTGGAGGAGAGAGTCTTCGTCTACATCGTGATTGCAACAAAAAAAAGGCTATAGATAATGATTGTTTTGTCCTGTTCAAATGTTGGACCGGATAAAATCCGGACCCATTGTTGAATTCAGATAAATAAGGGAAACAGAGAATGTAAAAAAATTATTATCTGTCTCTCTCTCTATGTCTATTTGTTTACTTGTCATTGTGGTTATGTCTTTATACGATATTTGTTTATTGTGTCAAATTATTTTATTCCTAAAAAAAACCAATGAAAAACCAAATGACCCTTTATTAGTGCGCGACTATGGCATATACATAGTCCAGAAATGCTACTGTCACTAATTAATGTATGAATTACTACAGTAAAAGTGCACGTGACACTCTTTTAGTGGATGAGTCGTTCCATGTATTCAATAATTTATTGACGTGGTAGTGTCATGTATGCATTTGGTGTAATAGTTAGTATATCCGGCATATACAGTCATTAAAAAGACTACTTAACTAGGGGGATGTGTCTTACTTTATCAATTGAAGATAAGTCTTTTTTTGGTAATGGAAGGTGCATTTAAAAATAAAATAAAATAAGGCGAAACAAATCTAGGGTATTTCACCCATAGAGTCTTCTTACACGAATTTAACAACACAAATAGGAATAAAAAGATATATAGATATAGAATCACCGTTAAATGATAGTACGTAGTATTTTTTGTCAAACCATCCGCACATTTATTTGCCTCGCGGTGAGCATGCTTAATGATCATGGCATCAAATCTCTCCGGGAGTAACTTGCAATCTGCAAACTGTCCCTCGCTGTCCAAAACTAAGCGAAAATCATCTTAATTATTCTATAAGTTGCTTCACAACTTAGAATCTAATTGGGTTTTCTTTTGTTTATGCAAAACAGATTTCAGTAGCTGCCACGGGGTTTCACAAGGAAATGAAGGCCAATGCAAGCACCATGGCCGAGCTTTGGGCACTGAGGGACAGTTTACAGTTTGCTGTCACAACAAACATAATTAAAAAAAAAAAAAAAACGATGGACACCCGGTAAGACCTAAATTTTGATTGATTAGTTTCTTTTTTATTTTGTTTTTAAAAATTTCCTATCACTCCCCAAACCATACTTGAATTCAAGAATGATGCAATCAATAGGCTTGATAGTTACCTCTAACTGCCCTGCAAAACACAATGAGGGCCTTAATAAAGAAACTAGTCTCGTGACAATAATTCAACAAATTCATGCTGCCAAACAAAGACCAATGCATTTCCCATAGAACAATTTAATAGCAAATTTATGTCTGCCTTTGTCATGGGACCAGCCCTACCTAATCAAGATTGTTACTACCAATTTCCCTCCACTGTGAAGCTCCAAAAACATTTTAGGTTCTATTTATGGAGTCAGACATTTTTTCTCTAGAATTTGTTGATATTATTTGGTCACTTAATGAATACAAAAATCCAAACCTCGGTGACGAAGGCCTACGATGTTTACATTAGAGACCGAAATAACACTCGCCCAATACATTATAGACTAAAAAAGTAAGTAAACTAGCACCAGTTGGATAAAGTATCAATATGGACGAAAAGTTTGCGAAATTAATGCTTGAAACACAATTTGTCTCCAAACTTGTTCAAAGCACGTCGATTGGCAAACATCGAACGGTTCCATATATATGTGTGTTTTCGAAGTTATATTTGGAGATTGGGTTCCTATACTTTTAATTTTATCTTGGAAGGGCCTGATGGATTCACCTTGGACCACCACACACCGCCCTGTTGAAAAAGAAATTTGATGATTGGCTATCCTTTGGATTCTTCCCCGAACAGTACAATTTGGTGTACCTAACAACACCTTTGAAATTCTGTCTTTATTCAGAGATGAACATAAAAGAAGAAGATGCATTCTTTAAGCTTGATAGACATGTCAACCTCCTTACGCCACATTCTTTTATGGATCGATCTCAATTTTGACCCCAACATAGATCCGGTGGCATTTCTTGTAGATGGTTATGGTGATGTTACGGACCATTTTTTGACAGATTTGTAAAGGGATCGGAGTGCTGTAGGGCGGCCCTGTAGTGTTGTATTTGAGCAGTTGATCTCAACAATCAACGTCTCGGATTTTATCTTGGCAATGGACAATTTGGATCTGCAAAATGCCGAAATGAAACCTGAATCGTTGAAAATACATCCAACGACTCGGATGCCGCACTACAGGACTGCCCTGTAGCACCCAATTTTTGTATACCTAAAATTTTTATGGATGGATCTTCTCCGATGCTTTAAGACTAGACACTCTCGTTCAGTGTAAGTTCATTTTTATGATCAAAATACTATTTTACTTTCTTAAAATACATTAAAAACATCAATTGTGTAAAAAAATTAGGGTTATCACATGGTCATAAACACACACAGCATCGCAAAAACACTCTCAATATCCTCCAACCACAATAACAACAATATCTAGTGAGTGGAGTGGTAGCCCAGTGGTTAGCACTACGTACTCTGTGCATCCGATTGGGGTTCAAACTCACTAATTACAACCAACATTACTGGCTTTTGCCGAGCCAATATATATATATCATGTAATCCTTGATCGATGGGATATGGCGGGGAGGACCAGTGACAGACTTAACTTTCGGTAATATATACCAAAGTGGTTGCTCTTAGAAAGTTTTATCATTGAAATAGCGGCCCTCCTGTACTTTCAGAAGTCGGGGAACTCAAGCGACGTTATGTCGTAGAATCGTGTCATGATCAGAGAAGTCAAACCTAGAAATCTGGTTTAATTTATGTGCTCATTCCCTTGATTTCTTCATGCAAAATCTAGAGCATCAATGATGTACAAAGAAATCATATCGTACGAAGTAGATCAAAAAATGGTCTGAACAAAAGTCTTAAAAAAGACCGGAGGATTCTATTCCATACCAAGACTCCTTACTCCTTGGGTGGGGACTGGGGTCTCTTTTTCTACCACCTCTTGTAATTTGCACGAGATTTTATTAAGATCGTTAAAAATACATCCGACGACTCAGATGTCACACACTAAAGAGCGCGCACCAGCACTTCCCTTCTTGTAATGAGGCCTGCCTACCTTTAGATTTTTTCAATTCATTCAACTTTCTATTTGTTGAAATTTAGTACCTGCTTTTGTAAGAAAACTTGAGTGGACTACAACTTACAACCTCAAAAGGTGAGCCTCACTTCCTTTATTCGGTTCAGAAACTCAACGTACACCTTATAAACAGAACTCCGGACACAATTGTGTCTAAACCGATGCTACATACACAATCATCCAACCACAATCCAATCCATAACCCCTCACACACACATGGGGCTCACACACAAGTATGAGATGAGCCCCACGTGTATGTTATTATGAGGTGGGCCCCACGTGTATGTGAGGAGTCGTAGATTGAATTGTTGTTGGATGGTTGTGTACATAGTATTTTTGGAACCCATATGCATCGAACGGTTCCGGACACAATTGTGTCCGGAATTGTGTTTTATAGTTATGTGTAGCATTGCTTGAAATGAATGTATCAAGAAATCATCATCATATATCACAAATTAAATAGCCTCATACGCGAAATAATGTACAGATCACAATTAAAATGAACCCCAAACCAGCCTCAATCCTATACCACAACCGTACCCTGATACCCCCCAAATAACACAAGAAGATGCACATGCAATATCATCTTTAACACAAAGTAACCGAACATTGCAGAGACCAACTTTGGGCCTGCATATAAGACTATAAGCACTTCGAAAAATAATTTACAAGCCGGTCGAATTTAATGTTGACCAATCGGTGCTTGGCACGCGAGGTGGTTTCAACCTGAGTGACCATGAGTTATGGTCACAACATACAAGGTTTTTAATGCACACCTTCATGACTGCATATCCTTCACCATTTCCTCAATCAGGTCTCCAGTAATCTGGGATTCCACCTCTTTCCCCAAAACATCGATGTCATTGTTCATCAACCCCGACCATGGGGTGGAAACGAGATCTCTGGCTAACATACTATCGATCGAGTAAAGACATTTGTCTGCTGGAGGGTATAAATGTCCGCAAATGATATCCCACACACTACGCAATAACTTCCTCCCACGCGGAGGTCGCCGTGTCGGACCCATAGCCGTCTTCCTGAACCTAGACACGGTCACTGGTGGTCCAAGAACAATTGCGAGTGCCTCATTTAGCAAATCAAGTAATAACTTGTGATCCACATTCTCTCTTTTCGATCCTTCTCTATCCTTCTTGGTCGCGTTCCTATAAGACTCTTCTACTTCTTCAAAGATCTGGGTACTTATCAGTTTTACAAATGGGTCCCACCTAGATAAAACTTTTTCTGATGAGCCCTCATACAGACCGGAAGCAACAAGCAAGTCTCTTACGTAAGATTCTGCTTCGTCCTCCAACTCCATTTCAGCTTCCAGTGTATGCTCTTCAATGATTGTCTCCTTTGGAAGACCGGAATCCAGTTCGTTCAGCTGCCTCCGCAACTCTGCATAATCACCAGGCAGAAATGTCATCAGTATTCTCAAACTGGCTGGCTTTTAGTACACTAGTTCCTTAGAAAACTAAATTTCTGTGTGTCCTATATTTGCAACATCTATCTTGAAACTTCATGAGTATATTTGATGGCCCGATAGGGAACAATTTGAAAGGACAAAGAAACTTAATTAAATCTAGCGGATGGAAAAGGAAATATGAACATTGTCTTTGCAAGAAATATTCATGTAAAGCCTGGATTTAATGTAACAGAGCCCTCACTGGATAGATGATCAAAATTGTAGTATATGAAAATATAACAATCCGGAGTCAAGTCAGCAATGCACGATCAAGATATAATACAAAATAATATGCTTGTGAATTCATTGTAAAAAGACATAAATTATACCATACCGGTTAGATTAGAGCTAATCTCTCTGAAAACTTGAGGCATGGAATCATCCAGTGGTGATAGATCTGATGTCGATGTTGAACTGAGATGATCTGCTGTCCTCCATAACTCCTCATGACTGCTGCTGCACACAGATGCGGGGCTCGGTGGCACCTCAGTGGAGTTCTCCTAAAACCACGATACGATGTCAATATAGAATGAACCAACAATTTGTATCAAAATTTTCTTTTCTTTTCTTTTCTTTTTATTTAAAAACCTACACGAGATCCTTCATGCCTCTCTCTGAGATTCATCACAACTGTTGGTCCACTTGTGATATCTTTCAAGGAATCACATTCATACTTGTGTGGTTTCTCGGCCGATAGAATCTTTCTACTGAACAGCCTACCCCGGAGAATGAAACTGTATTTAAAGCTGGAAACTTTTTCCTTAAAATTGAACCGTTCCTTCTTCCGCTTTTTTTTCAAATCCCCTGTCACACTTTCAACGGCTTCGTGCTTCCTCCTGATGTGGGCTCCAGTTAAAATGTGGCGGTCCTCGAGGAGCAGCTTCCCGAATGATGTTCCTGGTACGGGGGCTGACAAAGATCTAACGAGATTCAAAGGAGACAAATCTCTATGATGCATTGAATAGTCATCAGAACCACGTCTGAATGATCTGGTTTGTATTTCGGGTTCATCTTCTACAATGTCGCTGCAGCTTAACTTACTGGAGCTGCTACAGGGACCTGTGCGGTTATGTTGATTTGTTTCCCCCTTTAGAACATTCCTCAGCCTCTCTGCTAAAAGTCTCCTAGTATCTCTGTTGATAAACTCAGGAGAACCTGGTTCGTTATACTGAATCTCACTTCTATAAGATCTTGTGGATTCTGATCGAAGCAAATTCCTTCCAAGATCCCTAGTAACACTTTCTCTGACCTGCCTTGCTATTCGTTGAGCTATTTGTTTTGGATCGGATGGCATTTCACTATATGGGGTCTCAATTCCACCTCCTCTGATCCTGTTTCCACTTTGAACTTTCCCTTGCAACTCATATTTCAGTCTTTGCTTTACCTCCTCAAGAAAATGTTCTATACTGCCTCTCTCTTCTGAAGTGCCAGACGAACTTACCCAAGACTCATCCATGCTGCTAATCCGGTCAATGCCAGGCCTCAAAATAACTATTTTTGTTGGAGCAGAAGAAATGTCAAAGTCTCTACTTAGGGTTCTACTCCTTAAAGTATACGATTCCTTTTGCTCTGATGATAAATGTTCCCTTCCATAGCCACAATGTTCTAACTCACCTCCACCCGGTGACCTTTCTTTTACTGTGTGGCTCTTAAGTTCTACAGGCTTCTTCTCACTTCTTGTACTTCTGCTTGAATTTTCACACAGAGCAATCTTTTTCAAGTTGAGGGTCTCCTGAGCAAGCAACTGGCTGCGAATTCGGTCAAGCTCAACGGCCTTTGTGCATTCCCTAAACCTTGCTGCTTGCCACGCTTCAAATTCTTTCTTAAACTTCTGGAGCTCCTCCTCTTGAGGATGTTCTCGAGGCTTCGGTTTTTTCGACTTCAGGCCAACATGCTGATGGTTGGGATCCCTGTCCTCATTATGTTCATCAAACTTTATCTGTTTTGAAGAATTTGAGTTACGATGGACATGGCCAACTGAGCCTCTTTTGTTATGTTCCTTATTTTGGAGACTCGTTCTTGGCTTTTCATTCTTTTTTTCAGCCTGCTGGGATACAGTTTTGTTTTCCAAAGGTAGCATATCCATTCCCATCAGACGAGCGACAACGCTTGGTCCATTTCGTCTGTTGTTTGGTCTTTTGGACATCTCTTCATTGATCAATTTCTTCATTGAAGCCTCGGATGGATAAGAGTTCTCAGACCACTCACTTCTGACTTCGTAAGAGTACTGAAAAAAATAAGATAGCTAAGTACAAGAGAATAAAGACCTGCATACACGCACGTACAAAGCAAAACAATAGAAAGATGGGACAGAGAGCAATTTGTTGTTGGAAACACTACAGAATCACGCACGTATAAAAAACTTGTGCACTATTGAATTGTTGACAGCCTGTTCTTATAAAGGCAAGAAAAACATATGTAGCAGTTGTGACTATGTCGTCTGTCGAATAATCATAACGCATCCAACTTGAAACTAGTTACTACTGAGTAACAAGGACCAAGGTTCATATACTAGTTCAAGAGGTGATTTTTACTTTTTACCAATATTGGATAAGCTCATATACTCCCTTGCATTTGCAATCCTCACTAGCACGTGGAGAGGTAAATAGAGAACCATAGAAATGGGATTGCAGTGGATTGAAGTCAACTTAGGGTACAAAAAAGAGGAAGTCAATTACTACGAAGCAAACATCTCTCTAAGAATCTGCAACATTGGAAAAAACTATAGATGTTCAACAAGGACCATTTCCCAGTTCTTGTTATCATGGTCTCACAAGCTAGACAAGCGATATCCTAAAAGGCAAACCATGAAAGTAAAGGAGAAATTAAGACCAAAAAAAAAAAAAAGGTAGAGCAAAATGAAATTCCTGGACACTTCAACTATATCATTTGACATCAAATGCTGACACGGTGACACCTATGCTTTCGTAGTCACAATTTACTTCCAACCCATAACATGATACTCCATAAAGCTAAAACAAGATATGTGATAAGATTATTACCGGTATATTGTCTCCATCAGCAAAATAGCTCTGTGAAATTTCTACTGGCAGTTCCAAGCTGTTTCGAGGAGCCTCTAGGCCTGCAGAGTAGTTATGTCACTTCTAGTTTAAGAAGCACAAAGGAAATCCAGAAAGAAATATATACTCAATTTATTCTCTCTGGTCACATTCAGGTGTGATGAGGTAAGTGTGTTAAACACAACCTGGCACTGGTGTTTATATATTTCTACAACATATGGCAAGCAATAACTACACAGGACAAAGTGAATTGATTGTATAAAAGGAAGTTTGCCTTCCCATGTAAGCCATTCAGATTGGCACAGTCCAACCCAAGATAGCATCAGTATGATACATGTATACAAAACCCATTGCCCAGAAGAACTATATTCTACTATTCACTGGTGATACTTCTTTTTTTTTTTTTTTTTTTATCTGCCACTGGTGATACTGAACTACTCTCTTTTCACGGGTAACAATTTGAACTACTATTCAATTGGATCGACTCTTTGAAGTGATGCAAAAATACGCCTAAAAAAGGGGGAAAATGAACTTACCACCGCTTTGTCTTTTTTGTGTAATAACTTTCCTTGCCATGATTCCCTGATTGAAGTCACAAAGATGTGGTAATCCTCCCATGCATCCAGTGGATCATACCCAAAGCCACAATCTCCTTCGTAGTATAACTACGTTTTGCCCCACTAAATTCACTGTTACTGATTGTCATCGAGCAAATACAGCGCCAAAAAACTTAAATTAGATCTGCGAAGCCACAATGCAGGTTATTAGTAAAACACTAAACCCGACAGTCATGCATAGCTCAAAAGACAAGAGAGGATCAACCATGGGTTTTCCCACAGCACAGCCCAATTAAGTATCACTGCATAACCAGAAAGGTACAAGAAAAGACTAAAGGGTATAATGACTTGCCACAACATGGTGAGTTCTGTTTCTGGCATAACTTCAATCTGTGACTCTGTGAGAGAGATTGTCTCTCTGGCATAATTTAGGTGTATGATAACTTGTAAAAGCGATGAGACGATAAACAAAGACACCGAGCAATTGTCTTACACAAAATATCATAGAGAGAGAGATTTTGAATGCAGTTTGCACAATTATCAAATTTTTATTCAAACTTACCCACACAAAAAAAATTCCATAACAGGGCACAATCAACTGAATGATCAAGATAAGCTACTAGGGTCTCAAAATCAAGAATCATTATTAGCTATCCTTCCTTCATTTCCTTTCAAATAACATATAATTATGTAATTGATGCCGGACCACTTAAACAGGGGATACAAGGGAATTTTGTAACCCAACCCCATTGACAACAAAATTGCATGTTATGTAAATTACGGAAGAGCAAATAAGGCAAAAAAGAAACATGGATATACATGCTGAAGAAGAACATGGTACAAGAAACCTAAAAGAATATGACTAAAGAAACCTAAAAGGATGTATGAAAATTAATTTGAAGAGGAGTTGCCAGTCTAGATGTGAAACTCGAAACATTCTGTCACAAAGTACCAAAACCAATTTCTAATTGAGCTAATTGAGGACTTCCAAGCAATCAACGAATTGGAACAAAAAGCAACGCATGAACATGGATCTCAAAAGTAGCAGAATTGATTAACCAAATCTCATATGCAAACACCAAAGCAAGTAAGTTTCAATCAATTTAACAGTAACAAAAAGAGAACCATAACACCAAAACAAGTAAGTTTCTATCAATTTAACAGAAACAAAAAGAGAACCATAACGTTTTTTTTTTTTTAATAACCGGATGTCCAAGCCAGGTAACATGCACCTCGACTAATTCCATGACCATGGAGGTAACGACTAGGCATAACTCCTAATGGCCCCAAGAGTTTTGCTAGCAAGGGAAATCAAACATGAGACTTTAGTGGGAGCCAACCCCCTAAGTCCAAGGCAAGACCACTTTGCCAACCCCTCACGGTTAATGAATCTGAAAACTGACAAGTTCAAATCCATCTGAAACCGTCCCATAACCTTGAGAAATTAGACTCAATTCTAGTCGCAAAAAGAATACAAACAAAAGTTTGAATGTACCTTTGGAAGATAACAACGATAACAAAATGAACGGAAACTGACAAATTTGATGTACTCAATTTCTCAAAACCGTTATGTAAATTTGAGCAATTCAACTCAATTCTCCTTTTCCAAATCACAGAAACCTCGCAAGGAGGCAATCGATACATGTCACGAAGACATATTTCCGAAGTACTTTCCAAAGTACCCAAAAAACAAGAAACATATAAGGAAGACATTCACCAACCGAAAACGAAGCTACACCGACAAACATTAAACTGAACTGGATACTGAACAGGTGCCCGACGATCAATAATAGAAATTCGAATGTACCTTTCAAAGATCACACGATATCAAATTAACATAGATATGAAGGAAGGGAAACAAACCATTCGATAACCTTGAGAAATTCAACTCAATTCTCACAATTCAGTTCACATAAACCTCATAAAAAGTGAATCGAAATTCGAAAACATTTACCAACCATGATCGAAGCAGCACCGACAAACACTAAACTGGATTGGACACTGAACAGTCTCCAGAATAATAATAATAATAAGCATAAGAAGAAGAGTAAGTAGAATTTTCAATGCACCTTTGAAAGATCACATCGAACTAAATGCTCAGAGAATTCTCAATTCAACTTATCATCTACCGCATTGAAGAGAGAGAGAGAATTTTGAAAGGCGGTTAAGAACCCTAGAAACAACAGTAAAGGAAATAAAGAGAGGGAGAAAAAGTGAGCTTTTTAGAGAGAGAGAGACAGAGAGAGAGAGGAAGAGGCCATTGCTGGAATTCACACACACGAGACCAGAAAAGCGAGGGCGGTTGGGGTTTTTTTTTTTTTTTACGTAGTTTAAATGTGAGAAGGGGACCGGGAAGGAATCGTGTAGAGCTTGGACCAGACTACGTAGGTGGTCTTAATCAATCGGTATCGGTTAAAATAAATTGTGATGGGGATTTTCTGACCTTTTTGACATGTTAATTGTTATGTGGGTTTTGGTTGGGTGAGAGGTTTTGTGACGGATGATCACCCTCGTGAAAAAATTGGAAAGCGGGGATGGTGGAGCACATATCATAGTCGTCCATCTTAGAAATCGATGGTCTGGATTCGCTGAAGCCTTGTTACCGGTAAGAGTATACTTTGACTGGCAAAAAAGAGCCTACAAATCAAAACCAATGAAAACACTTTTGGACGACTGGGATGCTGTGTCGCAAAGTCTGGGGTCAGAAAATAAGACTCATCGCGGTTTGGTTTAATACGAGTGGCTCGTTTTATAAATCATGCGTTAATCGTTTTGGGTTTAAATGAAAAATTAACTTTTTTTGTAACCACGGGTGTCCGGACTATTTTACACGCACCTCAATTAATTCCCGGATCCTAGAGATAACGATTGGGCATAACTCCGAGTGGCTGCAAAAGTTTGCTGACAATTAGAATCGAACTTGAGATCTTAAGTTGGAGCAAACCCTTAAGTCCAAACTCCAAAGCATGACCGTTTTACCAACCTATGAAGTTAATGAAAAGTCAAGTTTGTTGACCGTCTTTTTCTACGTAACAAATGTCAAATGTGCATGTTTCAAATGGATATCAATTGTTAGCGTAATCTTTTACATGGAGTAAATAACAAGCATTCAACCTGCAAAATGAACAACTTAAATCGTTAAATAAAACTGTATTTCCTTCTTTCCAATTATTTGTTCTTTATTTCTTTTTCTTTTTTTGGGAAAAACAAAAAATTCTATCCCAAATCCAAATTAAGCAGATTACAGAGATCACTATATATGGAGATTACAAGGACAACGAGGAAAGAGTCTTTAATTTTTAAATTATTTTTGTTCATTTATGAGGGGGCTAGTTTATGGAAATATATAGTACATCTTTTTGTTGACTTTTCAAAGAATTCAAATATTTTGAAACATTCCACAATAGAGAGGTAAGCAAACGGAGTACAAAAAATTTAAAAATAACACATTTTTTTGAAAAAGAATAAAAAAATTCGACCATAATTTTATACTCTTCGGATTCATCTCGTCGAGACGAATCCATAAACCACGAAAATTTGACGCAAAACTAACAAATGCAAAAAAAAAAAAAATTGAATAAAGACAAAACCAAAAAAACAGTTTTTTTCTTTTTTGCCAAAGCACCCCGAAGGTTGTACCTTCAAATGACTTGTCTTGTGAGTAATTATTCACTAGTCGCGGATCACAGTCACGTGGTACTTCGCAGGGACGGAAATACTTGTTGAGGTGGGGCGGCACGTGTCTTCTCCGGTTCAAAAAATAAATTTATTTCACAGTAATAGGTTAGGCACCTATCGGTATCTAAACAATTTGATTTTTTACACAAACGATGCTAAAATAGCGTTTTAAAAGATAAATGGTTCTGATCATGAATAAAAATATCTCAAAGATTTTTATTTATTTAACATAAATAAAGCCCATAACGAAACCTAACTTACCATTAACATTTCTCTTCATATTTTTACTAAAAATATACAACAATATCAGTAGACTCCCGTTGAATAGCGTTACCCCCGAACCTAAATCCTAGCTCCAACCCTGGTGCTCTAGATCACTCCAGCACCACACATTTATGTTCGATCCATACACTTACTCGTGAATCTCACAATTTCATGTGTGGTGCTTGAGTGCTCCGTAGCACCACGTGGCTATGCTCTGGGGACACGGAATAATTAGTCCTTAGTCTTGAGATTCTTGTCGTTGTGGATATGATCCACATGTGAGCTTATGGGGTAAAAGACAGAGTGTAAAGCATGAGAATGGAACTCCATTGGCCGGAATGTTAAATTGGGTGATAATTAACATATGCTTATATTGCTTTGGTTGTTAGTATCTTATACTAGCGTAGGTCTTGTTGATGAAAAGTTCCCCTACTGCTAAAGGAGAATCAAGGGCTTGTGGTATGTCTTAAGGACAAAGCACGCATGAGGGTCTTTATCAGGTCCACTTCGGTTTATGTTATTTGGAAAATAAGCCCAGTCGGCTTTTGTTAAGGTTTAAAAAATGTATTGAAAAGTGTATAAAAGTGGGTAGAAAGTGTATTAGAAAGTGAAAAGTGTGTTGAAAGGTGTTTTTTTTTTTTTTTTTTTGTCTTTTCTTGTGCTTAATAAAAACTTTGTGAGCTTCCTTCAGGACCGATGTTATTTTATGGAAGTTACTTTAATTTTTTTTGGCTCATTTGAGTTGGCAATTTCGCTAAACTTCAAGTTGATCAGACATTTGAACCTACATAAGTGGATTTGATTTGACACAAAAAAAAAGTACTCCCTTTGTCCCATTTTAAATGTCCACCTTTCTATTTTGGGATGTCCCAAAATAAGTGTCCACTTTCTATAAATAACCATCAAAACACACAAAACTTTCAATTTTACCCCTAAAAAGTACTCTTTCATTCCTAATTGATTTGACAGTTTTTGATATTCATATCATTCTTAAATTGACAATATCTTTCAACATATAATATTTTTCATGATTTTGAAAACTTTGTATAGTAGAATCAATTGAAATCTGTCAAACAAGATCCATAATACATATTTTTTGAGATCCATATTGAATGATATAGACAATGTAAACACAGTTAGTTTACTTCATAGTTTTTAAGGTTACTTTTGGAAATTAAGAGTACAAATTTTAACTTCTTAAAAAGCTCGATTTCCCGTAAAGGACATTTAAATTGGGACGGATGGAGTATAAAAATATGGTAAAAACGTGCAATAATGTAACTAACCATATATCAAGTCGTTGGTAATTCAATGAATAAGTATCGATAGTTCTTTGCTCATCGTTGTGTAAACATACTCTTTAGCGCTTGTAGCATCTGAAAAGATCGTAGATCAGATCTCAATATAGGTTTGTTGGGCGCTATAGATTCTCATATTTACGATTCTGAGATTAACACTGATCATATCTATGTTTTAACTTTTGTACCATAAAAAATATGACTGCGGATGGGTATCAACATGGTTGCTTCCGTGTTACGTACTCAGTGGGTCCTACGAAGTCAATGGTTCAAGTTAATTCATTAAAATCCGATAAAATCAAGCCGGTGGAGTGGCAATCCAAAGGTAGGCACTATGTAATCTCATGCATTTGGTTGGAATTCAAATCTCTAACTACAGCTGACTCTACTGACTTTCACCGAGGAAAAAAAAGAAAGATCGATCATACCAGATTTGATCCGTGGTAAGAGAGGTGGAAAAGCACCCGATCCATTCCCTTGCAACTTGCAAAGACTTTTCGTTTGACAGTTGTGAGATTGAGCGGATGTCGTACACGTAGAGGACAGAGCGGGTGTAGACCAGAGGGTCCCGCTTGTAGAAGAATAGAATCCCAATCGACCATACGTATTCAATTTGGACCGTGCCGAGGTGTAGTTGGTAATTTTCCGGCCACTTGCCGGACATAAATTAACAATCGGTTCCGTTCACGTTATAATTATCGTCAAAATGTACAACCGCGCGAGATTTAAAATCATGTTAATTGACTACCGATAAATATGTGATCGAAACACAAATCTAACTCATAACCGAATTTTCTTGGATTTCAATTCTAACAAGATTTCGATTTATTTATTTGTGTCGATCACATGTTTTTCGGCATTTTATTGACATGATTTTAAACTGTATTTCTGCATTTCGACGATGTATATAATGTGGACGGAATTGATTGTCGAGTTAAGTCCAGCAAGTGACGGGAAAATAACCAACTGCAACCCGTGAATTTTCTCCTTAGCTGATGACAAGCTTAGTTCATTCTTTTTTCTTTTTGTCAGAGGATAAGATGTTAGTAAAGTTAAATTACTACGGTCTATCGCAAGCCAACGTCCCTCCATGTATTTAAACCTAAAATCTCACACAATGACTCAAATTCCCACTTACGATCACATGAGATACATGGGTCAAGCTCAGTTCATTCAATTTCTCATTTTTGGTGTCATTGTTTTCTTAGGGATAAGTAGTAGTAGTAGTACATTGCGTCAATATGTGGAATATAATCAGTGGCGGATCTATATAGGGGCCGGGTGGCCCCGGCCCCTCCCGATTTTCTATTTTGGAGTACATTTTACATATTTTTTTTATAGATATTCATAAAAAAAAAATACAATTTAAAAAATAATCAAAAAGTAAGAATAATTTTTATATCGAGAACACTAAATTATGGTGAATCATGCGGATATGATAACAAAAATATTCATAATTAATTTTTTTTAATTTATTAAAACTCGAATGACTGGATTTAGTTTTGAAAAAATCATCATACGAAAATTTCTTTCATATTCCAGCTCCCTCCGACTTCGATTTCTGAGTCCGCCAGTGAATATAATACTTGGGATTTGGGAATAAAGCATATAAAAAGAACGGATAAACCTATGGGTACAGATTTTTTTGTACAGAAAATGTACAAAGCGCTCTCGGGGACCCACTTTTGGGTCCCACACGAGAGATCCGAACCGTTCATTATTCTTAAAACATTTTTCCGAGGGTCCCCACAAAATTTCAGCTCAATCGGACGGTTAGAAGTGCTTGAACAACACTCCCACCGTTTCAAACAAAAAAATTATGTTTGAAACGGTGGGAGTGTGGTTCAAGCACTTCTAACCGTCCGATTGAGCTGAAATTTTGTGGGACCCCTCGGAAAAATGTTCTAAGAATAATGAACGGTTCGGATCTCTCGTGTGGGACCCAAAAGTGGGTCCCCGAGAGCCCTTTGTACATTTTCTGTACAAAAAAATCTGTACCGGTAGCAGGGTCCAAAAAGAACAGCCGATAAAGAGAGAGAGTTTTTTGTTTTTTTTTGGAACCGGAAAAAGAGAGAGAATATTTGCTGTTGGCCGCCGCCCACCTTGTTTGGCGGCAATTGAAAAACCGTATAACGGAATGTGTTGGTTGCATTCTACGGCGCGCGTGCCTTTTGCATGCTCTGTACCCGTCGTAGTATAACTGGAACTCACTTTACTTGTTTGTTTCGCTGTTCCTTTTTGCCACTCCATCTCTTATCAAGTACTCCTCCGTTCCTAAATACTGTTCCACTCTCTCTCTCGTTATTTTTTTCAAATCAAAAGATTAAGTGTTTTCGTGTATCATTTTTCGAATTTTAGATACACGGAAGTACTTAATTTTTTTATTTGAAAAATTGCACAACCTTTCGTAGTGGATACTTTTTTAGGAACGGAGGAAGTATATCTTATCTCTATGTTCGAGACAGAATGTGACATATTGATAGAACAAAAATGTTATGAAACCATTCTTTGATAGAATATTTTTGTAATTTACCATTCTTTTAGAAATTTAGAAACCGAAATAGATGCGTGAGTCTCAAAATATGAGGTAAATCACATCTCTATTTTGGTTTTAAATCTCTAAAAGGACGATGGGTTCTTCCAAGATTCTCTCATAAAGTACAAAAAGTTGAAGAAAATATGAGATAAATCACAAAATAATCCCTCAATATATCATATCCGGTCTCCAAAATGGAGATATAAAACTTAATAGGAGATGCTCTTCTGATCTTAGAAAAATAATGGAAGGGATGCATGGGACGCTACCATCCACGTTTTCTTTGATATTGTTGATTTTGGAGTTAGTTCATGCGTATCTCGATTAATATCTGAAAGATCAATTTTATCATGCACTTTCAATATATCTATTTAAACGTAAGAGGAAGCAAACCCTAAATCTTGAACATCAACTACCACGCCAGTGGGGTTGGCTGGACGTCCTATTAGTATCTCTATCGGTTTTTTTGAGAAAACTTTAATACGTAACCTTTTTTAATCAGATGTTTAAGTCACTTTGCATGCACCTCAATTAATTCTTGGGCCACTTAACCAAGTCATTGGGGTTAACAAATTAAACGGAAAGCAATGAAGAAATGGAAATTGAGCTGGGGATTTCAAAATTTGACCGCGAGCCCTTTGGTCAAATGAGCAGAACGTGGGTTGATAATTAGGAATGCGGCGGCTTGCCTAAATAAGTTAAATAGTTAATGGAGTATCGTGCCAAATCCCAATAAGAGCAATTTTGTTCACCCTCATTAAAAAAGAGTCAACAAAAAACTCTCTATCCTATCGGTTAAATTCGTGTGGGTCTCACTACAAAGTGATGTCATGCTTACCTCTGCAATACACTCTTTGGTAAGCATGACATCACTTTATGGTGAGACTCACACATTTCAACCAATAGGAGGGAGGGTTTTGTTCACTTTCTTTTAAGGAGGGTCAACAAGATTGCTCTCAATGCGAATAACAAAATATTATCCGTCCGAATTTGTTGGTCCGTTTTGGGAATTCCAACTTTTTTTCCATTACATTTTGAGTTCGTTAATTTTCTATTTTATCCTCAATCCCTTCATTTAATACTCCCTTCATTCCAATTTGATAGTCTACTACGAAACTACGTGCAAATTTCAAACTAAAAAATAATATAGTTGCAAAAATTATTTTTTTATCAATATAGATCTTGTTTGATAGATCTCATTGAAAACTTTAATATGTTGCAAAAAAAAATTCAAAAATGTAAACACATTATTTAAAAAAAATTAGTTTTTGTGTTGTTATTTTAAGTTTTGGAAAAGGGGCAAAAAGGTAATTTTTTCATACGTTATGCTTTGACTTTTGAAAATGGACAAACATTTTAGGACTTAAAAAAAGTATGTTTGTGGACTAACAAATCCCCAGACGGAGGGAGTATAACGTAGGAAACTTCAGTCTTGGCATTGTGGAGTGGTGTCTTGGCCTGGGAGCTTGGTCCATTTTAAAGTTTTACGTTAAGTTCTTCTTGTCGGAACGGGGGGCCTGTAGTGAGGGCACTCACTACAGGGTGTCTTGAGCAACGGTGCCCATTGGATTCGGCAATTAATGGTTCAAATTTAAAATAAATTCTTCCATATAAGAGATTATTCTTACATGGAAGAGTTTATTTTAAATCTGGACCATTGATTATCGCATCGAACGGTGACTGTTCCTCACTACATCCTGTAGTGAGTTTGGCTCATTCTAGGGCCCCCAATTCCGCAGCGATTTTCGGAGTCACTTCTGACTAACATCTAAACGTGTGAAACTACTGTAAAATTTAAAGTGAGTACAAACTAGCCTGTGACACCCTAAATTACACAATTTATCTGTAATGGAGGAACTAACCTCGTAATCATATGTGGAGGAATGTTCCCCATTCACTTTGACTATTTTTATAGGACCTTACAACCAAGGTCGGCCCCTGAGGGCAGGTTGGGTAGGCCCGGGTCTGGGACCCATAAAAAATAGCCCATTTTTAGGGCCCTAATTAGGTATATATATGTTCATAACAAGTAATAAATATATAATGTTGCACTACAAGAAATAAAAAAGTACTATTTGGCAAAATGGAAAGGCTTGCGTGTTTCTTGGGAATCCGGGGAGACGCTGTGCGGTAGGTGTTGTGCGCCATGTTGTGGGGCAAAACTACGTCGTTTTGCTCATTTTCTTAGTATACCCAAGGGCCCTGTTTGGAGAGTTAAGTGTGGGGTTTAATTTTGGGGTTCAATTTTAGGGGATTTAGGCTCTTTGGGGTAAGGTATAATGGGTTTAGGTACTTGGATTTAGGCACTTTGGGTTTAGACACTTCAGATTTAAGCACTTTGTAATGGTTTTTTCCTCCTCCAAACAAGGCCCTTAGAAGCTTTGGAAGTGTACACAAAAATCAAGCAAAATGACGTAATTTTGCCGCACAACACCTACCGCATAGCACCCACCCCTGATCCATTTATTGGTAAATGTTAGGGTTCAATTCCCATGGGCCCTTATTTTCCTTTTCTACTTTTCTTCCTTTTTCTTTTTTCTTGCCATAGTCAGTTTTTCTTTTCTACCTTCTCTTCCTTTATTTTTCTTACCATGAGTCAGCTTCGCCTTCTTTTTTTTTTCTTCTTACCATATATGAGTCAGTCTTCTCCTTTCTTTTTTCTTACCATAGTCAGTTTTCTTTTTCTACCTTCTCATCCTTTATTTTTCTTACCATGAGTCAGTTTCTAACTTCTCTTCATTTTTTTTTTCTTTCTTACCATATATGAGTCAGTGCAACAACTGAACGAAGTAGTTTGTTTTTTTTTTTTCCCTCTTCCTTCAGTTGTGTGAACATATACTTCCACTACATCCTTATCATTTTTTGACTTTTTTTTAAAAAAAATATGGTGCCATAATTAGGGAAAAATAAATAAAACACTCTATGCGTATTCATAAAATTTTCGCATCAATTTTTTCATTTCAATTAATTTTCTAATTCTTCCAATAAGAATAGACAATTATGACTGAAAACTATTTTTTATTAACATGAAGACACGAATTACAAAAAAGACAAAATATGGAACACGGTATTTATCATTTGAAATAAATGTTGTTTCTTTAATTTTTTTTCTTCTCTAAAAAAACATAGGGCCCTGGTTTACGGACACGGGGTGGCTGCTGTGCACCCATCCGAGCCGTCCGTTGCTCGGATGGACGGCCCAAATTTCACCTCAACACCTTTGCATCCGAAGCGTTCGTTGCCACGCATGCAAGATGAAATATGGGCCATCTATCCGAGCAACGGACGGCTCGGATGGGTGCACAGCACCTGCTGTGCGGTGGGTGCACAGCAGACACCCCAAATCCCCTGGTTTACATTATCATCTGGGACCACGAAAATCTCAAGGCTGGGCTTGCTTACAACTAGTACTGTTCATCCACTTTGTCGGACAATATATGTAACTCTAATTGTTATCATAAGTTGGCAAAAGAAGTAAACTTTCCGAGATCTAAGATAAAGCCTTTTCGAAAAAAATAGCTCTCACGAAACAATTAGTACTTTTTTTTTTTTTTTTGTGATAACCGGATATTTTAACCAATTTGCACACACCTTGACTAATTCCAGAGTCTTGAAATTCACGATCGAGCAAACTTCCAGTGGCCCCAAGATTTGGAATGTTTGCCATCCGTTAAATGGAATGGAACTTGTCTCATGGAGGAAAAATTATTGCTTTTTCATAACTACTATTGACTACCGATAAATATGTGATCAAAACACAAATCTAACTCATAACCGAATTTTCTTGGATTTCAATTCAGTGTGTGCATAGCAATAACTAGATTTCGATTTATTTTTTTTTGTTTCGATCACATGTTTTTCTGGCATTTATTTAACATGGTTTTAAATCGTGCTTATGCATTTCGACGATGTCTATAATGTGAACAGAATTGATTGTCGAGTTATAAAATCCAGCAAGTGACCGGAAAATAGCCAACTGTAACCTGTGAATTTTTTCCTTAGCTGCTGACAAGCTTAGTTCATTCATTTTTATTTTTTTTTCAAACGATAGGATGTTAGTGGAGTTAGATTATTACAAAAAGTCAACGTCAGTACTCCATCGATTGGGGGAGTTTTCCAATGGATTTTATCTCCTAAAATATAGTTTTGATAAAATCTAACATCCTCAATGGATTTTAGCAAAACTAGATTTTATCTCACAAAATCATTTACAAAACACCTTTATCAACCCTAAATTTAATCTATTGGGAAAACAATGTGATTTTATCACTTCTCCAAACAAAACTAGATTTTATCTCATAAAATTCATTCGAGAACAAGGCCGACCTTGTTCTTGAATGGATTTTATCTCACAAAATTATTTACAAAACACTTTTATCAACCATAGATTTAATCCACTGGGAAAAAAATGTCATTTTATCACACCTTTAAACAAAATTATATTTTATCAAAATTAGATTTTATCTCATAAAATCCATTCAAGAACAAGGCCATATTCTCAGACCCTCATGTTAATGACCGGACAAACTCTACAGTGGCCTCAATGTTTTGAATGTTTGGCCTCTGTGGTTTTTGAACATGCGATCTCATAGAAAATAAGTACTTATTGGCTTCTCGTGTCTACTTAACCAAGCTCTTAGGGTTAACAAACTTAAAATGGAAAGCAATAAAGAAATGGAAATTGAGGTGGGCATTTCAAAATTTGACGGAGAGCCCTTTTGGTCAAATGAGGTGAACGTGGGATGATAATTAGGAATGCGGCGGCTTGCCTAAATAAGTTAATGGAGTACTGTGCCAATAACAATATAGTACTACTAATGTAGGAAACTCCACTGGTTGCCGTGGCGAAGTGGTCTGGATTTGGGAGATTGCATCTTCTTAAAGTTTCACGTTCAATTTTTCTTGTTAGTAATTCTTGGTGTCACTTCTGCCTAACGTCTCTTAAAATTTCACGTTCAATTTTTCTTGTTAGTAATTCTTGGTCTCACTTCTGCCTAACGTCTAAAATTATTATAGGAAGGGCTGTAGGTATTAATCCAAAGTGAGCACAAATTGACCCGAGACACTCTACATTACCTAATCTATCATCATAAGTTGAGGCGGAATGTTCCCATTCACTTTGCTGACTATTTTTATGTGACCTTACTACTAGTACTATTCATTCACAAACAAACAATCTAGTACTAAATTGTAGTAGTAATTGTTATCATTAGGTTGGCAAAAGAAGTACACTTTTCGAGATCTAAGTTAAAGCCTTTTTCGAAAAAATAGCTCTTACGATCTCATGGAAGAGCAATTATTGCTTTTTCATAATTACTTGGCTAAACTGTTTGGATTTTACGAAAAAATAATAAAGTTTCAATAGTATTTACCCCTCAAAAAAGTAATTTTCAATAGCTTTTGAGTATGATTAATTATATGATATGATATATGTGTTTCTAGAATCCCATTCAATCCACGTTACTGAACTTCCCATTGTGATCTACTCAATCAATTAAAAGTTGTTTGAGAGAATGGAGACCAACAACATTGTGGCAATGGGGTAGTCAACACAAGCAATTTTTGTCAAATTCAGGTAAAAAATTTAGGCCTTGTTCTTGAATGAATTTTATCTCATAAAATTTAGTTTTGATAAAATTTAACATTCTCAACGGATTTTAGCAAAACTAGATTTTATCTCACAAAATCATTTACAAAACACCTTTATCAACCCTAGATTTAATCCATTGGAAAAACAATGTCATTTTATCACACCTCTAAACAAAACTACATTTTATCAAAATTAGATTTTATATCATAAAATCCATTCAAGATAATCATTACTAAGAAGGATTTGACTCCGGTCTCCATAACTCACTGCTCGAATTTATAATCTAGAATGTCTATGCCCCCGAAGGAGTTTCATAACAGCCCCTCTATGGGTATCGATGGTGCACAAATAGCTATGCTAGGCCCCTTTTGGGTCCAACTATTTATTAATCTCCAAATATTTTTTACAGTGACCTCATGAAAAATCAACTCAATCGAATCAGAATGAAAATATTGGTACATTTAATCGAGTGCTTACAATTATTCAATTGAGTTGATTTTTCACGTGGCCTCTCAAAAGAATATTATAAAATAAATGAACAACTTAGACCATTTGTGTTGATTTTATGAAAGTGGGCCCCGCACACCCATCTATGCGCCATCGATGCGTCTCGGTATACCCATAGAATTATTCGTTTTGTAAAGTTTGGATGACCTACAAAGTGGAGTCCCCAATGTTAAAGAGAGGGAAAAAGGCAACCCTTACAACTCATGAATGAAAGGATATTATGATGATGGCCTATGTTATGTGGGCCTTTTAATTAAGCTTGTGGAAAAGCAATCTTTAGAAAATGATGTGAACAGCGTGAAGTCATGTGCTAGGAAAAGCCTGAGAATGATAATGAGATGTGAACAAGTGAGCTTAATCAGTGTTTTTTCCATTTCATTATTGAACTCCATTATTGGGTTCTTGCGCCACCCAAATGGGGACACACCCAAGACTTCTTTTTTCTTGAAACTTGGCAGTTTCTTTGGCTCACCAAGAATTTTTTTTGTTCTCCCAAACAAAAATTCTCCATCGAAGAATGTTTTTAGTAGTTTCAAATTTTAGGTGATAAGGATAGAAGCATGGTTAGTACATATTGATCGATCATGATTTTATTGAAAATTTGATTGCTAATTAGGGTGGAAGGAATACCTTGCATTCCTTCTCCGTCACATATCAATTCGTGATTTTATGCAAAATACAAGATTAAGAATTGAAATCTTTAGTTTAAGCTCGAGATAGGGTGCACATGGGATAAGATTTGGAGGAGTGTAGGCTTTAAGCTCGTCTAACCAATCTTCCCGCTAATAGGGGTGGAAGCAATACCTCGAATTCCTTCTCCGCCACATATCAATGCGTGATTTTATCGGAATACAAGATTATGAATTGAAATCTTTAGTGTAAGCCCGAGATGGGGCGCACAAGAGGAGAGAGTTTCGAGTAGTGTGACCTTTAAGCTCGTCCAACCAATCTCCTGCTAATAGGGGTGGAAGCAATACCTCCCATTAAACTCATGTATTTTTCCATGTGATCAATACAAAGTGTAAAGGCCCACGTCAATATGTGTAGATTAAAGATTCAAATAATTAGTGTAGGCCCGAGATGGGACCACCAAAGGAGGATATAGACATGGAGGAGGGATTGACCCCAACACAATACCTCGCATTCCTTCACCACGTACTCGTGGGATCCTCACCACGCAAAACCTTGCATTCCTTCTCCACCACGTACTTGTGCACAATACGAGATTAAGAATTCAGATCTTTTAGCGTAGGCCTAAGATGGAGCGCACAAAAAAAGGATAAAGATATGGAGGAGGGACTTGACCACTGAATCAAGGGCTCATGCTCCACCACATATTTGCGGGGTGCTCAACACAACGTGCCCCGCAACAATATGTGATGGTGAGTGTAGCGCGATTTCGCAAGGCACTGAACAAATGAACCCAAATTCCGCCTAGGTAGTGAAGTTGATCAGAGGCATGTGACCTAGAGTGGGGACTGTAGTGCCCTAGACTACAAGGCATACAAAATATTTGTAAGACTGCTATATAAAGCCTTAAATCATAGGGTCGAGAATGGTCCAGAGTCCAGACATGAAGTGAGTCAAACCAGTAGTGTAATACCCTGGGCCATTCAGTGTAAGACCTAGCCCACAAGTTGGCTAGATGAGAGGCCAAGCCCAAACTCTCTTAATTTTAGGAAATTTCTCATGTCCCTTTTTTTTTTTTTTTTTTTAGAATTCAATTTGGATGCTCATGCAACTTTTTTTTTGTGTAGAAACTAGAATGACATCTATTATCTATGTTTGGTTTTAATATTTGAATTGCTGGTACACAAAATAAAAGAATTCAAGTACTCCATGTGCTACATCGTCCGGGCCAAATCGGAATGGGTTTCAATAGATCATCTCAAGTTCATCCCCTTTATTGAACGGGCTTAAAAGTTGAACCCAAACCCAATTCGGTAGACCTAAATACAATTTCCAAACCCTTATAAAAACAGGCTACGTTAGATAAGTTGGCTCACCTTCTTATGGGCTCCAAGCAGTGGCCCCTGGGCCCATTTCGGCCCAACTCTCCTCATAAATAGTGTGACTGAAGGATTCAAATTTATTTTTTTTGAGCAAAAAAAAAAGGATTCAAATTTATTCAAAAAATTGTTTAGAAAAGTCAGCTCACTTTGGCCCAAGATCAGGTGGTCCCGACGCCACCTGAATCAGTTGCCTTGATCCAACAAGCATCTGTCACGTGTCAACAGTCACACAAGTCAACTAGTGAAAAAAATAGTATAGGGACACAATATTTGGACTACTTGTGGACAAAAAAGGACGGATCAATAATTCAAGCTGTAACTAAGACCTAGTTCCGGCTGCTTTTGACTAAACCAAAAAATGGATAAATTGAGGTTAGGGCCGGCCTTAAGATTCTCGGGGCCTAAGACGAACTTGTAAATCTGGGCCCAATGTTTTCTTTTTAAAAAAATAAAAATAGAACTAACCTCAAAATGATAGTCACTTCGTACAATATTTTGTTTTTTTTTCCATGATTCATTCCGTTGTTTTGAATAAAACTAGTTTTTAGTCATATTATTTTTTGCACCAATAAAAAAAAAATTCCCTTTGAAAGTGTGAGATTGTGAGAGAGGAAAAAATATTATTATGGAGAAGGAAAAGATAGGCTTAGGAATTGAACCATGTACCTATTGGAAAGAAAAACTAAACTTTTCTACTAGATTAGCTAGCTCATTAATTATATAAGCGATAGATTAAATATATATTCTATACCTGAGTGTACCTATCCGGGTTCCTAATTTTGGACCAACATTCAAGGGGCTTAAGACAGCCGCCTTACACGCCTTAGCTCAGGGCCGGCCCTGATTGAGGTGCTTGCAAACTGAACCAGACATCTCTAATGGTCAAGAAAAAAAACCGATGATTTACTTTTAAAACTATAGAGGTTGCACAAAAGCAAAAATTTGTGGATCGCGGTGATTCAATTTGCCTGATAGCAGCAGAGAGGACATAATCCAAATTCGTTGCTACAATATTGTTGTGAGCTAGATGTGACTAAGGTTTCACACAAGAGAGAATTTCATGTGTCAGATTTCTAAATGCACGGATGAGCGGTTGCAATAAATTTTTTTTCCCTTACCGAAAGTCAGTATTCTTAGTTGTAGTTAGTGCATTTAACGTTTTTTGTCAAATGTATGAGAATACATAGTGTCTACTGTAGGATTTCATAAGAAACCCTAACCCAAGAACTCATGTCAAACCATTGAAGAAAATAATAGCGGATGCGTACCTGTCGCCATGGATGATGAAAACCTTGTGTGCGTGGTTGTTCGTCTTCCACCTCCAAAGCCCTACTCTTGATCTTGACCTTAGCCTCACACGCGATGGGATGGTATGAGAAAGAGATTAGGGTTTGGAGTGGGGACTTAACCACATATTTATAGGCCTTGGTTCCATCATAGCCCATCATAATAGATGGAACCCTAATGGGCCTTTAATGGTCTCTACACTTAAAAAATAAGCCCGCACCACTTAACGCACGTGATATAACCCAAATACGTGCTAACAGAGATTTGTCAATTACCCGGTAATATTTATTAGACGATCACAGCTTAATGGGTAGAACCGACACCACTCAAAACCTTATTCGACAATATACAACATCTAATTATATGATCTATGTAGGCCCACCTATAGAAAATTGCTAACAATCTCCCACTTGGGCCACATAGGTCATCTAAATATTAGATATTGTAAACTTTAAGAGCTCAAACTTTTATTGTCGAAATTTATGAGTGTCATCTCAAAACAATCTGGTCCATTGAAAACACAAATATAGGATCATGGCGGCCTTTGCCATATTTATCATGGCAGGACCCATCCACGGTCACAAATATCTATGCATTCAACGACATAAATCAAGTACGGAAGTGTAGCATAGAAATTACATGCAAATGTGATCCTTTAGCATGCCTATTTCCAACTAGTCCAACCTTATAACTCAACAGAGTTCCTTAGCCACGCATATAATCAAAACTTCATGTATATACCACAATTTGAAAATATGCAATTTTATTTCAGAATCATCACTAAACCAAAAGTGATCACCACAAAAGTCAAATAATTAATAATATGAGTAGCACAACTCCCACTAATAAAATACTTCACAAGAACTAACCACTCATGTATGAGCTACATGCTCCTTAAACACATTAGGTGGTAAGCCCTTAGTAAGCGGATCCGCAATCACGAGTTCTCTGCTAATGTACTCAATTGACATAAGACGATTCTGAACTCTTTCCTTAATGACAAGAAACTTGATGTCAATATGCTTTGATTTTGACAAACTCTTGTCCTAATTTGGCAGCTTTATTATCACGGTAAATCCTTATTGGCTTCTAGAGTTACCAAAGGTATTAAGCCAGGTGATAAAATTCTGCAATCACAACACTTACTTGTTGCTTTATAGCAAGCAATAATAAACTTGGAGTTCGAATATCCAACAATAATAATTAGATTCTTCGATATGTGAGCAAATCATTTACAAACATCTACAAAACATTCCAACTGTGCACACAATATCCAGACGCGTACAAATTAAAGCATACATGAGACTCCCTACTGCCGATGCATAAGGAATGTCCTCCATTTGTTTCCTTTCCAAGTCGTTCTTCGGAAAAACCTTCTGGCTGCACCATATATATGGTTTCTTCAACATCACCGTTGAGAAACGCAGTCTTAACATCCATTTGATGAAGCTCTAAAACATAATGAGCTACAAGTGCCATAACAATCCTTAAAGAGTCTTTCGATGATACCGAAGAGAAAGTCTCTTTATAGTCAATGCCTTCCTTTTGAGTAAAGTTTTTAGCAACAAGACGTGCCTTATATCTTTCGATATTGCCTTTCGAGTCCCGTTTGGTTTTAAATATCCATTTATAACCAACAGGTTTGACACCTTTAGGCAATTCGACAAGATCCCAAACGTCGTTGTCACTCATGGACTTTAACTCATCCAATATGGCATTCATCCATTTTAGGGAATTATCACTTTGTTTGGCTTGACTGAAAGATGTCGAGTCATCTTCCAATCCTATATCAAACTCATGCTCTTGGAGATAAATCATATAATCATTAGAGATCGCTGATCTCCACTCCCTATTGGATCTCCTAATTGGCACTTCTACTTGAGTTTGTTGTGGTTTTTCCGTATTAGTAGGAGGCAGCTCAAGAATAGTTTGGTGGTTTGCATCCGCATCCTGTACAAGTACAAGTGTGACCACCTCAACAGTCTCAACAGGAATCATAGGAATCTCAACTTGTTCCTCTTCAAATAAAAAATTCCTAGTTTGTGCACTCCCACTACTTTCAACATCCTCAATAAATTTGGCATTATCCGTCTCAATTATGGTATTTGTGGAAGGGCAAGAAAATTTAAAACCTCTAGACCTTTCTGAGTGTGCAACAAAATTGCAGCTAAAGATTATAAACTCCTTTTGGAACCAAATTTTCTTATGTTTGTTTGCTTCCTTTATGCAATCAACACAGATTTTAAAATCTGAAAAATCAAGAGGATAAAGAATTCCACTTCACACAAGCCTTTCAATTCTCTCTTTCGAGATATGTCCCAAACGCTTGTGCCACAATACAGAGGAGTTCTCATCAATTCATTTTCGCTTTGTACCATAGTTGTCAACATGTAAAGTTTCATTAAACTTTAAGTGAGAGACATCCAAATCTAAACTGTATAGACTATTAACTAGAGATCCAGTACCAATAATATTTGAATTTTGATAGAGACTAAAAAACTTCATGTCCAAATGAACAAGTATAACCGGATTTGTCCAAACTGGAAATAGAAATTAAATTCCGTCTAAATGACGGTACATAAACAGTCTCATCTAAATCCAAAATTAAAAACCAGATTCTAATTTAAGTCTAAAAACTTTTAAGTCTAAACACTTCAATTGCCTCAACACGAACTTTATTGCCATCGCCCATATTAATGAACCTTTCGGCATCACTGGGTATCCGGCTCCTTAGACAACCCTGCATGGACACACTTATGTGAATAGTTGTTCTCGTATCTATCCACCAAGTGTTAGGTTGTACTTTAGCTAAATTAAATTCACAGCAAACAAAACTAAATTGATTACCTTTCTTTGCGAGCCACTTGTGATATTTGGGACAATCCTTCTTCGCATGATCAACAGCCTTTTTGCAAAAGAAACAGGGAACACCTTTATCCTATTTCTGTTGCACAGTTGTTTGTGAAGTCCCAACATCTACAACTGCCTTAGTCTTATGATTGAACTTTCTTTTCTTAGTGCTTGGATAACCGTGAGAATGAGTTGCCAAGTGAGCACTTTCTGTCCTTTCTTGTTTCATCCTTTCTTCCTCTTGCACACATTGAGCTATAAGCTCATTAAGAGTCCATTTTTCCCTTTGAGTATTATAATTAATTTTGAATGGACCAAATTGTGTAGGAAGTGAAATCAGAACAAGGTAGACAAGAATTTCCTGAGAAAATTCTAACTTTAGTGCCTTCATTTTGGTAACAAGATTGGACATCTCCATAATGTACTCCCTTATATTTCCTTTGCCATTATACCGCATGGTGACAAGTTTGCTAAGAAGCGTACATGCCTCCACCTTTTCCGATGCAACAAATCGGTCTGCAATTTGGCTAAGGAATTTCTTGGCATTCTCTTCCTCAGGCATTGCACCTCGAATAGTATCAGATATAGAATGCTTTATTATCATAAGACTCATACGATTATAACGCTCCCACTTTTCATAAATAGATTTTTCCTCAGCTGTACTGTTATCAGTGAGCTTAGCAGGCTCATCGACACGCAGTGCATAATCCAAATCCATGCACCCAAGAACGATTGAAACATGCTCTTTCCATTTTGCAAAGTTGGAACCAGTAAGAGTTGGAATGTTGTTCAAATTTGCAGATATCGAAGATGCATTCACTATAGTAACATAAAAGAAAAGCTCACAATCAACAAATATTCATAACGCGATGATAAAAATAAGAAACTTGATTATAATTATCATGCAAAAAATTGGTCTAATTGTAGGGGCAAACAATTTAGACAAGTAGACATAAAATAAAAACCAAATATTATGTCTTTAGTGGTGGGCCCTGACTAGAAACCTAACGCATCATCATAACCAAGTCTTTGGACAGTAATTATAACATGCAAGTGGTCTTCTCAAAATAAATAAGGCTAGTTAACATGAACAATATAAAATAGGCCTGGCCAATCAAAAACCTTCCTTTGGGCTGACTTTTGAACGCATAGGTAATCCAAAAAATTATATTATTCATAAGATTAACTACCTTATACCGTTTAAATCCGGCCAAATAATAATCTTCCTTTGGGCCGATTATTACCCGCATGGATTTAAACGTAACTTTATGTAATCCAAAACTGTTACCTTCAAGTTTAAGAAAATCTCGATAATAGAGCCACTTTGGCGGCTTATTACTTTAATTCTCCTAAACCCTAGGTATGGACTACGAAATAATCTTTATGCCCCACAATAACAAAACTTTATTTGAAATAAGTAATAACTTCCCTTAGTTGCACGGTATACTTATGGCAGCATAAAATAAATTACTTTGCTTCTAATAACAGAAGTATGCGAGCAATACATCACAAGTACCCACATGGTGTTAATAAACAAAGTTTAATTCTCATAAGTAAGTAATAAAAAATTATCAACGTAACTTATGAAAAACAAATTTAATCCCGCACTGCCGCCGTGCAAACTGTAGTGGAAGTATGCTTATCAAATCAATTGAATAAAATATTCATTGATCAATTTATCTAGTAGCAAGAAACGACTAGAAACAATATTCGAAAGCTTGCCGAAAAATATGCAGATTGAAGTTATTACTGGTTTCTAAAAGAAGGAAAACAAAACATTATATTTTCCTCAATTTAAATTAGCTTTATTTGATTATAGAAGCAGCAGCGATAACTGATATAATCGAAAAACTTAATTATCAAAATTGCACAAAAAACTGAAAACTGTAATCAAGTTGTAGACAGATCAAGCACATGACCTGGCAATCAATATATACATGGTTACAAAAACCATTTAACGAAAAACTTGATTACAAAACAACGGGTAAACAAAACCCATCAATGGCAGAAAATTAATCACAAAACCCATTAATGTGCCGAAACTACCGTCACAGTGTACCCACGTGCAAGTTAATAGGCCTAATGGGTTAGACAAGTATATTGCAATCAAAAGTTATTACTAGTTAATCAGACAAGTAATAATTTGACTAAGTATCTTGATTTCTCAAATCAAATCAGTTTCTCCATGCAATATTGAAATAGACAGAGTTATTGCTCGTTTCTCGAATCGGAAAAATATAAATATAAACTTTATATTTTCTCCAATAATCTGACAAGAGGCTCTGATACCACTTGTAGGATTTCATAAGAAACCCTAACCCAAGAACTCATGTCAAACCATTGAAGAAAATAATAGCGGATGCGTACCTGTCGCCATGGATGATGAAAACCTTGTGTGCGTGGTTGTTCGTCTTCCACCTCCAAAGCCCTACTCTTGATCTTGACCTTAGCCTCACACGCGATGGGATGGTATGAGAAAGAGATTAGGGTTTGGAGTGGGGACTTAACCACATATTTATAGGCCTTGGTTCCATCATAGCCCATCATAATAGATGGAACCCTAATGGGCCTTTAATGGTCTCTACACTTAAAAAATAAGCCCGCACCACTTAACGCACGTGATATAACCCAAATACGTGCTAACAGAGATTTGTCAATTACCCGGTAATATTTATTAGACGATCACAGCTTAATGGGTAGAACCGACACCACTCAAAACCTTATTCGACAATATACAACATCTAATTATATGATCTATGTAGGCCCACCTACAGAAAATTGCTAACATCTACCTCTTTACTTGCGGGGTTTTTTGTCTCACGTATGTACAATCTACTAGCATTTTTTTGTATTCTTCCTTTCGAAGTAAAGATCAATAAATTTATCAAATATATCACGAGGATGATGGTGTAGAATTTTTTTTTAGAGGCCCAGCACCAACTGATGGTGTATGGGTTTTGTCCAATTAGGTCGTCATTTGACGAGGTGACCTTGTGACCGCCGGATTTTGATTTGGCAGTGTTGCGTTACAACTGCTTTGTTTGGGTGTTTTGTTTTCATCAGGTTTGATTGGTGCTGGGCTCTCTGCGTTTTTGTTTGGCGTCGACCTTATTACCTGGGATTGCGGCGATGGCATGACGTGATCTCTCATCGATGGTGGTGGGTTGCGGCGGTGGATGACGTGGTTCACTACCTATTCGATGTTTGGCGGTGAGGCCGAGACTATCAGATGACGGCTGTTTTGGGAGTTTTTCTTTTGTGGTTTTTTTCTTTTTCGTTCAACTTTTAGTTGGATTCATCATCCCCTTCTACCGACTCGATGTTCCCATTGTCGAGTTCCTAATGGAATATGGGTTCCATGTTCTTGCTTATTTTTTAGTTTGTTTCACTTTGGAAAAGGGCCGGTTTTACAATGTGACAATGTAAGCATTTGGTAATCTTGCATGACCAACATTTGACAAACATTTTGAAACTTGGAACACAAAATTGCAAATTTTATATACATTTTTTTTTCTTGAAATCTTGACGGTTTCTGAAAATTTTATGTTAAATTTCGACAGTTTCACAAATTATTCTCAGAGCTCTTCGAATAAAAAATTATCCTAAAATATTCCATGGTATATAGGTTTACGTAATGCTGATTGACTAACATTTTAAAAATTCAAAATAAATTTCGAATAAACAACTTCCTTTTCTTTATGCTAACATTCGGATTCTGCAGATTTTATTTCTAAGTTTCGCTTTCACGTGTCACTTTCACCGTCGTCCGGAACAAAAAGACATCCGGCAGTATCATATACTCGTAGTATATCGGTTGAAGATTTCCCATCTGTAATTTATTTATCTGTTTTACTCCCTCCGTCTCAATTTATTTGTCCATTTTCAATTTGCGTGATATTTTTCAATTGCTTGTATCTTTCCTATAATATTTTTTGTGATTTTGAAAACTTTATATAATAAAACTAATCAAGAACTATCAAATAAACTACCTATCGCATATTTTTTTTTAAATCTATATTGAAATATATAAGTAATAAAAAAATTAGCACGAACATTAAAAATGAACAAACAAATTGGCCATGAAGATTAGTATTTAATTTTATTTAATTTAGGCCAGCCTATTTTGGCCTAATAAGTCACCTGATTTATTTTTTCGTCTTCATTGGAATTTTTTTCGCGGTTGGTTGTTTTCCATCAACTTTATGAGTATTATTAGTTTGTCTCGAAGTGAGAAATAAAAAGTTAAAAAAGTGGAATATTATCCAAGCTCAAATTTGTTTGAATAAAGACAAAAATAAGTAAAAATGACATTTTTTTTCTTAATTATTCTCGGTTTTATCCAAAAAAATTGAAAATTCTAATCATAATTTTTTAACTTTTCAATTCCTGTTATTGAGACGAACCAATAACACACAAAAATTTGATGTTAAACTAACTAACGCAAAAAAAAAATTAATTAATTAATTAATTAAATGAAGCCGAAAAAATAAGTCAAAGTATTAGTAAACTGATTGGCCTTTTGTCCTTTTTGAGAACAGTTGGTACCAAATCGGGCCGTCCAAGCCATTTCCTCTCTCAACAATCTTCGGACAAACCTCATCACCCGCCACGTGTAACCCAATCCTCCAATCCCAACCGCCCAATCTGTCTGTAGAAAAAGGAAATAAAACCGCTCTTTTGTCCGTCTCTATCAAAAATCCCAAACCAAATTAAACTGTAATGAACCGTTCCACTCTCCTACTCTCTCACTAAAAGCCTCTCTCTCCTCTCTCTCTCTCTCGCCGGCGGTTTTCACTAAGCAGAGTTCCGTTGATCCCCATTTCTGATCTCCGATCGCTTCGAAACTTTTACTTGTAGAGATTTGAAGGTCGATCTGGTCTTCATGTTCGTCAAAAAGCTCGTCGAGATTGCTTCGAAGAAGGTAATCAACTAATCTCCCTCTCGTCGTCATCTTCTTCTATCTCTGTTGTTGTTAATTTTGCATTTCAAACTCTAGTTGGCATCCATTAGTCAATGATTCTTCGGAACTAGTCGAGATGCGCGTAGAGTGGCCTTCACACGTGACTTATTTATTTATTTATTTTTTTAAATGTTTGCATTTCAAATCGCTTGATCGGAAATTTCGAATATCGAGTTGCGTAAGACTTACAAATTTTCAGAATCATCGTCAGCGAACACACTGTTGAATTGATATTCCGTGTTACTTGTTCTCATGAATCTCAAATCTCATTTATTTTTCTTTTGAATTTGATTTTATCATATTGCCGTGTATAGATCTTGATTCAAAATTTTGTTCATATTTGAACATCTACTTGTTTTTCCTGGAGTTTAAAGCGACATGTATTTCGTTTCAATCGATTGCATTGGAATCTCTGCATCTCAATCACTAACTTGATAAGTATTTAGCTATCAATTACGCAAATACTTTGCCTTCGAAGGCAACGATTTATGAAGAAGAAGAAGAACAGAGAAGAAGCAATAATCGACAATAGCGGCAGAATTTGCGTAGAAGGAAAGTAGTTCAGGAATAAAAGGCAGAAATTCATAATATGAATTTTTATTTTTTCATTTACACTAGGTTTTATGTATCTGGAATTCTGGATTAGTAATAATGCACCTCTTAAATGGTGGAAGACGGTTTCCCTGCATTTAAAGTAAATGACTAGGTACGATTGTAGGAGAAGGTAATAAGTATTTTAGGATCACTTACCACAAAGAGATCAATGGATACTTGGGCTTGATTCTCAAAATGAAACTGCCTCGATCTTACCTGACTGCCTGCCCAACCCGTAAACTGGTAGATTATACTCAATGATAGGAAATTTAATGATGAAATACCAATTAATTTGTACTTGATGATAGAAAATTTGATGTTGGAATCCCAAGTTTGCTAATCGTAATCACAAGTTTATGTTCAATAAACGCTTGATCCATTTAGTACCAATTGGTGTTAATATTCCGATTGACCATTAACTTACCTGGATTGGGTGGCTGTTGTGTCCCTGCCTTGGGGCACAATCAAGTGTGCTAAAAGTAGGCCACTTAGACCGACTAGTCCTCGCCTAGGCGTCGGAGGCAGTGGTCCAGCACCTAGATTAGGAAGCCGACTAGTCGGCGCTTAGGCCCTAGACGCTCCTTCTCCGCCCGACTAGACGCCCCTTCTCCGCCCAACTGGTGCGCAATGAGTTTTAGAACAATGGGCATAGTAAACTGTTATGCCATTGAATGGGCGTCGTCCCAAACTAGAAAAATATAATTTGAATCAATTTCTTCATAGACTTCGACATTTAAAATGCACCTGTGAAAAATCAAATCAATGGAATGCTGGAATACAATAAACAAATCACATTTTTCGACTTGATTTTCTAGATATCGATCACTCTCACATAAAATTGAGGTTTGTTCATTAGCTTAAGACAACCGATTGGCTTGTTTTTCCTCACATTTATGAGCTGAGTCCTCTAAAGTGAACAGTTTAGCTCTAGGACCTTTTTTTCCCTTTAAGTTGAGCCGTAATAATTAGCAAGTTTGAATCCTTGTGAGCCATGCAATTTAATTCACCAATGAATTTTGATACCGGATCAAAAAGTATAAACACACTTCCCTTTTATATTCATGTTTTACAAGTAATTACATTGTGCCATGTGTCGAACAGTAGTCTCAAAAAATAGAATATGGACATGTGGCGTAATGCAATTGATTTTGAGGAAACTTTTGTTTCCACCGGCGTGGAAATAATTTAAACTCTTATTATTATTACTATTAGAAAGAAGAAGTCTTCAATAAGCCCCTCTTTTAGCTTCATCCCCTGTTTTGAATCCCTTAACTAGATGTCTTAGCAGGCCTGGCCATCAAGACTTGAAGCCTGAAGGTTTGCTTTCTTCTAAGGTTTTATATTGAAAATCTTTTAGGGCCAGTTTATATATGAAGCTTTGTTCCGATTTTAATTGGGTTTCCCGCAAAATGGGTTGTGGAATTTGTCTCCAGAATTAGTTGAGGTACGATAAACTAGCTTAGACATCCGAGTTCAAGAAAACAAAAAACTAAAAGAAGCGTTTTAGCATATACTATTTCCTAAAGATTTGAAACCCTTCTCTAATCCACTACTTTATCCTCATTAATTAATAGTAATAAAAAGTGTTAAACATCTCCTCCTTTGTCTATAACTACCTGCTACGTGGTCCTGAATAACCTAAAGCACTATCTTGTTGATAACTTTAAAGGCCATCATTTTATCTTTAGTATTACAAAAGCAAAAAAATAAAAAGATTGTTATTAGTGTATTTTAGTGGACCCAAATAACTTATCTTTATTGTCTAATCCAAAGGATAATCCACCAATTACATACTCTAGCATGGACGGTGCGGTAGTTATGATCTTTTAAATCGGGGCCCACCTTAAAAGCCCAAAAGAATGTTTAAACCTTTCAAACCTATGGCAACATGTTTTTTTCATTAACTGCACCTTTTGTTCTTTTCGTAAAGAAATTGGGAGTATTTGTAGTGACTCAAGTTACTACTTTCCAATAATCTCAATTGTAGATATTTTATAATCTGTATTTGGGATCGGAACCGTATAATTTATCGAAATGTTGAGTAAATCATTCATGTAAAAAATCAAATTAATTGAATATTAGTACCTATATGGTTAGATAAAATTTATATGAATGACCAGTATCATTTGCTCAGGACATGAGGAGTTTTTTTTTTTTTTTTTTTGCTGATTCTTGATATTCATTTCGCATGTCCACAAAATTCATAATAAAAAATAAATTGACTGACAGCAGTCGAAAGATGGGAAAAAAAAAAAGAACATATATGAGAACTGTTTTATCTTACCTTGATGACAAATCATCATTGAAATGATTCATTCAAAGCACGAGATCTATTTGACTCATTAAATGATAGTACGTTCTAAGCATTTAAAAAAGAAAGAAAGAAAATCATTGGCTACGTTTGACTGTTTGGTTCATTTTATTTTGTTATACTAGGAGTAAATCAAAAAAAAAAAAAAAGTACTCCTATCCCATTTATTTCACTTCCTAAACATATTCATGTGATGGTCGGTGGTTTGGAAAATTATTAGTATTCACTTCGGAGGCCCACATATTTGTGTGGGCTCTATCGCTAAGTACATAGCTCTTAGAAAAATGTGACAAAGAAAGGTCGTGAAGAATCACATGACAATACTCCAGGAGCGTAGGATACTCACTTCGGTAGTGATTGTCAGTTGGCAAAGGATCCAGCGCTAGCTCAAGTGATCATGAGTGGGTAATTATGTGTCATTATGCAATGTGTGCTGTAATAATTTAACTCCAGTAACATAATATCATTGTTGCAAGCGGTGGCTAGTTCATACAATAAAGCTCTTGGATGTCGCATTGCATTTCGGGATTGAGTCTCATTTCTCACTCCCCATGTAATGGATTAAAAATGACGAATAACAAAAAAAAAAAAAAAAACATAATAACGTTGTTGGAAGAAAAGGAAAAAATAGACACGGTATGGACCTAGGTAAGAGTTGCCCAAGTCGTTGACTGTCGTTAAACTGAAGGTCCCAACGAAGACAGACAGACCGTTGAGTTTCGCATGGAAAGCTGTCGAATTTCTGCGCAATAAGTTCCATACGAATTCGTGAAGAAATCTTGAATGCTCCGACCAAGAAAGTTCTTCAAAACTTTGAATTTGGCTCCTCAAATTCGTCACACGATTTCTAAATTCCCCGTAAATCGAAAAGATTCTCTCCGTTCAAAAAAATAGATGTTTTTTATGTGATATTTTAATACTGCACGTGCTTCTCTTCAGGTCCGGACGTGACATTCTTCCCATAAAAAATAAAAAAAAAGTGCACCTGGTAAATTTACCCAACTAAATTCACATTAGCAAATCATCACCGCTTTCAAAGGGATTAAAATTTAGGAGTATTTTGTTAGCCAAGGTACGTGCATTTGGTCTTGTGCATTTTTTGAAACAAGAATTTTTCTGTTATTCACAAGGTGGATGGAGCGTAGTTATGGTATTCTACTCATTGCCATGGCAGTCCTCATTTCTGGAACACGAGTTAAATTATATGTTGAACTGTGTAACATGAGTTCATAAGTCTTTTGGGCAATTTGTTTAACGTTTTACGGGTTTAATAACACGCAATATACTAGCTAATTCAACTGAAGTAATATAATTCAAATGATCGGATTAATAGTATCATATTTCTCATAATACTATACGCCCCATACTTTGCGAAAGTATATGTGGATGCACGTTTAAATCGGGTAGTAAATATTTTAACCAAAATCAGATATCTGGTCATCTTATATGTATAGTCCAATCCCATGTTTATATCTGATCAAGAGACGGGCTCCTTGTTGATATACGGATCATTTGATTTGGATAATAACCATATTTTGGTAGTGATGATGTACTTAATCTTTCGAAGTTTGGTTTAGTAACAACTGTAGATTACCTTTTGTTGCAGCCTGTAGCAAACTTAGACGGTGTAAAACCCGAAGAAGTAGACCCACGTCTGGTTTTCCATTATGGCATCCCATCAGGAGCCAACTTATTGGCATATGACTCAATTCAGCAGATTCTGGCAATCTCCACAAAGTAAGTTCTATCTCCCATTTGATTCACTGTAATGTAGCTCTATTATTTGGAAAGTTTTATCTTGATATACAGATTTCAGTCATGATCTCAAATTAATGGTTGCTCAACCAACTTTTGTAGTACAATATGCTGGCTGGCGATAATGTTCTCCATGAGTTTGACTACTTTTATTGTTCGTTGTTATATTCGGTATGGAAAGTTGTTCTGAATCTTGATACATCTTTGTATTCACAGAGATGGCCGAATTAAATTATACGGAAGTGATTACTCCCAAGCTATATTGGAATCCAATGTGGCAGTACCAAGCAAGTTTTTGAAGGTTTGTGTTTCATGAAGTTTCCAGTCCAATTTTTCTCAAGAGCCTTTTGGTAACCGGAAAATAAAAATGATGCTTTGTTATACCATTTGACGACCTTTTATTGGATGGATCTCTATATGACATTTCTTCATGGCTACATTTAATGACAAACTGATGCAATTCATGATTTCACTTGTACAGTTTCTTGAGAACCAAGGCATCCTTCTAAATGTAAATGCCAATAACCAAATTGAGGCAAGTTATTCCAGTGGCTAGTTACTGAAGATTTTCATTTTCATAAGTTGGTATATTGCTTCTAGTGTTCCATTTTCCATAAGTAGGGTATGTATTTTATTTTTTTTTTGGGTGAAGTAGTGTGTATGTTACATTTATTATGTTTCTTTGCCACATTGCATTTGTTTTTATGTGTATATTGCCACCATCCTTGGTATTGATGTCCTACAGGAAATCATATTCTAGGTCTGGGATATCGACACGAAGGTTTTATCTCATGTACATGTCTTTAAAGAAGAAATCACCTCTTTTACAGTCATCCAGCATAGTCTCTTCATGTAAGTTCCGTAACTTTCATTGCAGTCAGGTAAAAGACAAGTGTGCATTGCTTTAATTATTGGTTGTTCTGTATCTATCTACAGGTATGTTGGAGATTGTAATGGCACCATTTCCGTCTTGAAGCTTGATAAGGAGCCATGGAATGTAGTGCAAATGAAATACTGTATACCTCTTTCAGCATCTCATGGTGAGAAAACTTCTTGAAATTGTTTCTTATTTACCCTTGTTACTTTTTGGGTGTGTGTGATTGTGATCCTGAACGGAGTTGTGAATGCTCCTGTAGCCTTTGGTAGTATGTATTTCTGCAGTAACACCTATTTTTAGATTGTACAACAAATGAATCTGACTTGGCCTTAGCCAAAGCACTTTGAATATGCAAAACTTTTTTTCATGTTCGTGCAACTTGACGTGTTGTCAACATTCCTGGAATGCAGATGGAGTTGTAGGTGATACTTCTGTGATGCATATAATGCCCCAACCAAGAGCTGAAAGTAAAAGGTACTCCGTCTTCATTTCATTTTTAAATTTATCTTCTGCACTGGCCGGTAGTATTAGATGCTCCAAACAATTGGGAAATAAGTTGAGATTACATCCTTAGATAATGCTTAATGCTAAGAATCGTTCTTCCACAATGTACACCTAACTACGTGGATGTATTTCCAACTACCAAACTTCCAGTTTATGGGCTTAACTTCGGATAATCTACAAGCTTTCATACTTTGCTCCCAATTTCGTTTACCTCATCTTGTTCTTCTAGGCATTGGGATGCTTCTCATCCCTGCCGTCCGGTTATTTAGTTTTTGCCTAATCAATTGGTTTGGAATAGAGCAATTAGAATTCTCATTGTGTGTACTATCTTGCACGATTCAAGAACATCTGGTGCTTTAAGTACCATTGATGAATTTGTACGCCCTCGTGGTTATTGTTTGGATGCAGGGTCCTTATAATTTATAGAGATGGTTTTATTACACTATGGTCAATTCAAGAAAGCAAAGCCATTTTTTCGAGTGGAGGAAACATATTGTCCGCAGGGAGCCATGAGTCCAAGAAAGTGACAGCTGCATGTTGGGCTTGCCCTTTCGGAAGCAAAGTTGTTATTGGGTATAGCAATGGGGATATTTTTATTTGGAGTGTTCCTCCTGCTTCGGCTTCAAAAACTGAACAAATACCTGGCAAGGACTTATATGCCACTCAAAGTGCTCCTATTTGTAAACTGAATCTTGGATATAAGCTGGATAAAATCCCTATAGGTTCTCTCAAGTGGGTTTATGCAGATGGAAAAGCCAGCCGATTGTACATAAAAGGCTTGTCGGATGCTATGTCTGCCAACTTGTTGCAGGTACTGCAATTTTCTGTAAACATTAGATCATAGAACCTAATGTATAGTTTCACCGCTGTAATTCTTTTCTTTTCCTTAAGCATAGAAAAAGTAAAGTTTCTATATTAGTTACTGTAACAAATGTTTCTGCTTGATTAACTTCCTTCTTAATTATTAGGTTGTTGGTTTTATCAAAACACTGGAATTTATGTGACAGGTAGTCTTATTGAATGAGCACACTGAATCTAGGACAATTAAGTTGGGCCTTCATTCATCAGAGCCTTGTGTTGATATGGAGATCATTTCAAACTACAATGAGCAAAACAAGCGTAAACAAGATGTTCTCCTTCTGCTTGGGAAATCGGGTCGTATTAATGCCTATGATGACAGTGCAATAGAAAAACATTTACTGCAGAGCCAAACAAGGTCCCCACCATCACTCCCAAAAGAGATATTGGTAAAGCTTCCATTTGCTGACTCAAGCATATGTATAGCAAAATTCATCACAGAAAATCAGTATTCAGTCGGTTCTGGTGATGAGGTAATAGAGAGTTATACCAGTGTAAAATTTGTGTCTTATTCCACTATTAATCTCCAGAGTTGTGATATGTATCGTACTTGTGGTTAAGTAGGGCACTAGTTTGCTGGAAAAGCTTGCTCCATCACTATTTTCATTTGACATGAAGCTGAAAGATACAACTCAGTCTACACAATTTTCAAAGAGTAAGAACTTGTACATAACAGGACATAATAACGGTGCCATAAACTTTTGGGATGCATCATGCCCGGTTATGCTCCCTATTGCATCAATTGTCCAACAGGTATTCTTCTTGAATTACATCTTCTAGTGTTTTTTTTTTTTTTTTGAGAATTGAGAATTGAGATAGCATTTGAATAGAAATGACCAATGACACATATTTCTGGAAACTAAACAATGTTTAAAACGTGTCCTAGCCCTTGGACGTTTGAGGAAGGTCTGGAGTCATACAAACTCACTAATCTCCATTTCTTCCCTCCTATCGTGAAAACATTGCCCCAGATGTTTGTATATCTTTCTGGAGTCATGCAAATTGCTCGATTATCTTCCCTTTTAACCTTTTATTGCAAGATGGTACATTCACAAAGAAATTCAATAGTAAAGAGTAGAAGGGATCCCGAATGACAAGAAATCGAGCAATTTGCTGCCCAGATTGTAATCTGTTCACTGTAATGTGGCATCTCATTTTATTCATAAAATAAATGTGAAATAGTTAGGAACCCTTGCATTGCATGTCTTATTCTCCTGTAGTGTTGTTTTCCTGTAAAGTTGGTACGGAGTAGTTCTTATTTTGCAAGTTTAGCAGCTTTTGAGTTGGAACATTTCCTCTTGAGCTTGTGCTTATTCTACTCTACTTTGTTTGCAGAGTGAGGTTGATTTTTCTTTAAGTGGAGTAGCACTGACAGCATTGTATTTTGATTGCAACTGCCGGCTCCTTATTTCTGGAGACCAAAGTGGAATGGTGAAGTTTCGTTTCTGATAGATCTGGCTAGGAAAAAGAATGACGAAATGTTACTTATGCAGTTCTGGAAATTAACTGTGAATTATTGATTTATTTCTATTGGACGCAGGTTCGCATTTTTGGGCTTAAACCTGAGTCATTCTCCCCTGCAAGCAGTTTCATATCCTTACAAGGTATAGTTACAAATTCTAATGACATCTTTTTCTGCTGAATGCAGCCTTACTCTACATAGCATAATTTTTTGTTCTTGTAATTAATGGTTGGAGTTGGAGGGTGCCATGGAGTGACCCAAAATTTTAGACACTTATGAAGGGATAGCTAAAGAATCGATTTTCGCAGAATGGTTGGAAGCCATTCCACTGCAAATATGAATTCTTAGAATCTCTACGGATTATAGTCCTCAATTGTGTTGCATAGTATTATTTGTTAGTGACATGTTTAAGACAGTCGAAGGGTTGAACAAGAAGTCTTATATAGACTTGCTCATTATGAAATTCAAAGTATGGACTGGCTAGTGTTAAATAAGTTGTTTGTGATATGTTGAACTTCACCTGTGTCATGCATGACTAGAGTCTTATATTCAATGAAGCCCGTCACAAGCCTAGATAAAAGAGGAGGGTTGTGCATTAGGTAGTTGACAGCTAACAAATTAAATACCCCTTCAGATCCTTTATAACATAAATTCGATCATGAATATGAACAGATTTATGTAAGGACCCTAATTGTTTGAGACAGTGAGACTTGAGGCTCGGTTTAGTTTGGTATAGTTTTTGACATGTTTATAAAACGAAGTGGAAGGCTATAACAGGAAGTCTTATATGGTACTTGAATTTTTTTATTTTTTATTTTTTATTTTTTATTGAAGCATGGACTGGCGGCTTTCAGATAACTTAGCAGGCAAAATTGGAGTTGCTATTCTTTCCCCATTTTGGTGTTTATACAATGGCTGATTATCATTACTTCATACTTATATGTTCTGGTTCTCTCGTAAGATTCCATGACATCCCAGTTTTGCAGCTCTTGTTCCCATCATAACCGTGAAATCCAATCAGGGCTACATATCTCAATTTAGAATTTCTGTCGTTTAGAATTTTTGTTTGGACTAACATTACTGTGTGCAGATAATGTTACAACTGCTGCATATAGGCTTTTCTAAGAAATTACATTGTTATGGACAGGAATTTCTAAGAAAGGAAGCAATCACATTGTCCAGAGTCTTAAACTTGTGATGGTTAATGGAGCTGTACTTTCCATTGCCGTAAACTTCAGCTCAAGACGTCTTGCTGTTGGGTCTGATCTAGGATATGTACGCTTCTTCTTCTTTTGCCCAACTAACTATTTCATTCTTCTTCTTCTTTTCTTTCGGTTTCAGTCCCATCAAACAAATATACTTTCAAGTTTTGTCCTGCTGAAAGTAGAATCTGATACAATAGCCATATAACGATACTAGTTTCTGTACCATATTGTCATCAATATCTAACTTGTCAAATGTTAGAGGTCCCTTCATATGATCGAGCTTAAATGACTAGAAGTGGGACAATTCCTTATGTACCATTACCATAGATGGTACTGGGGCTAGTTTGAGCATAATGGTATATGGCCTACTTGGTACGTAGGTCTCCTTTTCCTGGAACTTATAAGTGTTCATTATACGTAGGCCCTATGCTTGAAACCTTCTTTCACCTAGATAATATGCAGGCCCAGAGAAGCAACCAGTAATTTGTTTTGTGTAGACAACATGGCATGGCTTTTAGACTTTCTTCTATTCTTGCGTTCTTTCTTTCTTTGTCACAGGATGGTAGGGGTAATGCTGTTAAAAGATAAGATGAGAGATAATGACTAAGGTAGTTTGGACATGTCACATGTTTATTGTAGATCGGTCGTTGGACCAAGCTTGACTTTAGAGGGGTAGTTCAAAAAGACCCAGGTTTCTTGAATATAACGGAAAACGATGCCATCGATGGAGCTCAAGGGAGAAAACGGATTTATGTAGCCGACCCCAATTAATTGAAATTTAAAGCTCGGTTTGGTTTGATTTGGTTTTTTTCCCGGAGGAAGAGAGTGGAACACCATATTTCACGTAGTCCCATACCTGCGTATCATACTAACTTGTCTTATATTGGGTAGAAATTAGCATTTTGGGTCATTCATATAAGCAACTACTTTCTTTTTACACTTTTTGCATACAGGTCTCATTAATCGATATGGAGGGGGCAGCTGTACTATATCAAAAGCATTTTTCAAGTGAACTGTGCACAGGAGTCATCTCTATGCAGTTTGAAACTTGCAACTTCCATGGTTTTGAGAAGAATCTTATAGTCGTGGCAACAAAGGATTCTTCAGTTTTGGCGATTGAGAGTGATACAGGAAATACTCTTGGTTCTGGCATAGTCGGTCCTACGAAACCCTCTAAAGCTTTATTCATGCAGGTTTTAGGTAATTCAGTGCTCATTTACTTAGTTGCCTCTTCATACATACCTCATCCTATGCTTGGATAACATGGACGACCTGTGCTATCTTGGTCTTGGAACATTATAGTCATGCTCATATTTAAGTAACTGTTGAAATTGCACGTTAATGTGGTGCAGATGGGAAGGAATCAGTTTTGATTTGTTCTGAGAAAGCTACTTATGTTTATTCGTTACAGCATGTGGTCCAGGTAAATGTGCTTCAGTTATTCAGGCACCTCTGGTAACGAGAGCTACTGTAGCTGTTACCTATTCTTTTCCTTTCTTCTCTCTCAGGGTATTAAGCAAGTGCTTTACAAAAAGAAGTTTGATTCGTCATCTTGTTGCTGGGCATCAACATTTCACACTCCTGATGCTGCTGGACTTATACTTCTCTTCTCGAATGGAATTGTTCAAATAAGGTGATAACCTTTTTGTGCATGTTCTGTATTTGATTTGATCAAATTAAAAAGTAAGAAAAATGGAATTTGTATCACCAATTGGTTCAGTCTGCAGACCAAGAGGTATTCTTCTATTTCTGGAATTAGTAGTCCAGCAGATAATGACTCGTTCAAATTCACCCTATAGTAGAAAATGGTGCAATTTTGCGGGACTTCCTTTGGCTAAAGGAATCTGTTTTTTTTTTTCAAATGCTTTGGTTAACTCTCAAGTTAGACCATTGATAAGTTTTGTAGTCTTTCTGTCATGTGCAAGATAAGATGGCTGCCGATATTTAATGATAAAAAGAACGCAATAAAACTGAACATGCAGTTGGTCCTGAGTAACTGTGATTTTGGTAGTGCATTGCATAACTGATTAAAGGTATATGTGCCTAAAAGCTGCTTTTGAAATTACAGGTCCCTACCAGATTTGTCTCGTTTGTTTGAAACTTCAATTAGAGGTCTCACATTGTCAACTCCAAAGCTAAATTCTGCTGCTGTGTATGCAATGTGCTCTTCATTGGACGGAGAACTTATCTTGGTGTGAGACTGCAACTCCAAAACTACATTTCTGGTTGGGGTATCTGTTTGGAGTATGTAGACCAACTGCTAATTGCGTTCTTGGTACAGGTGAATGGTGACCAGGAAATGTTTTTCGTTTCGATTTTGCTCCAAAAGAGTACTTACCGGTATGCCTGCTTCTCCAATTTCTGCTTTTGTATCCATTTCTTCTTTCAGTTTTGGCCTTTTGACCTGTCATACAGTAGTCCCATTACTCGCCACCCTCTTTGATATGGCTAATTAAATAATTAATAAATTTCGAAACATTTTCTAAAGAACCTTCAGGAAAATCGTACTTAGCGTAGTTTCTTGTTCTTTCAATGACTCATCTGCCTCTTTGGGACAACAGAATTATCGTAATGGTATTCAGTGTGTTAGAGCAGTTGGTTATACATCTCGAATAAAAAATATACAATGGAGCTGATACCAGCGCGCTGTTTTACCAGTTTTTCTTCAAATTACCAAAGTCTGTTAAAAACCCACATTTGCATGGTGTAAAATTATAAAAGTGTTCTCTCTCTCACTCAACATTGCAATCCTCTGTTAGCTCATGCTATGTGACTACTTGCACAAATTACAATGTGTTGAGTAGGTGTTATTTTAATGGTTCAGGATATCTGAGTTAATACTAAGCAGTCCAGGAACTGCTTTTCTTTTTGGAATCTGAAAAGTACAAAAATGCGTAGGTGCCTACATAAATTTTTCTCGTTGTGTTGCTTAATTACTTATCCTTGATTCTAGGCATTTGGACTCTGTTTCCGGAGTCTACAAGAAGGATCTTATAATTCCACAAAGGGTCATTTCTGCACCTGTCATCCCCAAAGAAAAGAAAAAGGTAATTATTGTGCTTACAGTGTCCAAAATCTTCTCTTGACCAGATGAATGTAGCACTAACGGATTCTTGTGGTTGCTCTGGAGCTATAGGGTATATTTGCCTCTGTACTCAAAGATAAGACAAGTAAAGCAAAACAGATGCCCGAAGAGGAAGCTGAAAGTGCAATAGAAAGTCTTGAAGACCTCTCAACAATATTTTCCGTTGACAACTTTCCAACTTTTGCTGAAAGCAGGGCTAACCTGGCCATGGATGATGAAGATGAAGTTGCATTGAGTATAGGTATTTCTAGTTTTTTACTCAGAAAATCTTGGATTTATTAATGCCAGGTTCAGAAGTAAGAAGCTTGAGCTCATATCTTGTGCCATCATGTTATTGTAGCTTTTGAAATGCTTCTTTAATATTTGGACCTTGGGACAAGTTCCAAATCCCACTGCATAATACTTGAAAAGAAACAATTCCATACATCATGTTATTTGCCAACTTCGTCTAGGTTTTTGCTAAAATATGAGCCACTCATTCCGCTTTTCCTTGTATTCACTTTTGATTTTTCCTTGAGTTTTGTAATGGCCTCTTTAGATTTCTGGGTACATTACATTCGTATTGTTATTTTGTAGATGATATCGACCTCGACGATCCACGAGGAAAACCAAAAGGAAATCCTATAATGGCAGCACTTAACAAACAGAAATTAACAAGCAAATTTCAGGCAATTAACAAGCAAATTTCAGGTCAGTTGAATAATAGATCCTTACTGTGTGTACCTGCATAGAATTTCTTTATTTCCTGTCATTTTGTTTTATGACTTCATATTTCTTTCATCGTTGCACAAATATGCGACTGATTGGCGACTGTGGACGTAGACTCTGTTTAGCACACTATCTATAACTTGGAAAATGGGGGAAATTTCTTGAGAAGCCCAATATTTGCATGCCATTGCTCAAGAATTTTTGCAATGGGAGTAGCCCTACGAGGAACTTGTTAGTTTATCACTGTGTTCAACTCTCATCCCTCTTTTAGTGATACAGATACGCCTATGATAAGAAAATGTGAAGCATTTTCTAGCTTTTCCAACCTGTTGTTTCGAAAGACTTCTCTCGACTGGATGTTGGTCAGGCCTACCGTAAATTCAATAGCTCAAGACAGAAAAGTAACCATCTTTACAAAGGGGTGAAACAAACTAAAGAACAAAGGCTTAGCATATTAAAATCCTCAACAACATTTGTTTGATGTGCTAGACTCCAGTATCGCAAGGACACTGACATTGGAAGATCGGGTTTTTTTGCATAGAAAGGGAGGTAGATTTCCATTTATTAAAACATTTCGGTCTCCAGAAAAGGAAGGATACAAAAGATGTGCAGCCAGCCAATTTGTCTCTAATTTCCTGGCGTGGGTGTTTATGCATGTGCATGTTGTAAGGACACTAAACTGTTCATTTGCAAATCTCTGATTCCTATTGTCTTGCTTCAAGAAAGTAGCTGTCCATTTGCTGTCTGTTCCATGTGTTTCCACCGTTGTAAAGCTCATGGCTTTAATTTGCATCGATAACTATTGGCTTGATTAAATTTTCCACCCTGCAGTTAAACTGAAAGACTTCAAAGGGAAAGACACGAAAGGGAATAACGAAATAGTGCCACCACCAAAGGAAGAGCCAAAAGATGAGAAGACTGGTTCAGTTGATCAAATTAAGAAAAAATATGGATTTGGTTTTGGTGTAAGTACGGATCTCTTTGAATTTCAGTTCCATTACTGGATTAATTCAGACCTGGGCCTGGTCAGCTCTTTCTTTTTTTTGCTGCAAAATAGTGTGTTGGAAAACAACTAGGTCATCGGTTTCAACACCTTTTCTTTTGCATTCGAAAAAAAAGAGGCTTATTACGTTTTTGTTGTTTTGGGAAACTACGCCATGCCAATATTGAGGATTATGCTACCTCTTGGCTTTTGTATTAGAAAACCTCCATAAAATAGATCTATGATTTTCGAACGAATGCTAAGACAGGAATATTTACTGGTTATAAGAGCCACTACTACTTTTTAGATTTATGTACACAGATAAAGTTCCATATTTTTAGTAATTTTACTAGCTATGCAATCAAATTGTTGTTCTAGTCCTTTGAAGTGCCGAAAGAATGAGAACCTTTGCCGTGAGCTTCAAGTATCAAAATATGAACTTGTGCATTTGTGTTTCGCAAAATTTTGCACAATATATTACGATTTCGCATGAGGACGAAATTTCAAAAGTTCAGAATCTTTTGGGTGCAGGATTCGAGTAATGCAAAGGAGGCACGAGATAAATTGAGCGAAAATGTGAAGAAGTTGCAGGTATCAATGAAAATTTTAAGTTTCATATTCTTCTGGTAATTTCAATTGCCTGAGTTTTTTTTCCAGTTTTATGAAGTGGGAAATCTTTCAGTTTGATTCCAATGAACTGGCACAATATCCCTGGGAAATTCAGCCCCATAATTTTATTTGCAAAAAAATGATGTGATCATATAACTGTTCTTCTCTCGGTTCGGACGCAAGGTAAGGCTGCTCCGATGTGACTAGGTGGTAAAAGAGTTTGAGCAGCAAAAACAGCCTTTGTGCTTGCAGAGATAAGGCTGCGCACATCTAACCCCTCCCCAGACCTGCAGTAGCTGGTAGCCCTTGTATACTGATTCTTCTCTAATGAGATCTCCTTTGATTGGACAGCGAATCAACACCCGAACCACAGAGATGCAGGACTCAGCACAATCATTTTCTTCTATGGCAAAAGAGGTCCTGCGATTTACCGAAAATGGCAAGCGAAGCGAAAATGACAAGCAAAGCTCTTGATTGTTACCTACGGAATGTAAACATCTCTTTTTGGTGATAAATTTTTGTCTGATTTATTATTCATGTAAATTAAGTTCCAAGGATACGGGAAGGAAAAACAGATGTGAAGGTGTGGTAAACTGGTTTCCAAATTATCTCGGCCACAGATTTTCACATTTTCTAGAATCATGTATTAGCTTCAATCTCTGCAAAATTTGTGACATGATATTCATTAAACTTGACTTCAGGATATATAATGTTGGCCTATATATACCCTGTTTGGCTGTTGAGAAAATGTGAAAGATAATGCAGAATCTTGAAATTTTGGAAAATTATGTTTTGTGTTGGTTTATGAGAAACAAATCTGTTTAGTTCTGGTTTTGTATTTACAAGATTTTCTTGTTTGCGACATATACAATATTGCGTGTGAATCTGTCGACTTCTTGTCTATCGAGTTGTTTGTTAGTTTGTTGTCTGTTTGCATAATATGATATCTGATTTGTTCATCGGTTTATGTTTGTTTTTACCATTCAACCTTTCAATGGTTGTAGCTAGCCCGGTTTCTAGGGCTTTCAGCACTCGTAGGGCTCATCAAAAGCTGCTAGACGAAGAGCTTACCGAGGCTGTTGCAGAAGCCAAAAAGGGTATTGTAAAGATGGCTGGAGTGAAATGTAAGTTTTTGTGGAGGAAATGGGAAAAACTTACAATACCCTTTTCGGCCATCATCACAAAAACTTACATTTCACTCCAGCCATCTTTACAATACCCTTTTCAACTTCTGCAACAGCCTCAGTAAGCTCTTCGTCCAGCAGCTTTTGATAAACCCTACGAGTGCTGAAAGCCCTAGAAAACGGGCCAGCTACAACCATTGAAAGGTTGAATGGTAAAAACAAACATAAACCGAAGAACAAATCAGATATCATATGATGCAAACAGACAACAAACAACTCGATAGACAACAAGCCGACAGATTCACACCCAATATTGTATATGTCGCAAACAAGAAAATCTTGTAAATACAAAACCAGAACTAAACAGATTTGTTTCTCACAAACCAAAACAAAACATTATTTTCTAAAATTTCAAGATTCTACATTATCCTTCACATTTTCTCAACAGCCAAACAGGGTATATATAGGCCGACATTATATATCGTGAAATCAAGTTTAATGAATATCATGTTGTAACGCCCCGAATTTTGGGAACGTTATATTAATTATATAAATAATAAATAGAGTCTCATAACAGTATCCCAAAAGAAAATTACATAGATCACCATGCTAATACATTTATTTACTACAGGAATAACTAGGGTTTCTCTACTCCATTGCACGGCCGTCCATCCCGGCGGTGTCCTGCTGTATTCCGTAGGCCTTCAAGCTATAGTACTCCTCCTGTTCATCTCTATAGTCTAGCATAATACGTTAGAGTCGCAGAGCAACATCGTGGTATTATGCTAGGGGTCACACAAGTGCAACACCGTGAGCGATAACGCCCAGTAGACAATTCTACCCAAACCTTAACTAGCAATTCTAGAACAATATAATAATGACAGGTAAAGTAAAGCAGGCTTTTTATCAAAACAATGTATCTCATGAGTGCAGATATTTTGGTGTCAATGCGGATCAGAGTATAACGTGCGCAAGTAAAACAGTGTCTCGTATTATCTTTTTCAGTGTCGGCATTCATCTTCAAATTTATCAAAGTTCAGGTACCGTTTCCGTCTTCTGGATCAACAATCAACTCATTCCGCTCCTCTTTGGTACTGCTTCCAACCACCGGACCTACAGTTCATCGCTCGAAAGTTATTGGGTCGTTTCTGTATCCTTTCAACTAACGGTCACCAAACATTTCCGCTCGAGGTCTCGGCTGTCTTGTATCAAGGTGCACACTAACAAGATACAAGGTCCGTCCACCCCGCACGCACACGTTACATAGTCCCGGCCGTCTTGTCTTACTGATCCCCGTAGTACGTATCAAGGTCCGTCCACTATGTGTTGTACACACTTAGCACCAAAGACAACCAAATTCTCTCCGCGAATTTGGGACAGTGCTCAAGCTGTACTACCGTACCGTATCAATACAATTCACGCTTAGCCCTAACCACATCATGGACGCAACATCATGAAAGGCAGCGCTACAGCGGCATTACCATATTCAATTCCATCAATCAATCCATTTTCATTCTCATCTCGTTTCTCGTCAATCAATCAATCGTTCATGTTATCAAAAACCGTGTCGTGTCAATACTCTATCATCTCGTGAACATGTAGTATGATTTATAAAACTCGTTTTGTGATCATGATTCTTTTCTCAATAACCGTGTCGTCTCAATACTGTATCGTCTCGTGAATATGCAGTATGATTTATAAAACTCGTTTCGTGTTAACGCATCTTTTCTCGAAAAAAGTGTCATATAAAATAACAGCTTTCCTACGCGCTATCCTTTTCAAACCAGTCTAGGGATAACTGAAAAATAGTACCATTCGATTATGAAGTCATTTATAAAATTTATGTTTCTTTGGCGACCTTCTCTAGAAAAATGAAATAACCAGGAGAGTCCCAGATCGGATGGCCGGACGAGTCCAGTTAGAATAATCATTCCTTTCTTAGACAGCGCAAAGCTTGTCTTTTTGCCAGACCCTCAAGGGTGTTAGCCTTGGGTTATCTCATAGTCCAAATACAGTCATAACATTTACTTTAAAAAAATTACTTTAAGAAAAGTTTTATTTGGTTACTTTTTCCAAAAATTAGTCGAGCATTATAACGGCGAAATTTCGAAAAGTCAATTTTCATTCGGGCATTACAACTACGTACTTTTGAAAAGTCAATCTTCATTCGGTCATCATAACGACTACGTGAGATTAAGAAAAATGTTACTTTAAGCAAACCCTACCCTTAAACACCTCCCCTTCCTGCTGCCGCCTAGGTTTTCTCTCACCTGGGGGGAAGTGCCTTCTCCTCCTCCCCCCGGCCCCTTCCCTCCTTCCTCTCTTTTGGATGGTGTAGGAATATTTCGAGAAGCCTATTGGCGTTATGGATTCCGACGGTCCGCTTTCCTTTGATCGTCTCCGGCGATGCCACGGCGATCTTCTCTTGGGGTTTCGGCCGGCGACGGGATCGGCGCTCGTTTCGTGCTCTCTTGCGGTATTTCCTCCTCCTTCCTTCCTGCTTTTGACCCCTTACAATCAACGGCTATTCATGCACTCTTTTCTCCATCCGTCTCTCCATCCCCCTTTCCTCGGTCATGTGGCTCGGTCTTCCTCCACCGCCGGTTTTTTTCTCTTGGGTATTCCGGTTCTTGGCCTAACGGCTAGGTGGGTTGCGCCGATCCGTGGCATGGCCGGCGATGGCCGCCCCCGCTCTCATTGTTGGATTTTTTCGGGTCTCGCTTAATGGCTTGGCGGGCTTCACGGCTGCTGATGGTTTGTGATCTGTCTTGTCTCTCCGATGGGTGGCTAATGGCGGCATGGTGGTGTTTTCAGGAGTCGGCTGATTGTGGTGGTGGTGTTTTCAGGAGTCGGCTGATTGTGGTGGTGGTGTTGTCTAGTTTTGGTGGTTGTCAGTGGTGGTTGTGGCGTCTTGTGTTGTTTGTCTGTTGTAGGTTTAGGGTTTTTTCTTGATGTTTGGGCTGAGTCTGGTCCTTTGTTGGATGGGCTCTGTCCCTTTGGATTATTTTTGGGCTTTGCCCACAGATGTTTGGGCCTTGGCCCGCTTGATGTTGGGTTTTCAACTTTATGTTGACCCTTTCCCCTCCCCCTCCCCCTCCCCCTCCCCCTCTTCTTTCGATGTACCCTTATCGAGTTTTAATAAATCTCCTCTTATCGAGCAAAAAAAAAAATGTTACTTTAATCCCCATTAACTTTTACCATAAGCTTTTAGAACCAAAATCTAACTTTCCGGAAAAATGCTAACTAAGCAACTTTAAGGAAAATTTAAAAGCAACACAAGCATTATAACGGTATAGAAATTGACTAATTAAAATTTGGTTAGGAAAGCTACCTTAATTTCCGAGTGTTAATTGGAAGCCGATAAGCTAGGTTGATTTCCGGACTAGAACTACCGTAAGCACAAACAACTTCGTACTTACTAACTTCTATTTTTTGGATCTAGGGGTGGTTTTTGGTGGCGGAGCTTCTTGAATATAGAAGAACGCTTTGAGTTTTTACTTGAAAAACTCAAGAAACTATGCTACTAGAAAGCTACTTCAAGACTAAAAGGAAGAGTAAGTTTTGGTGTGAGAAAACAATGAGAGCATAAGCTCTATTTATAGGCAACGGTTGGGCACCCCTCCTTCCTCTCTTTTTCTAGGAAATTTCTAGGTAATTTCCTAATTTAATGCCAACTAATAGCCATGGGTCTAATAAAAGCCTAAGGAAATCTATGAATTAAATGAGAAGATTTAATAGGAACTTTCTAGGAAATTTCTAGGTTACACTTTAAGGGATTCTATGCATATAAATACATATAGGAAGAGCTTCCCATCCAAACCACAAAAATCCGGACCCGTCCACATTTCATAGTTCCGGACCAAATTTTGATGATCCGAACCGCTCAATGTGTTTAAAATGTGTTTTTAAGGTCCAACGCGTGGATTTGTAAAAAAAAAATACCGAGAAGGGCTTGATCCAAACAGTTTTTCATAAAACTGCAAGTATGCACGTTTTATGAAAAACTGATCCGATCAAGCCCTTCCGGACATTTATTTTTTAATGAATCCACACGTTGGACCTGAAAAACACGTTTCAAACACATCTAACGGTTCGGATCGTCAAAATTTGGTCCGGAAAGTGGGGTTCGGACGTTAGGTCCGCATTTTGTGGTTTGGATGGGAAGAAGCTCTTCCTATATATATATATAGTCTCCTTCTAGTCCGGACTTCCAGACCTCCACGTCCCCGATATTTTTTTGAAGATCCGAATATACAGTTTTTGTGAAAAACTGTTCGGATCAAGCCCTTCCCGGTATTTTTTTTTTATGATTTCTCGCGGGGACCCTAGAAAACACCTTTTAAACACATTGGACGGTTCGAATTTTGCAAAAACAATTTTTAAAAGCTTGAAAACACCAAAAAATGTACTTATTCTTAGTGAATAATGTACTTATTCTTAGTGACTAAGTAATTAGGAAGCTTCCTCCCTCCTTCATGTGCAAAAACTAGACTAATAACTCCTAAGAAAATTTAGGGGGAAAAATCTAGGAATTTATTGGGAGAAAATCTAGTAGTATAAATATACTAGTATACTAGTATAAAAACAATTATTGACAAAATAATTATTACCAAAAATAACTTTATTATTAACGAAAATAATTAAAGAAAAAAAATAATTTAATAAACAAAATTTTTATTTAGCAAAAATAAGGGTCGTTACACATGTCACAACTATTGCAGAGATTGAAGCTAATACATGATTCTAGAAAATGTGAAAATCTGAGGCCGAGATAATTTGGAAACTAGTTTACCACACGTTCACATCTGTTTTTCCTTCCCATATCCTTGGAACTTAATTTACATGAATAATAAATCAGAGAAAAATTTAGGGTGCTGATTTTGGGGCTCCCTTTTTTTATGCAAACACTCCAATATTTAATGAAGTTACAAAACTACCCTTTTTAAGATATAAAAATTATTGGAGGCACTCCACCCCTAAATTATCTCCTCATTTACTAAGGCACTCCAAACAAAAAAATAAACCAAAACCAAACATAGGTTCTAAACATTAAAATTAACATTACGTTTTGAACATTAAACATCCACAACATAAAAATTAGGTTCCAAAAATTAAACATGCATCTTACTTCACGCCACTTTGCGAAAAAAAAGAAAGAACAAGGCCATATGTTGGTGTCGAAAAGCCAAAAAAAACAAAGATGTTGCACCGATTTGGTGTCATTTGGCACAATCTTAAATTCAAACTATCGGATTAATTAAACTCATCTCAATTTGTAACCATTGGATTAAACTCATCTCCTTATAAGTGACCAACATTCATTGAACAATTTGCAGAACATTCATGTACACGCCTGAAAAGGTGGAAATTACAAGTAACATTTCGAAGAAATAAGAACACAAAATGTGGCAAACCACGTCGAGCAGCAGATTGTAGCAGTTTCTTTTCCATTACAATAGGCTCTTGGTGCACCTGGTTATGTCCGCGCATGGCAAGAGGGAACATTTTGCAAGATGTGGACGTATGCATTATATCCTATTTGCACATCGTCTAATGCTTTTGAAGCAAATCCACTAATAGGGAATAAACCCGGTCTTTGACCGCATCCCGGTTGCCAATATTCAGCGAGAAAACGGTTGCCCCCGGGTGATTTCTCAACCTTGCAACTGTAGAAAATGAGACATGATATGTTATCACTAAGGAAAGGTGAAAATATCCGGTCAAGTAAATGTAATTGCAGTGGAATTATCTTTCCCATTTCAAGGCTTGTTTCCATCAACATACAGAGAATATGCAACTGAAATGCACATTACTTGATAAGTTTCAATGAAGAACATGCATCTTTGATAATTGTTGCATAGAGATATATGAGAGACAAATATGTACCTCCAGGTATGTCCCGACCGGCTTTTGGAACAGGGATAGAAGCTAAGAGTGGGACATTAGATTCCAGAACCTTCAGTACTGCAGGGAAGAACGAAGAACTGTAAAGCTCCATCTTACCAACTTCATCAATGACGAAGAGATCGGTATCTTCCTTGACCTAATTTCAAAACCATAAATTTACTGAATTTTTCTTTTAGTTGTAAAGTAAATCATAGAAGCAAATCTCTTTTTATAGTCTTATCATTTCAACCACCAGAATATTAACTGCTCCGACAGATGAAGTAAATTCACACACGGTGATTGCACGAAATCGAAGTTAAATGGATCATTTCAACCACTAAAATATGTGAACTGCTCCGAGTCTCTGACAGGAAGTAAAATTCACTCGCAGTTGATTGCCTGAAGTAACTGAAGTTGAATGATCTAGTATAGTCTGTGGTAAGGACTAAGGACCTCAGACACTTAAAACATTCTATCCTCACTATTTTTTTATTATTTTTTTTGGTTACAAAAGATTGACAAACTGACCCACCTGCAACTCGGGCAAAGCCAACGACTCAAATGATGCTATATCCACTTTGTACCTCCCCACAGTAGGCCATTTGAGAGAATCTGGGCTGCATGGGAGAAGATGCCAATGACATTCTTTAGCTGAGAACTGAAGAATACAAATAGAAATACTGTAAGAGAAGATTCCTCATTGTTTCACATTTGAATATTCAGCAGCAAATGACCATTCAGAGTACTGGTTTTCACGAAATTACGATGATTTATACAGAAAAAGTAACATAAAAATTGTAACGTTGAATGTATCAACTATGAAGAATCAGCAAAGGTGATGATGTCCACAGGCTAAAATCTCCATTGTCTTAGTTGCTCTAAATCTCCAAGCATCTTGAAACTCTCAAAGCTGGTTCAGTTTTGAACTTCGTGTATCCTCTTCAAAGCATGATATGGACGATGCCTAAACAGTTGTTTCATTAGGAAATCTCTTTTGATTTTTTACCATAAATTCAAAAAGTTTTTGTGCAACAAAAAAATTGACCAGTATTTCACATCACAAAACATTCATCTATTATCTTTACAAGTAAAAGGAACTTCTTCTGAGAGTGAGAGAAACAGAAAAACTAAACATTGGGTCCGCAAAATGTTAAACAACACACAGTGGTTAAAAAATTACAAATAGTCAAATGTGCAAGCAACCTATTATTAGCATTGATGAAGGGCAAAAAACTTGCACCCCAGAGGTGTTTAAATTAGGCATTAGAGATCACAATTCCATTGTGTCCCCTGAATAGCTTGGCACCAGTCTTGAAAGAAAATCAAAATTAGGCCAATAAACAATAGGGCACTAAATTTGATCAAGATGGAAACATAATCAGCCGACCATTTTAATCATGTTAGAACTTCTGGCTCATATGGAAAGGTACCAAAAAGTTCTAGAAGATAGACCAGATGCAGAGCGGAGCGCCGCATCTGGCCCATCACAGATCCGGCGGAGCGGGCTGGACCGTAGGCCCATTGGATAAGGGTATTATGGGAAGACAGGCCATGTACTCAGATTAGGGTTGGGAATAGATTAGGGATATAAATACTCTCTATTGTAAACCCTGTAACAACTGATCAATTACAAATACTCGCTCTCTCTCCCGTGGACGTATCCAGTTTTGGGAAACCACGTAAAATCTTCTGTGTCGATTTCTTTACTGTTTTCCTATTCCTATATTGTGTGTGTAATTAAGATCCATGAAGTAATTTCAAATCCAAAAACATAAATACTGATCAGTTCAGTAACTTTTGCTTCTGGAACACCCGAGGGCCCTAAGAAACATTTGCAATTGCAGCCAAAACTCCATACCTAAGGCATCAATATGAGAGATCAGGCATGCCCAGCCCCATGCACAAGGTCAGGATCCCAAGTTGAGTTTTTTTATCCAACACGTTAGTATCGAACACAATAAAGTTGGTAAAAGATTACCAGACTAAGTTCAGGTCGATGACTTAACAGTTTCTATAACCACTGTACACAGAAAAAGAAAATCAGGTCAGTGTATAATGCCACTTCAGGTGTGCATGGATCACGTATTTGTTGAGCTATTTGTCTAGGGAAAGGAAAATTGTTCCAATTATTCCTTTCCCTAAGTCGGTCCTTGCATAATCCAAACACAGCCAAACAATGTAGTTCATGGAAAAGGAAAAGTTTTCCTGTTTGAGAAAGTTTTCAGCTACAACAGCAAGTGAACAACAGATCCAAAGAACAATCCATCATCCAAAAATCAACCTAGTCCAAAGACAAAAGTTGTAACAATCCATCATCCAAAAATCAACCTAGTCCAAAGACAAAAGTTGAAACAAACAGCAACAGGAATTATTGAAACGCAAGTCAATAATTCATGCACATGCCAAGATTTAACCTAAAAGCCAAGAGAAAACAGAAAAAATTGGCCATGAATTTGAATCAAGTCTGAAAATTCAAAGCACAGACGACAGAAATTACCTTGAATTGGTGGTGCAAGCAAGGGGCCCTCTGCGACCGTCTATGGTGACCACTTCAAATCCGACCCTCTCATTGCCTTCCCTAATCTCACCTGTTCCATCACCGTTTAAAACTAACTTCATTTCATTAAACACGTACTCATACCTCAAATTATACACGGGAAAACACTCCCACATTGCATATAGAACAACTTCAACACTTAAACACAGGGTTTATGATGTTTCATTACTTTCGAGAACCTAAACAGCTTTCATCTACGGTATTCAGCAAAGGAAAAGCCCACAATTTCAGTTCATGTGATTGTAACATGAGCAGCTAATTATTCAATTCTAGCAACAGTAACAAAAAAAGGAAAAATAACACATAATTTCAACTTCAAACTAGTAATAACTTCCGTACTTAATTTCCCAATTTCAGCACTCAAAGCTCTTACTTAAGCGATTTTTCATTAAAAACCTTCTCAATATGTCACATTATACACGGAAACACACACTCATAGTGAATATAGAACAATTTCAGCACTTAAGTTTTAAGATATTTTATTACTGCCTACAACCTAAACACACCATTTCAGCTTTCACGTACAATATCCAGAATAGAAAAGAAAAAAAAAGAACTTCGGCTCTTATAGGAAAAGTTCAGCATGTGATGTTAATTTGAGCAGCTAATCATTCAATTCTAGCAGAAAAAACAATGCAAGTTCGGCTTTGAAACAATAATGTTAGCATTTAACAATTTGAGCAGCTAATCAATCAATTCTAGCACCCAAAAACATACTTTTAGCATTACTCTAGAAAAAAATTGCAGTACACAATTTCAATATCAGCACTTATTAATCTAGTTACTTCAGCGTATGCTCGTTTGTTTGTTTTTTGTTTTTTTGTTTTTTTTCACTTCAACATGTGTAATACATCATCACCAAATAAAATCAAGATACTAAGGACCCGTCCACAAATTGACTTAAATGGAATCAGTCAGTGGAACTAGCCACTGCCACTGGCTTATCGAGTGAAATTGGATTGATGTGTTGTGAGAGGATGATGTGTCTCCTAAAGCATAACGAGCCTGTTTTGAGGAACAACCCTAAGCTCATAAACATCAATGTCAGCATCCAATTGTCAATTACCCAGACCTAATTTCTAGAGAGAGAGAGAGAGAGAGAGCGTACGAGTGTAGACACCCTGAACCTTCAAGTTAGGGTGAGAATTTTTTAGGCATTCCAATACTTTAATGATCAGAGTAGTTTTACCAACGCCCTGAGATAAAAACATGGAGATGAAAATCGATGAGAGAGAGAGGGAGGTACTTGGAAACTGTAAGTATATATGTATGTATTTGTATACTTACAGGAGATCCTGTGACGAGGAAGCATTTTGCGGGAGCTGCTGCCATTCTCCTGAATCTCCTGTAATTGCGTTGTCTGAATTAGGGGCGACAAGGCTAAACGAGCCCATTTTATTTGGGAAATTACTCAAGTTTGTTCTGTTTGGTAGTTATGGAAAAGTAAGGGGGGAAAATGCAAGACCCAAACCCCGAGGGAGCTGGCGCAACTCACACCAGTCACAGTCTCCTACTTAGCACAAGTACTCACCCTGCCAAAAATCGAACTCCTGACCAGGAGATTACCCCCAAAGTTAGGCACTCGCCTAACCATTGGGGCAACCCCGGGTGTGTAACCTCGATTTTCACATACTCACGTGCATGGTTTTTGATAAGAAAAACATGGCAACTTTTTATTCATACATGGCAAAACGAATATATACGCAAAAGAGAGTATTTAATATAAAATAAACGAATATATAAGCAACTTTTGATAAGAAAAATTGCTTCCACTACATTCTGCATAGCCACTTTTTATTTTATTCTTTAAAATTTGGAGGGACCGATATAGCATATTATGGTAGATCATTTAATGTAAATTTCGTAATATATATATACTGTATATATAGGACAATTGTAGCAAGGTTGAGGGAGGCCCGGGCCTCCCTATCCAATATCCATTTAATTATAAACTTCTCTCCGTCCCTTGTCTAATTTCTTTTTACATGTCCATCAATTACCGATGATCAAAATGCACTAATTTAGTATTCATGACATTAACTACGTTAAATGTTTAGTTTGTCCAGCTAATAGGATTATGGACAAACTTAAACGAAATTCAATTACGTAGCAGTACGAGAACTCAAAAAATAATAATAAATAAATAAATAAAATAAATAAAAGAAAAGAAACTTTTTGACAAAGATATGGAGTATTTCTTATCTAAGGGAAGTTCTCATTACAATCTTTTCGAAATGGAGGTTATGCAATTTAACCACATTGCTTATACTAATATATTGTTAGTTAATATAGCTAATAGAATTGTGATAATTTCTGCTATAAGTTTCTGAAGTCGCCACTGAAATAAACAATTTAAGTACAAATAATTAACATGTTTTTATCGTTGTCAAATGAAAGCGATATCTTAAAAATAATTTTTTCCTGCGAATTATCAACTTTTGGAACCCAGGTGTTTGGGAGCCTACCTTTCAGCTTTTCATTTTCAACTTTTTGGCTTTTTGGCTTTTTGAATTATGGCTAGAATGTATTTTGAATCTGAGAGGAGTGTTTGGGAGAAATGGCCGAATGCATTTTGCAAAAAGAGTAGTGTTTGGGAGAATAATGATAAGAATGAGTTATTGATTGGTTGTTTACCATTTTGCCCTTGTTTATTTATTATGGTATATAAAATGCGAATATTATTTTTAGCAAGTTTTTTAAAGTCATTTTGGAAAATATTTTGGTAAACTTGTCCCGTCCAATTACTAATATTATTATTTTATTTTTATTTTTTTTTGGGAAAAAAGTTTTTGCTCTTTATTTTTTTTGTTTCTGTAATTGAAAGTGTCTCGTACTTAATACAAATAATTTGAAATGGAAATAATTGCCCTAAAATAAAATAAAAAATGGTATTAGAAACACTCCTAATAATTAAAAAATATTACCCAAATTAATAATATACATAACCATTTTGCCCTTAGTTCTTTTATAATGGTATTAGAAACACTCCTATTTTCTTCTCTCCCATCTGTCTTTCGTGTGACTCCCCATCTCTCTCTCTCTCTATCTCTCTATCTCCCCCCTGTGCATGTGAAATTGTGATCACCAGGCGATGGAGATCCTTGCAATGAAACCAAAACTCCCGTCAATTGCTTCAGAACCAACCTCGTGTCCGGCGTTGGCGCTGGCGCCAACGCCGCGACTTACTGGTGCTGTTGTAAGCTATGGTTTTGTGAGATTGGGGATGTGGGTCGCTGCCGACTTCTTGTTCGGATATCTCTAATTTGATTCGATCGATTTCAATTCCACACGGTCAGATTGGGTATTGATTAAACTGGGTTAGTTTTTTTTTTTAAATGTATCAGTGTGGAAAGTGAAGTTATTGTTCAAGTTCATTGTTGGAAATCATTACATGCATGTATGGATATCTTCTTTTTTTTTTGGTAAATCGGAAATAGTATGGATATCTTCGTGTATGTATATATCTGGTATGTCTTCTCCTTTCTCTTTGTTGTTTGTAATGGTGATAAAAAAGGGGATCTAGAGGATAACATGATTAGGGGTGAGGGGTAGAAGGGAGAGTAGAAATTGATGGGAAACCAAAATCAAAAGTAGAATGGGAAAAGGAGCTCCGGAGCTGTTTTTGGGTTATGGCCTGGAATGTGAAAAATGGCAAACGAGTTCTAAGAGAATGTGTTTTGAATGGTGTCGCCCAAACACCCAAAAACAGAAAAAGAGAATGAGAAAAGCCGAAAAATTGTCGGCCAAACACCCTCTCATTAACGTGCGTTGAAAAATAAGCCCACAAAGGAGGAATCGCTGCACCCGATACCCCATCCATCGGCCACCCAGTTATCAAACGTAAGACCAAGAGGCGTCAACTTGTCATACAAACGTATTAAAGGGTTGTTTGGAAGAATAACAAATGTGATCTACAAACGCTGGATTGGGAATTTTAAAAGCATAATCCAGCGTCAGAATACAGCTACATCCCATTTTTTAATTTTAGCATCAGAATAATATGCTGCAGGCCACGTGAAATTTAAGAGTAATCAACATTCACAAATGTGTACCCACTACCTCAATTTTATGTTTTTTTAATAGTATGTTTTTTTAATAGTAACGGGCAGGATTCAAGTCAATATATGGACACGTCGACTAATATTTTTTTTCAATCCGATCAAAGGCAAGTTATCCACTAGACTGTGAGAATAACGAGAAATTACTTACTTGCAGCCAAACCCCAAAAACAAAACCCTCGGCAATTATGTGATGAACAAACCCAATAACCACCAACCAAACCAACCCTAGGGGCTACCAACTGCCTCAAGCATAGAACAATAATTTCAGTTCGTCTATAGGTACCGACAGATTTTGCACCAATCATGAACCGGCAAGCTCATCTCCAGGTCCAGCACGAATGATCAATTTCAATGACAATGAAATATTAGATCAAAACATCTACACAACGAATTAAGCTGTTTTTTCATGGACTCACCCAATTTTTATTTTTTTTAAAATTAAACAGCTCAAAGCATCAGTGCAAACCCGTCGGTCCCTTTAGCATTATTATTTGCCATAATTTCCAAAAATATAATACAAGCTCAAGTAGATTTTTTTTCATGAGTACTGAAATGATTTATCCACCCAACACTCATTCGAGTCCTATACTTGAACAAAAAAACAATTGAGATATTTCCAAGGTAGCAGAAGAAACCATTGATTCAACAATGATAAGGAAACCCTAGAGAAGCATAATCATTGAAAATTTTCAAGAACATCAAGTAAAAAGTACATAAGCCATTATATTGACGACTGGACTTCAGGAGTTCTTGAATCAAATTTCTTTCTTCACCTACCCCCCTAAATCCCAAAATACCCAAATGGAAACACTACTTTGTTTGATAGAGAGAAGAAGTAAAGACAAATTGACTTGGTCATCTTGATCTAGAAAATCCTACACACTTTTTTGTCCCAAATCTTCTTTCACCACAAAATCACTCCCACCCGTGTGTGTAGCTTTTCATCTACTCATCATCATCGTCTTCCTCCTCCTGAAGAACAAGAAAAACAAACAAATCCATAAGGCAATCTTCTCTTATCCACCATTTCAATTGTCGAAAAACGAAAATCAACTGAAAAAACCCAATGGAGATTTCTTGGTAATTCATAGCTATTTGCTATACCTCTCCGCTCCCATCTTCTTCCTCATCTACCTCGGACTTCGACTTGTCAGACTCTTCGTCCTCGGCAGGTCCCTCGGCCTAACATTGGAATTAAACAATCAGGAAAAAATTGAACCTTTATAATCGATGCATCAAGTGAATTGGAATTAAACCCAGTAAAGAAAATATTTAGTATACAAGATCAACGGGTACTTAGAAAAGAATAGTGGACAGATTCGATACCAATTTCTTATTGTACGCATCCATGCTCTTGTTGTATTCAGTTTTCCTCTTCTCTGCCTTTGCAGCGTAGGGTGCTTTCTCCTAATTTTCATAACCCAATAATAATATAAACATATTTGCTATGAACCAAATAGAATTCAATGATACAAAACAGGAAATCATTAGAGTAATTTCATATGCTACAATTGAAATTACTCACGGCAGTTGACATTTGTTTCCATTTGTCACCACCAGCTTTTCCAACCTGCATCAGGTTCAATATTCCGTTATTCCATAAACAAAAATTACAACCATAAAAGTAGGTCAATAACGCAATCAAAGCCTTGGATGAGTTGAAAATACTTACAGCAGCAACAGATTTGTTGTTGGGATGCTTTTCCTTGAACGTCTTCCTGAATTCCTCCCTGATATGCAAAGCAGGTATACTTCAATAATTCTGCTAAATTAACTGATAATTTGATTTACGAATAAATCACAGATCTAACCAAGATTCTAAATAACAGTATCAGAAGTATTGAACAATACAAAACGGGGATCAATTGTCGTGGCGGTAGTGAATTTTCAAAAAACAATTTTCGATGAAAGCACCCTGGTCAACTATCGAACGTGAATCGAAAACGGGCTACAAAAAATGGCCAATTACTCGTGCTATTTTCCATGAATTTCAAACCTAGGATCTAACAACGATTCTCAGGAAGATAAAAGCACACACATGTATATACAGATTTATTCATATGTATAGGTAGAGAGAGAGATGTACATGAAAACGAAGAAGGCACTAGCAGGCCTCTTAGGCTTGTTGGGATCCTTCGCAGCCTTGGCCTTCTTCGCCGGCTTCTTCGCAGCGGCGGCGCCCTTCTTCACGGCCAGCCTATCAACAAACCAGCAAGTCAACAATCAAAATCTCAACCACCAAACAAATCACAGATCCAATACAAACACATCCAAAAACCAAGCTTACTTGGGATCAGCTTTCTTGGGCTCAGCCTTCGATCTACCTCCCTTCATGTCTAGAACCTGCGAAAAAACGATCAGAACAGGTGAGAATCGTTCGGAATCGGCTAGAATCGGGCCGAGTCACCGCCAGCGAGTCAACAAGTTACCTCTAGGGTTTGCCGATAAGGACAGTACGCGTTTCTAGAGAGAGAGGGGCTTAGCGTTGGGTGTATGTAGAGAGTGTGAGGTGTGAAGGGAAGGATGGGGAGAGAGAGAGAGATAAGAAGGGGCAAATTATTAAAATTGGAATAAAGGAGTGAATTGAAGTCCGGGTTTGATTTGGGCGGGATTTTGAAAACTCTCTATTTCTTGCCAGGTCACCGATCCGTGTGCTTTGGCTTCATTGGTTAACTGTCCCTCTCTCTCTCTCTCTCTCTTTCTTCTCTCTCTCTCTCTCTTTAAAGGAAAGAAAGATGTCTCCTCTTCTCTTTCGGTGTTTGTGCTTTCACTTGTGCTTTCTTCTTTCACTTGTTGGCTCGAGAGTACTGACACGTGTACGTATGTTGTTGACAGTTGACCCATACGTGTGGTTCGGACATTCCTGTAATTGACAAAAATGACCTTTCTGACTAGTACTGTAGCTCAAAGTTTGCCCTTTCATAAAACGATAAAACTATAGACGCACCATTTATATAGATAAAATTGAGACAGATTACTCTTTCATAATACATCAACTCACAAAACTAATTTATGTTAGCTTCGCAGAATGGGGCCTAAATGCACACCACGTTGTGTAGAGTCCATCTCGGAGTTTCACACAAATTATTGAAGCTCAGTTTTTTCAAAATGTTTTTTCAAGGATCCCTATAAAAGATAAGCACGATCGGATATGAGTAGGGGCTTGATTAGTTATTTGCTCAATTTTCTAAAAATCAGTCAAGGTCTTATTGGTAACTTATTGAGTTGATTTTTACAAAGATCATTAGAAACATATTTTTAATATGTTGAACAACTCCGATCATTTGTGTGAAATTCCAAATGAGTCCCACACAACGTCGTGTGCATTTGGTGTGCACCAAATGGTGTACCCATGTCAAGGTTCTTTTCCTATCTTCTTTTTCGAATAGGTAGTTTAAGGTTTCAAAACTTTTCGTGAAGGGCCTTGCTAACCTTTACCCACAATGCAAGGTGTAATATATAAGTATAAAGACAAATAAGTTCGGATCTCAATACACATTTCAAGAATAGTATCAAATTTTTACGAATATTAATACCCTTTCACGGATAGTAATCCACTTTTAAAATTTAATTGCTAGTTTGACCACTATGTGATTGATGTTGCTTAATTCCTTCTATAACCTTTGGTTGTGAGGGCCAGTTAACAAACCATTCTTGCTATGGGTACAACACTTGTGCGAGACCCATTTTGAGGTCCCACGCAAAAGACCGAGTCATTCAATTTGTTCAGAATGTATATTTTTTTAAAAATACTTTGGAAAAATTAATAGGTTCGGAATATTTGTGTAAGACCTCCAAATGAGTTCTACATAAGTGTTGTACACAAAAGTGTTGTACCCATGAGATTTCCCTTTAACAAATAGGGGTACCTTTTTTGTTTGGGTGTAGCATAAAAGAAATTATGGTTTTGAGTCCCAAACAAAGGCCACACCCACTATATCAGCGGCTAGCATGCCCAAAATCTCATCTTGTGGAGTCACAAGGCGTGGACACTCAAATTTTGATTAGCCCGTAATTTCTAAGTAGGAGCTTGGATGTGTCCCAATGATAGAAAAAAAAAACTGATAACGATGCCAAGAACTTTCTTTATTTTGAATAATACTTCGATTAATTGGGTTTTGCAATTTAAAAAATCTACTAATCCAAATCAAAGCCCAATCAACCTTTATAAACTCAATTAAACCACCCATAGTCTACTTCAAATCCATTTATCAACCCGACTAATAAAAAAATCATCCAAGCCAAAAGCCCATTGAAAAGCCCAATTTCATTACCCGAATCATACCCTACAGCTGCAAGGTTATGGGCCACCATCCATTTTTCTAGTTGGAATTAAGGTCGTGTTCCTCGTTTTAGCAATGGTGATAAAAAGCCACTTCCAAAAATTGTCTTTATTTTATAAAAAAAATCGTGCTTATTAGTTTTGCGTTAAACATTTTTTGAATTTATTGAGGGAAATTGGAATAGTAAAAAAATATTTACCCTAACAGTTTTTGGTTCTTTCTAAAAAAGATTTGAGTAAAGCCAAGGCCAGTTGGTCACTTTTCTCTAATAGCCATTGGAATAAGAGTAGTCTTGAATGCCCAACTCAAGATTGGCTCTCAACAAATCTTAAACAGAGAGGAAAGGCAAATATAGGCAATAATGTTCTCATAACACTTTGTTTGCTGTTATTATTTGAAGTTAACCCGAATTATACCTTTAGGAACATTACTGCCTATTCGACAGAAAACATTGAGACATTCCAAACCCCTCTTTACAATGGCTCTCCTTATTCTGCATTCAAGTTGAATACAGATAGATGTTGATACGAGACCAACGACAAAGCTAGATTCGGTGGTTTGTTTCGCAACCACATAGGAGCATGGATTCTGGGCTTTTATGGAAAATTCAGCTGCACCTTTGGTCTCGAAACTGAACTTTGGAACATCAACAGTTGACTAACCATTATCGCAGAAAAGGGTTTGAACAATGTGCACATTGAAAAATCGACTTTGCAATTTCTGTCCAAATGATTTGTAAGGACCCGTAAATTCGTATAATTTTTCCGGAATAATATTGGGGAAATGTGAGGAAATGAAAATAGAGTAGTGTGGGGTCAATGTGGAGTTAGTGTGTGCATTGGGATGCCTTTAAAACACATTAGAAACACTGGGGGTGTAAGTGCAATTAGTTGGGGTGCATATAGATTGTTTATGGCTGATTTTTTTTTTGTCAAAACACACTCCTTTCCTCTCTCAAAAAATTAGCCCTCTCTCCCTCTCTTCTCCCCCTCTCAAAGTTCTTCCAAAATCTTCACCAAAATTCACCCCTCTCACTCCCCAAACTCAAGATTCAACCCAAGAAACTTCTTCTACGCGTGTTTTGGAGCCCGGGGTAGTTGGAATCACTCCGGAGAGTTCATTTTTTGTTGGGGTTGATCAAGGAAGCTAGGGTTTTCATATTTGCTTGCATTGGAGCTTCAATCTTGAGGTAGGAGAACAAATTCTACTCCCTCTAGTTGTATCTATGTGATATGTTGCATATATCTCCCTCTTGCTCTTCCAATTTCTCAAAATCATGAATTTTCTTCCTAAATGGGTTTGTTCATTTTGAGTTTGTGATCTATGGATTGAGTAGTGTTTAATGTAATTGTTGGTTGTTTTACCCTCCCTTCATGTCCATTAGTTGCTTGACACTTCCAATTTTTTGCCTAAAACATCAAAATATGGCTTGGGTTGAAGTTTCATGCTTTGGGAAAAATTCGCAGAAAATCTGGGTTTTCCCAACCAGTCGTGCAAAAACCTCCAACCGGTTGGGCGCTTCTGTGAAAATTTTGCTTGAATCTGTCTCTGCCCAACCAGTTGGGCAAAAACCTCCAACCGGTTGGGCTTTTCTGAAAAATTGTTCTTGTCTCTGTCTTGGCCCTACCAGTTGGGCAAAAACCTTCGACTGGTTGGCAAACGCTAAAATACTATATTTTCATCCCTTATCCTCCCCTTGAATATTTGACACATCGTACATCCCTCCAACTTTATTTTGGCTACATTTGGGTAATATAAGGAGTTGGTTTGACATTTCGATGCAAATGATAACGATGGGACAAAATGTAAAGTTTTGAAATGGGTTTTGAATCAAAATTGTTTTATGGATAATGTGAATACTAGCGTCACCATTTGGTGTGTCCCTAGCGATGGGTGAACGGAGCCCACGAAATCCGGCAGAGGGATTAATTCCCTGTTAAATAAATGGATATTTTGAGAAGTGTTTGGAAATGGAATATTTCATGAAAGATATGACATTTTGGTATAATTGGATACTTGGATACGTTTTTTTGAATATTTGGGTATTAAATTTGACACTTGGATACGCTCTTGGACACGTGAATATTTCTTGGGATACTTGGACACATTTTTGGACTAACCTTGGTGTTCTTAGCGAAAACTGGCTTTTGGTACACGTTATTGAGAATTTGGTGAGCACTTGGGCTTTTGATGGACATTTAGGCTATTTTCAAACATATCGGCATTTCCTTGGACACGTGGATCCTTTTTGGAGGAAGTGGAAGATTGCACTATGGTTTGTGAAAATGAGAGAAGGCGGGACGGTAAAGAGTAAATGAGACGTTACAAATTTAGGATGAGTGTGTGTGGTTGATGAGCGGATATGCTTTAAGCTAAAGTGAGTCACGTTGTAATAACGTTGGTATACCATTATATTGTTAATATTATTACTAGCAGAGCTGGGCATGGTGCACGTGGCCTGTGAAACACGGAATATTGTTATTATTATTACCAGCAGAGCTGGGCATGGTGCATGTGGCCTGTGAAACACGGAATATATTGTTATTACTAGCGTAGCTGGGCATGGTGAACGTGGCCTGTGAAACACGGAATATATTGTTATTATCAGCGTAGCTGGACATGGTGAACGTGGTCTGTGAAACACGGAATATACTATTCTTACAGGATGGATAAGAGTATTTGGGACGAATTCACCCTAGTACGGGTTACCGTACCTGGAACTTTCCAATATATGTATAGATAGAGTTCATAAAGGAGTTTAAGTGAAAAATGGAGTTTAAGTACTTAACATGTATGAAATACTCAAGATTTAATAAAAGAAGTTTTCTTGAACCAAGATGACAAGTTTATAAATGTTTAACACATGGACTTTTAACTTGATTCAGATATCATTCATGAGTCATCACTTTTCAACATGAAACATAGTATTTGTCGAACCACCGTGTTTGTCTCATGCTCATTTCACGTGCACTTATCATCTTTATACATCTAGCAGTAGTAGAATGGTTTTCCTACTGGGCTAGTGTAGCTCAACCTATCAATTTTCAGGTACCCGGCAAGGCACATGAGATGGATGCATGAAGTGTGGATGTATAGCATTGGATTTCATCGAGCATGGAGTTATTTTCCCATATTTGTCTCATATTTTTGAAAGATGATTTTGTAACTTCTATTTGTTAATCTTTTGACTATTTGACTAATGTAATAACTCTTTAAACTTGATACTTATGCCTTTGGATTATGGGTTCTCGTTATTAGAACTCATTGAATTATTTAATGTGAGAATGTGTTATTTTGGACTTTGACTATTCAAAGGAAAATTATAAGACTTTTGACTTGTCCCACGTGGATATTATGTATATTTGGTCTATTAAATTTGTGAGCGTGACATGATTGTTGAAGGTGCAACTGCTGATCATCCTCGACTTGCACCAGCAACAGATGCTAAATTCCTATTGAACTAAACGGGTTCCGCTATTGGATATATATATACAGAGAAACAAATCAAAATGTGCATGACCTCGCACCATTTGACCAAAAAAGATTGATGCTTAGAACAAATAGACCAAGTGTGCTTTACGAAAGAATCTACATTCCAATCACTGAGACTTCTTAATTTTTAATGCCAAGGCCCCCTTCCTTATTAAGTAAACAATTAAGCTAATTGCAATGGGTCAAACATATATATGGCATGTATTAATTATCATATAACATATACATGCACATTTATATACAGATACATGTGCATACACACACAGAGAAAAGAGAGAAACATGTGAGATCGCAAGGGGAATTGGATCCGATGGGTGGTCAGCAAACGAAGAGCAAGGGAATTGACAAGAAATCGCAAGGAGAATTGGAGGTAGATGAACGTTTGTTGCCTGTTTGGGGGTACATCAAAGTGCTAGCGCCTTATGAGGAAGCATTACTCAGAAGCGTGCTAGCGCCTTATAAGAAGGCGTTAGTTACTTTTTGACTTGCGTCTTTGAAGATAGCATTTCTTGAAAACTAAGGCTTTGTTTGATAGCTAGGAAAAGAAAGGAAAATAAAAAGTTTTCCTATTCCTTTGTTTGGGTTGAGAGGAAAAATAACTAAATTAAACTATTTTAACTAAAAATTCCCCTCTTAACTTTCCACAATCTTTCATTCTTTTTTTTCCTCTCTTTTATTTTCCTTTCTTTTCCTAGGTATCAAACATTGCGTAAGGGCATCTATAATGCACTACCTAAAAGAGTATTCCAAAGTGTCCTACCTAGCTAACTAAGAAAAACTTAAAAATGCTCTTTAGTGCACAAAAATTGACTCCCTAAAATCCTAAGTGGCACCCCTCGCTCCCTAAAGTGCCCCAAGTCACTATCTAAATTTGGGGAAAGACTTGGAGAGAGAGAGAGAGAGAGAGAGAGAGAGAGAGAGAGAGAGAGAGAGAGAGAGAGAGAGAGAGAGAGAGTAAAAGATAATGAACATATAAAGGTAACCCATTAAAATGCATTCCTTCTCAGCTAAGGTTTCGTTTAAGTGTACACTCTAAAAAATATATTTTATGTAGTGCACGAGAAATGACCTAAGAAAGCGACGCCATAGTAGTCACTAGTACCTCCTACCTCGCCCCCTGTGAGGAACCGGGGGAGGTGCTGCGCAGCCTCGGGCTGCGCAGCGTGCTGTGCGGTCCATTTCGATGCTGCGCGTGACACCGTTTCGATGATCGGAGACGTCCACTGTGTAGAGCACGTCGAGCACTACAATCATACCAAAAATTAACTCGATCGGATATTATTACGTGTCTCATCGGAACACAAATGAGTTGAAAAAAATTAGAGCACATATGTCTTGAAACACTGGATGAAAACCGTTGAAACCATTTTTTTCAACTTATTTGTGTTCCGACGAAGCACTTAATGATATCCGATTGAGTTGATTTTTGGTACACTTATAGTACTCGACGAGTACGGGGCTGCGCAACACCCCCTGTTTCCCCTTGTGAGGCAATTCTCCCAATCTTTTTAAGGAAAATGCTAACGTGTGCTTATTAAAAAATGTATTGAAATGTGTGAAAAATTTATAGAGATATGTGAAAGTGTATTAAAAAGAATAAAAAATGTATTAGAGTATGTGTTATTTTTATTTATTTGTATGCTTACTGTGTATCTATTAGGCACACATTAATAAGTTTTTTTTTTTAAAACGACACCATAGTATCGGATTTGGGGTGGCTGCTGTGCAACCACCGCACAACACCTGCAGTGCACCATCCGAGCCGTCCGTTGTTCGGATGGACGGCTCAGATTTCATCTTGCACGCACAGCAACGAACGATTCGGATGCAAATGTGCTGAGGTGAAATCTGGGCCGTCCATCCGAGCAACGGATGGCTCGGATGGTGCACAGCAGCTGCCGTGCAGTGGCTGCACAGCAGCCACCCCGTGTCCCATAGTATCGTTTCCACCTGCCTTCTTCCGAGAGGGCGTTTCTCCCAACTGCCAACAAAACAAAGCCAACACCAAATATAGAGATCTCGGCATTCAACCCCACCGAATTTCTTACAATCACATAATCGAAAACCAGGGCACAATGGAAGAAACAACCATAGAAGAACGCGGAAGATCTCTGGCAGCTCCGATTATCCTCCTGATCGTCATCGCATTCCAATTGCTATCCAGATTCATTGAACAAAAGAAAAAGGTACTACTTTTTATCTTGCAATTGACTTTGCCGTATTCAATCATGCGTAGATTAGGGCTCGCCCAAAATTTTCTGATTTGAATTTCGTTTGGTTGGATATACGGTGATGTTGGTATCAATGGTATGACAGTTATGTCTAATTTGCATTGGTATTTGATAGAGATGTTAACGGAGTAGATTGTAATTAATTCAGAACCAGTAGCTCAACATCAACCTAGCTAGCATGTCTCGTATATCTATATAGGTGTGTATATATATTGAGAATAATTTAGGGTGTCTGGGCGATGTTATGCGCACCTCAAGTAGTCCTTCAGACGTTGCACCACTGTCTGCTAGCGAGAGGCCCATTTAAAGCCGGTCCCATGTAGACTGGTTCAATAGGTACCTACAATCAGATAACAAAGCACCGAGGTGGTTGTCATCGTGGAAAATTTGGTTGAGGTGTTGGTGAGCCACTATGTAGTCTGTTTCCACTTCAAGGTTACCAATCCCTAGGTTGAGACCAAGTTGGAGGCCGTCCCACAATCCCTATAACTCCGCAGCGAGGCTTGTGGTGAAGCCAATGTTCCTGCACAAACTGGTGACCCATTGGCCATGATGGTTCTGAAGAATGCCTCCTGCCGCAGCTAGTTCTGGATTGCCCTTAGCTGACCCATCTGTATTAAGTTTAAGAAAGGGTTCTTGGGCCTTTGCCAACCTGTAAAAAGCCACAGAGCCTTCTCCTTTGGGGACCTTTGATGACTATCCATTCCCATTCCTGGGCTTTGGTGAGGATGCTGTGAACATTGCTATTTCTTGGGATAGTACTGTTTTAGAAGATAATGTTGTTTTGTGAGACCATGTATGCCAACACGCCAGAGAAAGATAATAAGCCCAGCTGATGTTTTTAATGGAAGAGGAAAATCGACAGTTGGATTTCACCCACATATCTAGGCAAACGTTGCAGGACACGGGGCATTAGCACGACTGCCAAGAGCGCACCAAAGAGCTTTCGCCATAGGGCAACTTCACAAAACGTGGTCAATGCATTCACTAGCGTGGTTGCAAATGTGACAAGATGGGTCAGGAGATATGTTCCTCATGTGCAGAAAGGAGTTTCATTTGAAACCCAGTTGCTCAACATCAGGCTAGCTAACATGCATCTTATATATATGTACTAGATGCCCAACAAACCGTACCATGTAAAAGAGGAAAACTGAAATTAATTCCTAATGAAATCTGAGAGTGAAAGTTGAAAAGAGAGGAGAAAAAGATTTTGGTGGCAGTCCCTTTGGCTGTTTTCTCAGTAGGAAGGGGGTAGTTTGGGAAATTAAAATTGTGAGCCAGCTTCATAACCGCTGTTCACACCAACTGGAGTGTTCCATTATAATAGTAATCGATAGACATATATTCCGATAACTGAGTACGTTCGGGCTGCTTACTCACAATCGAGAGGACAAATCACACCGTCCACTTGCGAGAGACCCATTTAAAGTTGGGACAAACCCCGTATAGACTCGCCCATAAAAGTTAACGTTTCAAACATGATACCTTGGAGGGTAGGTCCAGGTATTGACCAGGCCAACACCGTGGAGTTACATATATGTGTATAAACATGAACATATATGGGTTCTTATATTGGTAGAACCTACTAGCCTGCAATTTGTTCATTCCAATTTCACTTCCTGCAGTAATAATCTAATATGGATCTTTCTATTATCCTCCCACTGGGCGGACGGTAAAACACAAAACAATCATAATTCTTACATGGAAGAGTTTTCACTGTTTGAATTCTTACATGTAAGAATTCAGATTCTATACACTTTATTGTCCGCCCATTGGGTGGACGGTAGATTAATCCATCTAATATTGTTCGTTTTCCAAAAACTATTTTTTCCTGTTTACATTTTTAATTATTATGGTGGAGGATTTCAACAGTCGTCTCATTTGTGATATGACTAAACGAATACAATAACGTTTAATCACTACAAAATGCAGTTGTTTTATATTTCCGCTTTGTTGCTTCAAATAGTTTTTGCAAGATGAGAACTCAGATATGCCGACAATGTTATCTGTTCTGACTGTTGGTTCTATACCAAGTGCTTTTTGAGACCACACCCATTGTGAGGATGTAGTAAATGTTTCGGCATCCTAGCAACAGATTGATTTCTAATGTTTGTAGTTGATACATTTACTGGTAGTTTGTGCCGCAATGTTAGAGTAACCTTAGCTATCCTATTTCTTTGGTTCTCTGCTTTTTTCTCAGAAAGCATCAAAGTCTCAGGTGGAGAACCAATTGCGCGGAGAGATTAAGCAAATGTATAAGGAGGCGAGCTCCTTGTCACAGTGAGTGATGCTAACATTCTGATTGAACATCTTTTCTTCTCAATTAAATTGCATGATAGCGAAGTTTTCTAGTTGTTCTCCACAATTCTTTGAGTTGCAAGTTTTATTATGCCCCTGGGCATGTCACAAAATCTTGAGCATGTTTTGTATCATCTCCATGATTGCACTTTGGGATTATGTGTTACTTTCTTGGTGGTATCAATTAAAAATCATGACAAATTATATGCTTTGCATTGGATATTTGGTGGGTTGAAGTTGAAGCTACAGCATTTTTCTTCTTGTGGATTGACTTATACTTTGTGACAAAGTGGCCTTTCTAATGTTGTCAACTCAACACTCCTAGAAAATAGGAATAAAAAAAAAACCCACAATGTAGTTGTCTCAAACCCCCCAGTCTCAACATAGCTAATCTGATTATATTTCAATTTTACCATATCGAGTCAATCTGTCAATGTGTGACTATCATTAGACGAATTTCATTTACCGTGAATTGTGTGATGCCACCCATTAGCCATAGCGTGCCACCATATCAAGGGTTTGGTGTTTATATTCTCCCCTATTGATCCTTTTAACGAGTCTTATTTTCTTCACAAAGAGATACTTGTTATTATGAAAGGTTTCTTTATGTTTCTTTGTTATGCAGGCCTTCCACATTTGCACAGGCAGCTAAACTTAGGAGGATGGCAGCATCTAAGGAGAAGGACCTTGCAAAACGTACGTATTTTTTATTTATTGGATGCCATTTTTATAAGGCTCTTCTAGAATTGTTTCTTTCGGTTTTTGCTCTTTTCGTCTTTTTTTCCTGATTTTATTTTCGTGTAACATAGCATCTAGGAAGTTGGTTTGGAGATAAAAGTCCGTAGTCAATCTAATAGGACTCCTTCAAATTTATAGCTTTGGTTTCTAGATTTGAGGGCAGTTCCGGTGAATCATAAGCGTATGGTTCCGGTGTTCATTTCTTTACAATTACTAGAAATCATCACGATTCACGATAGGTTGCTCCTCAAACTGTGTTTTGAGGGGCATAAAATGTTTAGGTTGGATTCGGTGAGCTCTTAGGTGGTATTAGACATGATGTTTATGGTTCAGGTGGCCAACGGCTGGAGACTTGGTGAAAGTTTCCGATTTGAGAGCATAGAGTTTTCTGAGGTTATTATGCAGGCCTAACTAAATATTAAACTAATAGGCTGTTGAGTGGGGCTTAGATATTGGTAAAAGGGATGATTCTACCTTTGAAAGGGTCTGAAGCTGGTCTTTTAGGATCTGCTAGAGGGGTCTCGTCAACTTCATTTTGATAGGTTAGAAAGGAACACGAGTGGAGTGCTCCAGGTGAGCGGTTGCCAAGGAGCAAGAGGACAATCACTCCCCGGCCATGATATCTGTTCTCAAGCCAAGAGGGTCATAGAAGGAAGAAAGTGGCTTGCAGCCAAAGGGTTACCGATGGAGAAATGTTGAGAAGGCAAGCTCTTTAAAGTCCTATGAATATGGGTGTGTTAGTGAGAGATAACCATGTGATAGGAACTTGCTGGTATTGTATTACTATTAACAGAGTTTTAGGGAGGTCGATTGACGGAGGGTGGTATGTATTGATTTGCACTTATAAGTAGTGCTGTTGCGTGGGAGCATATCTAGGGCTGAGAGAACTTCTAGCTGAAGGGGACATTGACTCGTCAAAGTGGGACCATATTTGTTTATTTACTATATTTTGTTGATGAAATGATGTTCTACGAAGTATACTGTTTAGAAAGGTGCTTTACTCATTTCTTGGTTTAGGGTTTGGGGATATTGCCCAAAACTGTCCTTTTTGCTTGTGCCTTTTGTATATACTATTACGATATGGCATGGTAATACTACACACCAATGGAGCAGGCTGCAGTAAATTGCACTTTTGATGTGCTAAATAGGACAAAAGGTATTATTAAATTGTTAACCACCAACTCATCTAAAAGCTTAAGCTTTTAGAGAGAAGGGCAACTTTATTAATTATATTCTCAACACGCCCCCTCATGTGTAGCTAGACTCTCCTCCATAAGCGGGCTAAAACACATGTAAATTTTAGTAATCATTAGGTAGGCGGTGAGGTTTGAATGCAAGATCTATTGCCTAGTTTGATACCATATTAAAAAAATTGTTGACCACCAACTCATCTAAAAGTTGAAGCTGGTAGAGATAGGGGCAATTTGTTATTTGTATTCTCAACAGGTATTACCCATTAGAGATGGTCTTGCAGGCTGACTTAAGAAGTTTTTGTTTCAAATGCCATGTTTTAGTTTTGTTGCAAGTTGCAGCCTGTTAAGTTGGCCACTGTTTGAATGTGCATAGGCTAGTAGCTTTTCAGCATGTCACCTAAAAAAGGTAGGCCACCATTGGGGACATTGAAATGTTCATTCTTCAAATGGATAGGGTTTGCACGTTATGTCAGAATATTAGCCTTTCTGAAATTTATTCCTGTTGTAGGTTGTATTCGTGCCGAACAAAGTTTTCATTAATTGGACATATATTTCCTAGTATGGACTGAAACTAAGAGCTTGATTTAACTCGCAGTTCAAGAACTGCACAGCAAGGAAATGAAATTGTCATATGATTCATACTCGAAAGGTCTCACCATATTAAAGGTGATCTTGTAGTAGTATGATGTTCAGTTTTTTTTCTTTTGTTTCATTCAACAAGGCTCTAAAGCGTTTACATGCATGGCTGACAACAGGTTTTTACATTTTTCTCGCTGATTTGTTGGTTTTGGAGGGTCCCCGTGGCTGCCATCTCTAAGCAACTTGTGGAGCCCTTTGGTAATACATTCTTGTCACTTATGTAATTTATGTCATTATGTTACCCTGCTCCCTTCACATATTTCACTTAGGGCTGCTAAATGAACCAAGCAGCTTGAGCTCGACTCGACTTTGAGCTTGTTCACAAAAAATCCAAACCAAGCTCAATCAGTTTTAATTGTTTGTTTAGAAATTCAAGCCAAGCTTGAGCATATGGGTGTTTGGCTCGTAAATTTCTTTGCTCCCCCCCCCCCCCCCCCCCCCCCCCAAAAAAAAAAGAAAAAAAAAAGAGGACCAATCCATAGATGTAGTAAAAATAGGGTTAAATTAATAAATAGCATAAAGATATAAAGTATGACCTTCCTTTCTTTAGACCACCTACCAACGACATTTCTTACTCTCTTGCGTATCTGATTGAGAAATTTTTTCAGCAAGTTATGGAAAGGGAGGGCTTCACCAAATCCTATAAAATCTTCCATGGACCAATTACTAGGGCTTAGTCCCAAAAAGCTTGATCGACTTTCACATTTCAACCCAAGCCAAGCTTATCGCAATCGGAAAAGACAAAATCTGAGCCGAGCTTGAACATGTCAAGCCTGAGCAAGTGTAAAAAGAGTTTGAGCCAAGCTTGAACAATACTGGCCTTGTTCGTTTAGTAGTTTTAGTATAGTTTAGTTTTGGAGATAGGGGTAATGAGTGGAGAGAGATAGAGAGAGAAATGAGGGTAATGATTACAAAACAAATCTAAAACTAAGCTAAAACTATGAAACGAACAAGGCCACTATGTTTGGCTTGTTTAGCTTGATTAGCACCCCTGATTCCACTTGTCCATTGATTGTAATAATGTGTACTACGGTAGGTAAATTGTGAGGCTCAACTTCTTCGTTATGATTGACGAAATACACTGATTTGTACTTCAGTTTAGTAGCCACTGTGCGCGAATGCTGGCCCGGACACCTGGTTATAAAAAAAAAAAAAGTTCAGTAGCCATTGCACTTTCTATACCAATGAAATATATATCATAGATGGTACGCTTTTGGCTAACATCCTCAGGCTTGATCATTAATGTTTGAAATGAAATTAAAAAAAAAAAAATGTTACTGCAGCATCATGATTCAGTAAAAAATCTCCTTTTGCAGGGAAGGTGTTATCTTGGAGACGAGGGAGTCATCCAAATGATAATGTTATGGTAATAAAACAGTTTCTATTTTCTTTCGGTATTATTTTCTTGTTTTACCACTAGATAAATGTTTCAAGTTGTAATCTCTCCAATTATCTGGCTGGATGGAACACTTGGCTAATCGGCTCATATGTTTTTTACAGCCAAGAACAAGTCCATCTAATGTCTGAGTTGAAAGAATACTTATAAAATGCTTAAGCCGAAAAACCAAAAATGCAGTTGTCGAATATAGGAAGCTATACCACCAAGCACGTAGCTCAGCTGGTAAGGGGCTGTGCTAGCTTAACCAAGAAATAGATATTAAAACTTGGTTGGGAGAGCTTTGCCGCCTTTGTGGTCCTACCCGGCTCGAATCCGGATTAGTCGGGGCCAATGTGGTTACCGGACACCGGATGGTCTTTACCAAAAAAAAAAAAGAATATAGGAAGCTATTAATAGGTTTATTTTGTTGTGAGGATCTTCAACTTACGAGTGCCATTTTGTCAAAAAACTTAATTAAAATCACTGGTTTCTCTTATTATCAGTTTCCAGTCCCCTTTTAATTCTCCTCTATGCAGTGGTAGTTGTGGGAAGCTATTGGGGTGATGCCCTTGTAGCCTTTGTTCCATGTACATGGGAGTATTTAGAGAGTTCACGAGTCATCGTCTTCCTTTGATCGCTACATGCTTTTCCGATCACAGATACTGAATTGATGCTGGGACGATTCTTTTCAAACTCCTCCCTTAACCCCTTCTTTAAGATAAATACGGGACAAGAGGCGACTTTTTATAACTTTTCCCCCTTAAGATCCGTGCTCCTCTTTCGACCGTAATTAATTTAACATTGAAGACTTTTAGCTCCCTGTTCTTTCTGGAAGACATAAACCCTATGTCTGTTACCTATCCTCAACAAACGTAACTCCCTGCATTCAACTCCCAGTTTCTCTCTTTTTCTCTTTCTTTTTGGTACTTCGGACATAACCAAGTTTAGAACAAACACAAAAGAAAGAAATACTAGACCCTAACGCGGCCTACTCTGAGCTTCATCAAGCACAAAATGGGTCAAAGAGGGAGGGGGATCTACACACACAACCGGCTCTTCTAAATGTTCTGCTCCTAGCCTTGCCAAATGGTCGGCATATTGGTTGGCTTGACGATAGATGTAGGGAGATAGAGGATCCTGTTCTATTAAGGAGGAGTTTCGAGTCTTCAATTATGGCACCAGAGGCACTCCTGTTTTCAGCACCTCCTTAGATTAGATTGACAGCTTCCGGGGATTCTGTTTCAATAGTCACATTGGTAATTCAACTCCCAGTTTTTCAATCACAAGGTTTTGTTCGATGGCTCATTCTTACACTCTTTGGAACTGTGTAAAAAAGACTCACAATCAGTCAAAGAAAAGGTCAACTTTCTTAAGAACCACGTGTGAAGAATCATTGCACCCCTCTCTCCCACCCCATCACCACAAATTGATTGTGTTATGCAATATAGCGGAAGACACAATGATTTTAGCAAGCCCAATCAATCTAGAAACAAGAATAGTAAAGATGAAGAACACTAGGAAATCAAGAAAACCAAGCACACAAGAACACGAGATTTACGTGGTTCACTGCACTGGCTGTGTAGCTAATCCACGAGGGGAAGGGACAAATATAATCAATAAGGATTACAATCTCCAATCTCCTCACAATGTTTCTCTCAGTCTCTCTGGGTTTCTCTCTCCAAAACAAGCTTAGAAAACCCTAAAACTAATCAAAACACACTTAAATAACTGTTGTAGGCATGCTCTGGTCCGGACCAAGACCCTGCTCCTCCGGACTAAGGATGTTGAGAGCTACAAAAGTGTTGTTTAACCGCTGGACCAAGGATAAGCTCGTCCGGACCAACACCGGACCAACTTCGAACGAGCAATGCTAGGACCTCCAAAATTGTACCGCGAGTGTTGGTTCGGATCACCATTGGCTTGGTCCGGACTAGAGATGTGCGAACCTCCATTTTGGAGCGGCACTCAACAGATTGCAACTCACCCACCTTATTAACATTATTGGTATCGGGCTGCTTTAAAATTCTTTTTGATGCATTCATTTCTTGTAACGTTGCTTCTAGTAAGATCACTCATTTGGCTCTTGGATCCATATTCACAAGGCGCAAAGATGAGTTTTGCATTGCTTGTGAACCACCAGAACCCTCCTTGATCCTTTCTTGGCACCGACTATCTAAAAGATTGGAATGGTTAAGGACAACACTGGCAGAGTGACCCGTGCAACATATGGCAAAAACCCAAAAGAAAAAAGGAAAAAAGAGGGAAAACCATAAAAGAAGTTAAGAACCCCCCGCCCCAGCAACTGGAAGAAAAAATTCTTTCAACCATGAATATAGTAGTCTTCTTCCTTGATTTTTTACACTAGCAATAGTGCCATTCCATGACATAGAGATGGCAGAGGTGATAGATTCCTTACCAGTCTTGTCAGCGTTTCCTCATTTATGTATTTCATCGGGAAGCTAGTTAACATCGTTGTGATATTTATTGTAACATTTTCCCCAATGTTTCTGGGCCTTTGTTATCATTTTGCAGTAAGTTCACTTTCAATAGAACGAAAGTGAAACCACCCAGTCCATAACTCGACTTTTGTTTTAGGGCATGTGTGATAGATCAAACAACTATTACATGCACAAACCTAGCGACAATAAGACTCTAGAATGATGATTTCTGAATGCACTAATCATTAGACTCAGCTTGCTGATTTGATTTCTATTTGACAATGTGAGGGTCCTAATAGTTTGTTTAATGCAAATGCAGGTTGGGATCATACCTTGGTTGATTTTATCTACCAGGGTCAGTAAATTTATTTGTCGAAAAGTCTTCAACTAGAGGGATTACACTGACTGAAAAAGAGGATTGGAGAAATTTTTGTAATTAGGTGAACTTATCATTGTGCTTTACCCGGATGCTGTGTACAACCATAATGTATACAGTTGAAGATTACCGTCTCGCGATAATGTTTTGTTTTGTTTTGTTTTTCGAGAGAAGTGTGCATCTTGCTAATTGTGAATGAAGTATGTAAAGAACATGTGAAATTAGTTATGGTGCACGGTGGACTTGCACTGCTTTGACATTTGATTTGCATTTTGATGTCCCTCTACATGTTTTTCCTGGGAACGGGCCCTGTAGTGAGCTGCTTACTACAACTCACGAGTAATACGAGCCGTTGATCCCTAAAATTGATGGCTCAGATGTGATTTCATTATTACCGGTAATAGTACACTTTGACCGGTAAGAGTGCATATCGAATCTGAACCATCGATTGTGGAGATCAATGGTCCCCATTACTCACTACACCCTGTAGCGAGAAATGCTCACTACAGGGCCCCATTTCTGTTTTTCCTGTACTGGGTTGAGTAGAGCACTCATAGTTGGTAAGGAAAGTGCTACATGTACAGAAGTTTATGTACAGAAAATGTACAGATCATGCTCGGGGATCCACTTTTGGGTCTCACACGAGTGATCCGAACCGTTAATTATTCTTAAAACAATTTTCCGAGGGGCCCCACAAAATTCCAGCTCAATCGGACGGTTAGAAGTGCTTGAACCAAAGTCTCACCGTTTCAATAAAAAAAAAATTGATTGAAACAGTGGGACTTTGGTTCGAGCACTTCTAACCGTCCGATTGGGCTGAAATTTTGTGGGGCCCGCCGGAAAATTGTTTTAAGAATAATGAACGGTTTGGATCACTAGTGTGGGACCCAAAAGTGGATCCCCGAGCATGATCTGTGCATTTTCTGTACATAAACCTCTGGACCCTTAAGTTTATCGAGTTGGTAATGGGATTTAGGTTGGTCTCCTCCGAGCCTCATTGAAATTCCACGGCACACCGAGCTTACTGCTACCGCCGTCACCACTCACCACCACTGCTAATTCCAATGTTTATACCAGTTGTGTTTCTCAGCAGCAAATCCAAAACCAATAACAATTCACTTCAATGACCAAAATTAATGAGTGCGCGCGGTCTCGTGCAACGCACGAGGATTAGAACTCGTATATAAAAACATGAATATCTATAGTTGGGTAAATGGCCAGCCCATGAGATATGATAATTGGTTTAATGTCAACATATTGGTGAGAATATCTTTAATGCCAACGTTTTTGAAAAGCCCAAAATGAAAATTGCATACCGGTACGGATACTTATCGGTATAGCGGTGGGATTGAAAACAGAATACCGGTTCACGGTCCGGTTCAGGTCAAGAGGGTTGAGACGGTAACGGAAAATAGAGTAGCAGCCTTTCTTTTCAAATTTTTAGCTTTATTCGTGTTAGCTAATGATTTTAAAAAATTCACAACCGTGACACCCGATTCCTGCTACTTATTGGTCGATACGCCCGCTACTGATATACTAAAACTGCGTTCATTACGTCTCCCGATACCGCTATTTAATCGACCAGGTTGAACATTAAGGGCCACTGGAAGTTTGACCGGTCATTTAACTTCAGAGTCCCGAAATTAGTCAAAAGTCGAGGTGGGCGCAAGATGGTCAGGACACCCGAATATTAAAAAAACAGAAGCATATTGCATACTCAAGAAAACAGATGAACGTATCCAAAGAATAGAAAATGCAATTTCGTTCATGTTCCCACAATTTCCCAATACCCAAAAGGAATCATAACAACCAGGAAACAAAGCCAACTGCCAGAGCATCATGACACTCAGCATAATACACATCCAAGAATTCTTATTTCGCCTTCGGGAGTACCCAAATTGGGGCAGGCCAACACAAGTTTTTTGCACCATCTTCGTAACCTGGCACATGCAATGACTCGATCAACCCATCATCTAGGCTGTAGATACCCATATCAAAATTTATTGCTTCAGACTCTGCTTGATCTAAAATATAAGGATTGTCATCCGCGAAGTAAACGATTTCCTTTATAGCCAGGAAAATCACCCGACGAAATCGACGACGATGATTTCTTCCCCAAAAACAACGAATCTCCGCCCAAATCTCTCACCTCAACCCAAGATTTACAGCTGACGTCGAGCTTGTAAACTTTGAACCCACACGTTCTAACGTTCACGTACGATCGTATATTGTTCTTGTCTTCACTGTTGTCCAAACAAAATATTCTATCAACCATTAGAAGCCCACCGGAATACTCTACCAAGTACTGCCGCCGCGTTACAGTGAATGGACCATCTCTTTCCACTTCCATGATCGGCGGAGTTCCGCTCCCATTTCACCAGTAAAAAGACCTCCATATTGATCTAAAGCATATAGTTTCCCCTTAAAGAATATAACATCTACAAAACCTAACCAACTCTCTTCATGCAAATGAACCCATTTTGTATATCCCTTTCTACAATATTTCAATTCCTCATACTTTCCATTGACGGCCACAGCCACATAGTCATCGTTGGCAGGACTTGTCGAGAAGATAATCTTATCGTCGTGCCCCGTATCGAGGAAAGAAGACCTCGGTGGAAGTTTGAGTTGAGCCCTTGTGAGTGGATTGAGGAGACATAATGAGGAGCTATCTTCACTAGTAACCACCCAACCATGGGAGGATCCAAGGATCACGAACTAGGAGAAAGCCTTAAATCACGAACTAGGAGAAAGCCTTAAATCACGCAAAACATGTAAATAACAACATACCTTTGTTCATGGGTATTTTATTTCTTATTTATAGGCGTGTTTGTTGTCCAAGGATCCTATTCACATTAGGAATCGTTTCCTATACGGGACTCGTTCCATATAACTGCAATCTTTATTTCGCAGGATTCTCTTCATGTTAAGAGTCCTTGCTCATATTAGAATTATTTTTCAATATGGAAACTCAATAGCTATCCCTTTTATTCATGAGATTCTTTCTTATCACGTTCCCGCTCCTAACCCTACTTAACTTCATAATATATATGACCATATATCTATATTTTATAATAGATATTTGTACATAGTACGTATAAAATACAAAGGAATCTTCAATATTGTGTGTGCAAAATTAAAATTTGTTAATTGGTTTATCACTTTATGAAAGTTAAAGGAAACGATGTTGCTTTATTGATTTTTACAGGATGCTATTGTTTCTATTTCGAAACTTTAGACTCGAATACGATGATTTGAAGCTAATTCTTACAATTTTATTTGGACGGAAATTAATTTTTGTTCCAATTAGGCTTCATTCTTCTTCTATTCTGTGGTTCGAGTACAGGTACACTCGGGGAAAACTCAATTCAATCGGTAGTGTCAGCTCTAAAGTTTCGGAGGCCCGAAGCGAACGCCTTGAATGGGCCCTCTATATATTCTGCATACAAATTTTTGTTCAGCAAATGAGTCTTCATAATTTTATTTGGGATCTCAAGAGCCCATAAGGATTTCCACAAATGCTAAATCTGAACCGGAAGCATATAGATGTGCCCCCCTACTGCCCGAGGTGCCGTAAGGCGCCGGAATCGGTGGAACATTTGTTTTTTCGATGCAAGAAGTCTATAGCTGTCTGGGAGCTATCGCCTTTAGCCTCCATTATTTCTGGAATCGATAAAGAGGTTTCTTTTTTCGAATGGTGGAAGTCCGTTACAGAGGCCATTTGTGATTTTCGGGATAGCCACGGTTTGGTAGCTCTCTTAGCCTCGCTGTGTGGGTTCATTTGGAAGGCACGAAACAGTGCTTACTTTGATTCGATTGTGCATCCGTGCAAGCTCATCCTGGAGAAAGCTACTGCCCTCTGTGCTGATTTTGATGGCTTGGCTACCTCCAAATCCAAACCCCAGACTATGGGCATCTCTGCCACCCCTGCTCGGTGGTTCCCTCCTCCAATGGGGTTTGTTAAGTTCAACGTCGACGGGGCTGTTAACAGGAAGGATGGACGTGTGGGAGTTGGTGTGGTCGCTCGTGATAGTCTTGGTAATTTTCTGGGTGCTTTCACGGCTGTCTTCTATGGCTATTTTTCACCCCGCACAACGGAAGCTATGGGTTTTAGGGAAGCGCTTATGTTTGCATTAAATACACGGTGTGGTTCCATCATTGTCGAAGGCGACTCAACGCAAATCGTGCATGCCCTCACTGTTCAAAATAAATCCTTCTCGGATTGCAGCTCTGTCCTTCTAGATTGTTTGCATCTTGCTTCTTCTTTCTCAGTTTGCAGATTTGTTCATGTTAATCGTTTATGTAATAAGGTTGCCCATTTGTTGGCAAAGAAAGCATTGCTGGGTGTTAGGTTAGAGCTTTGGGGGGAACCTGTCCCCTGTTGGCTTTATAATCTTGTATCCCATGAGGTCCAGTCCCTGGACCCTCCTTCTTATTAATAAAATTTCTCCCTTCTTCTGTGAAAAAAAAAAAGAGTCTTCATAAATAACCATTACAAAAAGAAATGAGTCTTCAGAAATAACCATTACAAAAAATTTACCATTTACAAAAAAAGTGTAACTTATAGTAACCCAAAAATAAATTGCAAAAAAGTGTAACTTATTATAACCCAAAAATAAACGACCATTTCATGCCATAAAATATTCCATTTGAACATTGATCTTCTTGCATTTTGCATTTTTTTGCTGTAAACGTGTTAATTAAATGATTAAATCTAGTCTAGCTTCTTCGCCATTTCTTTCTCAATGGACAATATATAGGCAACCCATTCAATATTTCCTGAGACACTATTGATCGAAGATAAGTTTTGATCATCAAAATTAGGAGTAGCGTATAGTAATATGTGGATTTTTAAACATAAAATAGTTGGATCTATATACAAATATGGGCCTAAATATTTGGGGCCCTAATATTTGGCATTTTTTTGGGTCCCAAAGGCCAGGCTTCTTGGGCTTGTGCCCAGAGACGGTGCTGTCAATCGGGAAATGAGTTTGGTGATTTGATCGACATTTTGATTGCGTATTAGGGTGGGACGGTAAATGATCCCAAGATTGAAAAACCAAATTAAATTGGTCCTCCAATTCATATCGTACCCGTTGCATCATATTGGATCTCTCCATACGCCCGGAAGTTTTCCCGGGTCCACCTCTTCATTTCCAAACATCAGAGAAGTCCGAAGAACAAAAAACAAAGAAATTCCAAAGAAACAAGCAACTTCCCAATGTTTGGTTTGATATTGAGGCCTATTTTGACTCAATAAGTCATCTAACTTATTTTTTTTTCTCTTAATTTAATTTAATTCAATTTTTATGTGTATTATTGGTGTGCTTTGACGAGAAGAATTTCTCAAGCTAAGTCCCCCTCTCCCCTTGAAATATTTTTTTTGGGTGCCGAGTGAGTATTGCTTGCCACATGATATCCATGCATGATCCGAACTGTTCAAATGTGTTTTGGATGGCCAGATTGATTCCCTGTCTCTTCTCTCACCCAACCACCCTTTCTTCTTTTTTTCTCTCTAAAATCTAGACCGTTGGATCACGTTGGAAACTGCTGAGATTGCTGAACGGATACCACATGTGCAATAGCCACCCGACACGGAAAATTTTTTCCCCTCCCTTTATTTGAGAAGATTTTCTTGTGCTTTATCGAATATAGAACGATTTCAAACGACGCCATGTACGGAGCACGAGGGTAAGTTTAGCAAAATTGTTCCTCCTTTCCTTTGAATCCTCATTGTAATTCCTCTTTTCTTTTGCTGTATTCATGTGTATTCTGTTTGATTAGGGTTTACTTGTTCCGCGTATATCCGTTATTTTGGAATTTGAATTGTCGGGTACGACTTTTGTGGTTCTTGTACTCTGCGAAATTGTGTAGATTGACAGAGACAAGGGGTTATAGATATAACTTCGAAATTCATTGTACATAAACAATAAAAATTGTATTGAGGCATCTAGCATCGTTATCGCCATAGAGTCATGATAAACTGTACAATCAGTGTGCGTATTTAGGAGTTCAATCCCAGTGGCAGTGCCAGGATTTAAATTCAGGGGTGGCACCTTAACTATATCAATGTTTTTAATGTAAAACATACAATTGTTCTAGGGTGGAAACACAGAAACTGTAATAAGTATGTGGATCGGTGACTAACTATATCAATGTTTTAAAATGTTTTTTGGACCCGGGTTTGGTACATGCACCCGTCACTAAATGACTGCCCCTGCTCAATCCCTATGTTTGGTTTGATCCTTATATCACAACCCCGTTCCTTTGATTACTAGGGAGGGATGAACCCAATCCGGAATATGAACTGTAGTGTAAAAGAAAGTTTTTACTGGATTGGTTACTAGGATACCCGATACATGGAGGCAGATTTCTATATGAAATGGTATCCTTTGTGACATTTATGTAGAGCATCATCTATTAATTTACAGGATTCTAGCAAGTGAAGCCGGTAGATAGCCTTGACTTGCCCTAGTTCTGGTCCTCTCTCTCTCTCTCTCCGTTAACCTGAAACTATATTGTTAATCTTCGCCCTTTCAGATTGAAAGATTTTCGTGCATAGCAGTACAAGAAATGTGCTATACGTCTGTAGCCTATACGAGAGTGATCCTGTCACTCAACCTATTTATGTCTCTTAACTAACTATGGTCAATGAGAAGTGATGTGCCTAGGACATGCTGAATCTTGAGGGGTAGTCAACAGACTATCAGATGTGTTTTCAGTATGTAGTGTGGGGTAAAATATGTAGTTTATTCTCGGTTCATTAGTTAAATTTTGTTGGTGGCTGAGGTTCTCTTTGCCATCTTTTGCTTTATATTATTTTGCGTTTCAGTGAGGGCGACCGTGAAAGTCACCAAATAGGGCAGTGTTTTCCTTCCGTTTTTCCCATATTAAAAAAAGGAGTGGGAGGACGTTGCAGATGTCCAGGGCAGACGCGGCTTCTTGTAAGGCTAGAAGACATCCAAATTTATGACTCAATTATGACCAACCTTTCCTTCAATGACCTTACAACGAATAAGAAATTTTCCATTGTATATTTGTATGGAGCAATCAACAAAGTCTGGTGAGATAAGCATAGGAAGAAAGGCTCCCCTCAACCAATCCTCAGCCCATTGAGAAGTGCAAAACTGTTTTGAGTTACTGCTATACAATACTTGTGCTGGCTTTTTCACGATCTTCAATATGACACCAATAGTTCGTGGTTTCACTGGTTTGTGATTTTAGTTTGTCGAAATTTGGGAGATGAGATATCAAATTCTATTCAGTGGTTCTTACCTTGTATATGTGATACATTTCCTCCTCCATCGTTTTCGTTCAAGTGTTTATTTTATGGAAATGGTAGTAATGCTTGCATGGAACCTTTTTTTGTTTAATACTGGTGTCTACCCCTGTGGTTCCAAGTTAACTACGTCCATGGAGTATCGCCTTGCCCAGAACAGCCTTTTAGATGTGGTACACTCTTGGCTCAATATTGTTACCTGGATTGTTCCCTGCTATTAGTATTTTGGCTTGTGAAATTCATCCCCGTTCGTATTTACGAGTCAAATAATCTTTTTTTGTGTGTGGATAGTCGTTTGTGATTCAAATAATCAAGGGTGAGCAATACTTGTTTGTGGTTTATCCTGTGGGCAATCTGTTGCTTGGTCTCCCTAGTAGCATTTCTGGGTTGAGGCGTAGCCACTGTTGGCCTGGGACACCCCATTGCCGGGTTTCCTCACTGCTATCAAGCTATGCTCTACTTATATTTGAGGGTTAACATAATGTGAAAAGGTGCTTTAGGAACTAATGAAGTAAAAGAGAACTTAGTATACGAAACATGGGTTGGGTTTGGTTTTATTAACAAGGTTGAGTGGGGGACTCTTTTCCCTTTTGGGTATGGTTATTGAAGGGCAATGTTGGGAGGCGGGGGGGTTACGAACGGGTACGAGGTTGGCTCAAAGAGACCGAGAATGATGGAAACAAATCCCTACTTCGCAGTGAGCAGCGGTTCAAGTGGCTTCCAGACTCATGGCTATGGCAGTGGGTATCATTCATCCACATTTCCAGTCGTTCGTCTCAGAGGGCTTCCCTTCAATTGCACAGACCTTGACATTTTCAAGTTCTTTGTTGGGCTGGACATTGTGGATGCGTTGCTGGTAAACAAGAATGGGCGCTTCTCGGGAGAGGCGTTTGTCGTCCTTGCATCATCCATGCAGGCTGAGTTAGCTCTACAGAGAGATAGACAGACCATGGGGAAGAGATATGTGGAAGTTTTCAGGTATAAGGCTAGTTTTATCTTTTGGTTTTATATACTTCTATTTTCGCGTGAATTTCAGCTTAACCTAAATCAAAATTCGATTCATCTAAACGAGAGGGATCTGAAAAGTGAAAGAAATCTTCGACCAAAAGCTAGAAAAGTTCTCTAAACACGAAAATAAGTTTAAAAAAGCTTCTTTTTTTGTACCATTTGTTAACTTTTTAAAAAAAAAGGTTCATATTTGTATTTTTATTTTCTATCCTCTTGTTGAGGTGAATTGGATCATGAAAATATTGTGATTCTTTTTTTGAATACGAGAGGCATTCCCTTGATGGCTTGGTTTATAAAATTTCTCTACTGATAAAAAAAAGTGTGGAAGTTTTCAGGTGCAAAAAGCAAGATTATTACCATGCGGTAGCTGCTGAGGTGAATTACGAAGGGATTTACGATAATGACTACCACGGAAGCTCTCCTCCGGCTAAATCCAAGAGGTTTAATGACAAGGACCAGATGGAGTACACTGAGATACTGAAACTGCGAGGCCTACCCTTTTCCGTGACTAAATCTGATATCATGGAGTTCTTTGGCGGGTTCCACCTGACAGAGGAGAAGGTTCACATTGGACGACGCCCTGATGGGAAAACAACCGGGGAGGCGTATGTAGAGTTTGCCTCAGCTGAGGAGGCTAAAAAGGCAATGGGCAAGGATAGGAAGAGTATTGGATCCCGGTACGTGGAGCTATTTCCTTCGACACCAGACGAAGCCAGACGTGCCGAGTCAAGATCACGGCAGTGATGAGGTTGGGTGATTTTGGTCCAAGTAACTAGTCCTTGTTTTCTCTGTTTTTGCTAAACTATAGCTATTTCATGTGCAAGATGCCATTACTTCTCCTGGAATGATATGGGTGACAAATACTTTTGCACATTCCCTTGTATTTTCCCATGGCATCCATACCTGATGCGTTGCAAAATAGGAAGTCGGTAGTGATGTTTTACTTGTTTGGTATTGCATATGGGTGGTGTGGAATTGAATGTTTTTTTATTGGCCAGACGGTTAGGGGTTAGTTGTCAGTAGTTACAATGGGAGTCGAGCACCTCCTCCATGAGGCCTCGGACTCAGGACCTCTCCCAACGAATCCACTCACTCTAGCACCATGTTTGGCAGCGTCATTTGCACCTGGATTTGGCCTTTCCCCCTGATTTGCAATCCCGGTCCCACTCTACTCCGCCGTTTGGCTGCAACTTCTCTCCCCCGATTTGCGTTACTGTTTTGCAATCCCGGTCCCACTGTACTCCGCCGTTTGGCTGCAACTTTTCTCCCCTGATTTGCGTTACTGTTCGGACTGTAACTCCGGGAGAACCCTGACTAGCTAACGACAGCCTCCACCCCGTCGTTACCAAATCCGGGGCGATTTGCTACTTTTCGTTCCTATTATACCCCTCCAAATCCGGGTGGTGATTTGGAGGGTTTTTGTACTTATATGTGGGTTCATACTTGTTTTAACATGTATATGTGAGACCCAAAAGCTTGCAACGGCCAACAATGGCGTTTTCCGGCGAAATTTTGAACGAGAAAACGGAAATGTCCAAGCGGCCCACGCATTTTGGGAAATGTCCAACCGGCCCATTCATTTTGGGCTATAGATTTTTTTAATTTTTTTTCATAAATATTATTCACTTTCTAATTAATAAATTTGGGGGGGGGGGGAATGAGTCAATTGCCCTCATATCCACCATCCAAATTTCTATTCTCAAAAATCCATCCAAACACCCAATATACAAATCCACCCTTTTTAGGAGGTGGACCCACCCTCATTATAAATCCACCCTCATTACAAATCCACCCAAAATCATCTCCGGCATCCAAACGAGGTGTAGGTGTTTGGTAGATCTCGCCGAGTAGGGTTCAAAAATGTAATTTTTTTGGAAATTGAATATTTACAACAAAAGATATGATAATTTTTTGAAATTTGAGAGCAGAGAGAGGAAGTAATGAATTCAAGAATTATTCAGTAGTGTTGAAATATCTTGAACTTGAAATATTGTTCCAACCATTCACCATATGCCACGTATTAATTTGTTATTAAAATCACAAAACAAGAAAAGAAAAGAAAAGAAAAGAAAGAGATAAAAGTATCAATTATGTAGTACATCACCCACGTATCATACGACAATACTCGATGAGCATTAGATAAATTTCTAATGTTGAGATGCGCACATTTGGAATTGCAGGAGTATTTTAAAAGGCAAATTCTATAGACCACCCAATGGGTGGTCTTAGTGTGCACCACGCGCCATTATAACAGTACTTTTATCACTGATTTGTTGTGCAAGTGTCAGTGGGTGTTGAATTGATTTGAGTTGCGGACCTAATTGCCCAAATTGACCTCAAGTGACTTCTATTGGCCCTTCCTCAAGTCTGCTATCCGACATATGGGATTGGGGAACAGATTATGCTCCATACGTCCCCATTTGATACTTCATTATCAAATTACGTACAATGAGATCTATCAAACAAGATCCACGTTGATAAAAAAATTATTTTTGTAAGTACATTATTTTCTAGTTTGAAAATTGCACGTAGTTTTATAGTGAACTATCAAATTCGACGAAGAGAGTACCTTTTTTTTTGCGGAAACAACTCCGCACAGAAAGTGGAACCCAAATACATTATACTTTAAAATTAATGAACGATTTGCATCACTCGGGTGAAACCCAAAAGTGGGCCTCACAAGTCATTGGTATAATATCAGCTCAATTGGATGTGCGTAAGCCCCACAAACCATAATTACAATTTCCGTGCGCTTATTTTTTGTACCCGTAGGTTTTCTACCAAATCTGCCTCCCCCCAAAAATTATGTCGCTAAAAGTCACTTTTAGAAGGGTCCTTCTGTTATCAGCCCAAAGCAAGAAAAGAAAAAAAAATACTCTAGTGTAATTTTTTTTATTTTTTATTTACCTTCACACATTTTTTTTTACACATTTTATTTTTTATTCATTTTTTTTATGAAACCCAAACAATTAAAGACGAAAAAATAAACCATGTAACTTCTTAGGACCAGACTATGCGTTCAGAACACAACACACTGAAAATGCACAGATCAAGCCGGGGACCAACTTTTGGGTCAAAAGTAATATTTTTTTGAATAAATTCGAAAATAAACCAATTTCTTGGTTTAATTTTGGTTTTATTAAAAAAAAATTAGTTTCGAACATAATTTTATACTCTTTGGATTCGTCTCAACCATAAAAACTTGACGCAAAACTAATAAATATAAAAAAAAAATTAAATAAAGACAAAACGAAAAAATGAAAAAACCATTTTTTTCTTTTTTGCCAAAGGAGTTATAAGGTGGGAAGTTTTTCTACCGTTCCCCAGTCAAAGAAAGTGCAAGTCGAAGTCTCTTAAAAAAAAAAAAAAAAAGTGCAAGTTGAAGGTTAATATTGTCATTTAGCAAAATAGAGGACAACCATCATATCAATTTGAAAAGTTTGTTGCATTGCAGAGTACGTACTTATTAAGACCGGTGAAGGGAACAAAATACTATTTTAATAGACTTTTAAATACCCATTGGGTGGTACCTACCAAAACCCTTTCTTCGTTTTTGTTCTTGGAGTTTTTATGGATTTGTATTCTTAAATTGTCTAATTTGAAATCCATTGGGCTGAGTTTCCTAAACGATTTTATCAAAGATAAAATCACCCTTGATTTTATCAAATGAGGTGGAGGGTTGATAAAATTTCAGTCTTTTTGAATGCAAATCAAGGGATAATTTTTTCAAATTTTGATAAATTTTTGTGGAAAACTAGACCTAAATTAGATACACTACCTACTTTATGCTAAATGATTGGCTAGTATTATTATTTATTTTGCCAATTCTTTTACTCCTTTGCTCTTACAAATGGTTGTTGAAATCGGTATGGTACTGCCACTATTGGACTTCGTTAGAGTTTGGAGATTTTTTTATTTATTTTTAGATAAAGAAATAGAAATATCATTAAATCACAACCTGAGAACAGAGTCGCAAGATAAAGAGATAGAGTTTGGAGATTTGATACCTCTAATACTTCTATTGCGATAGGGTGGGACAGTAAATGATTCCAAATTGAAAAACGAGACAGTATTGACCCTCCAATTCATATCTTATCCGTTGCATCATGTCGGATCTCCCTAGACGACAAAAGTTGTAAGTGGAAAATAAAAAATTTGAACCTGTCCTCAAGTTGGGCGTCCTTTCAAGTGAAAATCACGTAGTAACATTTCTTTCCTAAGGTTGACATTTCCCCCACTTAGCTTACGTCAATGGGTCCACCTCTATATTTCCAATTTTCCATACATCCAAGAAGTCCAAAGAACAAAAAAAAAAGAGAAAAAAAAGAAAGAAAGAGAAGAAGTCGTCCAAAGAAACAAGCAACTTCCACAATGTTTGGTTTGATATACTGTACTAGAATATTGGATGTTTGGGCCCACTGGCCCCATTGAACTGTGTGTTGAAATGGATCACAGCTTCCTGGATCCTACTTATTAGGGCTGTTCAGCGGATCATCCGATCCGCTAATCCAACCAATCCGAATCGATCCGAACCATCCGTTGATCCATCCGTGAATATTCGGTTCGGTTCCGGATCAAAAATTTATTATCTGGCGGTTCCGGATCCGGATCGGATTGGATCCGCTTGATCCGCTCAATAATCCTTCTTTAATCTGTCAAATCTACTCAATCCGACCTGATCCGATCCGATCCGTAACCATCCCTGAATGTTTGGTTCGGTTCCGGATCTTAAAAACCATAATCCGCTCTGAGCGGATCGGATCGGATCCGTATCCGATCCGTCCGGATCCGATCCGTGAACACCCCTACTACTTATATATGTATGTTGGATGGTGATATGCATGTGCATGCGGCCACTTTTGACACTAGTTTTTTCTTTTGGTAATACTAAAGAGTGTCCCGGATCAGTTTGCTCGCATATTAGATTAATCCCTACGACTCTTCCCATAGCTTTTTTTACGTTTACACGTGGGTGAAATGACCCCAAGAGTGAGTTACTAGCAAAAAGAATCAAACATGAGAATTTAGCAGACAACAAACTTTTAATTACACTGCCAACCCCTTAGGGTTATTTCCACATTAATAGTATTCAAAACCAAATTGGCTAATCGAAAAACCAAATTAAAAACAATAATGCTATGTGTACATCACACTTGCACACCAAGCGGATGAAGAGAAACTCATCATTACCAAATTTAAAATGGTACTAAAAGAGTGAAGAGAGGAGCATACTTCGCTTCCCAATGTACTGTCAAGTCTCTTCTGCTCCTCCCCATGAGCGTACATAACTTGTCAGCGATGAATGTACTCCTCATTTTTAAATACTATTATGTAAAATATTTGGGGTCGACTCTAGTTGGGTTAAACTGGAGTCCTGCTAGATGGCACTGTAGGGCGCATCCGAATCGTTTATTTTCGCAATTGATAGTCTGAATTTAAATAAATTTTTTATTTATTTATCAGGAAGTCATTCATTCATTTCATAAGATTTCAAACACAATACAGGGGTAAACCCTAACTACCAAAATAAGACACGAGCATAAAAAAAATATGACTAAAGACCAAAAGTTATGCAATTGTATACAACTTTTTTTTTATCTCAAAACTAAAAATTAAACAATATCTTTACGAAAAATACTACGGATACATACCATCGAAAAAAATATGACTAAAGACAAAAAGTTACGCAACTGTGTACAAATTTTTTTATTATCTCAAAACTAAAAATTACTACAATATCTTTACGAAAAATACTATGGATACATACCATCAAAAAACTATGTATGATACGTACAAAATAATTTAAAATTTGTCTGTGTAGGTCTATTTCCCCCTTGTTTTTTTGACAATCTCTTAAGCATGACCATAGACCATAGTAATCTGTATCCCTTAGTTTTGGGATGGCAATTTGTTCCAAACTCGATAGATAATTGTCTCACCCCGCTCATAAAGAGGTACGTGGTTTCTCGGATTTCCCCCCAATAGTAGCCGGTGTAGGGCGTTTCAAAAAAATTCTGCTTGAGTATGGAGAAAGTATAGTTTTGTAATCTACAATCTAAATATCCATACCCGCTCCAAACCCAGCTTAATAATATATATGACCATATATTCTACTATATTTTATAGATATTACATAGTTCGTATAAAACACAGGAATCTTCAATATCATGTGTATGCAAAATTAAAATTTGTTAATTGGTTTCACTTTATGAAAGTTAAAAAAAATGATGTTGCTTTATTGATTTTTGTAGAATACTATTGTTTCTATTTCAAAACTTTAGACTCGAACACGATGATGTGAAGCTAATTTTTATTCATACCGATATTAATTTTGTTGCAATTATGCTTCATTCTTCTTCTATTCCGTGGTTCGATCAATACGGGTACACTCGAGGAGAACTCGATTCAATCGGGAGACGAGTTTTGGTGATTTGATCAATATTTCTATTGCGAATTAGAATGGGACAGTAAATGATTCCAAAATTGAAAAACGAGACAGATTAGTCTTCCAATTTTTATCCTACCCATTATATCATATTGGATAAAAATAGAAAATTCAAACCCCTCCTCACGTTGGGCGTCCTTTCAAGTGAAAATCACGTAGTACCATTTTTTCCTAAGGTTGACATTTCCCCCCTCCTTAACTTACGTCAATGGGTCCACCTCTACATTTCCATACATCAAAGAAGTTCAAATGTTTGTGCTAGTGGGCCCCATTCAAATGTTTGTGGAAATTGATCGCAATTAACCTTCCTAGATCCTTCTTATAACTAATTTCTAAGATTTTCCCGCAATGTATGTATCTGTTGGATGGTGATATGCATATCCATGCTGCCACTTTTGACGGGTCTAGTGCCCCTATAGTGAGACCATCCGGCCGTCCATCTCAACAATGAATGGCTCGGATCATTTAGAGTTTGGATTAAATCCGAACCGTCGGTGTCGAGATGGACGACCGGATTGGCATCACTACAAGGCCAACAAATCCACTTTTGACACTAGTTTTCCTTTTGGTACTAACAAAGAGTGTTCCGGACTAGCTTGTTCGCACATAGGATTAATTTACAACTGCTCTCATAGCTCTCTCTACGTTTACATGTAAGGTGGAGTGACCCCAAAAGTTATAAGAAAAATTAAACTGCGATCTTAGTAGAGGGCAAACTTCTCATTACACTGCCAACCCCTTAGGGTTCTTTCCACATTAATTTTCAAAACCAGTCCACAGGAAACAATTGATACACAATGATTAATGGTGGTTTCCCATCCACCTTTCCCTGACTTGATAAAAAAGTGAACAAAAAGTTGCAAGCGATAAGAAGCCGAGTGAGATAGAAATTGACAAATTGGCTAATCAAAATATTAAAAATAGAACAACAAAAGCTTCGAAATGGCCATGGAAACCGAGTAAGCTCATGCATGCACCTTGGTTTTTGAGTCGTGAATCACGTTTTAGAGTTGATTATGGGAGTGTTTTCACGGGCGGAGCTAGGAACTTCGTTTGGGAGGAGCAAAATTGGGCAGAACTGTGTGGAGCAGTTTGCCACGTGTCATCCTTGATATTAAAGTTTTTATTTAAAATTAAAATAACTTGATTAAGTCCTTATTTGTATTTGAATTATTTTTATTTTTTGTACAGGTGATGTAACATTAGGGATTACGAAGTAAATGGTTTTGCGAATTGCTTTTATTTGAAGACCACAAAAGAGATAAAACAAGCCTCTTTTTTTAATAACAAAAACAAATGTCTCCAATAAAATACAGTTATATGATTTTATACTTTTTTCTTCGTACTGTCACATGTTGTGCAGAAGCGTGAACAAACACAGAAAACGGATGCGATTTACGCTATGTAATTGAATAAACCAGAGAAGAGAGGGAGAGAAAGAGCAATCACAAAGAACAGAGAGATTTTACGTGGTTCGGCAATGAATACCTACTACACGGGCAATCAGATGATTGGGGTTTTACTAATCAGAAGAGAATCAGATGCCTGAAGGCTACAGATGAGCTCACAGAGTTTCTCTCTCTTTGCCTCTCACAGAAAACCAGATGTGAAAGCAATACCATACAAGAAAACCCTAAAAAAAACACTTATAGGGCTGTTGTACGTCGCCCGAGGTCCATACCAAACCCCCGCGGGTCCGGACCTAGCTTCCCCGCGCCAAAACATGCAACCAGGACCCTTGGTCCGGACCTAACTTTTCCAAGGTCCGGACCAACACTGCTGCAAGGTAGAAAAATGCTCAGAATTGCTTGGTCCGGACCCGAGAAGGCGAGAAGCCTTGGTCTGGACCAGAGATGCTGCGAATGTGGAAGTCGAGCCAAAAACCAACATCACAAACATCGTAGCAATGTAAGTGGCCGGACTCCCATCGAATAACGACATCCCTAATCCAAATTCTGATTCCACTGCCGATTGTTGTTGGCAATTAAGAAAATATATCACCGACTTTACACAATTAGGATGCGAAAAAATGTATCATTTTTTTTCCTTCTACTAAAAAAATTACATAATTCAAGTTCCATTTATAGTAAAAAGGGTATGGAAAATAAACATTAACCCTTAAAACATTTTCCTGCACAATTGGTGAAATTAGATCCACATAAGCCCTCTCTACAGTTTGTGGATAATTTATAGTTGTTGTTGGAAGTTTTTTTTTTCAAAACCAGCACACAGGAAACAATTGATACACAATGATTAATGATTAATGGAGGTTTCCCATCCACCTTTCCTGGCTTGCTAAAAAAGTGAACAAAAAGTTGCCAAGCGATAAGAAGCCGAGTGAGATAGAAATTGACAAATTGGCTAATCAAAAAATTAAAAATAGAACAACAAAAGGCTTCGAAATGGCCATGGAAACCGAGTAAGCTCGTGCATGCACCTTTATTTTTGAGTCGTGAATCACGTTTTAGCTTGGATTCAGATGTCAACTGATATTTTACAGGAATATTTTTTAACAAATATGGACCATTAAAAACACTTTTGGTTATGTCGGATCGTGCTCTTCAACCCTGTTGGTGATATTACAATAATAAACACCAAAAATTAAAATTACAATGGACAAATTAACAAGCTGAGGCACGGAAATCTCGCTCTCTTTAATGAGATTCAAGCCCTCTACGGTAATAAACCGGTGCAATAGAAAATCTTTGGCTTGTCCCCTCCAGGATACAACATCCCGATAATTTATCGTGTGGTTCGAACCTACTATGCACAAGTAGGAGAACCCAAAGCTCCACCAAATAAAAACCCTTACACTTTAAGCAACCTTGGGCATTACGGAAATGAAGTTTTTTCCACAATCAAGTTAATGCATGGGCAGTGTGAAAATGAACTTAATTTCCAACCAAGACTTGACTAAATGTATCCAGACTCCATAAGCAGCCTTGGGCATTACGGAAATGAAGTTTTTTCCACAATCAAGTTAATGCTCTATTAATGCTATTGTCCTATTTATGCATGTATCATATCCAAGCATATCTCATCTCAAAAATGATTGTGACACAAACTTTGTGCCACAACCAACCACAACCCCACTCACATGGGGTGTGGGTCCCACATGGGCCCCACGTGCGGGGTAAATGATTGTGACACAAACTTTGTGCCACAACCCCACTCACATAGGGTGTGGGTCCCACATGAGCACCACATACGGGCCCCACACCCCATGTGAGTGGGGCTGTGGTTGGTTGTGGCACAAAGTTTGTGTCACTATCATTATTCCAAAAAATACTTTCAGCCAATAATAGGTTCAAAATTTATACAACAAAATTTAATATTAAAATATCACAAAAATCCAACAAACCCTGTAGTGCATTCCGCACTATATTGTCCCCGAATTCCAAGACAAGAACTATGTTGAATGTTGATTAATTGTTGGCCATTGGGGTTGCAACGGCACCAGCTTAATTCTGACCTAGTCCTGTTTTTGTTAGTTCTACATCAAGGTATGACTTTTTCAATTTAACATATTGACACCCCAAATAATAGCAACACGTCTTTGAGCATTTTGATAGGCATAGTCTTCCCTGTAACTCACACTATCTTATTATTATTATTATTTTTGGAATTTTCAACAGATTATATTCGACAGAAACAAGAATGGTCCAATTGGCCCAAATTACAGAGATCGTAACAAGTACAATTAAGGGAATTGGGACAATACAACGGCATTGGCTTACACAAAACGGATTATTGTTTATCTAAAGATTTATTTCACAAATATAAAGCATATCAAACTGGAAATACCCACACGCGGGTGGAGAGATTCAAAACAAAGTTAACGGTCACTATAGCACTAACCCAGCTAATAACCCTATTAAGGGAAGAGATTCGAACTCCCGACCTCTTAGTGAAAAGAGTCCTGACTATCTGAGCTAGCTTCAATTGGTTATCTAAACCTGTTTCTGCATTAGAAGTTTCGGCAGCTATTATTGCTTGGATTTGTAATTTGTGATTGCTATTAGACAAGATCTATGGAGGAATGTGATTGTGTTTAAGAGAGGTGAGAGTAGGAGGAGGTCCCGCTTATTGAGGGATTGAACTGTTATTTGTAATGCCCTTTCGAACTCATCAGAGACGGGCGCCAGACTCTTGCATAACTCAAATAATTTCACTAATTGTTGTGATTTTTCAGGTTAATTTGAAAAAATCCTATATAGGATTGGCCCTTACTATTCCCTTGGGTTAAAAAAAATATCATAAAAAAATCGACATGTGTGTGGAAAAAATCGCCAAATGCGCATTACTTTATAGAAATTAATCTGGAAATTGGTTTTTGCACTCTGCAATTTACCGTCTGCACTCCGAAAAAGTACTGCGAAAATCAATTACATATAGGGATTGATTTCCCCACTCTGCTTTTGAAGTGCGGATCGGTGGCGGCTCCGGAAATTTTTAATAGGGTGTTCATAAATTACTTCAACTCTATTAGCTCTATTAATAGTAATTTGTGTACAAATCTCATATGAGTTTCAATAGTGTGATCGAAAAACATAAAAATACATAAGATTTTAAAATTGTCCTAGACGAGTTTTTCTATGCATAAGCATTTAGTATTATATGATGTAGCTCCGTAAGAGTTTATTATTAGTCTAATAGGGTTAGGAATCATAAAAAGTGTAGTAAAATATTAATTTGCTAACACTACTTGTGGTCAAATTTAAGTATTTTATAGAGTTTTTGATATGTTAATGTGCCTTAAAAAATATTAAAGGTGCTTCGGAAACTGTGTTTTTTTTGTCCTCTTCTTCCCTTATTCACAACCCAATGAGTTGTTATTAGCATTTCCCTGTTTGTAATCTAATAAATTGAAGATAGATTACGAATGAGTGAACTTGGAATGGGTGTTCAAAGAAAGAAAAATAGTGACTTGAGTGTTCAACACGTAGTGAAGTACGATAAAATTAGTTGCACGGAACTAGCCTATGAATAGATATGTATACAAAATTCTTAGTTAGAGCAAGTCCAATGAGGCGGTCATATATATGACCACTGTGTCATAAATGTAGCGCCGCCAGTGGTGCAAATAGCAAACTGGGGAGTGCGAAAATAGTAAAAATCCTATGTTGATGTGCGTAGGAAGACTTTCGATCCGTTTTTCAAAAAGGCAATAGCAACCAAGCATTCTAGAAAGTTCCATTTTTTTAGTTGATAGTTAGAGCAAGCAACCGAGCATGACTACAGAAATTTTCATTTTCTTAGTTAGAGCAAGTCTATTGGTATAGAAATGGCCAAAATTCCAAAATTGGTATCCCGATGGTGTACCCATTTTGCCCCTATAATAGCTGGATGTAGCCATTCATCTTGCCATTTTCACCCCCCCACACACACAAAAAAAACCCAGCAAATTAGGGTGTTCATGTGAAACTCAACGGCGTGTGTGTTTGCACGTGAGAAAGAGAGAGGGAGAGAGAGAAAGTAATCGTTGTTGGAGCCTGGGCCATTGATATCGCCGTCGTTGGATTGGCTGATGTTTTGCTAGAGCCATTTATTTAACTTAAAACAATTTGCAAGTGTGTGGAAAAACATTTAGATTGTTGCACAAAACTAGTGATCTAGTGATCACTGCACAAAAACACATGCGAACAATGAGGGCTGGTATAGTCCCAGAATTTAAACCCAGAAAATACCCCATAAAATGCATCCAACGGGTGATATGGATGCATTTTATGGGGTATTTTCTGGGTTTAAATTCTGAGATCAAACCCCGCGAACAATAGGTTAAGTTTTTGCATTGCTTTGGCAAAAAATAAACCAAAAATCAACCATATTATAAAAATATTTAAAAAATGGTTTATTTTTTGTCTTTATTTAAAATAATTTGGCATTTGTTAGTTTTGCTTCAATTTTTGTGGGATCATTGGTTCGTCTTGACGAGAGAAATCTAAAGAGTTAAAAATATTTATTTTTGAATAAAGGCAAAAATATTTTTTTTTACTCTTTATATTCCTCTTGTATAGACGAATCAATAATTTCAAAAAAAAAAATCGACGCAAACTAACAAATGTAATTTTTTTGAATAAAGAAAAAAAAAATTGCCAAAGCACCCGAGTCGATAAATAGTTGCACATGCACAAGATCTCCCATTTTTCAACAAGAGAAAATAAAGCTAGTTGATGTAAGTCAGTGGAAGACAAGATAAAAAATAAAAGAAATGATTTTAACACTCTCTTTTTATCCTTTCATTATTTTTTTTTTGGTTTTTATTCACTTGAAATTGTCAGATTGTCTTTCATTTGGAAAAAATGATTCAAGAAGTAAGAGTAGTTTAGTAATTTCAACATAAATAAAATAAAAAAAGTGTCAATGAATAAAAGATGAGTGTCAAAATCATTTCTCTAAAAATAAAACTTTCGCAAAAATTAGAATTACGGAGTACTGTATTTTAAAATTTTTTTTTTTGTTGACAAAATGTCAACCTTTCATTGTCATAAAATAGCAACGTCTCGAGTCATTTTGCAAAAAACTCATAATACAGTGCAAGATAACCTCCGTCGGGTCCACCAGGCCATTGAAATGGCCGGTGCGGCGACTTATTCCAGGAAATTCCCGCGTAACTCCCCGTTGACGTTTACTCCTACAGAATAGGTGTGGGAATGATTTGAGTGGAAAACTTCAAACTACGCACACCACTATATATAATTGGAAACAGAAAAGCCACTGGCCAAACCACGTTACAGTACCAATCAGAAATCAGAAAACCAAAAAGCCATTTTCAGGGGAAGGTAGCACCTATACAGCGAACCCTTTCCACAAATCACTCTCTCCCTGAAATTGTCAAGGTAGGTTTAGGCTAAGGCCCTATTTGATGTTGTTGTTTTTCTCAAAATAGAATCAAGAATTGAGAAACGCAGAGGTGTGTGTACATGGGAAATTGCCTCGGTTTTCCGGCTGCTGATCCTAACCGCAGTAAAGCTCCTTCCACTCCAGGTACATACATTAACAACTCAAAAAACAAAAAAAAATCTCTTTCTAATGGGTCTTTTGATTTGAGTTTCGTATACCCTTTTACCAAATTTTTGCTTTGCATCGGTTTCGAATTTCGATTTTGCTACTGGTGTCTGGAAGACTGGAACCCATATATTGTCTGGTTTTTTTTTGTGTTTTCTTCTTAAGTGTTCTGTTCGCTCTATTTGTTGGATTTTCTTTGCATGCCATCTGTTTGACTTTTGGTATCATCATCATCAATTAGAAGCCTTAATTTTTCTTTCCCGCTTAATTGGGATAAAACTGATTGAGCCAAAAATTTGAGTAAAAAATTGTCTAAATCCCCGATTCGAGTAGGTTGATCTCCAATGGAAAAATCCATTTTCACCCAAAATTTATTTTTTCAAATTACGGATGACATTTATGTAAATAAGTGAGATGATAGAATCAACTCCGGCGAGGATCAGCAGGTCCGGCGAAGGTCCGGCAACCCTTTCGAAGCTCCGGCGACCCTCCAGCAGCTCCGGCGAAGTTTCTGCCTCAAATCGGAAAAGCCAGCGAAGCTCTCGCATCAAATTGAAAGATCTGGTGAAGCTCCGACATCATTTCAAGGGCATCATATTGAGACGACTGGCGAAACATCAGCGAAGCAAGGTAGACGTCGAAAAAAATGGGTAAAAGTTTGGGGTGTGCCCAAAATAGATAAAGAAACGGGTAAAATCCCAAAATGGGTCAAGGTTTGGGTAAAGATTGGAGATGGGTTTTTGATGATTTTGCCCAAATTTTGGGTTTAGGTCTTGCAATGCGTCAAGATTGGAGATGCTCTTACTCGCTCACTATTTTTGTTATTTAGTTCTGTTCTTTAGTAAATTGAGTGACAAATTCATGGTCAAATAGTCATTTTGTTGGTTTTTTTTCTTCTTATCAGGAAAAGCTAGCCCTTATGCCAACGGTGGCACAGTCTCGGCGTCGAGCAGCAGTGCCAGCCAAAGCCAGTTTTCAGGTGCGGCGAGCGAAGATACATGTGTAGATGGGGAAATTTTGCCCACCCCCAATTTGAAGGTCTTCAGTTTTGGGGATTTGAAGAATGCCACCGGAAGTTTCAGGTCAGGTACAGTATTGGGTGTGGGTGGGTTTGGAACTGTGTATAAGGGATTTGTGGAGGAGAAAACTCTTGCACCAACCAAGTTTGGGAGTGGAATGATTGTTGCTATCAAGAAACTGAACCCTGAAAGTATGCAGGGGTTTCAAGAATGGCAGGTAATAAAATTGTTTGAATTTCCAATTCTAAAAGCATTCAGTAAGTCATTTTTACATATTTACTCTTTCATTTTTTGGTATATGTATCAATATTTGGTGAATACAAAGTTAATGACGTTGTTTTTGTGGATAATAAAGATGAAACATGACATATGGGTATGAAAAAGGAGAATGACATAATTGTTTTCCTAACAATAAAATGGAGGGAAGCTATGGAACGCTTTTTTAGGTTCGACATTGGGTGTTGTAAGGGATTGGTGGTCTTATTCAAGTGGATGGCAAGTGCGACAATAAGGAGCTCGGGAAAATGTGAAAAAAATAGAGAAAATATTTACAAGGAAAGTTGAAGCACCGATAGCATCCAATTTCTGTTTTTCTCAATTAACATTTGTTTTTTGTGAAGGTATTTTGTCATGCAAAGTTTATGTAGCTCTAGTATGTTATGCATCTGAAATTTTAAGGAGTAATGGACTTAAAGCTTAAAGTTGATAGTTGGCTATTGCTATAATTGACTAGGATGCCTTGTGTGCAATTTCCAAAATTATGGGGAGCTTTTACGCCTGATGTCTGCAGTGCAGGGTAATATTGGAATGCCCTTTTAATGATAGTTGTGACGTTTAACTGCATTTGCTATAGTTGACTGTGAAATTTTGGGTTTTCATTAGGACTGATATTAGGCTTTGGATGTGACTTGGGGCCTCTTGACTGAAATGTACATTGTCTAGAAATGCACATTGGACTTTTAGTGGAAATGTAGAATCTGTTCACTTTGGATAGATTAATGAGAACACACAATAAGGGGGAGTGATTGCTTGGTTTCTACAACTGAGAGTTCAAATGGGTAGGCCTGCCAGACAAGATCATTTTAGCTCTAAGTTCTGTGAACATACATAGGGAAATAAAATAACCCAAATTAGGTCTACCCAAATCTGGGACGGGCCACGAATACTAAAAGCCCTAGTGCTGCCTCTCTTTTTTCATATTTGAGAGTGATGCTTGGACTATTTATTGATTCTAGATGGCAAAACGATGTACTTAGGGAACGCTTATGGCAAAATGGCATCTTAGTTTAGTTGTTGATCCAGCTAATATATTTGTGAGATTTCTACCTTTTCTTGATGACCTATGTTTCTTCATTTGAAACTGCAGTCAGAAGTGAACTTTCTGGGGAGGCTATGTCATCCGAACTTAGTAAAGCTGTTGGGATACTGCTGGGAGGATCAAGAGCTTCTACTTGTATACGAATTTATGCAGAAGGGAAGCTTGGAAAACCATCTTTTTGGAAGTAAGAACTTGAGGATCAAATACACCAAAAGATCAGAAGAAAATGCTGTGCTGTTGTTTTATAGCACTGATTTCGGGAATTTTGGGTTGTGCAGGGGTTCCTTCCATCGAACCACTTTCTTGGGACATACGGCTCAAAATAGCTATTGATGCAGCAAGGGGGCTTGCTTTCTTGCACGGTTCAGATGTGAAAGTCATTTATAGGGACTTCAAAGCATCTAACATACTGCTTGATGGGGTGAGTTTTATGTGATCATGCTTTGTTTTGTAAAAATTGTTGTTTACAAAATACCACGCATCTGGAAATTAAAACATGTCTGGTTGTTTTCTTTTTCTGTAACATTTTAACAATTTCTTTAAAAATCTATAGGAACAACGAGTAATGGTTTGGTTTCAATTGATCTCAAAATATGGTTTCGCTTTCACCCTCTCCTCCATCCTCAATCCCCTCCAGCCACCACCCCAAGCCACCACCTTTGGCCACTCCCGACCTCATTAGTTAAGTGTGTAATTTTCTACTTTAATCTTTAAACTAAGGAGAGTATTGTTCACTTCCTATTTCTAGGATACAGGGGCTGTCGGGGCTGTCCTTTTTTGATCTTTCCTGGTAGTTCGAAAAACATGGTGCACCAAGTACCAACATTAATCAATTACGTAGATTCTTATCCTGAAATGAATAAAAAAGCATGCATGGGAAATAATATAGCTGTGTTCTTTTCTTTCCAACATCAAATTCTAAATTCTGAGACCTTTAAGGCTTTGTTTGTTTCTCTTTATCTTTTTTGTTTCAGAATTACAATGCAAAAATTTCAGATTTCGGCATAGCAAAGTTGGGGCCTTCAGGTGCAGATTCGCACGTGACAACAAGAATCATGGGAACACAAGGTTATGCTGCTCCAGAATATGTCGCAACAGGTGATTAGTTTTCTCTGTAACTCTCCATTTGCTATGATATTGATTGTAAGTACCTAAACCCATGAAATAGAAACATACAAAACCTTTATGCAAAATAATGTAATGAGTTTGGAACAAAGAAAATGTGTCTTTCCTATCAAATGCCGTCGCCGCATCATTCTCGTGAAGTCTTCATATTTCTCATATCAATGGGCCATTTTGCAACAGGGCATTTATACGTGAAAAGCGACGTCTATGGTTTTGGCGTCGTGCTGCTGGAGCTTTTAACGGGTTTACGGGCACTTGATATGAAACGGCCCAGTGGGAAGCAAAATCTGGTTGATTGGGCGAGACCCCTTCTCCCCCACAAAAGCAAGCTCAATTTGCTTATGGATGCGCATTTAGAAGGACAGTATTCTTCAAAGGCAGCGTTACTCGCTACTCAACTCACCCTACGCTGCCTAGAATCAGATCCGAGAAAGCGGCCTTCCATGAAAGAAGTTTTAGAGGTCTTAGAACGGATGGTAGCTATCGAGGGTAAATCTAAAGCACTGTTAAAATCTTCTAGATATTCTAAATCCCATCATCGTCCCGATCATCATCATCATCATGGAAACGAACAGGAACGTGGAGATGGTCATGGACACGGACATCGAAATGGAAATCAATCTACCACCCGAGCAAACAACATCGAGCAGGAAAACAACCCTATCTAGTGAGGTAATAAAGGTGACTAAATTGTATCAACAGATGCATCTTCCACAAAGATTATTATGTGCCTTTTTAAATCTTGCTTACGAAATTGTTGTCAAATCATTGTTTCATTTGTTGTAATTCTTTCGTCACGATTTTTGTACTGGCGGGTTGCCAAATGTATTTACTTTTGATGATTGTGTTGTACACTAGGAAGGAACTCTGATTTTGTCCAAGATATACTTGTGAAAGGAGGCAGAAATTTAAGTTCTTGTTCGTCGATATGTATTAGTAAATCGATGTTTCGAATTTATACGAGTCAGTTTGAAACAAGGTGTCATAAATTGTACGTCCTTTTATTTTTGATAGATGAAATGCAAATGGAACGCTGCTACGTGCACAGATGCACGTGCACAGACGGCGTACCGACGGCGTCGTGGGTCCCATCCGGATTTTTTGAATGAAAAGGGGTGATTTTGGATCGAGCTCATACAGCCGTCCGATTGCCTCGATTCCCGCGTGGCCCCACTCGGAATTTGATTTTGAGAAGGATGAACGGCTCGGATCGACCAGATGGGACCCACGACGGCGTCGGCGACGCCGTCGGTACGCCGTCTGTGCACGTGCATCTGTCCCCTTATCTTTACTGATGCAAATGTCATTGATTTGGGCCGTCCAGTCATTAATAACTTGACTATTTTTTCATAATAGTAAGGGAATTGATATTGACACTTCCCATTTTGATATTAACACTTTTTTTTTCCCTCTATTAGTTGAAATTACTAAACCACCCTTGTACTTTATAATTACATTTATCTTTGGCTTTGTAATTACAAGGGTTGTTTAGTAACTTCACCTAATAGGGACAAAACATGGAGTGCCAATATCAAAATGGGGAGTGGCAATATCAATCCCCAATAGTAAATAGAAAGAACACTTGTAAGGAGAAATTTTTCAGTGCCGGGAGGGTACCACATGGTACCCCCTCGGAGCATCTAGGTCGTCTATTTTGACTTTGTGCGGTCCGGATTCGAAGAGAGAGAGAGAGAGAGAGAGAGAGAGAGAGAGGAGAGTGTTATGATCTCGGCCGTCCAAAAGTGTATTGAACGGCTGAGATCAAAACACTCGGCCACGTGGTACCCGGTAGGTACCCAAACATTGCATCCAAGCGGTCCAAAAGTGTATTGGACGGCCGAGATCAAAACACTCTCTCTCCTCATTCTCTCTCCGAATCCGGACCGCACAAAGCCAAAATGGACGGCCTAGATGCGCCGAGGGGTACCACGTGGTACCCTCCCGGCACTGAAAAATTTCTCCTTGTACGGAGTCTTGGCGCGAAAATGAACAAGCGTAGCTGGACAAAAAGATAAGATCCTTGATAGGAGTATATGTTATTGTCAAACTGTTGGCTTATGTTTATTTTGGTTTGGGGTGCTCCGGTGCCGTTTTATGTTTATTTTGTGGTGTATTCCATCCAAATCACATGGATAACCCGATTGTCGGGGGTTTTTACCCTTTGATGGGCTCCGATTTGGGGTTTTGTAGTCCTTTGGGTAGTTTTTGAGTAATCAAAAATTCTGAGTTCGTTCAAAAAAAAAAAAAAAACTGTTGGCTTATGTTGTGAATTGAGTTATGCCCGAATATTCCTTGGCTCTGCAAATGGACTTTTTCAAATATTCGACATAAAGTCCATCCCTCAAAGCCACCTTGGCTGTAGATTCAATTCAATGGTCCAAGAATTGGATGATTAATTCCACCAAAAAAATAGAATAAAAATTGGATGATTAATTTACCAATTCACGGGGGGAAGAAGTCGACAAAGAAACCTCAGAAAGAGTGCACGTAAATGACTTGGAAAAAATGTGTTTTTAATTTGGAAAGTTTTCCCCCTTTCAAAAAAGGGAAAAACATTAATGGCATGATTCATAAAACCGACTTATTCTTAAAATTGGCTTAATGCCCTTTATGAGACAGATCTTCTCTTTACAACATATCAACCAAATTTTACTCAATAAGTCAGTTTGTGGAACACCCTCATGTGAATGTCAACAGGCATAAGAAGGGGATCTTCAATCAATCACTAATCTTTGTCTAATATGGAGTCGAGTAATGAAAATCAAATAAGACTAAATGCACTGACAATTTGTTGAAGATTTTGGACTAATTCCTAACTTTGCCCAAAATTTTTTATAAGAAAAAATGGTTCTTACTCGTGTTTATAAGCAATAATATACTACTAAATAACTATTTAGCATGTCTCTATATCCATATCCAAATTTGAATCCACATGCGTATCCTCCATGCCCAGGTTTGACCAATATAACCCTTAGTTATACAGGTACGCGATACCGACACCTCCATGTAACATAGATAGTAAAGAAAAAGGACATGAATGCAAGAACCCAATTCTATTACAACTTGCACACAACACTGCATCTTATTAAAAACACATTGCCGGTATATTTCAGTCAAGGAACCAGTTTCTTCGGACACACCATACAAAACAACGGAGGTTATTATGAAGATGCTGTATTGGCTAACACCGACTCCATAGATTTGTCTTTGGAGCTGAAGCGTCGTTGTAGAGGGGATTTTCAACTTCAAATACTAGGCCTCATGTTGAGCCGAGTGGCCAGCTTCTGACCGAGAGATTTGTCAGCCTGTGAACAACCACAGAAAATGCAACTGATTAAATCTCTCACAGAAATTTACCAGTGGCCCCTGCCCAGTCATGATGCTAACCTTTTGTTATAGGTCATAAAAAACTTGGCTACCAGCGCACCAGCGTTAAAACAAAACAAAAGAAAACATAATCAAATTACGCCTCGCGTCCCAATCAAGTAGAACATCATTCGCGTCCCGCCTAAGTTTATTTGACGCTATCTACATGAACATTTTTTCAGCATTATGATTTTTTAGGCATTGTTTGTCAAGAGCAATATACTCAATTTATTTCTCTCATCTCAGTTTTACTATGATGTCCCATGTCAATTTAGATCTTCTCACCAAACATACTATAAATAAAAACCCTCACACTCACTAGCATATATATCGACCTTGGTTGAACATGAACATGCATTGTACTATTGTAGTATGTTCTCTCTCAGCTAATCATCAATTGGTTCTACTTGTAACATTATTAGCAAGTAAAAATATTTGGATGAACATTGCTTCATTTCTCATTTTCTCCCCTCTTATCTTGTTTTTTTAGTTTTACCTTCTTAGTTCATTTTTCCTTTTTTGGCGGTTACCGAGGGGAAAGCCAGTGTAGTTTAGCAAACTAGATTTATTTGTTAAAAGACTGCAAGAATCACCTGAGACCAGTATGAGATCCAAATGTTGCGTAACTCATGAGTGACCCTTGGATCAGACAAGGCTTCGACCCATCGGCAGATGAAGCGCTCTTGCCTGTTATTATAAAACAAGGGAACAAGAAAAGTAAAACCACCACACATAAACATCATACAATCTAATTGCTGATTGAAATTTGATGAACTTGGGGAAAAGAAACAAAAAGTACCTGTCTGGATCAAAGGATCTATATCTCTCCCCAGGCTGTTTGAAATTATTCTCCTTCTCAATGATACACTGTGTCAAGAAAGAAAAAGAATTAGGCTAAATAGAACGAATTGAAGTCACCTAAATCAACTTCGTCACAAGAGACTACCACAAAATCCATACAAATCAACCATCCTTCAACTTATTCCTGTTATATAGCGAAAGAACAATAGAACAACAGAGGCCAACCTTATCACGCTTTCCAGTGTAAATAGCAGGAGGAATTGGGACAATCTCAGCATGTCGAACAGAAGTATATCGTGAAGGGAAGTAATTGACCTGAAAACCAACCGTCAAAAAAGTCAATGCATAGGTAACAAATTACTATGTTACGGAAGAGGGATTTAGTGTATTCTAAGTGGAAGGTCCTAGGAGAACTTAGTTATTTCTTAGCTCTCTGAGCATAGTAATTTGAAGGGAATGTCCTTTTAGACACTTGTTTTGTCTCTTTTGCTTTCAATGAAATCAAGGATTCAATAATTAAGTAAAAAAGGAACAAGGAAGAGGGATTCAGTGGAAAAATTTCAGTATTGTTGTATTGTTTGTTTATATGCATTGACAACACAGAGAGAGAGAGAGAGAGAGAGAGAGACTTGATGGCACCATCACATGCCAAAATCTTCAAATAAAAGCTAACTGCCTGTTTATTTATGCTTGTGTGGGCCACGCAACAGAGAGCGGGAGAGAGAAGAGAAGAGAAGAAGATATTACCTCCTCATCCCTGTGCATGAAATTCATAAAACCTTCATGGTGGTTGTTGTGATGAGCACACTTGGGGGCATTTGCTGGAAGCTGCAGATAGTTGGGTCCAAGCCGGTGCCTCTGAGTATCAGCATAGGAGAAGATTCGAGTTTGCAGTAACTTATCATCTGAGTAGTAAATCCCAGGGACAATAATAGCAGGGCAAAAGGCAAGCTGCTCATTCTCCGCAAAAAAGTTATCAATGTTCTTGTTTAACACCAAGCGGCCCACCGGTTGCAATGGCAGTATGTCCTCAGGCCAAGTCTTGGTGACATCAAGTGGGTCAAAGTCGAACCTGTCCTCATGATCTGGATCAATAGTCTGAATGAAGAGCTTCCACTCAGGATAATTTCCAGCCGCAATTGAGTCATAGAGATCCTGAGTGGCATGGCTATGATTTGCTCCACCTACTTTAATTGCCTCTTCCTCTAATAAGCATTTTATTCCACAAGTGGGTTTCCAGTGAAACTTCACGTAATGTGCTTTACCGGCCTTGTTGATTAGGGTATAGGTGTTGACACCTGAGCCTTCCATGTGCCTGTAATCCTGGGGAACACCCACATCGTCGAAGAGGAAAGTGAACATGTGCAAGCTTTCTGGGTGGTGGGAGAAGAAGTCAACGATCCTCCAGTTCTCTTGGATATGGGATTTAGGGTTGGGTTTTAGAGCATGGACCATGTCAGGGAACTTCATACCATCCCGGACAAAGAAGACCGGGAAATTGTTTCCCACCAGATCAAAATTACCCTGATGACATCTTACACAAATTAGTTGGTGTTAAATTCAAATACCATCAATAAACTGGCAAGTAGTTTTACAAAACGGACAACTGAATATCCAGTAGCTTCATTTGCTAGCTGAATATAATGACCATGATAAATAGCACCATGCATATTACCTCATATGAGAGAGAGAGAGAGAGAGAGAGAGAGAGAGAGAGAGAGAGAGAGAGAGAGAGAGAGAGAGAGAGAGAGAGAGACTAAACTAGTATCCACACATAAAGATGACACCATCCAGACTGAGTTTTACCCACGCGATCACACACTAGTATCCACACATAAAGATGACACCATCCAGACTGAGTTTTACCCACGCGATCACACACGGATGCTTCACATATTCACATGAATGCATAAATGTGGTAAGTAAGAATGAACGTAATACTTCCAAGTTGCACCTGTCTCTCAAATGAAGGAGTGGAGAATTTGCATATTTTATCCACACATAAAGATGACACCATCCAGACTGAGTTTTACCCACGCGATCACACACGGATGCTTCACATATTCACATGAATGCATAAATGTGGTAAGTAAGAATGAACGTAATACTTCCAAGTTGCACCTGTCTCTCAAATGAAGGAGTGGAGAATTTGCATATTTTGCTCCCTTAGCAACCCTAAACAGGGTGCAGGTGTGCATCAAGGACAACAGTATTATTTGATACCACAGAATTTGCATATTTTGTTCCCTTAGCACCCCTAAACAGGGTGCAGGTGTGCATCAAGGACAACAATACATTTGATACCACAGCCCCTCGAGTTCCTCAAGGAGTGGCCACAAGGGACTTAACAAGCAGATAAAAGAAATGTGGGACCACCATACTTAGAGAATGATCACCTAAACCACAAACTCACTGTTAAAGATCCAAACCCCAGTATTAATGCAGCACGAATGCAAGGACATGAATCCACAATCTCAAGCACCCCAACAGAGTCAAATAGACTGACGAGTGATGACTAGTATCTAGAAACCATGTTGATTTTATTCTACAAATCAAGAAAATCCTATCCTTCTCCCCACCCCTCAAGGTGGAAAAATAAAAAATGAAGTTCTTTTTGGTAAAAATAAATCAGCATGGAAAATACTCTGACAGGAACCAGACTCATCAGATGCTAGTTTCATACCTCTCTAGTGTAGAATTTCACAGCAAAACCTCGAGGATCCCTAAGAGTTTCAGGGCTGCCACGCTCATGTATGACAGTGGAAAACCGGACAATGACAGGGGTCTGGACACCTGGGGCGCGAAGGAAATCAGCGCATGTGAGTTGAGAAATGTCATGAGTGACCTCAAAGAACCCTTTGGCACTAGCTCCTCTGGCATGAACAACGCGTTCAGGGATGCGTTCCCTATCGAATTGGGCAAGTTTCTCCACCAAATGGTAATCCTCAAGAAGAATTGGGCCTGTTGGGAAGAAAGATACAACCAAAATCATCAATGAATAAACGATTCAAGGCCCCATCTTTCACAAACAAACACTTCAGTAGCATAGCAAAATTAACATCTTAAAGAAATGCTCAGAAAAGGAACATGTATTGAAGAAAAACACACTCTAAAATTGTGCGTCCCAATTACTTCGGTCATGTACATTTGTCCATTTCTCAGATTGGCTGTATTAGTAACCAGATCCTTAAATAAACTTGAAGAAAGTCATGTTCTTGCTTGGTGACTCAACAGCTCAACCCCTATTCTCTTATGCCTTCAACTCTTTCGATAAAATATATAATATTAACTTCATAGATCATGTTGGGCCCTCAATACATGACACGATGATTCCTTTCCACATTCCTAAACATACACTCTATAAATGAATAATGAAAAAGAAATTACAACTCAATAAATCGGGATACACAAAAATGTGCATTTGTCCATGGAATTGCCAACACAAAGGAGCTCGGCTTTTTGGAGCTTATACATCCTTACAAACTTCCTATATCTACATCAACATTATATTTGTGACATGGCATTTGCATAGTAATTGTAAGCTTTAGTATGATAGAGACTAGAGAGACAATCAACAAATTCCGCAGTCTATATCTTCATTTGCATAAAGTGCCAAAATGAGCCTCTAAACCAGCAATTAAGAGGAGCCATTTGTAAATTACATTTTGAAAAATTAACATAAGAACGTAGTCTGCATAACTACATGAGGGAAAAACAGAAGCAGGCCACAAAGGGCCATGATTTCCTTATCACCACAACACAATTCACTAACTTCAAGCACCTTTGCAAGCGGGCTCCAATAAAAAGTGAAAAACCTCCACAAAAAAAAGCTTTAACGTTGCCTTGCCTCAGTTCTTCAACCCAAAGGGCTAAGATTCCCTTATCACCACAACATAATTCACCAACTTCAAGCGCCTTTGCAAGCGAGCTCCAAGACTAACAGAAATGACATACTCCCTCCATCACATTATGATAGTCCCCTACGAAAAGACGTTCAATTTTCGAATCAAAATAAAGAACTTCCAATCATAATTTTCTGGATTTTTTTGGAAACAAATTAAAGAACTAATTGAGATCTTCAATTTGGTGAGAGAAAACTGAAAAAAATTTATGTACGGAAGTACTTTATTTTTTATCCGAAAATTATTTTTGTAGGGGATTATCATTTTGGACGGAGGGATTACAATCTTATTTTGGAGTAGAATCCTTACCTCTAGTTCCAACAGTTAGGGATGAATTATTGTTCCACACAGGAGCACCAGAATTCGTAGTGAAGTATGGGGAGTTGTATGCGCTTGACGGGCGATACTGCACCAAATAATTGGAAGTTTACCAATGCAAGGTCAAGTCAACAAATACAGAGACATATCAAAAACCAAAACCATTACGCTAATTTTCGAACAGGAAGAAATGAGGTACTGTAGAACATAAAAACTATTAGGCTGTGTTTGGATGAAGTATTTGTGGAGGGAAAAGAAAACTTGAGGGAAATAAAACCTTGAATGCAGCGAAATTTGAAGAAAATAGAAATTTCATGAACCAAAGAACAGATAAACAAGAACCCTCCACGGTACACATCAGTGAAAACGCAGAATACTGTTTGATTGTTCAGAAAATGTTTGAGCGGGTAAAAAATTAAGCTTCAGTCTCTGGAACTTTAATCTATGGAACCCAAACGAGCAAAAATCCTGGGAAATCTCAGATACACACAAAAAGATTCCAACTTTCATGTTGACTTTGTTAATCTGGTAACGAAAGAGAGAGCGATAGAAACAAGAGGAACATAAGATGCAAATTCGAAAGAGGGTAAATTGCGAGAAAATAAAGAAACCCAATTCAAATTACATAAATCAAAGTTACTATCACGCATTTAATTCAAAGAAAGAAATAACAAGATGCAAATTTTCGAAGTCAAAAGCTTGAGCAAAAGACAGAAATTAACACCAAGTTAATTTCAAAGTCAAAATCAAGACAGAGGAACATAATTCATAACCTTTTGGGAGGTAAAATCGGTACCTTGTAAGGATCCATTGGAGAGAGAGAAAAAGATTATCTGTTTCTGTGTGGATTGAGGGGGAGAAGAATGGGGATAGCGATAAAAGGGAAGAGAGAGAGAGAGAGAGAGAGAGGAGAGAGAGAGTGTTATCCGGTGTCCTAAACGATTCTTCCCAATGAGTAATTTATTACACACAAATTTACGATAAGGTTTAGCAATCCTATGTTATGAGGACGTCAGGCATTCATTGCTCCTTATCGCTTCAAGTATTCTGTTTTGTGTTTAATTTATTTCTTTTTTTGGATTTAGATTCTCCTCACCGTTCATTTTGGATTAAATTGCGAAAACTTAAAAAAAATTTAGCCTCTCATCCCAACATTCAATTGCGAAAACTTACAAACGTATTCTCCAAAAATATCAATAAATTTAAATCATTGATAACTTACTAGCATATTCTTTCAAAGTATTAAAATTCAAATCATTGATTATTAATATGGATGTTCGAAACTTAAATTGTTCGATCTAATCCAATATAAGACCGGAGAAGTCATTTTCTTTTCTTTTTTATTATATTCCTAGGTGTTCTTGGGTGCGCATGGCACAAGAATTGATCAAAGAAAAAAAATATAGGAGTACATATTATGAGTATAGCACTTGTTTAGTGATTTTTCACAATCTCCTTTTTATGTGAAAAAAATGGTTGAATGCACATGAGTAAAACTTCAACAAAACTTCGTTACATGTTTCTGGTTTCATAATGATATGTATTCGGGATGGCCCAGGGCATTACTTTTAGAGCACTAATTTCGTGATGGAGTGTGCACTTTGAAACTTGATTTGATGAGCATAATGTCTAAATTTTTATGATTTGGAAATTGTATGCTCCATTGTGTTATGTAAGCTCATCAAGTGATATAGTAGTAATTATCTTGTCGCACACGTACTCCAAAAATAATTAGTCGCAGCTAGTTCAATTTTGTTTATTTATTTTTTGAACGGTGGAGCTGGCTCATCTTTGTCCTGTTTCATAGGGGATGTCAGGGTTCAATTCTTGCCAAAACCAAAATTGATAGTAATTGTTTCTCTGAAAAGGAGTTATTTGTTTCCTTAGTTGTTCCTTTTGCGAAGAACTGCCAATTTGGCTTACTATGATTGTGAACTTATGTCTCATTTGATGTAATTCCAGATAGTTATATTATCATGCTACTTGTACCTCAAAAGTAATAGTTATAGCATCACTACATTTGCCCTTGACCCAATTCTATCGTTAAAGCAATAGTTGTTCATAATTGAGCATGCTAAGTTCTTTTGTAATGCAGCGATCTTTTTATTTTTTAAAGAACATGAAACATAATGTTTCATAAGTAAACAAACGTAAGTTATAGCATAAAGATTTTAAGGCTCCTTTAGCAATGTTATGAGCCGCAACCATGCAACAACACAAGCAAAATTACAAGCAAGTGAAACGAAATCCTTGAAGATAATTGTGCAAATTATAGTTGGCTTTGGCAACATCCCTAATGCCAAAAACCACTTCAACTGCATTTGTCAGGATTCGAACTTTGTCTTCACCCTTTGCCTACCTCAATGCTTGTACGGTAGCAATCCCTTCCACCGTAAAGGCAGAAGTGGCACTCACAACCGTGGAATTGGGGATCCTATAGTGCATTGCCGCTATATGTTGCACGATCAACGGCTCGGATGCCGGATGCTGCACTACAACCATGTGCGTACAGGATCCCCGGATCCACCTTTGCCTCCGTCCCGAATTTTTTTTGATGCAATGGTTATTTGTACTGCCCTCTCACATGATGTGGGTCTCATGTATGTGTAGGTTTTGCCCTTTGTGAGAGGAGCGTTACATATGTATTGAAAATTTTCTCTCATCCTTAACACAACCATCCTAGATAACACACCAAGCAGCCACACCTTTACCGCAAGCAGCATTCTTGAACCATCAACAACAATTAACAATTTGACATCCTCCAAGGTGCTCTGGTAATTGAGCAAAACAGACCTCAATTTTGATATCGGCTTTAGCCTTGTTGCAACCAGCCCAGGCATTAATGCTAGAGTCATGGATAGAGACCAACATCGATCGAATAGATCATAAACTCTCTTCCACCACGCTAGCACACCTTATTATTAAAAAAAAGTATTCTACTTCTACACCAAATTCCCCAAAGAATGCATACACATTCCCGGATAATTTTTGGATAACAAATCTCCTTAAACACCTAGAGGACAAAACATAGAACGAAACAGGAGTACACACTGCAAAGTCAATCCCAAGACTAGAGGCGTACCAAATTCTTCGAGCAATATTAGAGGAAAAGAAAACATGCTCAATAGTCTCTTCCTCCAAACCACAAACAAGGCATAATGCTTCGATCACTGGCCTTCTCCTTAAAAGCACCTCCTAAGCCGCTAAGATTCTATTAATCACCTACCAAATGAAAAGACCCAACTTACGCGGGATATTCAAACCCCAAACTTTACAAGAGTTGTACGCCAACTAAGGATAGCTGCCTTAAATTCATTCAACAAAGAAGGAGCAGAAGTACCCAGAAGCGGATAAGGGCATTAAGAATCCAATGATAATGGAAAACACTAAATATACGCTCATTACCCATTTTCCATCTTCATCCTTTTAACACTAACTCTTTTCCCAAACACACTCCTCCAAAACTCCAAGAGCACCCAGATTTCGGCTTAGCTGATAGAAGATCCTCTCGTGCAACAATACTTACCAAGAAGAACTCTTCCTAACGACGACTCCAGTCTCCAGGAATTTAAACACCATGCAACCTGAGCTAAACGGATAATATGCCCAAGAAGGTCATCACTATTTGGCTTCATTCAATCTTCCAGAATTTGATAAAAATGTTAAATGGCTTCAAAATCTAGTCCATGGGTTCTACAGCCCTCCAGTCATCAACATCCGTGTCACAAGATCTCTATTAGATATCCTATCTAGTGTAGCATAAGAAATGCTTTCTCATCTTGCATACATGTTTAAGATGGAGGTTTCTAAGGGAGTATCTTTTCCACGGGAGTGAGATAGCAAATTCTTTGCAAGGTAAGCGCGGATTTCTTTACGTAGTTTCAAGGCGCCCGTATGTGTACTTTAAAAGATTTCAGCCACTGGCTTGTTCTACACTTTTATTCGCAACTGCCGGAACAATTCTATGGCATCCTCAAACTGCCCTCTATCAGTTGGTCCTGATTTCATAGCACTCCAAGTAATGCGATGCTTAAAGAATCTCTAAAAATTTTGAGCTGCACTCAATGAAGTTTGAAGAAAACTGTCATAAAGTCCGTTTTTAATAGTAAAAGCCATGCACTTTTTTGCCTTGAAAAAGATCACCATTCTGCTCAGAAGCTGAAATAACCAAGATCACCATGCTTCACCTTGCATTTGGTTAAAGTACTTGTCAACTTCCATAATATTCTGTCTTGAGACGTACCATGAAAGCAAGAAACAACATCCCTCCTGTTATTTTTACTAAATATGATTTCTACATGCATCCTCGAATACATGCATCCTCGAAACCACCCACATTACTATACATTTTCAAAATCAAGTTTCACAGAGAATCCTTAATGAGAAACCCTCTTTCCATCACATAAGAATGCAATTGCCTCCCTTCAATCAGTCTTCCATGGGAGCAAAACACTTGCAACATGACCACTACCGTCACTGGACCTGGTTTCAACTCCAATCGCATTTTGCCAAACCATTCAAAAGCACCTCATATACTTCCTTCATAAAAATAACCCAAAACCACCGCAGTCCATGAGACCAATTCCACCTAGACATTTCATCAAACACCCCGGAAGCATAACCAATGCACCCCACATTTTACATACATGTCCATTACTAAAATGAAGAAATACATCCGTGATTCAAGATCAATTTTAGTTGCCCAAGGACTAATCAGTCTCCAATCAAAACCCATTTCGCATTTTCCCATAGAGCTAGCAACACAATTCATCATTACAGATAGCAAAGGTGAATAAAACAGATACTAATATGAAGGGGAAAAAAAACCATTTTTGGTCAGAGGACTAGATAAAAGAAGCAACCATAGCTATCGGAATAGGCAGCTTAGCACAAATTGTGCGTATCAAGATTATTCAGTTGAAAATTGGGTTCATACCATTCATGAAAAGATGTCACTGGGGAGACTGTAACCATTGATAATTTGAGACCACCTTAGACGATTGGTTTCTTTTATTTGTGTTTCTTTGTGAATTGAAACACAAGCACCCCATTGCTCCAGCAAGCGAGCTTTGAATGAGCAGCAGTCGACGTCGTTTCAATTGATCGGAGCCTCTAAGTTGACGACCCTTGTCGGAGATGATCGGACGGGAAAGGTACAGGGTCAAAGGGAGGGCGAGAGCTTCACCGCAAACGACGTCGGTTCTAAGGGGAGAGCCAGATTACATTGAAACCGGTTATTATGCTTTTGAGTTTTGATTCAGTGTATCTAAACCTATTTTAAGAAACATAAATCCATCAAGATCAAGTACTAATCCATTTTCAATTAATATGAAAGTTTTACATGATTTGTATTTTTCTGCGTTGTACGATATGAATGTCTTAGATCATTAAAATATCACCGAGAGAGATAGAAAACTTACTTAAAGTACCCTAGAGTTATTGATATGGAAGGAGATATGTTTCAATGTATCCAAATCCATTTTAAGATATAGAAATTCATTTAGATTAAGTACTAGTATGTACTTTATTTACGAGATATTCGTACATCATATGCGTTATATGAATTTGTACAAGAAGAATGTCTCGGCTTGTTAAATTATGGTCGATATAGGTAGAAATCGTCCTCGTAAATTTTAGATTTAAACGGTGTCGTTTTAGCTGGCATGACATAGGTTCAACCTATGTCATGACGTGGAAAATATTTTAATTAATTCCTTTTCTTTATTTTTGTATCTGAATTTTATTACCGAAAATTGAGAGAGGGAGAGAGAGGAAGGGAGGGAATGAAGGGGCGTAGACGAGGCGGCGCCAGGGGCGGCAGACGGCGGAGATGAGGCAGCGCCAGGGGCGGCAGACGGCGGAGGGTCGGTGTACTAAGGAGAGGATGAAAAATGTACGCTTCTCAGACAGGGGAGAAGCCGGCAGATGTTTACTCGGGAATTGCTACCAGGTAAACTATTTTGTTTGTGATAAAAAAAAAAACTATTTTGTTTGAAAAATGGATGTTCCTGTTCAGTTATCTTCATCGATTGCCCTTTGTTCTTTCGAGGGACGGGAAGTTCGCAACTATTATGCATTTGAGCTGTGAAATGGCAGTACTTATTAAGTGCAGCTGCTTAAGCTGTTCAATACACTGCCCAAGTATCTAAGGCGGAGACAAATTAACCTCTCACTCACTCTTATCTGTACAGGAGTGTATGGTGAGACTGTTGTTGACCGTTTTTTATTTGAGTAGGTGTGACAGAGGAGCATACATGTTCTTGCCATCGTACATGATGCGCACTCATGCCCATGTTTGTTGTAGTTGTACTGATGATGATCATTTTTCGTGTCAAGTAGAATTAGGGAGCTAGTATAATCAGTTTGCCATTTTGAGATGTTGGAGTTGGATTTCTTAATTTTGTTGTCTCACCAATGCTTTTGATTGTTGTGAGGCCCTTAATACCCTTGGCAATACCAAATGGAGAGTAAATAAAAGGGTTCTTGGTGTCATAGATACTCTTGCAGACTTGGTCGACCGAGAGGATGTTGGTTAACTTCATACACAAAAATACTTTTTTTTTTCTTCTGCATTTTCAGGCTTGCTTTTAGACTGCCTTTAATGATACAAACTAATGGGTAGAACTCACCCATGAAAACCAGCTTATGAGGGTAGGGTACTCAAGAGCTTATATACATAAGCCCAATCCCATACTTGGTCGATGTGGGACATTAGGATCGTAACACCTTTGGGGAATTACTTAATTTGACTTGTTATGTGGTTTGTAGCAGTGGATATTGGTTTAACAGCGAATCTCTTTCAATTATTGCTTCGTAGGTTCCTTAACTAGAGGAACCAGATGCAGACGATGAAGCCGAAATAAAAAAAATGGGGAAGTTATATGATGGAGTTGTATGTCAGCTACATGTTGGAGAAAATATACAGAAGTTCCTTGATTGGATAAATTCTAGGAGACCTTTTCTTACTTGCATTGGGAATGGTCACGGAAGATGAGAAACATTATATGTGCGAAAGTGTATGCATATGTGTTACATTACTCAGGTAGGGTGTCGGGCTTGGGTTTGTTTCTAAGGGTCGAACTCATCACTCATCACTCATCTATACTTTCCTTAGATGGAACGTAATTCTCCACTTGTCACTTATTTCGTAATGTTGCTCCTTTTGAAATCATAGGACATTAAGCATAAGTTAGCAAGTGATTTCCACACCACCTTTTTTGATAAACACGCACCTTTTTTTTGTCTTTTAGTGAAATTTTTGTGTGTAAAAGTTTCACTAAAAGACAAAAAAGGAGGTGTGTTCATGAAAAAAGGAGGTGTGTTTATGAAAAAAGGGGGTGTGAAAATCATTTCCCAAGTTTTAGATTTCACTGCTTTGATTGTGTTAATATCTTGGAGACTCCAGTATACAAAACTAAATCTTTGAATTTTCAATATTTAAATTTTTTCAAGGATGGATCATGTGATGGCTTACAGCACCCAGTGTACAGAAACAGTCAAATCATTGAAAACCATTCCCGGAACTCTTCCTCCTTTGACCATACCTTCTGATGGTAAAAGAGTCCTGCAGACAGATGCCTCTGATCAATTCTGGGGTGCATGCTGCCTTTGGAAGGGACAAGGTAATTAAATTCTCTCTATCCTGGGTTCACATTTTCTTTTTCTTTTTTGACTTCTTGCCTTAGTTGTTCACATGTTCTTGTTGCTAAGTATTTATAGAATCAATCACTAGAACTATCAGTGTTGGTAATTACTATTTGTAGCTTTCTGGTTTGGTTACCTCTGTTTCGCTTGTTATGATATCTTTGATTTTCGATTCATACGGTTTTATGGTATTTGACCGGGTTGCAGTTCTAGAATACACCTGATACCTTCAACAGAGATACCTTTTTAATTGTCTTATGGAAGGAAGATGGAGCTTATGATGTTTCTTAAGCTAGTCAATAAGCTTGACAGAAGTTTTAGTTTCTGACAGAAATATTTTTACAAACTTGCGGCAGTGCCCACGTGTTACTTTGCACCTCAGTAGGCCTTGGAGCAATTTTAAGGTTGCTTTATGTGTCACTAAGTCTGTAGAGGTTCAAAACATGCAGACAGTTTGGGGGTTAAGGCTTTCCATGTCTCAAGACTATTTAGCTAAATCTTAGGTAAATATAGCATGCTAGGTGTCGCGGACTTGAGTATCGGGCACTGCTATATATCCAATGGTCGGATTCATCTCATTCCCATGGCCAATGACATGATGGCAGGAAGGAAAAAGAAAAGAAAAGAAACATTCGTATTTTTTTTATCAAGGTTTTATATTTTTCAAGTTGAACTGATGGTTAGATACTAAAATGAGAATTCTCGTGTAGTATATATTAATAGGCATTTTACCTAGTACACTCAAGCTTTTTAAACTTCAAAACCAACCGTAACCCTCCAGCAATGTCTTCCATCCCCATATACATAAAGACCCACGACCAGGAGAGATATACACATCTTTCTACGAAGGTAAAATGGTGAAGAACAAAGTAGGAATTTTCACAATTGAATGGGAGATTTAACAACTCACCGTTAGAGGAAATCAGCGAGACAAACAAGAGAATTTCGATGAGAAAAAGTAATCAATTTTGATGAGAAAACTCAATCAGATACAAAGCAACAGGCTGAATGATATATTACTGAAGATGGAAAAACAGTTTTCAAACATCCGTAAGAGCTTGTCCATTGGTGTGCAATACAGGTTGTTATAATTGGATTTAGCATCAAGTTCCATATTTTCCTCTCCAATGGTGAGGTAAAACAAATGTTCTCTGTGTTGCATTGAATCTTCTTAATATGCACAATTACTTGAGTCGGACACTCGACGCTTGTGTAAGGGTGCGGGATAAGTGTCTCACATATGTAATTGAACTTTTCCCATCTAGCATAGCTAGAAGGTGAAAATACATAAATTAAACTATTAGACGTAGATGATTATTTTAGTTTGCAAATGTTATCCGCATTGCATGGAATCTTCTAAATAAGAGTACTTGTGTCGGGCAATCAATGCTTGGGGTGAGTTTGTCAGATATGTGCCCAACACGTGTCAGCTTAACTGAAATTTGAGTAAAAGCGTGCGTTTTTTTTATTTTTTTTAATTTTATGTCCAATGGGGCAAATGCAAATGTAAGCCTGAGTTTGAGAAAGAGCTTCACTTGTGGTATAATTGAAAATGGAGAGATACAAAATAGTCCTCTAAAACTTGGTAACGATTTCATTACTTGGGGTAGGAAAGCGTAGAGCTTCCTTTCTCTTCCGTTCATCAGATTTTCACTCACCCTCTTGATTAGTAAGCGGGCGGAGGCTTGTACTATCCCCATGAGTGAGGTTAGGGAATTGGATCTTGGTAATTAGCTTTGCTCTTGGTAGTGTGTTCTATTTTGTGTCTGATGTCTCATAGAGCTGGTCTTCAGCCGCAGAAAGAATGTTCACACAGTTTCTGATATGTGAAGCTGAAACCATAATGCTTGAGTGGGTTTTGGATATGTATAGAAGATTAAGAATATCACCAGTAGGATAGTAATATTTATCTTTATGAGTCTGCCGTTTTCCCTTTTTTTTTTTTCTTCATCTTTTGTCATTGGCTGCCGTTGCTGGATTGTCTCATACAGCTATTAAGTGTTCAATGAATTCTTACAGGCTAGCAGAGCTTACTCAGGCTCAAGTTAATAGCCTCAAGGCTCGTCCTCGTATTGATTTCTCATTCATTTTCAATCTGGTAAGGAAGTTCATAATATGGTTCTTTGTTTTTAGTTTTGATCTTTTTGAACTGATCTATTAAGGATTTGCTGGACTCTGGTGTTGGTACTGTATCAGTTAACCCCATTGCTAATGATGTCCGTGTAGAGCGGTGCTGCTGTGAAAGAGTTGTTGCTTCTTATTCTATTATAGAGACTTCTCTTCTGGGTCTTCATAAGTCTTTCGGAAGTGGCTTGTTTGTTTGAAACCATACATATATATTCTTGTTGCAGCTATACTACAAAGTTTGACAAAATTGAATTAGAGAAGATAGTTGAAAATGTCAGTGAACTTCCTGGCCTTGAGGTACTTATCTTTTTATTTTGGATCACCCCTTGGTAGATAAACTAGATCCTTGTGGCCAAGAATGAATTGTTTGTAAAACGCAGGTTCTGCCCTCTCCGTTTCTTTTGTTTGCTGCTTAACGCTCCTAACAAGGTTTAAAGCCTTCTTTTAAGCAATGATTTGTGGGTGGTGGTTTAATAATTCTAGTACCTAACATCTCTTTTCTGTTTCCTTACTTCAGCTTGATGCAGTTGTTAGTGAAGCATTTGATGTGGCGAACAACATCTATGCATTTCATGCTGCACAAAAGTTGGCTGAGACAAGTGTTGAAAGCACGAAAGTAAGCAATAGAGGCAGATGGGTCCATATCATCCTTATTTTTTGAATCTTATGTGCTCGTTGAACTTTGGAATTCCCTGTCAGGGTGTTAAATGCAAATGTGTGTCAAGGGGCATTCCTTCTGTAGGTCTTTACGTGCCTGGGGAACTGCAGTTCTACCTTCAAGAGCTCTGATGCTTGCTATTGTATGTTCAGTATTGCCTTCTGGGTAAAGTCCAAATGGGAACCAGTGAATACTTTTGAATTATAGATTGCGGAGCACCTTCGAGGCAACATAAAACCACGATGGGGTTCTAGATGAACTCAGTTCTCAGACTGTGTGTGCATGTGTATGTGTGTGTGTGTGGAATTTAAGGGCTTTGAGTTGGGGTGTTAGTGTGTGTGAAAGCCCATCTTATATCCCACATCGGTGGGCTAGCTATGATGCAAGGGAAATATAATGAAATGCCCACTAGCTACTGTTAACTTGATGTTAAGCTTTTGAGCCACGTGGTTAGGCTAAAAGTTAGCACGTTAGCTAGGACCGGTCGTTACAGTGTGAGTGGTTGGGTGTGTTTGGAGTGTGCGGGGGATTTCGGTTTTTGTGTGTGGGGGTGGTCAATATCTGTATGACTACGTGTTTTAGTTTTAGGACATAACAATTGTGTAAGGCTGTTTTTAGGGGTGTCTATGTGGTTTTTTAGGTGTTCGTGTGTGTGCGGAGAGGTGATTTTGAGCGGTGGTGTGTCATTCTAGGACGGTGGTAATACAGCTATGTGGAGTATGTGGTGTGCTGATGCAAAAGCTTGAAATTGTTACACATGGGTTTTGGGGAGTGGGGGGTTTCTTCTGGCTTATAAGTGTGACTGTGTGAGGGTATTGAACTGCAGATGGGTAATGTTTAGTCCCAGTTTTCTCAATTTTTCTGAGTGTCATAAGTTTGTGGGTGCGTTTTTGGGTCTGTCCAAAGTGCACTTCATTTAGCATCCCTGCCATCAACAATGGAAGTGAGCTTAATCTACCATGCCCAGCTGCTATAAACATTGGGAATGGTGCTTTGTCCCTGCCATGGTATATTCCGCTGCATTATGATATTTCTGATCATTTTTTTTTTCTACTATCAATATTTTTTTGTTCTCCTACCAGTTCTCCTAGCTATCATTTTGCCTGCTGAATCTACAACCGTTTCTCTACAGAGGCAGGTTCCAGTTTATGCAAGCTCTGCGGGGGAATTCTTGCTCAGCTGTTATCTGCTGCTGCTCGATTTCAGCAGCTCCAACTCATTGCGTTTCTATCTATGGCTTAAGATCAATGTTACCTTTTTAGTTGTCATTTCTTTTGGTTGATTGCTTTGTCAACGTTGTATCTTATAGGCTTGAGTGCTATAGGATTCTCGTAGGTTTAGAGCGCTTACATTTGATTAGTAAAATTATTTTTTCGTTATTAAAAAAAAAAAAAAAAACACCACGAAGTCAATATCTCGGGATATGTTCTAGTGCAAAAAACTTAGAATGAGATGATGGATCTTTAATTTTCAAACTTTCCATTTCCATAACTGTTATAAAGCGAAAAACTGAAAATGATACCTGTTTTAAGATTTTCATCGTCTTGTGTTTCGGACACAAAACGAAAAATGGAAACCGAAAAAAGAAAAATGAAAGGAAACAAGAATATCAACCACTCTTCTTTGAAACTGATTCTCTACTTGGTAGAATGGTAATTCCATTGTACAATCTCACACTGCAATTTCAAAAGCCTTTTGGATACAACTGAACTACTGAATGATTTCCATACATGCAAAGCGCGCAAAATGTCTTAAATGTGAACTCCATAGGTCTTGATTGATTCAAATAGACATTGACACAGCTTATTGGGAGTCGAAATCAATTTGTGTGGAAGTATTGGAAAAACTATAATCAAGTATGAGGCTGCAAGTTTGGAACTTGTGGCCTCAAATCTGTGGCCGCAAAGTGACTTTGCGGCCGCAAGTTTATAGAATGTCGAGCATGTAGCCGCAAGCTTGGAGTACGTGGCCGTAAGGTTTGAATTTGTTGACGCTACATTATGTTCTACGTTGTGGCCGCAAAGTTAAGAGTTTTGGACGCTACTTTGGAACATGTGGACGCTACTCTAAGGTCCCTCTATGCGTACTATTTATTTATTTCACTAAAACAGTACAAGGGACATGAGGAAGGGTTTTGATTGGCCTAGAAAACCCCAGAGGATGGCTGCGGTTAGCCAGTTTCGGGGAGGGAGTGGGTGTTGTTCATTCTTCTTCTTCTCTTCTCATAGAATGGTAACTCTCCCCTTTCCATCCTAGCTCTCTCTGTCGTGTTCTCTCCAGTGCGGTCCTGAGATTTCGAGGTCCTAAGTAAATTTTGAAAATGGGCCTCTTATTTTTTCTTTGTACATTTGTTGTTCAATATAAGTAGCAAAATTGCCTTGTGGTTCAGTGGCACACCGCGTGTAACGTGGTTTTAGTACCCAAACACCAGACTACAACCACCACTTTGTGAAATATATATTTGACATACCTAATATTTAATATAATCCTTTATTTTGGTTATTGGGCAAAAAATTGGAGATCCTAGGCAGTCGCCTGGTGGGCCTATGTCCAGGGCCGGGCCTGGTTCTCTCTCAATATTATATTTTCACACAATCAAATATAGAATTAATGCTTAAACACTGAAAGTCTAAAACAAACATGAACATTGAAATTTGAATTCCAGATAAGAGTTTTGGGTCAATGGACGGCTTGAAACCCTGAAATACAGAGGCAGAAGATTTGAAGCGATTGGAATGGGATTACAATTTGAACAGTTCTAAATTTTTCCTTGCATAAGGTTCTGCATATATAAATAAGTCACATATTGCGAGTACGTGAACGGATGCACATGCGCGAATGTCCCGAAAACGTCCCGAACTGCTAAAAGTTGCGAGAGCAAGAATTGAGAAAGGGAGCGCAAGCAAGGATTTATAGTGGGAGCGACAAAAATCTAGGGAAGGATTATGTGACTCTGCACCCTTGACAAAATCATATTTCAAAGGAATGTGTAAAACCAGAAGAGAATTTCATTAAGACCACAAGCCAAACTCTTAACATCCAAAAAAATTACTCCCTCTGTTCCATAATGTTGGTCCCCTACGAAACTACGTGCAATTTTCAAACTAAAAAATAACGCATCTATAAAATAATTTTTGAATTTTTTTTGCACCGTTTAAAAGTTCACAATGAGATCTATCAAACAAGATCCATATTGCTCAACAAATTATGTTCATAAGTACATTATTTTTTAGTTTGAAAATTGCACGTAGTTTCGTAGGGGACCAACATTATGGAACGGAGGGAGTAACATAAAGAGTAACACTTCTGTAAAGAAAATTCCTTTATTACAGTAACCCAAAAAGAAACTTTAAACAAAAATAATAATAATAGTAATAAGGATGTGTAGGCCGAAAATAATGTGATCAAGCTTCTGGTGAAGGTGACCTGTTTAAGTCGAGACATTTTCCAGAAGAAGAAGAAGAAGGCTCCTCTTCTTTAGCCGGCCGTCTGTTCAGATCAACTCTCTGCACAGCCAAATTACCACCCTGCCCTTTGGACGACTCCAGCATGGTAACTGCCACTCCTATCTCCTCCCTACCAGCACCAGCAACATTGTGATAACCACCCTCGACCGCACCTGCTGTTGAATTTGCCCCACTGAGAGAGATGGCTTGAAAGGATGGATTTTGATGTCATGGATGACTTCAATTGGCAGCCATTGAAGACTTTCTAGCCCAAGCCTGATGTTGGAATAGTTTTACGCATGATTGGCCTTTATGGCAATGGTAGACTTTTTTTTTTTTTTTTTCCCGGTAAATGTCAATTATATACCAAAAAACCAAGATACACAAGGGATACTTCCCTTGACAAGAAACAAAATAGCAACAACATCAAAAAGGCAGTAGCCTTTAATGCCAAAAACAAAGCTAGACAGCTATTCTAATCCACAAGAACATGAGCGGCAATGGTAGACTTTATTTCCCCTCTTCTATGTATATATCGATTGTACATCGGGTGAACCACAATCAGTGAAGAGAAATGTAAATATGGAGAGGTAGAGAGATAGGGTAGCACCTTGGTGCTGCGGGGATACACTGTGAGGGTAAAGAAAAATACTAGTGAGCGGGTAATCCATGAGATTTGGGCCTCATGGACACCGGGTGAGCGGGGAAGTGTGTGTAACTTCAGGGCTCGGGTATTGGTGTCGGGTTGAGTATTTTTTTGTCTCACAAATGTTGCAATCTCTCTAGTGTTCATATAATGGAGTGTCTCTCTCCCGTGGATGAGGCCGGTTTTGGACCGAACCACGTAAATCTCTCGTGTCACTCTTGTTTTTCCTTTGTGTTAATACTTGTTTAGTGTTGGATCTCAATATGTGTGTGTTGTGGGTATCACCGAACTTCCTCTAAAATCCCAACACCTGCTGCATTCCCACCGCCTTGAAACTCGTCCGGGCCGAAAACTAGCGGAGGGTTGATCCCCTGCCAGCGACACCCTGGATGGGCCTTCATATGCCCGCTAAGACCTAAAGAAGAATTGTACGCCAATAAGGATAGCCGCCTTAAATTCATTCGACAAAGAAGGAGCAGAAGTACCCAGAAGCGGATTAAGGGCATTAAGAATCCAATGATAATGGAAAACACTAAATTTGCGCTCATTACCCATTTTCCATCTTCATCCTTTTAACACTAACTCTTTGCCCTAAAGCACACTCCTCCAAAACTCCAAGAGCAACCAAATTTCGGCTTAGCTGATAGAAGATCTTCTCGCCAACAATACTTACCAAGAACTCTTCCTAACGACGACTCCAGTCTCCAGGAATTTAACTAAACACCATGCAACCTGAGCTAAGCGGATAATATGCCCGAGAAGGTCATCACTATTTGGCTTCATTCCATCATCCTGAATTTGATAAAAATGTTGCACGGCTTTGAAATCTAGTCCATGGGTTCCACAGCCCTCCAGTCATCGACATCCATGTCACAAAATCTCCATTAGATATCCTATCTAGTGTAGCATGTTTTCTCATCTTGCGTACATGTTTAAGATGGAGGTTTCTAAGGGAGTATCTTTTTCACGGGAGTTAGATGGCAAATTCTTTGCAAGGTAAGCGTGGAATCCTTTACGTAGTTTCAAGGCGCCCGTATGTGTACTTTAAAAGATTTCAGCCACAGGTTCGTTCTACACTTCTATTCGCAATTGCCGGAAATTCTATGGCATCCTCAAAATGCCCTCTATCAATTAGACCAGATATCATAGCACTCCAAGTAATGTGATTCTTAAAGAATCTCTACAAATTTTGAGCTGCACTCAATGAAGTTTGAAGAAAATTGTCATAAAGTCCGTTTTTGATAGCAAAAACCATGCACTTTTTCTCCTTGAAAAAGATCACCATTTTTCTCAGAAGCTGACGTAACCAAGATCGCCATGCTTCACCTTGCATTTGGTTAAAGTACTTGTCAACTTCCATAATATTCTGTCTTCAGATGTATCATGAAAGCAAGAAACAACATCTCTCCTGTTAATTTTACTAAAAATAATTTCTATACTAGACATTTTCAAAATCAAGTTTTGCAGAGAATCCTTAATCGGAGACCCTCTTCCCATAACGTAAGAAATTCAATTGCCTCCCTTCAATCAGTCTTCCATGGGAGCAAAACACTTGCAACATGACCACTACGGCACTACCGTCACTGGACCTGGTTTCAACTCCAACCGCATTTTGCCAAACCATTCAAAAGCCCCTCATATATTTCATAAAATAACCCACAACCACCGCAGTCCAGGAGACCAATCCCACCTAGACATTTCATCAAACACCCCGGAAGCATAATCAATGCACCCCACATTTTACATACACGTCCATTAATAAGATGAAGAAATACATACGTGATTCAAGACCCCATTTTAGCTGCCCAATGACGAATCAGTCTCTAAATAAAACCCATTTCGCATTTTCCCATAGAGCTATCAACAATATCACGAATGGACGTGGGCGTGAATTCCGGATAAGAGTATTGGGTTCATGGATGGCTTCAATCAAAGCATATATACCCAATTCATCATAACAGATAACAAAGTTGAATAAAACAGATACTAATATGAAGGAAAAAAGACCATATTTGGACCGAGTAAAAGATAAAAGAAGCAACCATAGCTATGGGAATAGGCAGCTTAGCATAAATTGTGCGTATCAAGATTATTCAGTAGAAAATTGGGTTCATACCACTCATGAACAGACACTGGGGAGACTGTAACCATTGAGAATTTGAGACCACCTTCGGCGATTCACCGGAGCCTCTAAGTTGCCGACCGTTGTCGGAGGTGATTCCGATCGGACGGGAAAGGTCCAGGGTAAATGGGAGAGGGAGAGAGTTTTACCGTCGACGTCGTTTGGGAAACGTGAGAATGAGATTATGCTGAGGCCTGTTAGTATTATGGTTTGGATTCAGTATAACTAAACCTATTTTAAGAAACATAAATTCATCAAGATCAAGTACTAATTCATTTTCAATTAATATGAAGTTTTTACATGATTTGTATTTTTCAGCATTCTACAATATGAATGTCTTAGATCATTAAAATATCGCTAAGATAGATAGAAAACGTACTTAGAGCGCCCTAAGAGTTGTTGATATGAAGGGGATATGTTTCAACGCATCCAAATCCATTTTAAAAAATAGAAATTCATTTAGATTAAGTACTAGTATGTTTAATATTTAAGAGATATTTATACATCATATGTGTTATAATAATTTCTACGAGAAGAATGTCTCGGATCGTTAAATAATGGTTGATACAGGTAGAAATCATCCTTGTAAATGTTAGCATGAAACGAAGTCGTTTTGATGGCATGACATAGGTCCAATCTATGTCATGACGTGGAAAATATTTTTACAGGAAAATCCTCCTTTTAATTAATTCCTTTTCATTCTTGCCGAAAGCGTGAGACAGTCCTCGAAAATTGAGAGGGAGGGAAAGAAGGGGGGCAGACGAGGCGGCGCCAGGGGCTGCAGACGGCGGCGGCGGCAGACGGTTGAGGGTTGGTGTACTAAGGAGAACAGTGAGCGGCATTCACAGTGATGTGATATAGAACTAAAACTTGCTGTGAGTAGCTTCCAATTTGATCGAAGAAATTTTGGTACTTCTTAATTGTGTAGGTTGTGCGGAAGATGAAGGACGAGGATGGCTTCTTCTATCCACACAACCTTGATTTCCGTGGCCGTGCTTACCCCATGCACCCACATTTGAATCATCTTGGCTCTGATCTCTGCCGAGGCATATTGGAGTTTTCCGAGAGACGTCCTCTTGGAAAGATAGGATTACGTTGAGTGTCGGGCTTGGTTTTGTTTTTGAGGGTTGGAATCATCATCTCATCTATACTTTCCTTAGATGGAACGTAATTCTCCACTTGTCACTTATTTCGTAATGTTGCTCCTTTTGAAATCATAAGACGTTAACCATAAGTTGGCAAGTGATTTCCACACCCTTTTTGGATAAACACACATTTTTTTTGTCTTTTAGTGAAATTTTTTCATGTAAAAGTTTCACTAAAAGACAAAAAAGGAGGTGTGTTTATGAAAAAAGGTGTGAAAATCATTTCCCAAGTTAGATTTCACTGTTTTGATTGTGTAAATATCTTGGAGACTCCAGTATAAAGAATGAAATCTATGAGTTTTCCATATTTACATTTTTTCAAGGATGGATCATGTGATGGCTTAGAGCACTATGCTGCCCTTGGAAGGGACAAGGTAATTCAATTCTCTGTCCTGAGTTCACATTCTTTGTTGGCTTCTTTTTACTTCTTGCCTTAGTTCCACATGTTCTTGTTGCTAAGTATTTAGAATCACTAGAACTATCAGTGTCGGGAATTACTATTTGTAGCTTTCTGAGTTGGCTACCTCTGTTTCGCTTGTTATGATATCTCTGATTTTCGATTTATACGGATTTACGTAATTTGACCGGGTTGCAGTTCTAGAATACACCAGATACCTTCAACAGAGATAACTTTTCAATTGTCTTATGGAGGGAAGATGGAGCTTATGATGTTTCTTAAGTTAGTCAATAAGCTTGACAGAAGTTTTAGTTTCTGACACAAGTATTTTTACAAACTTGTGGCAGTGCCCACGTGTTACATTGCGACCTCAATAGGCCTTGGAGCAATTTTAAGGTTGCTTTATTTGTCACTCAGTCTGCAGAGGTTCAAAACATGCAGACAGTTAGGAGGATAAGGCTTTCCATGTCTCAAGACTATTTAGCTAAATCTTAGGTAAATATAGAATGCTAGGTGACGCGGACTTGACTATTGGGTACTGTTATTTATCCAATCATCGGATTCATCTCATTTCCATGTCCAAGGACATGATGGCAGGAAAAAAAAGCATTCGTATATTTTTTTTTATCTAGGTTCAGTGTTCTAAAATAAGGTCTAGAAGGCCGAGTACTCGCCGCCTAGGCGATAGAAGGACCCTCGCCGACTAGCCCGACTAGACTGACTATCCCGACTAATTGCCCGACTAGGCGCCGAGTACTTGGCCCTAGAAGGTAGAAGGTGCCCGGCCACCCTGGGAGCGCCTAGCGAGTTTTAGAACCTTGTCTAGGTTTTATATTTTTCAAGTTGAACTGATGGTTAGATACCAAAATGAGAATTCTGGTGTAGTATATTAATAGGCATTTTAGCTAGTACACTGACGCTTTTTAAACTTCAAAACCAACCGTAGCCCTCCAGCAAAGTGTCCCTCCCCATATACATAAAGACCCATGAGAGATATACACATCTTTCTACATCGGTAAATGGTGAAGAACAAAGTAGGAATTTTCACAATTGAATGGAAGATTTAACAACTCACAGTTTGAGGAAATCGGCGGGACAAACAAGAGAATTTCGATGAGAAAGCTTAATCAGATACAAAGCAACAGGCTAAATGATATATTACTAAAGATGGAAAAACAGTATTCAAACATCCGTAAGAGCTTGTCCATTGGTGTGCAATACAGGTTGTTATAATTGGATTTAGCATCAAGTTCCTTATTTTCCTCTCCAATGGTGAGGTAAAACAAATGTTATCTGTGTTGCATGGAATCTTCTTAATATGCACAATTACTTAAGTCGGACACTCGATGCTTGTGTAAGGGCGCGGGATAAGTGTCTCACCTATGTAATTGAACTTTTCCCACCTAACATAGCTAGAAGGTGAAAATACATAAATTTAACTATTACACCTAGATGATTATTTTAGCTTGCAAATGTTATCCGTGTTGCACGGAATCTTCTTATAAGAGTACTTGTGTCGGGCAATCGATGCTTGGGCTGAGTTTGTCGATATGTGCCCAACACGTGTCAGCTTAACTGAAATTTAAGTAAAAGCTTGGGGTTATTATTATTATTTTTATTTATTTTTATTTTTTATTTTATGTCCAATGGGGCAAATGCAAATGTAAGCCTGAGTTTGAGTAAGAGCTTCACTTGTGGTATAATTGAAAATGGAGAGACACAAAATAGTCTTCTAAAATTTGATTAAATAATGATCGTTAACCCCATCACTAATGATGTCCGTGTAGAGCGGTGCTGCTGTGAAAGAGTTGTTGCTTCTTATTCTATTAGAGAGACTTCTCTTCCGGGTCTTCATAAGTCTTTCGGAAGTGGCTTGTTTGTTCGAAAGCATACATTTAAACTAAGCTATACTACAAAGTTTGACAAAGTTGAATTAGAGAAGATAGTTGAAACTAGATCCTTGTGGCCAAGAATGAATTATTCGTAAAACACGGGTTCTGCCCTCTCCGTTTCTGTTGTTTGCTGCTTAACGCTCCTAACAAGGTTTGAAGCCTTCTTTTAAGCAATGATTTGTGGGTGTTGGTTTAATAATTCTAGCACCTAACATCTCCTTATCTGTATCCTTACTTTAGCTTGATGTAGTTGTTAGAGAAGCATTTGATGTGGCGTACAACATCATCTATGCATTTCATGCTGCACAAAAGTTGATTGAGACAAGTGTTGAAAGCACGAAAGTAAGCAATAGAGGCAGATGGGTCCATATTATCCTTTTTTCTTGAATCTAATGTTCTCGGTGAACTTTGGAATTCCCTGTCAGGGTGTTAAATGCAAATGTGTGTGAAGGGGCATTCCTTCTGTAGGTCTTTACGTGCCTGGGGAACTGCAGTTTTACCTTCAACAGCTCTGATGCTTGCTATTGTATGTTCAGTTGCCTTCTGGGTTAAGTCCAAATGCGAACCAAGTGAATAATTTTGAATTATAGATTGCGGAGCACATTTGAGGCAACATAAAACCACGATGGGGTTCTAGATGGACTCAGTTCTCAGACTGTGTGTGCGTGTGGAATTTAGGTGCTTTGAGTTGGGGTTCTTGTGTGTGTGAAAGCCCATCTTATGTCCCACATCGGTGGGCTAGCTATGATGCAAGGGAAATATAAGGAAACGCCCACTAGCTACTGTTAACTTGATGTTAACCTTCTGAGCCACGTGATTAGGCTAAAAGTTAGTAGGTCAGTTGCAGTGTGTCGTTACAGTATGTGTCTGGAGTGTGCGGGGAATTTTGGTTTTTGTGTGTGGGGGTGGTTAATATCCGTGTGACTACGTGTTTTAGTATTAGGACATAACAATTGTGTGAGGCTGTTTTTAGGTGTCTGTGTGTGGTTTTTTTAGGTGTTTTGTGTGCGGGAAGGTGATTTTGAGTGTTTGTGTGTCATATGGGTTTTGGGGAATGGGGTTTCTACTGGCTCAAAAGTGTGACTGTGAGGGTATTCAAAAGCAGGTGGGTAATGTTTAGTCCAATTTTCTCAATTTTTCTGAGTGTCATAAGTTTGTGGGTGTGTTTTTGGGTCTGTGCAAAGTGCACTTCATTTAGCGTCCCTGCTAATCAACAATGGAAGTGAGCTTACTCCACCATGCCTTGCTGCTATAAACATTGGGAAAGGTGCTTTGTCCCTGCCATGGTATATATGATATTTCTGCTATCAATTTTTTTTTTTTTCTACTATCAATTTTTTTTTTGTTCTCCTAGCTATCATTTTGTCTGCTGAATCTACAACCGTTTCTCTACCGAGGCAGTTTCCAATTTATGCAGGCTCTGTGGAGGGATTCTTGCTCAGGTGTCATCTCCTGCTGCTCCATTTCTGCAGCTCAAACGCAACTATTTTTCCTGCTGAATCTACAACCATTTCTCTACCGAGGCAGGTTCCAAGTTATGCAAGCTCTGTGGGGGGATTCTTGCTCAGGTGCCATCTCCTGCTGCTCAATTTCTGCAGCTCCAACTCATTGAGTTCCTAGCGATGGCTCAAGGCTCCAAATCACTTCCGATTTCTGCCTTGATTGATATACCCGTCCATTTCTTCTGCTACTTGGGATTGAACTTCATGTTTTGGGGAGCAGTTTTGTTTGTATTGGGTTATATCAGTTGTGGCTTGAGATCAATGTTACCTTTCTGGTTTTCAATTCTTTTGGTTGCCTGCTTGTCATCCTTGTATCTATAGGCTTGAGTGGTGGCATAGAATTCTAGTAGGGTTAGAGTGCCTGCATTTAATTAATGAAATCCTTCGTTAATTTTCGGACTTTTCATTTCCATTTTCTGATTCAATCACTGTTATCAAGGGAAAGCTGGAAATGATGCCTGTTTTAAGATTTTCGTTGTCTTTTGTTTCGGACACGAAACGAAAAATGGAAACTGGAAAAAAGAAAAATGAAGGAAGCAAGAATATCGATCACTCTTCTTTCAGACTGATGGTAATTCCGTTGTACAATCACACTGCAATGACAAAAGCCTGCCTTTTGAATAATGAACTAGTGAATGATTTCCATACAAATATGCAAAGCGCAAGATGTTTTAAATGTGAATTCCATAGGTCTTGATCAATTCAAATAGACATTGACACAGTTTATTGGGTGCCAAAATCAATTTGTGAGGAAGTAGCAAAATTGCCTTGTGGTTCAGTGGCACACCGCGCGTGTAACGTGTTTTTAGTGCCCAAACACTAGACTACAACCACCACTTTGTGAAATATTTGACATACCTATTACTTAATATTAATCCTTTGCCGGGTCTGGTTCTCTCTCAATAAGATATTTGCACACAATCTACTATACTAGTAATGCTAAAACACTGAAACAAACACGAACATTGAAATTTGAATTCCAGATAAGAGTTTTGGGTCAATGGACGGCATAAAACACTGAAATGTAGTCAGGCAGAAGATTTGAAGCGATTGGAATGAGATTACAATTTTAACAGTTTCCAATTTTTCCTCGCATAAGGTTCTTCATATATATGTCACAGATTGCGAGTACCCGAACGCAAGGAGGAGCGGATGCACATGCGTAAACGTCCTGAAAACATCCCGAACTACTAACATTACATTTGCGAGAGCAAGAATTGAGAGAAGGAGCGCAAGCGAGATTTTAGCGGGAGCAAAAATTCTTCGAATGGATTATATGTGACTCTGCCCCTTAACAAAATCAAATTTCAAAGGAATGTGTAACACCGGAAGAATTTCATTAAGACTACAAGCCAAACTCTACCATCCGAAAAAGTTTAACATAAGAGTAACACTTCTGATAATGCACACAATCAAAATATACTAATACTGCTAAAACACTGAAATAAACATAGGTATTGAAATTTGAATTCCAGAAAAGAGTTTTGTGTCAATATAAGTCACATATTCCAAGTAGGTAAACGCAAGCGGAAGTAAATGCACATGCGCGAGCGTCCCGAAAACATACCAAACTATTAAAAGTTGCGAGAGTAAGAATTGAGAGAGGGAGTGCAAGCGAGGATTTATAGCGGGAGCGAAAAAATCTAGGGAAGGATTATGTGACTCTGCCCGTTAACAAAGTCATACTTCAAAGGAATATGTAAAACCAGAAGAGAATTTCATTAAGACTACAAGCCAAACTCTTAACATCCAAAAAATTTAACATAAGAGTAACACTTCAGTAAAGAAAATTCCTTTACTACCATAACCCAAAAAGCAACTTTGAAAAATAATAATAATACAAATAAGGATGTGTAGGCCGAAAATAATGTGATCAAGCTTCTGGTGAAGGTGACCTGATTAAGTCGAGATGTTTTCCAGAAGAAGAAGAAGAAGGCTCCTCTTTCTTTAGCCGGCTGTCTGTTCAAATCAAATCTCTGCACAGCCAAATTACCACCCTGCACTTCGGACGACTCCAGCACGGTAAATGCCACTCCTATCTCCTCCCTACCAGCACCAGAAGCAACATTGTGATAACCACCAGCGACCGCGCCTGCTGCATTCCCACCGCCTTGAAACTCATCCGGGCCGAAAACTGGCGAAGGGTTGATCCCCCGCCAGCTACGCTCTGAATGGGCCTTCATATGCCCGCTAAGACCTCAAGAAGAGTTGTACGCGAACTAAGGATAGCCGCCTTAAAATCATTCAACAAAGAAAGAAGAAAAGTACCCAGAAGCGGATTAAGGTCATTAAGAATCCAATGATAATGGAAAACACTAAATTTATGCTCATTACCCATTTTCCATCTTCATCCTTTTAACACTAACTCTTTGCCCTAAAGCACACTCCTCCAAAACTCCAAGAGCAACCAGATTTCGGCTTAGCTGATAGAAGATCCTCTCGCCAACTATACTTACCAAGAAGAACTCTTCCTAACAACGACTCCAGTTTCCATGAATTTAACTAAACACCATGCAACCTGAGCTAAGCGGATAATATGTCCAAGAAGGTCATCACTATTTGGCTTCATGCCATCTTCCAGAATTTGATAAAAGAGTTGCACGGCTTTGAAATCTAGCAATGGGTTCCACAGCCCTCCAGTTATCGACATCCATGTCACAAAATCTCTATTAGATATCCCATCTAGTTTAGCATAGGAAATGCTTTCTCATATTGCGTACATGTTTAAGATAGAGGTTTCTAAGGGAGTATCTTTTTCACAGGAGTTAGATAGCGAATTCTTTGCAAGGTAAGGGTGGAATCCTTTACGTAGTTTCAAGGCACCCGTATGTGTACTTTAAAAGATTTCAGCCACAGATTCGTTCTACACTTTTATTCGCAATTGCTGGAACAATTCTATGGCATCCTCAAAATGCCCACTATCAATTAGACCAGATGTCATAGCACTCCAAGTAATGCGATTCTTAAAGAATCTCTAAAAATTTTGAGCTGCACTCAATGAAGTTTGAAGAAAATTGTCATAAAGTCCGTTTTTAATAGCAAAAATGCGCTTTTTCGACTTGAAAAAGATCACCATTTTTCTCAGAAGCTGAAGTAACCAAGATTGCCATGCTTCACCTTGCATTTGGTTAAAGTACTTGTCAACTTCCATAATATTCTGTCTTGAAAAGTACCATGAAAGCAAGGAACAACATCCCTCCTGTTAATTTTACTAAAACTGATTTCTACGTCCTTGAAACCACCCACATTACTATACATTTTCAAAATTAAAGTTTCGTAGAGAATCCTTAATCAGAAACCCTCTTTCCATCCCATAAGAATGCAATTGCCTCCCTTTAATCAGTCTTCTATCGGAGCAAAACACTTGCAACATGACCACTGCCATCACTAACTGCAATCACATTTTGGCAAACCATTCAAAAGCATCTCATATACTTCATAAAAATAACCCAAAACCACCGCAGTCCATGAGACCAATGCCACCTAGACATTTCATCAAACACCCCGGAAGCATAACCAATGCACCCCACATTTTACCTACACGTCCATTACTAAGATGAAGAAATGCATACGTGATTCAAGACCCATTTTAGATGCCCAAGGACGAATCAGTCTCCAAACAAAACCCATTTCGCATTTTCCCATAGAGCTAGCAACACAATTCATCATTACAGATAGCAAAGCTGAATAAAACAGATACTAATATGAAGGGGAAAAAGACCATTTTTGGACAGAGGACTAGATAAAAGAAGCAACCATAGCTATCGGAATAGGCAGCTTAGCACAAATTGTGCGTATCAAGATTATTCAGTAGAAAATTGGGTTCATACCATTCATGAACAGATGTCACTGGGGAGACCGTAACCATTGATAATTTGAGATTCGACAGTCACCATAGACGATGGGTTTCTTTTATTTGTGTTTCTTTGTGAATTGAAGCACCCCATTGCTCCACCAAGCGAGCTTCGAATGAGCAGCAGTCGACGTCGTTTCAATTGACCGGAGCCTCTAAGTTGCCGACCGTTGTCGGAGATTATCGGACGGGAAAGGTACAGGGTAAAAGGGAGGGAGAGAGCTTCACCGCAAACGACGTCGGTTCTAAGGGGAGCGCCAGATTACATTGAAACCGGTTATTATGCTTTTGAGTTTTGATTCAGTATATCTAAACCTATTTTAAGAAACATAAATCCATCAAGATCAAGTACTAATCCATTTTCAATTAATATGAAATTTTTACATGATTTGTATTTTTCTACATTCTACGATATGAATGTCTTAGATCATTAAACTATCACCGAGAGAGATAGAAAACTTACTTAAAGTACCCTAGAGTTATTGATATGTAAGGAGATATGTTTCAATGTATCCAAATCCATTTTAAGATATAGAAATTCATTTAGATTAAGTACTAGCATGTACTTTATTTACGCAATATTCGTACATCACATGCGTTACAAGAATTTCTACAAGAAGAATGTCTCGGATTGTTAAATTATGGTCGATATAGGTAGAAATCGTCCTCGTAAATATTATCTTGAAACGATGTCGTTTAGTTGGTATGACATATGTTCAACCTATGTCATGACGTGGAAAATATTTTAATTAATTCTTTTTCTTTTTTTCTTTTTTTTTGTATCCGAATTTTATTACCGAAAATTGAGAGAGAGAGGGAGGGAGGGAATGAATGGGGCGTAGACGAGGTGGCGCCAGGGGCGGCAGACGGCGGAGATGAGGCAGCGCCAGGGGCGGCAGACGGCGGAGGGTCGGTGTACTAAGGAGAGGATGAAAAATGTACGCTTCTCAGACAGGGGAGAAGCCGGCAGGTGTTTTCTCGGGAATTGCTACCAGGTAAACTATTTTGTTTGAAAAATGTATGTTCCTGTTCAGTTATCTTCATCGATTGCCCTTTGTTCTTTCGCAACTATTATGCATTTGAGCTGTGAAGTGGCAGTACTTATTAAGTGCAGCTGCTTAAGATGTTCAATATACTGCCCAAGTATCTAAGGCGGAGACAAACCTCTCGCTCCTTATCTGTACAGGAGTGTATGGTGAGACTGTTGTTCACTGTTCTTGATTTGAGTAGGTATGACAGAGGAGCATATATGTTCTTACAATCGTACATGATTCGCACTCGTGGAGCAAAACAGCAACGTGATGCAGTGAAAAGGATGCCAAAGAAGCAATTAGAATCTGTTTTTGAGGTTTGGGAACATTTGTTCTTCCATGTTTGTTGTAGTTGCGCACCGATGATGATCATTTTTCGTGTCAAGTAGAATTAGGGAGCTAGCATAATCAGTTTGTCATGTTGAGATGTTGGAGTTCGATTTCTTAATTTTGTTGTCTCACCTATGCTTTTTATTGTTGTCAGGCCCTTAATACCCTTGGCAATACCAAATGGAGAGTAAATAAAAGGGTTCTTGGTGTCATAGATACTCTTGCAGACTTGGTCGACCGAGAGGATGTAGGTTAACTTCATACACAAAAATACCTTCTTCTTTTTTTCTTGTGCATTTTCAGGCTTGCTTTTAGACTGCCTTTAATGATACAAACTAATGGGTAGAACTCACCCATGAAAACCAGCTTATGAGGGTAGGGTACTCAAGAGCTTATATAGATAAGCCCAAGCCCATACTTGGTCTTAGGATCGTAACACCTTTGGGGAATTACTTAATTTGACTTGTTATGTGGTCTGTAGCAGTGGATATTGGTTTAACAGCGAATCTCTTTCAATTATCGCTTCGTAGGTTCCTTTACTAGAGGAACCAGATGCAGACGATGAAAGCCGAAATCAAAAAATGGAAGCGGAAAGTTAAAGCTGTGAAAAAGGACAAAGAGTGAGCGGCATTCACAGTGATGTGATATAGAACTAAAACTTGATGTGAGTAGCTTCCAATTTGAATTCCTGTAGCACTAATCGGATGTCTTTAGTGTTTTGATTGAAGAAATTATGTTACTTCTTAATTGTGTAAGAAGCCGGCAGATGTTTACTCGGGAATTGCTACCAGGTAAACTATTTTGTTTGAAAAATGGATGTTCCTGTTCAGTTATCTTCATCGATTGCCCTTTGTTCCTTCGAGGGACGGGAAGTTCGCAACTATTATGCATTTGAGCTGTGAAGTGGCAGTACTTATTACGTGCAGCTGCTTAAGATGTTCAATATACTGCCCAAGTATCTAAGGCGGAGATAAACCTCTTACTCGCTCCTTATCTGTACAGGAGTGTATGGTGAGACTGTTGTTCACTGTTCTTGATTTACATATATGTTCTTACCATCGTACATGATTCGCACTCGCGGAGCAAAACAGCAACGTGATGCAGTGAAAAGCATGCCAAAGAAGCAATTAGAATCTGTTTTTGAGGTTTGGGAACATTTGTTCTTCCATGTTTGTTGTAGTTGAGCACCGATGATGATCATTTTTCGTGTCAAGTAGAATTAGAGAGCTAGCATAATCAGTTTGTCATGTTGAGATATTGGAGTTCGATTTCTTAATTTTGTTGTCTTACCTATGCTTTTTATTGTTGTCAGGCCCTTAATACCCTTGGCAATACCAAATGGAGAGTAAATTAAAGGGTTCTTGTTGTCATAGACAGGATATGGGCAAGTGGAGGCACTCTTACAGACTTGGTCGACCGAATAGATGTAGGTTAACTTCATACACAAACACTTTTTTTTTTTCTTTTCCATTTTCAGGCTTGCTTTTACACTGACTTTAATGATACAAACTAATGGGTAGAACTCACCCTTGAAGAAAACCAGCTTACGAGGGTAGGTTACTCAATAGTTATATACACAAGCCCAAGCCCATACTTGGTCGATGTGGGACATTAGGATTGTAACACCTTTGGGGAATTACTTAATTTCACTTGTTATGTTGTCCGTAGCAGTGGATATTGGTTTAACAGGGAATCTCTTTCAATTATTGCTTCGTAGATACAAATGATGAAGACGAAGTCAAAAAATGGAAGTGGAAAGTTGAAGGTGTGAAAAAGGAGAACAGTGAGCGGCATTCACAATGATGTGATATAGAACTAAAACTTGTTGTGAGTAGCTTCCAATTTGAATTCCTGTAGCACTAATCGGATGTCTTAGGTGTTTTGATCGAAGAAATTTTGGGACTTAATTGTGTAAGTTACGCGGAAGATGAAGGACGAGGATGGCTTCTTCTATCCACACATATTGATTTCCACGGCCGTGCTTACCCCATGCACCCACATTTGAATCATCTTGGCTCTGATCTCTGCCGAGGCATATTGGAGTTTTTTGAGGGACGTCCGATTGGAAAGACAGGATTACGTTGGCTCAAAATGCATCTGACAGGATTAATCTTGCTGAAGCATGAAGAAGCTCCTCTCCAGAGACCACTATCTCTCACATGCATGTCCACCAGGTACTATGGAGTGACTAACGAATCTTGATCTGGAAAATCAGAAACTTATATGATGGAGTTGTATGTCAGCTACATGTTGGAGAAAATATACAACAGTTCCTTGATTGGATAAATTCTAAGAGACCTTTTCTCACTTGCATTGGGAATGGTCACGGAAGACGAGAAATATTATACGTATGAAAGTGTATGCATATGTGTTACATACTCGGGTTGGGTGTCGGGCTTGGGTTTGTTTCTAAGGGTCGGACTCATCACCTCATCTACACTTTCCTTAGATGGAACGTAATTCTCCACTTGTCACTTATTTCGTAATGTTGCTCCTTTTGAAATCATAAGACATTAAGGATAAGTCGGCAAGTGATTTCCACACACCCTTTTTTGATAAACACACACCTTTTTTTGTCTTGTAGTGAAATTTTTGTGTGTAAAAGTTTCACTTAAAGACAAAAAAAAGGAGGTGTGTTTATGAAAAAAGAGGGCGTGAAAATCATTTCCCAAGTTAGATTTCACTGTTTTGATTGTTTTAATATCTTGGAGACTCCAGTATACAGAACCAAATCTATGAATTTTCTATATTTACATTTTTTCAAGGATGGATCATGTGATGGCTTACAACACTATGCTGCCCTTGGAAGGGACAAGGTAATTAAATTCTCTCTATCCTGAGTTCACTTTTTTTTTTTTTTTTGACTTCTTGCCTTAGTTGTCCACATGTTCTTGTTGCTAAGTATTTACAATCAATCACTAGAACTATCAGTGTCGGGAATTACGATTTGTAGCTTTCTGAGTTGGCTACCTCTGTTTCACTTATTATGATATCTTTGATTTTCGATTCCTACGGTTTTACGTAATTTGACTGGGTTGCAGTTCTAGAATACACCAGATACCTTCAACAGAGATACCTTTTTAATTGTCTTATGGAGGGAAGATGGAGCTTATGATGTTTTTTAAGTGAATCAATAGGCTTGACAGAAGTTTTAGTTTCTGACAGAAATATTTTTACAAACTTGTGGCAGTGCCCACGTGTTACATTGCAACCTCGGTAGGCCTTGGAGCAATTTTAAGGTTGCTTTAAGTTTATGTGTCACTCAGGCTGCAGAGGTTCAAAACATGCAGACAGTTCAGGGGTTAAGGCTTTGCATATTTTGCTAAATCTTAGGTAAATATAGCATGCTAGGTGTCGCGGACTTGAGTATCGGGTACTGTTATATAATCCAATGGTCGGATTCATCTCATTCCCATTCCAAGGACATGATGGCAGGAAAAAAAAAACATGCAGAGGTTCATAACATGCAGACAGTTCGGGGGTTAAGGCTTTCCATGTCTCAAGACTATTTAGCTAAATCTTAGGTAAATATAGCTTGCTAGGTGACACCGACTTGAGTATCGGGTACTGTTATCTATTCAATGGTCAGATTCATCTCATTCCCATGTCCAAGGACATGATGGCAGGGAAAAAAAACATTCGTATTTGTTTTTATCTAGGTTTGATATTTTTCAAGTTGAACTGATGGTTAGATGGTAAAATGAGAATTCTCGTGTATTATATGTTAATAGGCATTTTACCTAGTATACTCACGCTTTTTAAACTTCAAAACCAACCGTAGCGTCCAGCAATGTCTTCCATCCCCATATACATAAAGACCCACGATAGATATACACATCTTTCTACATAAGTAAAATGGTGAAGAACAAAGTAGGAATTTTCACAATTGAATGGGAGATTTAACAACTCACGGTTTGAGGAAATCAGCGAGACTAACAAGACAATTTCGATGAGAAAAATCAATCAATTTCGATGAGAAAACTTAATCAATTTCGATGAGAAAAGTTAATCACATGCAAAGCAACAGGCTCCATGTTTTATTACCAAAGATGGAAAAACAGTTTTCAAACTTCCGTAAGAGCTTGTCCATTGGTGTGCAATACAGATTGTTATAATTGGATTTAGCATCAAGTTCCTTATTTTCCTCTCCAATGGTGAGGTAAAACTAATGTTCTCTGTGTTGCATGGAATCTTCTTAATATGCACAATTACTTGAGTCGGACACTCGACGTTTGTGTAAGGGTGCGGGATAAGTGTCTCACATGGGTAATTGAACTTTTCCCATCTAAAATAGCTAGAAGGAGAAAATACATGGATTAAAATGTTACACGTAGATGATTATTTTAGTTTGCAAATGTTATCCGCGTTGCATGCAATCTTCTAAATAAGAGTACTTTTTTTTTTTTTGATCAGTAAATAAGAGTACTTGTGTCGGGCAATCGATGCTTGAGGTGAGTTTGTCGGATATGTGCCCAAAACGTGTCAGCTTAACTGAAATTTGAGTAAAAGCGTGGGTTTTTTTTATTTATTTATGTCCAATGGCGCAAATGCAAATGTAAGCATGAGTTTAAGAAAGAGCTTCACTTGTGGTATAATTGAAAATGGAGAAATACAAAATCGTCTTCTAAAATTTGATTAACGATTTCATTCCTTGGGGTAGGAAAGGGTAGCGCTTTCTTTCTCTTCCGTTCATCAGATTTTGACTCACCCTCTTGATTAGTAAGCAGGCGGAGGTTTGTACTATCCCCATGAGTGAGGTGAGGGAATTGGATCTTGGTAATTAGCTTTGCTCTTGGTAGTGTGTTCTATTTTGTGTCTGATGTCTCATAGAGCTGGTCTTAAGCCGCAGAAAGAATGTTCACACAGTTTTTGATATGTGAGGCTGAAACCATAATGCTTGAGTGCGTTTTGGATATGTAAAGAAGATTAAGAATATGACTAATAGGATAGTAATATTTACCTTTATGAGTCTGTTGTTTTCCCTCCTTTTTTTTTTTTTTCCTTCTTCTTCATCTTTTGTCGTTGACTGCCGTTGCCGGATTGTCTCGTACAGCTATTAAGTGTTCAATGAAGTCTTACAGGCTAGCAGAGCTTACTCAGGCTCAAGTTAATAGCCTCAAGGCTTGTCCTCGTATTGATTTCTCATTCATTTTCAATCTGTTAAGGAAGTTCTTAATATGGAAACGCCCACTAGCTACTGTTAACTTAATGTTAACCTTCTGAGCCACGTGATTAGGCTAAAAGTTAGCAGGTCGGTTGCGGTGGGTCGTTACAGTATGTGTCTGGAGTGTGCGGGGGATTTTGGTTTTTGTGTGTGGGGGTGGTTAATATCGGTGTGACTACGTGTTTTAGTTTTAGGACATAACAATTGTGTGAGGCTGTTTTTAGGTTTCTGTGTGGTTTTTTTAGGTGTTTGTGTGGAGGTGATTTTGAGTGTTTGTGTGTCATATGGGTTTTGGGGAGTGGGGTTCTACTGGCTCATAAGTATGACTGTGAGGGTATTCAAAAGCAGGTGGGTAATGTTTAGTCAGAATTTTCTCAATTTTTCTGAGTGTCATAAGTTTGTGGGTGTGTTGTTGGGTCTGTGCAAAGTGCACTTCATTTAGCGTCCCTGCTATCAACAATGGAAGTTTGTGGGGCGGGGGGGGGGGGGGGATTCTTGCTCAGGTGCCATCTCCTGCTGCTCCATTTCTGCAGCTCCAACTCGTTGTGTTTCTAGCGATGGCTCAGGGCTGCAAATCACATCCGATTTTTGCCTTGATTGATATACCCGTCCATTTCTTCTGCTACTTGGGATTGAACTTCATGTTTTGGGGAGCAGTCTTGTTTATATTGGGTTGTATCAGTTATGACTAGTGATCAATGTTACCTTTTTGGATTTATTTCTTTTGGTTGCTTGTCAACCTTGTATCCTGTAGGCTTGAGTGGGCATAGAATTCTAGTAGGGTTAGAGTGCCTACATTTAATTAATGAAATCCATTGTACAATCTCACACTGCAATGTAAAAGCCTTTTGGATACAAGTATACAACTGAACTTCTGAATCATTTCCATACAAACATGCAAAGCGCAAAATGTCTTAAATGTGAACTCCATAGATAGATAATGACACATCTTGGAAGTCAAAATCAATTTGTGTGGAAGTATGAGGCTGCAAGGTTGGAACATGAGGCCTCAAATCTGTGGCCGCAAAGTAAGAGTCTGTGCCATTCCATGAACCATCAACAACAATTAACAATTTGACATTCTCCAAGGTGCTCTGTTAATTGAGCAAAACAGACCTCAATTCTGACATCGGCTTTAGCCTTGTTGCAACCAGCCCAGGCATCAATCCTACAGTCATGAATAGAGACCAACATCGATCGAACAGATCCTAAACTGTCTTCCACCACGCTAGCACACCTTATTATCAAAAAAAAGTATTCTACTTCTACACCAAATTCCCCAAAGAACGCATACACATTCCCGGATAAATATTGGATAACAAATCTCCTTAAAACACCTAAAGAACGAAACATAGAACGAAAAAGGAGTACCCAACGCAAAGTCAAGTCCAAGACGAGAGGCCTACCAAATTCATCGAGCAATATTAGAGGAAAAGAAAACATGCTCAACAGTCTCTTCCTCCAAACCACAAACAAGGCATAATGCTTCTATCACTGGCCTTCTCCTTAAAAGCACCTCTTTCGCTGCTAAAATTCTTTGAATCACCTACAAAATGAAAAGACCTAACTTAAGCGGGATATTCAAACCCCAAACTTTACACCACAAACCGAAATCCTCTCTCCTAACCCGGCCAACTTCCCCAACAGGGCAACAAAATAAGCCGATTCGACTGAAAAAGAGTCACTCTTGGCATGGACTCCCCCCTTCATCATTAACAGATGTAAATGGAATGAATTTTGGAGACCAAATCAGCCGGAAATAAGACCTCAAGAAGAGTTGTACGCCAACTAAGGATAGCTGCCTTAAATTCGTTCAACAAAGAAGGAGCAGAAGTACCCAGAAGCGGATTAAGGGGATTAAGAATCCAATGATAATGGAAAACACTAAATTTACGCTCATTACCCATTTTCCATCTTCGTCCTTTTAACACCAACTCTTTTCCCTAAAGCACACTCCTCCAAAACTCCAAGAGCACCCAGATTTCGGCTTAGCTGATGGAAGATCCTCTCACCAACAATACTTACCAAGAAGAACTCTTCCTAACGACAACTCCAGTCTCCAAGAATTAACTAAACAACATGCAACCTGAGCGAAGCGGATATTATGCCCAAGAAGGTCATCACTATTTTGGCTTCATTCCATCTTCCAGAATTTGATAAAAATGTTGCACGGCTTTGAAATCTAGCCCATGGGTTCCACAGCCCTCCAGTCATTGACATCCATGTCACAAGATCTCTATTAGATATCCTATCAAGTGTAGCATAAGAAATGCTTTCTCATCTTGCGTACATGTTTAAGATGGAGGTTTCTAAGGGAGTATCTTTTTCGCGGGAGTTGGATAGCAAATTCTTTGCAAGGTAAGCGTGGAATCCTTTACGTAGTTTCAAGGCGCCCGTATGCATACTTTAAAAGATTTCAGCCACAGGTTCGTTCTACACTTTTATTCGCATTTGCCGGAACAATTCTATGGCATCCTCAAAATGCCCTCTATCAATTAGACCTGATATCAAAGCACTCCAAGTAATGCGATTCTTAAAGAATATCTAAAAATTTTGAGCTGCACTGAATGAAATTTGAAGAAAACTGTCATAAAGTTTGTTTTTAATAGCAAAAACCATGCACTTTTTCGCCTTGAAAAAGATCACCATTCTTCTCAGAAGCTGAAATAACCAAGATTGCCATGCTTCACCTTGCATTGGGTTAAAGTACTAGTCAACTTCCATAATATTCTGTCTTGAGACGTACCATGAAAGCAAGAAACAATATCCCTCCTGTTAATTTTACTAAAAATGATTTCTACGTCCTCGACACCACCCACATTACTATACATTTTCAAAATCGAATTTCGCAGAGGATCCTTGATCGGAAGCCCTCTTTCCATCACATAAGAATGCAATTGCCTCCCTTCAATCAGTCTTCCATGGGAACAAAACACTTGCAACATGACCACTACAGTCACTGGACCTGGTTTCAACTCCAATCGCATTTCGCCAAACCATTCAAAAGCACCCCATATACTTCATACAAATAAACCAAAACCGCCGCAGTCCATGAGACCAATCCCACCTAAACTTTTCATCAAACACCCCGGAAGCATAACCAAATAACCAATGCACCCCACGTTTTACATACACGTCCATTACTAAGATGATGAAATACATACCTGATTGAAGACCCATTTTCAGTTGCCCAAGGACGAATTAGTCTCCAAAAAAAACCCATTTCGCATTTTCCCATAGAGCTAGCAACAATATCGCGAATGGACATGGGCGTGAATTCCGGATAAAAGTATTGGGGTTCATGAATGGCTTCAATCAAAGCATATATCCAATTCATCATTACAGATAGCAAAGGTGAATTCCGGAATAGGCAGCTTAGCATAAATTGTGCATATCAAGATTATCCAGTCGAAGATTGTTGGGTTCATACCAAAATCATGAAATCATGAACGGATGTCACTGGGGAGACTGTTAACCATTGAGAATTTGAGACCACCTTCGGCGATTGAATAGTCACCATTGACGATGGGTTTCTTTTATTTGTGTTTCTTTGTGAATTGAAACACAAGCACCCCATTGCTCCACCAAGCGAGCTTCGAATGAGCAGCAGTCGACGTCGGTTCGATTGACCGGAGCCTCTAAGTTGCCGACCATTGTCAGAGATGATCGGACGGGAAAGGTACAGGGTAAAAGGGAGGGGGAGAGCTTCACCACAAACGACGTCGGTTCTAAGGGGAGCGCCAGATCACGTTGAAACCGGTTATTATTATGGTTTTGATTCAGTATATCCAAACCTATTTTAAGAAACATAAATTCATCAAGATCAAGTACTAATTCATTTTCAATTAATATGAAATTTTCACATGATTTGTATTTTTCAGCGTTCTACAATATGAATGTCTTAGATCATTAAAATATCGCTGAGATAGATAGAAAACGTACTTAAAGTGTCCTAAGAGTTGTTGATATAGAAGGAGATATGTTTCAATGTATCCAAATCCATTTTAAGAAATAGAAATTCATTTAGATTAAGTACTATTATGTACTTTATTTACGAGATATTCTCACATCATATGCATTATTATAATTTCTACAAGAATAATGTCTCGGATCGTTAAATAATGGTCAATATAGGTTGAAATCGTCCTTGTAAATGTTAGCTTCAAACGAAGTCGTTTTGATGGCATGACATAGGTTGAACCTATGTCATGACGTGGAAAATATTTTTACAGGAAAATCCTCATTTTAATTAATTCCTTTTCGTTCTCGCCGAAAGCGTGAATAGTGAGAGTCATAAAAAATTGAGAGGGAGGGAAAGAAGGGGAGTAGATGAGGCGGTGCCAGGGGCGGCAAACGGCGGAGATGAGGCGGCGCCAGGGGCGGCAGACGGCGGAGGGTCAGTGTACTGAGGAGAACAGTGAGCTGCATTCACAGTGATGTGATATGGAACTAAAACTTGCTGTGAGTAGCTTCCAATTTGAATTCCTGTAGCACTAATCGGATGTCTTAGGTGCTATGATTGAAGAAATTTAATTGTGTAGGTTGTGTGGAAGATGAAGGACGAGGATGGCTTCTTCTTACCCCATGCACCCACATTCGAATCATCTTGGCTCTGATCTCTGCCGAGGCATATTGGAGTTTTCTGAGGAACGCCCTTTTTGGAAAGACAGGATTACACGCCTGTCCACCAGGTACTGTAATATAGAGTGACTAACGAATATTGATCTGGAAAATGGGGAACTTATATGATGGAGTTGTATGTCAGCTACATGTTGGAGAAATATATAGAAGTTCCTTGATTGGATAAATTCTAAGAGACCTTTTCTTACTTGCATTGGGTTGGGTGTCGGGCTTGGGTTTGTTTTTGAGGGTTGGAATCATCACCTCATCTATACTTTCCTTAGATGGAGCGTAATTATCCACTTGTCACTTATTTTGTAATGTTGCTCCTTTTGAAATCATAAGACGTAACCATAAGTTGGCAAGTGATTTCCGCACCCGTTTTTTTTATAAACACACCTTTTTTTGTCTTTCAGTGAAATTTTTGTATGTAAAAGTTTCACTAAAAGATAAAAAAGGAGGTGTGTTTATGAAAAAAGGGGGTGTGAAAATCATTCGCAAGTTAGATTTCACTGTTTTGATTGTGTTAATATCTTGGAGACTGCAGTATACAGAGCTAAATCTATGAATTTTCTATATTTACATTTTTTCAAGGATGGATCATGTGATGGCTTACAGTACTATGCTGCCCTTGGAAGGGACAAGGTAATTAAATTCTCTCTATCCTGAGTTCACGTTATTTCTATCCTGAGTTCACATTATTTGGTGGCTTTTTTTTTTTTTTTTTTCTCTTCTTGCCTTAGTTGTCCACATGTTCTTGTTGCTTAGTATTTAGAATCAGTCACTAGACCTATAAGTGTCGGGAATTACTATTTGTAGCTTTCTGAGTTGGCTACCTCTGTATCGCTCATTATGATATCTTTGATTTTCGATTCATACGGTTTTATGTAATTTGACCGGGCTGCAGTTCTAGAATACACCAGATACCTTCAACAGAGATACCTTTTTAACTATCTTATTATGGAGGGAGATGGAGCTTATGATGTTTCTTAAAGTTAGTCCATAAGCTTGACAGAAGTTTTAGTATATGACAGAAATATTTGTACAAACTTGTCGCAGTGCCCACGTGTTGCATTGCGGCCTCAGTAGGCCTTGGAGCAATTTTAAGGTTGCTTTATGTGTCACTCAGTCTGCAAAGGTTGAAACAGGCAGACAGTTTGGGGGTTAAGGCTTTCCACGTCTCAAGACTAGTTAGCTAAATCTTAGGTAAATATAGCATGCTAGGTGACGCGGACTTGAGTATTGGGTACTGTTATATATCCAATGGTCGGATTCATCTCATTCCCATATCCGAGGACATGATGGCAGGAAAAAAAAAACATTCGTATTTTTTTATTCTAGGCTTTATATTTTTCAAGTTGAACTGATGGTTAGATACCAAAATGAGAATTCTCGTGTAGTATATATTAATAGGCATTTTACCTAGTACACTCACTTTTTAAATTTCAAACCAACCGTAGCCCTCCATCAATGTCTTCCATCCCCATATACATAAAGATCCATGACCACGAGAGATGTACACATCTTTCTACATAGGTAAAATGGTGAAGAACAAAGTAGGAATTTTCACAATTGAATGGGAGATTTAACAACTCACGGTTTGAGGAAATCGGCGAGACAAACAAGAGAATTTCGATGAGAAAAATTAATCAATTTCGATGAGAAAACTTAAATCAGATACAAAGCAACAGGCTGAATGATATATTACTAAATATGGAAAAACAGTTTTCAAACATCCGTAAGAGCTTGTCCATTGGTGTGCAATACAGGTTGTTATAATTGGATTTAGCATCAAGTTCCTTAGTTTCCTCTCCAATGGTGAGGTAAACCAAATGTTATCTGTGTTGCATGGAATCTTCTTAATATGCACAATTACTTGAGTCGGACACTCGACATTTGTGTAAGGGTGCGGGATAAGTGTCTCACATGGGTAATTGAACTTTTCCCATCTAAAATAGCTAGAAGGCGAAAATACATAAATTAAAATGTTACACGTAGATGATTATTTTAGTTTGCAAATGTTATCCGTGTTACATGGAATCTTCTAAATAAGAGTACTTGTGTCGGGCAATCAATGCTTGGGGTGAGTTTGTCGGATATGCCTGACACGTGTTAGCTTAACTGAAATTTGAGTAAAAGTTTTATTTTTTTATATGTCCAATGGGGCCAATGCAAATGTAAGCCTGAGTTTGAGAAAGAGCTTCACTTGTGGTATAATTGAAAATGGAGAGATACAAAATAGTCTTCTAAAATTTTATTAACAATTTCATTCCTTGGGGTAGGAAGGGTAGAGCTTTCTTTCTCTCCCGTTCATGAGATTTTCACTCACCCTCTTGATTAGTAAGCGGGCGGAGGTTTGTACTATCCCCATGAGTGAGGTGAGGTGAGGGAATTGGATCTTGGTAAATAGTTTTGCTCTTGGTAGTGTGTTCTATTTTGTGTCTGGTGTCTCATAGAGCTAGTCTTCAGCCGCAGAAAGAATGTTCACACAGTTTCTGATATGTATAGAAGATTAAGAATATGACTAATAGGATAGTAATATTTACCTTTATTAGTCTGCCGTTTTCCCTCTTCTTCTTTTTTTTTCCTTCTTCTTCATCTTTTGTTGTTGGCTGCCGTTGCTGGATTGTCTCATACAGCTATTAAGTGTTCAATGAAGTCTTACAGTCTAGCAGAGCTTACTCAGGCTCAAGTTAATAGCCTCAAGGCTCGTCCTTGTATTGATTTCTCATTCATTTTCAATCTGGTAAGGAAGTTCAGAATATGGTTCTTTGTTTCCAGTTTTGATCTTTTTGAACTGATCTATGAAGGATTTGCTGGACTTTGTTGTTGGCACTGTATCAGTTAACCTCATTGCTAATGATATCCGGTGTAGAGCGGTGCTGCTGTGAAATAGTTGTTGCTTTTTATTCTATTATAGAGACTTATCTTCTGGGTATTCATAAGTCTTTCGGAAGTGGCTTGTTTGTTCGAAAGCATACATTTATATTCTTGTTGCAGCTATAATACAAAGTTTGACAAAGTTGAATTAGAGAAGATAGTTGAAATGTCAGTGAACTTCCTGACCCTGAGGTACTTATCTCTTTATTCTGGAGCACCCTTTGGTATATAAACTAGATCCTTGTGGCCAAGAATGAATTGATCGTAAAGCAGGTTCTGCCCTCTCCGTTTCTGTTGTTTGCTGCTTAACGCTCCTAACAAGGTTTAAAGCCTTCTTTTAAGCAATGATTTGTGGGTGGTGGTTTAATAATTCTAGCACCTAACATCTCCTTTTCTGTATCCTTACTTCAGCTTGATGCAGTTGTTAGAGAAGTATTTGATGTGGCGTACAACATCTATGCATTTCATGCTGCGCAAAAGTTGGCTGAGATGAGTGTTGAAAGCACGAAAGTGAGCAATAGAGGCAGATGGGTCCATATCATCCTTATTTCTTGAATCTAATGTGCTTGGAGAACTTTGGAATTCTCTGTCAGGGTGTTAAATGCAAATTTGTGTCGAGGGGCGTTCCTTCTGTAGGTCTTTACGTGCCTGGGGAACTGCAGTACCTTCAACAGCTCTGATGCTTCCTATTGTATGTTCAGGAGTGTCTTCTGGGCTAAGTCCCAATGGGAACCAACTGAATACTTTTGAATTATAGATTGTGGAGCACCTTCGAGGCTACATAAAACCATGATGGGTTCTATATGGACTCAGTTCTCAGACTGCGCGCGTGTACGTGTGGGTGTCAAATTTAGGGGCTTTGAGTTGGGGGTGTTAGTGTGTGTGAAACCCCATCTAATGTCCCACATCGGTGGGCTAGCTATGATGCAAGGGAAATATAAGGAAATGCCCACTAGCTACTGTTAATTTGATGTTAACATTTTGAGCCACGTGGTTAGGCTAAAAGTTAGCACGTCAACTAGGACCGGTCGTTACAGTGTGTGGTTGGGTGTGTCTGGAGTGTGCAGGGGATTTTGGTTTTTGTGTGTGGGGTGGTTAATATCTGTGTGACTACGTGTTTTAGTTTCATTAGGACATATCAATTGTGTGAGGCTGTTTTTAGGTGTTTGTGTGTAGTTTTTTTAGGTGTTTGCGTGTGTGCAGGGAGGTGATTTTGAGTGTTTGTGTCATTCTAGGAGGGTGGTAATACAGCTGTGGAATATGTTGTGTGCTGATGCAAAAGCATGAAAGTGTTACGTCTGGGTTTCTACTGGCTTATAAGTGTGACTGTGTGAGGGTATTGAACTGCAGGTGGGTAGTATTTAGTCCCAGTTTTCTCAATTTTTCTGAGTGTCATAAGTTTGTGGGTGTGTTTTTGGGTCTGTGCAAACTGCACTTCATTTAGCGTCCCTGCTATCAACAATGGAAGTGAGCGTACCCTGCCATGCCTTGCTGCTATAAACATTGGGAAAGGTGCTTTGTCCCTGCCATGATATATTCTGCTGCATTATGATATTTCTGCTATCAATATTTTTTTTATTCTTCTACCAGTTTTCCTAGCCATCATTTTCCCTGCTGAATCTACAACCGTTTCTCTACCGAGGCAGGTTCCAGTTTATGCAGCTCTGTGGGGGAATTCTTGCTCAGGTGTTATCTGCTGCTGCTTGATTTCAGCAGCTCCAACTCGTTGCGTTTCTAGTGATTGCTCAGGGCTGCAAGTCACTTCTACTTTCTGCATTGATTGATACCTGTCCATTTCTTCTGCTACTTGTGATTGAACTTCAAGTTATGAGTGGCAGTTTCGTTCATATTGGGTTATATCAGTTATGACTTGAGATCAATGTTTCCTTTTTGGTTTTCATTTGTTTTGGTTGATTGCTCGTCAACCTTGAATCTTCTAGGCTTGAGTGACATATGATTGTAGCGGGATTAGAGTGCCTTCATTTAATTAATAAAAAATCCTTTTTCGTTGTTTAAAAAGAAAAAACCTACCACGAAGTCAACTTCTCGGGAAATGTTCTTGTGCAAAAAAATTAGAATGAAATGATGGATCTTTACTTTTCAAACTTTTCATTTCCATTTTCTGATTCAATCACTGTTTTACGATTTTCATTGTCTTGTGTTTCGGACACGAAACGACAATGGAAACCGGAAAAAGAAAAATGAAAGGAAACAAGAATATTGACCACTCTTCTTTCAAACTGATTCTGTACTTGGCAGAATGGTAATTCCATTGTACAATCTCACACTGCAATGTAAAAGCCTTTTGGATACAAGTCTACAATGATTTCCATAGAAACATGCAAAGCGCAAAATGTCTTAAATGTGAACTCCATAGGTCTTGATTGATTCAAATAGACATTGACACATCTTATTGGCAGTTAAAATCAATTTGTGTGGAAGTATTTGAAAAACTATAATCAAGTATGAGGCCGCAAGGTTAGAACATGTGGCCTCAAATCTGTGGCCGCAAAGTGTGAGTTTGCGGCCGCAAGGATATAGAATGTCGAGCATGTAGCCGCAAGCTTGGAGTACGTGGCCGTAAGGTTTGAATTTGTTGATGCAACATTATGTTCAACTTGGTGGCCGCAAAGTTAGAGTTTTGGACGCTACTTTGGAATATATGGACGCTACTTTGGAATACGTGGACGCTACTCTAACGTCCCTCTATGCATATTATTACACTAAAATAGTACAAGGGACACGAGGAAGGGTTTGGGTACGATAAATCTACCCCTCTCTCAAAGATTAAGCAACGGAAGAATTGGTTGGCTGGGAAAACTGCAGAGAATGGCTGCGGTTGGCCGGTTTCGGCGAGGGAGTGGGTGGTGTTCATCCATCTTCTCTCTTTATAAACAACAAAATTGCCTTGTGGTTCAGTGGCACACCACGTGTAACGTGTTTTTAATTAGTACCCAAACACCAGACTACAACTACCACATTGTGAAATATTTGACATACCTAATACTCCTCTATTTTGGGCCCTATTATTAGGCTAAAAACTGGCGGGCCTATGCACATGGCCGGGCTTGGTTCACTCTGTCAATAATATATTTGCACACAATCAAATATACTAGTAATGCTAAAACACTGAAACAAACATGAGCATTGAAATTTGAATTCCAGATAAGAGTTTTGGGTCAATGGATGGCTTAAAACACTCAAATACAGATGCAGAAGATTTGAAGCGATTGGAATGGGATTACAATTTCTAACAGTTTTCAGTTTTTCCTTGCATAAAGTTCTTCATATATAAGTCACATATTGCGAGTACGCGAACGCAAGCAAGAGCGCATGCTCAAACGTCCCGAAAACATCCCGAACTACTAACATTTGCGAGAGCAAGAATTGAAAGGAGCGCAAGCAAGGAATTATAGCGGTAGCAAAATTCTAACAATGCTAACAATGCACACAATCAAATATACTAATTAACAATGCTAAAACACTGAAATAAATATGGGCATTGAAATTTGAATTCCAGAAAAAAGTTTTGGGTCAATATAAGTCACATATTCCGAGTACTTGAGCGCAAGCGGTAGCGAATGCACATGCGTGAGCGTCCCAAAAACATCCCAAACTATTAAAAGTTGCGAGAGCAAGAATTGAGAGAGGAGCGCAAGCGCTGATTTATAGCCAAACTCTTAACATCCAAAAAAGTTAACATAAGAGTAACACTTCTGTAAAGAAAATTCCCTTGCTACAATAACCCAAAATGAAACTTAAAAAAAAAAAAAAATAATAATAGTAATAAGGATGTGTAGGCCGAAAATAATTGTGATCAATCTTCTGGAGAAGGTGACCTGTTTAGGTCGAGAGGTTTTCTAGAAGAAGAAGACGAAGAAGGCTCCTCTTCTCTAGCCGGCCGTCTGTTCAGATCAATTCTCCGCACAGCCAAATTACCACCCTGCCCTTCGGACGACTCCAGCACGGTAACTAGCACTTGGCCTCCTATCTCCTCCCTACCAGCACCACCAGCAACATTGTGATCACCACCCGCGGCCGCACCTGCTGCTGCATTCCCACCGCCTTGAAACTGGTCCGGGCCGGAAACTGATGGAGGGTTGACCCCACGCCAGCCACGCTCCGGATGGGCTTTCATGTGCCCGCTGAGACTCTGAAACGAAGGAAAGTCGTACCTTCGACACACCGGGCAGACAAATGGGGCCCCCGGTGGCGGTGATGGGGGAGCCACCTTCTCTCCTCCTGCTCCACCGGCGGCATCTCCCTGCTCACGGTTTCTCTTCCTTTGACCAACTCTTGTCCCACCGTGGCTGCCTCGACTCCCAATGCCAGCCTTAACACGAGCACTACTAGGCCCGATTTGTAGCACGGCCATCCCGGCTGAAACCGCCACGGCACCACCGCTACTGCCACTACCAACATCGGCACCGGAAGGCTCTCCAAAAGGCTGCCACCAACTATGAGCAGCAGCAGCAGTAGTACTGGAAGTTCCTTCTCTGGCCACCGTTGGTGGCGGCCTAGTTATCGAACCCCTAGGAGTAGCAGCAGCAGTACTAGAAGTTCCTTCTCCGGCCACAGTTGGTGGCGGCCTAGTTATCGAACTCCTAGGAGCAGCAGTAGTAGTACTCGAAGTTCCTTCTCCGGCCACAGTAGGCGTCGGGGCTTGGACGGAGACGGCCGGGGTGGAGGCTTGGGTGGTGGTGGTGGTGGTGGGCGGTTGGTTGGGAGAATCATTAGGGTTTGTCATCGTGAAAGGCAGAGAGATGTCCTTTGAAAAATGAAAAGAATTTTGAGTGAAGGCAAAGGGGTATTTATAGTTTGTTGGTGGTGGGGGGAATTTTGAATTGACAGTTATTTTTTCAGTTAATAGCCGTTGTTTGGTTTTAGTCCCAACGTATGTGGCTCATGAGAAAGGTTGCGTTTCTTCATATTGGACCGTTCGTGTGACGGGTGATTGATATGGACGGTCTAGATGCCGTCACTGGAGGCGTTTGATGAAGCGGTGCATGGATTGGTTGATGATGAGGAGGTATGAAATCGGGACTTGTGGCGGGAAACTTAACGGGTGAATCTTGGCGCCGGTTTGGAAAATAGTGGGACGAAAATGACCCTGTGTGCACTAGTAAAAGACAAAGAAGCCCTCTACACTAATAAGGATTAAGGACTAAATAGGAATATAGTATTTTCTTAGAAAATCGTTAAATTAAATTAAACATTAAACAAAACTAAAAAGAGAAACTTATTCACGGACCCTCCGTGAACCAAAGAATTGCAGGAAACCAATGACAAACTGCCACGACATTAACTTTAGTGATCCTAGTTAGCTCTTCCATAGAACAGACAAGTATGAAAAAGATTTAAAATAGACAATCTATGTAACTCTTCCACCTAAGAATAATCTCTTCAGTAGAAGAGTCTTCTAACTGGGTGATATGGAATGATGTGAGTGAAATTCCGGGAATCAGAAGTTTCTGCCTCATCCGTGAATAAATTTTTCTCAACCAAAAATGTTACTATTCCATTTGTTTCTTTTTCTTTTCTATCAATAACCAGACATGATACTAGTTTTATGTTTGGAATTATGATTTAGAAGATGAGAAGGGAAAAAGGAGGAGAAAATTTGGTGAAGGACTAAAATTCTATTATCCTGTAGGTTATAGAGTAACTTTCATAGGAAAAACAAATTGTCAAAATAAGGAGAGGAGTGAAGGAGGGTGAGTAGTCGCGTCTGCTTTGCTTTTGCAGAAGGAGAAGGGTAAAGGAGGAGAGAGAAGTGCGAAGGAGAGGGGTAAAGGGGGAGAGAGAAGCTGAAGCAGAACTCGAGAGAGAGGTAAAGGACGAGAGAAAAACAGTGTAGTCAAACAGTAATAAACATGTGTGGTTGAGAAGTAGGGCCCATAAAGTCTTTCCATCCGATCACTCTTTCTAAATTATTTAGTTTAGAAATACAAAACCAAGTTTTACAACATGAAACGAGCAGAGTGATTCATATTTTCTTGTTTGGTTGCCCACTTACCCATGCCATGAAGAAGGTAGGGAAAATCTTTAATAGGAGTAATGTTTTCTCTTCCCTCCTTTTCTCTCTCGTTTTGGACATGTTATGATTTGGGAGAAGAAAAGATATGGCTTTCGAATAGGACAGGTCGTCGAGAGTTGAGATGTAAAAGAGGCACTTGGAATATGGATAATCGTTCCAATTTTATCGGATGTCTTCAAATGGACATGGAAAATCGACAAGACAAACCTACAATGACCTCCGAGAGTTTCATACAATCGTGCTCGTAGTGAAGGTCAAACCTGCGAGTCAGAGATATAAACCCTTGCTTAATGTCACACTCTCACTCGACCAACCCCTTGTATTTATAAGATAAAATTTATTGCATTGACCACCAGACAAAGATCACCTAAGGAGGAAGAAAATACACAAATCCACAGAAATGCCACAATAGAGGGGAGATTTCTAGTAACAAGCAACAATTCCACAAGCAAAACAATATGCTAATAAATAGGTTCATTATAAATATCAGAATTTACTCCACCCAGAAAAGGGCAAAGCACAAGTACAATTACCCAGAAAAAAAAAAAGAAAAAAAAATGGGAATATTCTGTATAAAGTTGAACACTTCTAACGAGACACAAGTCTTAAATAGTTTATGTACATAACGTTCCGTCTATATTTTTTTATTATTAGGGTGGGGCATAAGAGAGGGCATTCCCAAAATCACACCCAACTCGAGAAGTTCAGAACTCTATCATATCTGCACTTATTCATACCCGAAATAAGATCTGAAAATGATGTTTAGCGGTCACCGGTAGACTTTATAGACGTTGTAATTCACGCACGTTGTAATTTATTGACCGGGGTTCCCCAAAAGCCGCTCCACGGCAGCGTGAACATTCCCTGCAGTTGCCATCAGCGCCTGTATATTCTCTCGGGTATCAAAGAAACCCATTTCTTGTAGCTGCGAGAGCTGAGTGGCATACAATTCTTCCGGCGGCACTAAAAATTGGAGGAAAAATAGACAGAAAAGTAACTATGGTGAGGAAACAGCAACCCATGAATCAGAAGGCACAAGGGAAAAGGAAAGGGTAGTCACCGTCTGATCTGGTAGGAACGGTGAGGCTTCCAGTCCCAAGTCCCCCAAACATGTTCATCAACATTTCCAACCCCATGGGGTCAAGTGATCCTGTAATACGAACAGTGACACCCACTGTCAGATGAAGAAACAACACAAAAACAAAAATCCCGTAGTCGTTCGTCTTTTTTCATGTAGCATTAAAATTTCTTGTTCCAGATAGGTTGATGCATAAAATGTTCCAGTTTCATTTAATCGGACACCAAGCAACCCGGCAAACAAGCCAAACCAAGTTTTCGCGCTCTTAGACAATCTCTGCAAACAAGCCTTGTTAACACAAAAGCCAGACCTACTGAACTTTTGGGTGTCCGACACACTTCAAACTTCAAAGGTATAGCGAAAATGCCTCCTCTCAATCTCAGTTGCATACATAGAGGCACCCGTTGAAGGCTGGGAAAATGGCACGATCCAAGTGTCAAGCACCATACTCTCTTCCCCATAACCCCTTGTCTTGCTCGCTTGTCCGACCAAAGACGGGTTTCAGTGTGAGATGGATTTGGAAGTGGTGACAAAGCAGCAGAAATTTTTGTGATGACAAAGGAGACATTGATGCAATGGCTGCTGAAAATGACGCAAGTTTCAGTCAAGGGGAAGGCAATATAGTCATGCAGGGCAGCAGTTGGGCTGTGGGTGGGTTTCAGTGGTATGGTCGCCCTGCCAGTAGGGTGCCTGGCTGCAGTGGGGGCCGTGGGAGGGGTTTCAGCGACCTTTGTTGGTGGGTTACAGAACCAACCCACCGACAAACCATATGCCAATTGCCATTTTAAATAGAAAATTTACAGCTGAAACAAATTAGTTGGATTGTACCAAAAAAGGAGAAGAAACTTGAAACATCTTCAGAAAGATTCCTTGTGGGATAGCCTGTTCTAGTTGACAAACCTGGAAAAGGTTCCCAGAAAGTCTCGCGACTCTAGTAAATAACATATAGAGTATCCCCAATTCCTCAGTGGAATCAGAATTGTTTTGATTACACTATTGGCTGTAGAATGTTGGTTGTGGACCTTGTGGTGCTAGTGGAAGCACCACGTTGATGTGGCATGCTTTGGAAAACAGTAAACTTAAATATTTCGTACAAGAGGCTATTCTCTTTTAAAAACCTTGTCAGCTACTTTGATGGATTACAAAATAAGAGCATGGATTCGAGTGCATAAACAAATAGTGGATAGGCAAAATTAAGAGGTTACTTTTTGGAGTTGGTTAGGCAGAGTACCCAATAGGGTTGTAGTTTATCTTAGGAGATTCCTACTGTATAACTACCATTAACAAGTTTCCCCCATTGTCCCAAACAATTCTAAAATTGTGATAATTGCGGTAACTAGGAAAGACAAGGTGCGGTCCTGAATGATGAGCTCCACAATCCTTGATGAGAATCAGATATACAACAAACCAAATACATTTACAGAAAATTGGTTTAAAGGCCAAGTTTGGGGCTTTAAATGGTGTTTAGTCCACCTTAATTTATGTTAAGGTCTCTAATACATTAATGTGGAATTTTTTAGAGTTCAAGGACAATAGTAGACAAAAATACCCTTAATGATAAATAAAAAAAATTACAAAGGGAAAGCGTGTCAGCCCGTCACTTCCGTTTGTTGCTCAGCCTGTCACTTTCGTAACCTTTGAAATTTGCTACCCACCAGTAACCTTTGAAATTTGCTGACAGTAACCTTTGAAATTTGCTACCCACCCGTCACTCTCTCTCTCTCTCTCTCTCTCTCTCTCTCTCTCTCTCTCTCTCTCTCTCTCTCTCTCGTGGGTAGTAATTAATTGGTGTGGGGCAAAATCATTTTCTCAGTCTTCAATTTTGGGAATAGGTTCAATTTTAGGGTTCAATTTTAGGAGGTTTAGGTTCTTTGGGGTAGGGTATAGTGAGTTTAGGCATTTTGGGTTTAGGCACTTAGGGTGCACTTTCCAATTATAGGTTTTTAGTGGTTTACGTACTTTCATAGGGTACCCTAGGATTTTAGGCACTTTCATAGGATACCCTAGGGTTTAAGTTTAGGCACTTTCATTAGGTTTGGGGGTTTAAGCACTTTCATAGGGTTTGGGAGGTTTAGGCACTTTCATGGGTTAGCGGGGGTATTTTTGGAATGTGTAGGTGATTTGTCCTCTTGGCATTAAAAAATTAGTTTGTGTCCTATTCCCATGATCAACTCTTATACCATGTCCTTGTCGAAGAAAGACTCATACATTTAGTCTATCTATTAGAGGCATCTCAGGTGTGACCAATGAATAGACACTGATTCGAGACAGTTGAATCCAATATTAAAAGATACGTAATGTAGCAAATTCAAGTTTCAGAAATAAGTACCTGCCCCGCCAACAGTTTGACCTGATTCCCTGCAAGAGTGCAATCCAGTTAGACAAATCAAGAAAAGAATGGCTGTTAATTAGGTTATTTAGAAAGTGTATTGAACGATAAAAAAACGACGGTTTAAATGGATAGTAACGTGGACATATTGATTTTTATCAGCAATAGTGAATAGTAACATGGACATGTTGATTGTATTACAGATAAATTAAGTAAATTACTCACGGGGTTGAAGGTTGCTGACCAAGAAGAGGCATAAGAGTTTGCCGCAAAGTCAAGAGTTGCTAAAACAAGGAAAAACAGAAGTTAGGAGCAGAGGCAATTAAGAAACAAACAAATAAGAAGAGGGGGAAAAAAAGAGAGAAAAGGCTCACGTGCATGTGCATATAGACCCCAAAGTAACTCATTTTCTATTATCTGTGATGTAGTATGTGCGCTGATGCATTCCCATGCAGTTTATAGAAGAGAGGAAGGTTGGCTCCAACCTTTCATTTATGCATGTGGATGTACACTCTTCTTCGCTTTCTAGGGCGAAAGGCACAGGAAGCAGAAGTAGGAATTTCTACAAATATGGAAGCTCCCTCTGTAGGTTCAATTGAGATGTGTCTTTGTTTCTTTTTTAAGTTAAGGTAAATACGATATATGTTTACGTACACTGTACATAAAAGAGAAGCAAGGGTGTTAAAACATCCAACTCAAAACCAATTGGCAATGAGTGGAGAGGCCGCCCAGGCTCATATACTAGTTTTGGATGTATTAATTAACCAATGAGTCAATGACAAGCTCTAACACTCCCCTGCATGTGCGGCCCACATCAATGGGGCACGTGGGGAGGTAAACAACGGATCTACATCATTGGGATCATAACGAAACATGGTGCACTTGCGGCTGTGCCACACAAACAACGGAGAAATAATTAAGAGTCTTGTCCAAAATCCTCCGAACGCCTAGCTCTGATACCATGTTAAAGCATCAACTCAAAACCAATTGGCAATGAGTGGAGAGGCTGCCGAGGCTCATATACTAGTTTTGGAGGTATTCCTTAACTAATGACAAGCTCTAACAAATGGCATGCCTCTATATCAAAACTATGAAGCCACTAAAACCACACTATCTATCAAGAGGAACTGATAATGAAAAATCTCTCAAGTCTACAAATACCATGAAAGGATCGAGGATCTAGGGTCTCTCTGAAAATTACCAAATAAAGACACAAGAAGAGGGCAGGCAAAGAGCCCAAACCATCTACATAAGTATACAAAAGGTCACTCTAGGAGCTATACCCGAAAGAGGAATATGCAAACCCCAAAGATATCAACATAAGAATACGCAAGGCCCCACACATGAAACGATAGTATAAATGTTGGGATACTGCTGTCTCTTACTAAAAGTTTACAGTTTCCACAGAGCCTGCCTTATTAAATGCTCCAGTACAGCCTGCCTTATTAAATGCTCCAGTACAGTAGTACCCACTTTAATCAAATTCAATACAAAAATAATTGAGCATTAGCGTGCGCAAAGTAATTAACATTAATGTAAGGATAAAGGATGAAAGATATTATCTAAGCTTATTTGCCTGACATTTGGTGGACCCCATGGTCTGCCTGAATGTAGTTATGGAATAAAACAATATAAAGGCAGATTGGCAGAATAGAAACATACCAGTAAAGGTGGAAAACTTGACATCAACTATCATTTTAATTACACATAGTAGAAATTAATGCTTAAATGCGTCATTTCTTTTGTTGTCTTAAAATCCAATAAACAGATACAAAGATGTGGCAATGTTCACTAAACAGGAAATCAAAACGAGCAGGGGTAAGAACCTGAGACAGTGGGAATGGCTACGTTGGCAGCTGACCGAAGAAAAAACATAACCAAACAAAACGGAAAACAAGACTTTAAGCCAAATCAAAGCTTTGGGAGATTGACTTTTGATCCATCCTTGGCAAACAAACCAAAGAACAAACAACAAATAAAAGGAAAGACAAATAAAACCACCAACAAAGCTTCTTGGAACATAGACAGGAAAGAAAATACGGACTCCTACATATTAGACAAATGTGGAATCCTACAAAAGTCAAATATGCATATTGACAAATAAAATGCTAGAGGCAACCGAACACAATTTCTGGGTAGGCCTTTCACATCATCGCAGCAATATTTCAATTAAAGCTCCTATAATATGCAGGTTTCCTTCCATATTACAGAGATAACAAAAGGGTGTGTGCAATGTACCTGCATTGTTTCAGGTGAAGTCAACTGACGAATGAAGTCTGGATTTTGCATCATTTCTCTAAGTTGGGCATTGGAATCTAGCATATTGCGCATTTGGGGATTCAGCCCAAGAACCTAACAATTGAAATCACTTTAGCGAACAAGAAAATGCACAGTAACATCATGGAAAATGTACTGTATTACACAATAGAGAGAGGTCTACCTGATTCATGTACTGAGGGTTCGAGAGGACACTTTGCATCATCTGTGATACAGCTGGGTTTTGCATAAACTGACTTAGTGAAGCAGGATCCTGCATGGAACCAAACATGTGCTCAAAATCCGGCAGCCTAGCATCCCCAGCAGGATTCGATCTTGGAGTGGAGTTGGTTTGGGCACCTCCAGCCGCTAGATTCACATTAAATTACAAAATATTGGTCAAAATTCAGTAAAACTTTCTGAAGTAAACTTCAGATAACAAAATCTGCAGAACTAAGGTGACTGCTTCAAAAATAAATCCGGGATAGAGAGAGAATTTGGAGAGAAGTACCTTACTTTTTTTGAACGGGAGAGAAGTACCTTACTGGAAAGACTAATTTTAACATAAAACATGACATAGACAGGTTTAACTTTGCACCCTTAACGTATATTTGACCCCTTACTACCATGACAAGCTTTCTGACCAAAACATACCAAAACCTAGACCATATAGAACTTCAAGGAAGTACAGATCATGCTGACTACAGGGGTTAAGGCAACTCCTTTGGAAGAAAGTGCAATAAAAATAGCAAAATCACTTTCAGAATTTTGATGCTGATATCTCTCTTTATATCGCCTCAGTAGTACAAAATAACCAATCAGAGAAGCAAAAATGGATACGTAGAGGCTCATATTCAGCTGCCTCGGAATGAAGACATCCACAATCTAGAGAGAGAGAGAGAGAGATTAACTTACCCCCTCCAGAGGCCCATGGGTTGGGAAGTGGATTAGTGTTTGGAGCAGGAGAATTAGTTGTAGCTTCAGAACCAGTGCTTGTAGGCCCACCACCTTGTGTGCCCAGAAGAGCTGCAAATGGGTTCGAGCCTGTATCATTTCTAGCATCCCCAGCCATAGTTGTTGCATTAAGAAATGGCTCTTGGACGTTTTCATACATGCGTCTTAGCATGTTAAATCCCTCTGGAGAAGCTTCAATATTGCTCATTGCTCTGTCAGTATTGCGCATCATTTCACGCATAAGTTCAGGGTTTCTTGCAGCCTCCAACGTCTGACGGAGAGTGCTAGGGTCATTGAGGATGTGAGCAAGCTCTGGATTACGATCAATGAGTTCATTCATCTGAGGATTATTCATTATCATACTCCGCATAATTTCTGGGTTATTCATTAGATTCTGAACAGCAGGCAGGTTCATTAATTCTCTGACCAGATTAGGGTTCTGAGTCAACTGTTGCTGCATTTGTTCAAATTCTGGAAATCCAGCTCCAAATAATCCACTATTCCCGCCTAATCCATTAAGACCAAGTCCAGGAAATAGGGAAGCGTCCAAACCAGATCCTCCAAATGCCCCAACATTGTCAGCGCCAACAGATGTTGGGGCATTTGGAGTAGAATTTGCAGAATTTGAAACTCCAGTGTTGGTTGCACCTGTAGTGTTAGCTGATGCAGTTGGTGTGAATCCTCGAACCAAGTGTACTGTGTGATCTGCTTCCAATCCTGTCAAAATATGCACGAAATAATCAAAGATAGTTCAAGTTTGATACAGATTTTCTAAATTCCTAATGGTTCTTCTTACAGGGTCCATCCATGAGTTTGACCAAGAAGAATAACACATCTACATATGTATTGTCATGGATGTTAGCAGTAGCGGAGTTGGTTTAGGACCAGTGAGGGCACCGGCCCACACTAGAATTTTGGTTTTTATTTTCACGCTTGTAAATAACAGTAGTATTTTAGGTAGAAAGCTCAAAACCAAATCTATGGATCCCGCCTAAACAGTTAACTACTCACAAAGCAAGTCTCCATGTACTGAATTTTAAAACTACCACGTGTTTACGAATTACAATTACTATCACATCGCAAAATTCAAGTCAAGCTAGTATCTTTTTTACCTTGTCCGTTCTTTTCTCTTCTTAAATCTATCAACAACTCCTCTCTCTTTATGTTAAAGATGATTTGTTTAGAATTGAATATTTATTAAATTACTTGTGCAAGCAATTGGTGGGAATTATAAATTTTCTGAATCATACATTTACATTTTCATTTTCTCGTAGCTAATTTGAAATTATTTGATAGTTAAAACACTTTTTTAACAGGAATCTTGAAAAAATAGTTCAAAAGAACATCAAATTAGGTGTGTCAAATTCTTAAAAAGGAAATTATTAATTATTTATCCCCAAAAAACTCGCATGTGTTGGATTGTGCCCCCACTGGTACAATTTTCTAGCTACGCCACTAGATGTTAGAATTGTGGCATTCTAGGATGTAATACGAGTTTCAACCAGTTCGATTCAATTGATGTTGTCGAATAGGAAATAAAGGGAATCTTGTGACTCACTTTGGTTCATGCAATTCAGTGCGGTTCGGCACGATGCCAAATGATTCCTTGTTTTTAATCTTACTTGCATAATGCACAAAGATTCTCCATTCACTATTTCATCGAAACAATTCAAGATGCAATCTTTGATTTGACAACAATGCATATGGTAAAAAAAGATCAGGGATTAAAGCAGAAGGATGAAAGTACAATCAACTTGTGAACTAACAATGAAAATATATGGTCATATGGCGTTCAAGAGAGTTAAAGAGCAGTGTAGAATGGTCTTAAGGAACTAAGCCCATATGAAAGCAAAGAACTCCACATCTAAAAGGCAGTATTAGCCATCTCGTTTGAGACATCAATTTTTTGTAATGGGCAATAAATTGCACGATGAATATGGCGAAGTAGAGAGGAGCCTTATACCGATGCATAGATATCAAAATAAAAATAAGCACAGCTCCAATAAGACAAAAGAATGAAAAATAAACATTCAAGAGTGCAAAAGGTCCTTGTATTATAAAACCCATGCATGAGCAAAGGACTCCATATGAACCTCGTCCCTCAATTGCCACTAATCTTAAGACTGAGGTCGTTCTTTCTTATAATAACATGTGGTGATAACATACATAAAAATCAGTGCTGTATATCCTTATTTGCAAGGGTTTACTCGAAAGTCGAAGGAGTCATCAAGTGAAAAAGCTTCACAGAAGTTCTTCACACAAAAATTCACTAAGTAGAAGATATCGTAAAAGGAGGACCAATTGAGTCCAAAATGCAAGCAAAAAGATCAAGGTGAAATCCGCTAACATAACAGTTCTGCAATCATCAATTCCCCTGAGCAAAAAATGATGGTAATTATTTTTCCGATTAGGAACAATGGCTTGTCTGACCAGAGTGGTAGTTAAGCTCTTTGCTTAATTGTATGACAGAGAAGTATTGGATATACTTACTTAGTAAGCCACAAAATCATGTGCTTTAGCATTAAATTTGCCTACTTTAATTTTTGTTAAGCGGATATCCCAAGCTTTTCTCCCAAATAGTCTTGAAAACATTCCATATCCATCCCCTACGTCCAGGGCAGGTCTGTTTTACAAATTCATTTTCTTTGCCGATGCATACGTGGGTAGGACTCCTCTATGTTTTTCCACCCACAAATTTTGCATTACTTAGAAGTTAGAAGAAAAGGGGGGAAAAAAAAAAAGTAATACATTCACATGTAGCAAATACAATCCAACACCACGATCAATATATTCACCCAATTCCACATCTTATACCCAAACTTAATTGAAGAAAATGCGTTCCAATCCTGACAGGAACTCGTTCCTAACTGAAACAAGAATTTACACCCAAAAAGGTAAATCCAATAGGCTAGAATACCGTACAGACCGGAAATGGCAATCATGGCGACACATATATAGGCTACAATTCTTTGTCTATCTAAAAGTACAAAACATATATATCTGTGTGTATAGTGTTATGTATAGAAGAAGACACATTATTTTAAAGAAGTGAGACCAAAATTGTAATCCTTATGTGAGAATTTTTAATTTTTGCAATCTAAGTGGTAGAATAATTTTTTTATTTTTGACATTCAACTAAATAAAAAAACATAAAAATATTTATAATTTTAATAATTTTCCCAAAAACTCCCGACGACACTCCCACACTTTAATGATCATCCGCTCCCCCACCCACGCTCCCGCTTTGTGCAACTAAGTACCCAAAACCCTACGCATGTATGTCTACACAATGTTTGTGTATCATTCTCCAAAAGTACAAATGCACGCACCCATACTTAAACCTATCTGCATATACATACAGAATTTTAATTATAACGAGAATCAAGTAAGGCATCTGTAGCTTTTATCCCAAATAGTCCCGAAAACATGCCATTCGCGTCATGTATGTATGGGGTCACAAATTCTTTATCTTTGTTTACTGGTACTCAGGTAGCATTCCAATATGTTTTTTTACCCCTAAAATTTTTACATTACTTAAAGAACAAAAACAAAGAAATTCACATATGTTTTTCCCCACACCAATTTTGCGCTACTTAGATAAAAACAAAGAAAAATGATTCTTTTTTCTTACCGTATAAGTATGCTAAGTTTGTACAAAAGAAAGAGAAAAACAAAACGCTAACAAAACCAAAAAAAGACCAAACAATAGATACAGCCTATAAACCCCTCTAAAATGCCAAAACTACCTATGATACATCCACATGTTGCTAACACAATCCAAGATCAGTATGTTCTGCCAATTCCATATCTAATACCCAAATCCATTATCACGTATACAGATATTATGTATGCACAATTTTCATGTGTATCGTCTTCCGCAAGTGTACAAGCACAAACCCATAAATACATTTATCTCCATCTTCATACAGAACTCCATTACCATGACAATCAATTAAGGCATACCGTTGCTATCTAGGGTTCAATCGTCCTTCAGAATCCAGACCTTGTAAATCAGCCGCTGCTGCTCAGCGGGAATATATCCAAACAAAAGTTACACTGACAAAGTCATAAAACCGCGTGCTTTAGTGTTGAATTTGAGGGTCAATGCTCGCTTTCTTTTTCGTGACATCTGTATCCAAAGCTTTTCTCCCAAATAGTCCCGAAAACATGCCATTCCCTCCCACATGCACCGGGTAATTTTCAAAAATGATTTATCTTTGTACACTGCTACACACGTAGCATTCCCAGATGCTTTTTCCCCCACAAATTTTGCACTACTTAATTAAACAAAAAGGAAGAAGAAAACTCATACCTTCACATGTTGCAATTACAAATGACACACGCCGAGTTCAACATATCATATCTAAAATACCCAAATCCATACTCACGTACACATATATCATGTAATGTGCTTCGTTTTTGGCAAGTACACAGGCCAAAACTTTAGTCATGCAGTAGTGTCCTCTGCTCCTGCTCTCAATCTAACGCTTTGGGCTTTCAATCATCGCTCTCACAAATCTTAGTAGTGGGATGTTTTTCAAAGACTTAACGCGAATTATATGACTTAGGCCCACGCCCATGAATAAAACCATTTACATCTATATACAAAAAATTGTCCCTTCGGGGACATCCGATATACAAAAAATTGATTGCCACGAGAATCAATTAAAGCATACCGTAGCTCTCTAGGGTTTGATCGTCCTTCAAAATCCGGCCTTTGTAAATTAGCCGCTGCTGCTCAGCAGGTATATCGCAGTTCTGAGCGAGAACAGACTTGAACGATCCCACGCTGGATTCGAGCCCGATCTGCACAGAGAACTTGGACCCGTTCGAGCATCGCACGTTTACCGTCACATCACCGCCGCCGTCTGCGGCGGTTTTCGCCTCGGCCACACCACCATCGTCGCCTCCCATGCTGAAAACCTCCCTCTTTCGATTCGGGAGGTCCTTCTCACTCAATTAAAAACGAGAAAATGATAGGAAAAAAATGAAAAAGAGATCGAATTTGGGACAACCCAGATGTCGAATTTGAGGTAATCGGAAGGGAAAAAACAAACCCTAGAATTCTTGTTGTGATCGAGAGGGTTTTCTCTGCTGTAATTATAGTGGGGACGAAGGGGGTTAGAAGGAGAAGCTAATTGAGATTTTTAAAGACTTTATATACTACTCCGTAATATTTTATTTAATTCGTATGTTTCTTGTCGAACAAATTACTGTAGAAAATAAAAGACATACTACTAAAAAACACAAGTAAAAAGGACAGCGGAATCGCAGGTGCCTTGGCCTGGAGGATTTTGTACTTGGCTCCTTTCCAGTTTGGAACTGTCTAGTTTAGTCCTTTTTTGGTGGATTGGGGATCTATCTTCCACTCACAATAATGATTGGGATCGTATACGAAAGAAAATCAAATCCTTGATATCCGATTTTTGAAGATCATTTTTTTTTTAACTATATAAAGTAACAGTAAATGCAAGAGATACGAATTGAACGATCTGAAGTATTGTTGGGAGTTCTGACCGAGCCCTTAATTCTTTGAAATTAGATGGAATGTGCATAGTATACTCTATAGGGAACACATACTGTGAGAGATTTGCAATCCTGGTTGGTTCGTTTCGAAAGCCATTTCGAGATAATGATGGAGAGCTGTTCATTTATTAAAAACCGTTTCTTGAAACTGAAAGATAAGTACTTTGAGGAAAAATTCGTACTGACAGAAAGTCCGATACTGTCTTGTTACTGGACTTGGATATGTATGTGAAAGGAATTGTAGATGGAAACCCAGTGCATATTCATGAAATGTTACGGATGAAAAAAGAAGCCCTCTTAAGTGTGTGTCAACACTTTCGGATCAGAGGATGGCTTCAAAATAGTCGTTACATATTTGGAGAATAAAAGGTCGCAATATTTCTTATAAACTTAGCTCAAAATATACGGAATCGATCGTGTTGTCAAAAGAATATTCAATAGTCAACACAAAAAATACATAGGTACTTTTTATGAAGTATTGCATGCTATGTTGAACTTCTCAAAAGAGATGATTGTTGACATATCTTATGATCAACTTCTGCATCATATACAACATAACCATCGCACTAGACAAGTATATCATGTAATTTTTTATGTAGAACTTAGATATATGTGGATTGGTTTTACTTTTATATGGTGACACATAATATTATTTATTATGCTATCATTTTTCTAACTTATAAAGTAAAATGTTATAAGGGTGCGATAAGTGCGCTTGTTGGAACTCTTATTTCCGCAGTTGTGCCACATGATTAACAAGTACCATACAGATGACAAGCAAAGGAAGAATATTACCAAAATGTGATTGGTATATGTGACTTTAATATGTCGTCCTCATTTGTTTGGGTTGGTTGGGAAGGAGTCATGCATGACTCAAGAATGTTAAGAGAAGCTATGAGTAATTCAGTTAACAACTTTCTAATTCTTCCTCCATATTAGATGATTTTTTTAAAATTAGATTGTAATGGATGTGTTTGGTTGAGAGTTTTGAGAAGAATATTTTGAGAAATATTTTTAAGATAGTGTTTGGATGAGTTTTTGAAAAAAGTAATAATTAGAGAGAGATGTAATAATTGGAGAGAAATAGAGAGAGAAACGAAAATAATGATTGGATGGAAGGGTATGAGTAGAGAGAGAAATATGATTAATGATTGGAGAGATGAGAGATGGAGAAGGAATCTTTTTGGAAATTTTTTTGGAAATGTAAAGTGAACAAAGTGAATTTTCTAGAACGTTTTTTCTTCTTTTGTGTAGGAAAATACTTTTTATGTGATGTTACAAATATAGTTGTACCCGTGGTTTTATGGCACCATATCTTAACGTGCAATATTGATTATCTGATTTCCGAAATGGTCATCGCCCTAGGAACAAAGAATAGCGATTCAACCTTGCACATGCTAGGTTACAGAATGTGATTGCACATGCTTTTGGAGTTCTGAAGGCTCGTTTTTTCAATGCTAAAAAGTTTGTCATTGTATCCATTCACGACACAAATGAATATAGTAATTGCTTGCATAACCATACACAATCATATTTGGAGAACTTGCATTTCAAATATATTTCATAACGAATTCAACAATCCAACTGCTTTTTAAAGCAATTCAACATGTGGATAATTTAGAAGCAAGAGGAGGATGGTCAACCAAAGCTGACCATATTTTTATCCTCACTTTACGTGAACAATTGTAGTCAATTAAATAATATGAACTACTCTGGAGTGTCAAATGTAATTTTGCTAATTGTAAGTTTTAATGATCAACCATATTTACTATAATTGTTGATCATGTTGCCGATATTTTGTGTATATTGTTATGATTTTGACAACTGCAAGTTTTTTTAGTTAATAAATTTAGTTTTAGCATTACAACATCAATATATATGAAGGGCAAAGTTGAAAAATAAGTGAATTTAAGACATCAATTATTTGTACAAATCGAACAAACAACTTATCTAATTCAATGCTTACAATTCAGTACATATCAAACAACTTATTCAACATTGATCATCAATTTTCAATATTCAATTTTTAGATTTTATTTCAACTTTATTAAACATAGCCTAAATTATGCTAATAAACAATTAAGATTGGTATATGATAATTCTCACAATTTTCAATATTGAAAGATTGTTGAGTAATGATACTTTTTTAATACTAATGCCAGGCTGAGAAGTATAATACTAAATCTGGTTACAAGTCTTTATATGACCATATCAGACGAAAATTGCACCCCTTCATCTTCCTCCCCCTGGATTCATAAGGGCCATAATGTTTGGAGTCTTGTTTGGCGTTTGGATCTACCAGAATGCCTTAAGGTTTTCATTTGGAAATGTCTTAAATGTATCCTTCCTGTTCGTAGTAGCCTCCATACCCGCATGCCAGCTATCCCTCCCACCTGTCCTCTTTGTGGCTCTGAAAGTGAAACCATTGATCATCTATTCTACCTTTGCAACGCCACGAGGAATATTTGGAATGTTGGTGGCATTCCCTATGCCACTTTGGGTATCTCAGAGACTACAGCCTTCAAGGATTGGCTGATTGATTGCATCCTCTGCCTACACCAGGACAAACAGCTTTTTTTCCCCTTTATCTCCATCCTCTGGTCAATTTGGAAAAATAGAAATCGGACCATCTTTTCCAACCTTCAGTTTGATCCTCTGGCTGTTTTGGCTATGGCTAGGGAAACCTCCCACTGGTTTTTTCAAAGCTTCTTCTTGGCTCACACATGGTCAATGCTCCACCTCTGTGACATCGTGCAGTTTCCCTTCCTTCACCATTAAACCCTACCCTTCTCGGACCACTCATCACAATTTATGCATCCTTCATGTGGATGGGGCATGGAAGGAAGGACATCCTTGGTGTGGACTGGGTTTTACTGCCAGCTTGCCAGATGGATCTCTCATTTCCCAGATTGCCGTTTCCTCATACAGCAACAACCCTCTCCAAACTGAGCTTCTAGCTCTCCGAGAAGCAGTTGAATGGTCTATAAAACATAATTTTAATGTTGTTTATATCCATACTGATTGTTTTAATGCTGTCATGCAGTTAGCAGGTAGACACGACAGCCATCACAGGGACACTTTTTTGATAGATAACCTCATCACTGAGATCAACCGCCTCACTTTTTGTCAGATCTCCAAGGTGTCCCGCAAGGAGGTTACTAGAGCTCACTTACTTGCCAGACAAAGCTTTTGATGCTTTCATACCTATTCAGGATGCTTCCTGATTTTGCTTTGTTTATATTTTGTTGCTGGTCTGGTCTGTACTTATTGCTAATTTGATACTCTGCTACTTTGTGCTCCCCTGTTGGTTGTTGATTAATGGAATTTCTACCTTTTGGCAAAAAAAAATAAAAAAAATGACAGGCTGCCAGGTAGATTATATGGTTATCAATGTCGGGTTCAAATCATACGATTATCTAGATTCTCATGTAATAATACATGTTAGGTTAATTACCTAGAGGTCCCTCAACAATCGCTTGATCCTCATATTTTGGAAAATGCACATTGAACCTCTTAATTTGTGTCCCTGTATCATTTTCACCCTTTCCATCACATCGTCAGACAAAAATGTTATCGAAAAGTGGACGCCTATTGGAAAATATTTCCAGACAAACAAATTGTTGGCTAAATCTTCCTTTCCTTTCCCTCCCCCCCCCCCCCCCCCCCAAGACGGGGAAGTCAAAAAGCCATTAGGCTATGTTTGGATAACTGAAATCTTGAGTTGGAATAGGAATCCTATTACTAGGAATCAAATTCCTGGGAATTCTTATTGGGTGGGAATATGAATATATTGGAAATCTAATTCCTTGGAATTTGATACATAGAGTAATTTAATTTCGGTGCTTGGATTAATTAAGTAATCTTACGCGGGAAACAATTATTTTATAAAGTTATTAAAATCAACGTTTCCTTTCTTAATTAATGAGCTTAGAATATGAGATTCTCATGGGGTAAGGGAGCAATCAGATTCCCACTTAGTTTTGGGAATGTGATTCCAGGTTGAATGTATCATCAGGAATCACATTCCTATTCCTGACTGTTTCAAACATTGGAATCAGAACAACATGAAATCATATTCCTATTCCTCTATGTTCCAAACATTGGAATCATGAAAAGAAGGCATCACATTCTCATTCACTCTCAAGATTGCTGTCATCCAAACTGAGCCTTACTTCAATAAGAATAAGCTGTCATATGTACTTGTCCAATTGAGACATTAGAGCAATAAATAGAGAGTCAACAGATAAAAATCTTAGATTTTATCAAACTTCATCCTCACTTGATAAAATCAAGTATTGATTTTATCAAATTTTTATCCATTAGCAAACTAGGCCCAACTAGTATCGATGACTTGAGTTTGTTTTTTTTTTTGTTAATTTAAGCTCTAACAATAACAATGAAAATGCTTTAAGCCTGTAATTGCATGAGAAGTTGTCAAATATCAACTGCATTTCTCTTCAAACACCCAGCCAAATGACGTTTTAAATTTCCAGTGCCATACTTACTAACTAATACATATTTCATACCACATTTTTTGCACTTGCTTCTTTCAAATCTATCATCATTAGAGTCATCAGATTTTTCCTCCATGATGTCAAAGAAGTTCCATACCTTAGAAGTAAGCCTATGTTTTCGTGTTATTATTGGGTTCGGGTTACTGTGTCAACACGATTAGACGAACATGTTAATTATTGTAATTTTCGAGTTATGCGGGTTCAACCCGAACCCGACCTATTTACTAATAGTGTTCTCGGATTTTGTCATATACGTGTTTCATGTAAAAAATCCTCAATACTAACCCGCTAACTTTTTGTCATATTGTGTCATGTCATAAATTTTTGCTCATAAAAAAAAAGAAAAGAAGAAGAAGAAAAAAAGGGCCCACCACGCTACAGTATATGTGAAGGAGCTACATGAGAAGCCATTACCTCCTATATCAAAAGGTCTTGCTAATGGGTACAGTAGGGTACAAAAAAAGTATATTTGTTGAATTCACTTGTATTTTAAAATGCACTTTTAAAGTATACTAGTACGAAATAAGTACACTTAAAAGTGCACTTTAAAGTATGAGTGGACTAACAAGCGTATTTTTTTTGTATAGTGGAGGCTCTAGAAATTTTTTTTAGGGTGTTAAAAAATTCTCTTGATCTACTATCTCCATAAACCACAACTAAATATATAAAAAAAAAATTCCATTAATATCGCCAATGTCACCCAAAAACAACAATGGATAAAGTATATTACAATTGCCCTCAACGAGTTTTCATACTTTGAAACCGTTTCATAATAGCCTCGTTATCAACGGTATCAAATAACGAGAGAGACTTCGCATGTCGGCAGTCTATCGCACTAGAGAAGAAGGTTTGTTTGTTTGTTTTTTTTTGCTCAGTACTAGGGAAGAAGTCGAAAACTTGTGTACGTTTTTAGCCCTTTCCCCCATGGCTTTTCTATTTGGGCTTTAGTTTTTTGGGTTTCAATTTGAATTAAATTTGGACTTTTTTTTATTGGCCGAAGTGTTCAATACTTGGGTTTTTTTATTGGACAAGATGTTCAATTTAGTTTGGATAGGGTGTTCAACATTGGACTACCTAAAAAATTCTACATATATTCTAAGAATTTTTTTTTTTGGGTGGTCATGTGACCATCCATGCATATAAGTGCAGCCGCCCTAGTTTTTTTTTTACTGTTAACGGGTGCATTAGCATTTCCCATATTAAAATGCGGGTCGAGAGTCTTGAACCCGTGAAAACCAACAGGAACGAACGAATGTCAAACAGGAAGAAGAAAAACTCACAAACATAGCGCGCGCAGCAGCCCCCATCGGGCCATCCCAACTAGTTCGATAATTCTGGAAAATGGAGACTCACTACGCTCTGCTGCCGCCACGCCCATAGTTCTTCTACTCTGCTCATGGCAACCTGTTTCAGAAGAAGAACTCTCCTCTCTTCTCGCCTCAAACCCTTATTCACCTTACAGGTCTCTCTCTTTCTGGCATTTGTTCGAACATGTTTGATGCAACCTCCTGTTTTCTATTAATTCGTATATTTTTTTTGGCAGAGATTGGACCGTACATTGGCCGAAAGTGGAGCTCAAACTCAATTTTACGCTGGCATGGGCTCTGCTTCTGCGCTGGAGCAAGGTAACATACATATGCTTGATTTTCTGGGAATTTGTGACAATTTCATGTCCCAGTTGCTTCTTTTAGATGAACTAGAATTAGGGCACACGTGCGTGCGTCGATACGTGGGGTGTGGGAGTGGGTAGTTGAGCTCGGGTGATTTTAGTATTGTACCCCTAACAGTTAATTCATGTTGTAAGGAAAGTAGTTACAGTATAAATTTTTGTTTTTTGTTGGGACAATGGTGGAAATCACTTTTGTAACACAGCTTCAAAAATTTGTATAAGCCCATTGGTGTTCCCTCTTCCGATATTAAAAATAAATTATATGAGGGCTTGCTCCAGTGGCAACCCAGTATTTGGGGTTTTGCTGTTGCTAAAAATTAGTAAGAAGGTCTTAAAAATGGTGATTCATTGGTTTGCTTTTTTGGCTCGCTTTGTATAGTTATTGTCAAACACTTGAACTTGATGTGAAATTCAGCTAAAAATGTGCTATCTATTTAGAAGATTTAAAATTAGTGCTCCAATGGCTTGTTATTTCTAGCAATTGTTGAACTTGATATCAAATTCATCTAAAAATGTGCTATTTGTATAATTTATCGAATTTCTTAGAATTTACGTCCTAGGCGTTTCTGTTAGATGTCTTATGCAAGGGCTTTCTCCAGTGGCAACCTACTATTTGGGTTTTTTTTTTCTGTTGCAAAATCTAGTAAAAAAAAAAAAACTAGTGAATGGTGGGATTGGTCCCCTGAATTAGTTGAGGTGCGCGTAAGCTGGTTCGGACACTTGAGTTATGTATATAGGAAATTTTAGCTAAGAATGTGCTATTTCTATTTTCTAACATATATACTCGAATGTTTGAGAATTTATGTCCTTTTTGCTTTGGTTTTGTATTATGTAAGAGCTTGTTCAGTGTTCTAAAAGGTAGGTGAGGCGGCTGATTAATTGGTCCTAGGCACTAGGTGCCTAACCCACCGCCGCGCTTAGGGGTCGAGGCGTTTGAAAAGGTGGCCAACCGATTAATCAGCCATAAGGCAGAGCAAGGCGGCAATTAATCGGCTAGGCGGGCTATGCGCGAATAATCGGCTAGTCGGAGATTAATCTGACCATTAGTCGGGTAAAATGTGGAATTTAAGGGGGTTTGGTGTAGTTATCTATATATATATATATATACAGTATACAAACAACAAAACATGCCCATCGCTTCACAGTTTACGATTGAAGCTTTTAGAAGCCCTAGTACTACTTAGTTCCATTTTATTTTGAAGTTTGAACTTAGTAATTGACTAGTTATTTGGTAGTTGGTACTTGGCACTACTTAGTTTCATTTTTTTTGAACTTTGAACGTTGAACTTCGCATTATTACTTAGTTTCCATGTTATTTAATGTTTTTTTTCCCCCAACTTTTATTGATGTATTTGCTCTTAAAACTTGGTGAGGGTATAGGAGAATATTTTTAAAAAATAAAAAAATGGGAAATCCGCCTTATTGTCAAGGCGCCGATTAATTGGCTAAGGCGCTAGGCAGTGCCCGGCCGCTCGACTAGCGCCTAGCGACTTTTAGAACATTGAGCTTGTTCCAGCGGCAACCCCATATGTGGGTTTTTGCTGTTGCTAAAATTTAAGAAGAAGGTTTAAGAACACTGCTCCACCGGTTTGCTATTAGGGCTGCTTTTTTTTTTTTAGTAATTGCTCAGCTAAAAATGAAAGTAAAAATGAACTTGTTGCCGGTGGAGCAAACTTTGCTTTGAGACTTGAGTAAGTAAATTTCGATTAGTTTCTTTTTCCTTTTTCTGTTTACACGATCGCTTGTCCTATGATTGTATTACATGTAGTGCAGATATGCTTAAAGAAATCCCTTTTTTTATTTTTTATGTTGTTTCTTTTTTCAGCATGCAAAATATGTTGGTTACTTTTCATATATGTGTAGGACTACTATGGGGTTCCTATACAGATTATGAGTGAATCGTATATGCATGTTACTAAGTGAAAGTTAATTTGTGAAAGTCAGAGAGTGTAGTGAAAGTTGATATGTCAAGTTGGAGAAAGCTGGATTCAAGGACCTTGGGGATCACCCGATCAATGATTCCTTTGCCCTCGTTGATTGTTCTGAAAGTTCTACGGAGCGCAGGTGATGTTTTGTTCCCTTTTTTGGCACATTTTCATAACTTTTCCCAACATCTTCTTCAGCACACATGCGGCTTTAGATGCATTAACATTGAAAATGGTCATAAGATTAGCCACTCTACATTGTCATATCATGCAACCATATTGAGCGATGAAGCATGGTGCTTCCCCTCTCCCTCTTTCCTTTTCCTTTCAAATACATACTGTTTGAGTACAAGTTCTTGGATTTAATGTCTTAAGAATAACTATTTTTGGACAACACAACAACAACAACAACAGCAGCAGAAACCATCTAGTGCCCAATCATTGGGGGTATGGGCGGGGGATGATTAAGGATAGACCTAACCTTTGGCAATATGCACAAACTGGTTGCACTCAGAATACCACTGAAACAGTGACCCCCCTAAACCTCCAAGGACCGAAGAGCTACATGGACCTTTTGTTGCAGAACCATGCCCCCAAATCAAAGCCAAAAGGCATCAGGGAGGGCAGGCCTAGAGACCCTCATTTTTGGACAATAACTATTTTTGGACATACCCTCGTTTTCTCTATCGCTAAAATAACAAATTAACAGATGTTCCCTCATGTCAGATCAATGGTAAGCTTATCTAACGCGTGGGTGTGAAGTTTTGTTGACCGGCTACTTTTTTCACGTTATCCCTTCCCATTGTACGTGAAAAATGTTGGTTTGATTTGTTCATGCAGCATGAGACTTGGGGCATCTCTATGGGAAGTCATCCATTCATCAATTACTTTTGCCACTTAGTTGAAGTGCTTTCGCTTATAAAACATTTTTCACTGTCTTAAGTAACCTTTTCATTGGTTACTCCTTTTGGGATTCTGAATCTTATTTGATTTACAGAGAGTTCAACAAATTCCTTCAGGGAGAGTTCAGTTTTAAGAGTTTGCAAGTCTATATTCAAAGTTGGCCTCGTTGTCTTTTCTTTCTGGACTAGTTTGTTGTGTTTTCCTTGTCCAGAGGAGATTCAGCATGTTGTACTGACTACTGAGATTCAAACCGTCATAGGGTTTAGTAATTTGAAATGACCAAGGAATGGAGATAATAGTGAGGCTTTTGAGTCTATACCACTCTCTGCAATTTGGAGGGGCTTTCCCCTTTATAATGAAATGCACACCATGGGCAATGCTGCCCCAATTCAATAACACCATTGCAATAATAGCAGATCCATTTTGGTCAGGATTAGAGGGGAACGCAAGGAGTTATTTCTGTCTTGAACTTCCTCTAACAGTGCTTTTACTTGTTTGCTTTCTGTCATAATGGGTCTGTTGTTTGTAGTGTTTCACTCCTTTTTCTTTAAATGTTACAGTAGTTCTCAAGAGTCTACAATATGCAGGGTTTGATACCTACTTAGTCGGTGGATGTGTGAGAGATTTACTATTAAATAAAGCACCAAAGGATTTTGATGTGGTCACCACGGCAACACTTAAACAGGTATTTTAGATTTTGTTTGATAATATCGGAAAATCCAGTGACTAGTAATTATGTTTGCATTGTAAAGCTCAAACCATAAATGTTGACTTATTTTCTGTTTGGTTTCAGATAAAAAAGGAGTTTCATCGGTGTTTCATTGTTGGACGGCGTTTTCCTATATGTCATGTGAATGTCAGAGGTTCTATTGTTGAGGTTGGTGGTGCATTTAGTATGTTAAAAGCTACTGCAATATTTCGTTGAAAATTAGTGCAGTCTTTGTTTAGTACCACATCTTGCATTGATCCTTTCCATCATATGATCACTGTTGTCAATTCTATTATTTTTTTGAAACCAGGTAGCCAGTTTTGAAACAGCTGGAATAAATGGTAAAGAAAAACAAAAAAATATTTTTCCTCGAATGCCTTCTGGCTGTGACAAAAAGGATTTTGTTCTCTGGAGGGACTGCATGCGTCGGGACTTCACAATTAACAGGTTGCTCCTTATTTTCTATTCATAGAATGTCCAAGGCTATGGGGAAAAGCAATGGCGAGTAAAGCTCTGGGTTTCGAATTATGAGAAACTTGTTTTTCCCCCCATGCCGCTGATGTATCAATTTCATTACTTTGGAGCTTCTTTGGTTCCACGTGACTAATAAAGATTATTTTCTGAAATTGTCGAAACAGTTTATTCTTCGACCCCTTTGTGAATAAGATTTACGATTATACCAGTGGCATGATGGATTTAAGGTCATTAAAGGTGATTCTCATTACCCTTTGGTGGTTTATGCAATTGTATTTACTATTTAGTCTGTATTTTTGGAAGCTTAACGAGTATATATTTTTTTATTCTTTATTGATTTGTATTCAGCTGCAAACATTAATCCCTGCTCAGCTGTCCTTTAAAGAAGATTGTGGTAAGTTTATCCATCTACAAATTCATTTAGAAACATGACTTGTGGAGCCAGTGGGGGAATATGGTATAAAAACAATAATGATGATCACATATTGTCCATCCAGCGAGAATCCTGCGGGGCTTGAGAATTGCAGCTCGTCTTGGTTTGTCTTTTTCGAAGGAAACTGAGATTGCTATACTTAAACAATCCACCTCCATTGCAGGATTAGCCAAGGTACTTCAACCATTTGACTACTATGCTAGACTGCATTTTGTTATTCCCTATTTTTGTGACCTTCGTTCGACAGCTTCTTCTGTATATTGTCTATTGAAGTACATTGTCTTTCGTCTCCTGATTCTCTTTCGTGTTAATATTTTTACTAACCTATAAAAGGGATTGTTCAGTAGCTTTCTCATAATCCACCTTTTGGTGATCAAACTCACATCCTTGTTTATTCAGACTAGAATAATGTTAGAGCTGAATTATATGCTGTCTTACGGAGCTGCTGAGCCTTCTCTCTGTCTACTGCGGAGGTTCAACCTGCTTGACTTTTTGCTACCATTTCATGTAATTTGTTTTCACTTGCTAGTCTACTGTCTTCCCCTACAGGTTCTAGTTAAAACAACAAGCCTATATTTAATGATCTGCTTAAATTACAGGCAGCATACCTTGCTCAACATGCCAGTGATCACTCCTCTCAAAGATCCGTCATGTTGATGGTAACCTTTAGTGTTTTCCATGACTAATTGGGCTGTAAATATTATTACATGATTTTTCATTTATTAAAGCTTCTTTGTTAATCCCCCATGTTTAGTTTAAGAGATGATCTCTATTATCTCCTTTTCCTTCACAGAAATTGTTCTTCAATTTGGATAAGTTGGTTACTTGTGATCGACCATCAGATTGCACTTTGTGGTGAGTTGATATCTCTGCTCATTGAAAGAGTTATTTTTTCATGTCATCATTGTTACTGCCAATATTTCCAAGCAATGATATCCATCATAGTAGTAGTTTATGGGTATTCAAAGAAGCTGTCTAGAATAATGGACTTCCTTGTGGTAATTTTCTTCTAGAGCATCGTAAAAGGGTGCTTCCACCATGCATATTAGTTGCCTTTGTGCCTTTTTGTGTTTTGGTAATTGCGGAGTTTGTGGATCTTACCCATTTTTTCCTCCCCAAATTTTCTCCTGAATGATGAGCTTTTGACTGAGCTTTTTATGTGCACGAGACAGGGTTGGACTTTTGGCATTTCACCTGGCACTAGTAAATCATCCCCACGATGCTATCACAGTTTGGACTTTTGCTTCTGTTTTGTATCATGGGACATGGAAGGAAGGCGTTAACTTTGCGAGAGAGCATTCTCAAGCACTGACTAGTTTTATACCTGAGATCTCAGAGCTCCATCACAATAGGCCAGAAGATGAACTTGCGCAAAGAGTTACTCATTTAGCATCGTTAGTGCAAGACTCCATAGGTGCTTTGATTGAGACTGACATCCTTGTTGAGAAGATGTCCAGATTCCCAGACTTCCCGTGCTCTGATTTGGTATGTAAACTCTTCTCACTTCTGAAATTCTTTGTTGTCGGAAAGTAAAAACATGTGGCAGTCATTTTTGTTCACTGAGGTGGTCTAACTGTCCATTGTAGTCTGTTTAGTACTTATGTCCTTTCTAGGGAAAGAGATGGAAAGGAAGAGAACTTTAAAAAATTTCCTTCCATTGTTTGGTTTCTTGAGAAAGAGGAGGGAAAATTTAAAATTTCCTTCCATTGTTTGGTTTCCTCTTCATTATTTTCCCTTCCTTTCCCTTTCCATCCCCAAGTTCCAAACACATAGATCATATAAACATCCCCTCCGTGGGCTTTTCATTCTTTTTTTCACCAGTTAAGATTTTAGTCTTGGAATCTTACTTTGTGGAAGAATCTATTTACCACAGCTTGATTTGTACTAGCTTTTTCCAACCATAAATAAATTAGTTGCAGATGCATATGTTTCTATGTGCAGGCAAATACATGAGTAGTCAGTGCCATGTGCAAAACTCATGGAACTAATCCTACGGCTGAAAATAGATTGCTTTTTTGGGTAGGGATGCATTTCAGTGCAGCAAAATAAGTAGTACTTGTGTTAAAGATGACTGAGATTCTTAGATTATGATGTTATTTTATCCGAATCCAAAGTTGTTACCCATTTCCTATCATGCACGCTGTATTTATGTAGTTTAGCTAATTCGTTAGTTCAAATATTAAGCATGTGCAAATAGTGCTATGTTTACCACATGACGCATGAGGTGAATATGGTTCGTTTAATACGTGCACACTTGGCAAGTCGACCCTTGAGTTTTCTTCAAAAACAACTACTTTGGACTCCTTGGTCTTTGATCAACATATTTTAAAAGCACTAGGAGAGTTTGATGAAAGAATAAGTTAGTGAACTTACTGGACGAGATTTGTAACCAGAAAGATGAATCAACAATCTAAATGTTATTTGCAGTGAGTGTTGTAATGGAGACCTGTCAAGCATGTATTGCTCCGTTTGAGTTAAAGTAATGCATTTGAAATTTCACTACTTAGCTGATTTTTAAACTTTATACTACATCAGTCCCAATTGTTGGAGGATGAATAATATTTTGCCACATATTGCTGATCAATCGAAATACTTTTTTTTCCCCGTTTTGCGTTCTTATCTGAACTAAACTTTAGCTTGGAGTACTAGACATCAAACAAAAGTACCATTTATGAATTATGATGAACTTGGACATCATGAGCAAACGATTTCTAACTGTAAGCACACAATGGTGTGAGTTTTTCATGTATAAATTGTTTTTGGAGAAACATGACGTGCCAGTGGCAACAAGGTTGGATTTTTAGAGCCTACCTATCTGGTTCCTCTTTCATAGCTATCCTTCGCATCTTGTTATGATTGGGTTCCCTGGTTTGTTGGGCTTTAGTCCTACTATTCATTCTAACCCTTCATTTATATGGTTTAGATATCACACTCGATCATAATTGTTCCTTTTGTTTGTTCTCCAGTTATTTGTACCCCATAAAACAGGGAAAGACACTGCCCGACTTCTTAGCGTGCTGGTGAATGATGTTGAACACTACGATAGTGGAAGGAGAAGTTTCAATATTGATTATGAGCTGCTTGGGAAGGGGGACGAGCAGGAAACGAGATTTGTTTTTGGCAAAATTGTTATGGACACCATGAGCAGTGGTGTTGTCAAAGAGAGTAAGTTTGTGGAGGCGGAAGAAAAACACGAGGACCAGGTTTTAACTGGGAATTGTGACGCAGCACCACTTGGTGTCCAAACAAGGCAGAATGTGGGTAAGGACAGAAAACTTAACTTATCACTGCCTAATGCATACTTATGGCAAGATGATGTCAAAATGCACGACGAGTTAATCGATGAAAAGAACAATCTTTCACAGAATGGGATAGTTAATTTGAAAAATTCAGTTGCCGCAGAAGAATTGAAGAACAAAGATAAACGGAAGCCAGAGATGATCAAGGAAAGTGAATTCCCACAAGTGGCTCAGAAGCACGAGAAGATGGTTAACAAGGAAAGCAGATCCATGTCACTGAAGGAAATAACTCAGAAGCAGCAAAATATGGGCAATTTACTGTCGGAAGAGATTGACGAGAATCAATTACCCCCAGACAGGATTAAGCAGCAGGAAGTTGTTTCAAGAAAGAAAAAGTTACATTTTCTTCCGGAAGAGGGGTTCACAGAGGTGGACGCACAACATAAACAGGACGTAGCCAAGAAAAAACCCAAGAGCCCAGTTCTGTCTCGTCTCTTTAGGTGAGTTTATTTTTTCTGTTGTAAATTACTAGCCATTTTTGTAGGGCAGCATAGTATCACAAATCTGGCAACAACTGAGAGGCAAAACTTAGCTTATTTATTCATGTATCCCTCTTCTGAGTTTTACTAGTTGAGTGAAATCTGAAATTGTCCGCGAGTAATGAGACTGGGCCACATGGCAGAGTTGCATGTTTTTGCAGGTTCTCATTTGTTTGTAACATGCTTCCAATTTTTGAAGGTTGAAGTCTTTGAGAATCTGTGACTCGTGCAAATGATCAGTGTTTTGAAACCAACAGGTTGTTCTTGCTCAATAGTACTTTCTTGGTTTGCAGGAATAATTTGTGAGGTGCACCCTCCTGAACTAAGACTTTGTTCGGAGTTCGATTCTCTGTAGTCGGTTTCAATTGCTTGAGGTTCCGATCGCATTGCATACTCCATTGATGTGATCGGAACTGCATAGAAGCAAATCTTAATCAACCGCATTATAGAATACCTCCAACCATATTGAGGCCATGTTTCCCCCAAAAATTATTTTTTATTGTCTTTATTCAATTATTTTTCGCTTTTGTTAGTTTTCTGCCAAACTTTTATTGGTTATTATTCGTCTCAACGAGAGGAATCGGAAAGGTAAAAAATTCGGAAATCATGTCTTGGGCCTAGTTTGCCAATTGATAAAATCAACACTTTGATTTTATCAATTGAGGAAGAAGTTTGATAAAATGTCAGATTTTTGAGAGATTTTTGCGTTAAAAAATATGAGATTTTATCAAACATCTTCCTCAATTGATAAAATCAACACTTAATTTTATCAAATCTTGATTTTATCAATTGGCGAACTAGTGATTGAAATAGCAATCTGGTCTACATATTGGAAGTACATTTTTTTTTCTTCAAATTAACTATCTGTTTTTTTTTTTTTTTGATCGTCAAAAGAAATTTTATTAACTTACAATACGAAGTGTAAAGTTAATAGGACCTTGGGTACACCGGCCTGACCACCCAAAACCCTTATCTCCTCACTACATGGAGGAACTGATTTAGGCCCAACAGGTTGAGCCTAAACCAGAAGGAAAACCAAAATGGCCTTGAAAAAGCAGCCCACTTCAAAAAACACCCTGAAAATCCTAATCCTAACAAACCAAACCCTCATGTGATCAGTTAAATAAAAAAGAAAACCCCCACCAGCCACACCGCGCTGCCAGCCCACTGGCGCTGGAACAAGTAGCCCAACTGGCGAGAGATACCGGAAACGAACAATCTAATTTTCAAATCAACTATCTTTCGATCTCGTGGCTACTGATATCCGATCAATCAAATTTTCTGTTATAATTTTTTGGATGAACCCTTTTAAGATGAATGGGTCCAATGATCCATTTTAAGTCATAGGACCCTGGGGCATACTTACCATGGGGTTCCTTCCCTGGGTAACATGCCCCCACTCAATTCCGTATACTTTTTTCACGCGGCTAATTTATCTACCCCCAAAATTAAATGGATCGGACATCTATGTAACAGTTGGATAAGAACAATTTATTTTTGCAAAAAATGGCTCGACAGTCTATTTTTCTGAATGAAACAATGAACTAGTTGAGAATGTCCAATCAACGAGAGATTTTTCAGTGCCGAGCGGGCATCATTCTACGTGGTGCCCGAGCAGCAATCTCTGCCATGTTTTGGACAGCCCAGATTTAAAGAGAGAAAGAGGAGAGAGAGTGGGAGATTGCCGCTCGTCGAGGTGAGACTTAAGAGCATCCTCATTTGGCTCTCCACTTTAACTTTTGGGTTAAAGTAGAGAGCCAAACCCCTAAAAATCCACCAAAATCAGCCTCTCTACTTTCCCTCACCAAATTATTTTTGCTACAGTACCGCACCAAATTTGGTGCGGCACTGTTCACTCACTTCTTCCTTTTTTAATTGTTTTATGCCGTGTGGGGTCATAGGTTATGGCAGAGGCGCAGAGGAATAGAAGAGAGAGAGAGAGAGAGAGAGAGAGAGAGAGAGAGAGAGAGAGAGAGAGAGAGAGAGGGAGAGGGCGGGGGGAGGAGAGTGGTGGGGTCGGGTACTGTACCCTCCTGACAAACTTCAACTCCCCACGCGGGGAGATCCTAATTTTAGGGGAAAAACTTTTTTTTTTTAAAGATTTGAGGGGAATAGTTTAATATTAGAGGTGGCAAATGGGTGCGTTGGGTTGGGTTTGTGTGGGTTGGTATGGGTTATGGCTAATACACTTTGCCAAGGCACATGAATCAGTATAAATATTCCACATCCGGGGACAATATTCCACGTTGTACTCACTCCAGCTGGTTTCGGTTACCATCTAGCCACATATGGACAATTTCGCATAGCTAACCAATCTATTCTGTAACAAAAAAAATTAGATCAAATTTCAAAAATTAAGGTTATAGGAGTAGTTAATTTTAAGGTTTGTGTAACACGAATTGCGGTGCGCAAATGGTTTGTTGACTTAAAAAGTCGAAATACATTAGTAATTTGAAATACTTCAGAATCCATTTTTACAACATAAATGTGTTTTAAAAATATACTCCAATTGCTATCTGATGAATATAATCGCTATCTAATGAATATAATTTTCGATAAAGTTGATAATCGCAAAAACATTTAAAAGATGAAGAATTCCAAGATCATGAAAATAGATCCGAAGAGTGTCCACGAATTAGGAAAAACCGAAGAGAATTCCGTTTGGAGGGGAAAAATTTGTTATTTTCCACGTTAGTGTAACTGCAACATTTATTCCATCTTTTCGGTCCAAAAAATCTGCATTACAACTTTCGAGAAACGAAGAATATGGTTGTTGTAAGTCGGTTGCTTTTGGCTATGGAAAGTTCGGGTTTTGCTGAGAAAAAGAGAAGTGAAAAATAACTTTTTAATTTTGGGTCCAACCCATTTTGAACCCACATAAACCCATGTATATATGGGTTAATATGGGTTCACCCATTTATAACCCATATTTTAATATGGGTGGGTTGGGTTGGGTTGGGTTGGGTTTTGAGTGGGTGAATTTGGATGGGTTGGGTTAGAAATTGTCACCTCTATTTAATATAGTAAAGTTAAAATAGAGAGTCTGATTTTGTGAGTTTTTGATAAAGTGACTTGTTAATTTATAAAAAGTATTTTTGAAGTTAAATTTGATGAAAATTTTGGTTCTCTTGATAAGGAAGCTCTAAGAATGTGTGAAAGCGAATGTATATAAATCGCTATCCATAATTGGCGCTATTAAATTCCAATGTTGTACAGTAGTCAGGGACTGCTACCTTATAGAGAGTCTTCAGTCTTTAGTCCTTTGGTTCTAAGTCTACTTTTGAAACGCGTAGGACTTCCAAGTCTTCAAGGGCTTTCTTTTCCAAGTCTTCAAGGGCTTTCTTTTCCAAGTCTTCTTCCCTAGCAAACGAAAATATTACTCCCAGTCTCCAAGGAATGTCACCTCCCCTCTATATCTAACATACTTGTTTCGTGCCTCTCTCACTTTCATCTCTCTATCACGAAATGCATTGTTGACTCCTGTCAATCTGCATGCCATTGGTGATGGATATTTTCATTTTGATTAATTTACCACGTGTAGGCCAGCTTGAGAGGGTGATGAATATTAGTTCGATTGATACACACAAATGAACATTTCAGAAAATGTACGGTGAAAAGAGGTTGTCAGCTTGTTTTCCCTAGAATGTCTACATGTAAAGGTAAGTTTCTCCATCTGTATTATAAAACAGAGCGGCCAAAATTCTTAGAGTCGGTTTTGAACGATATTGTTAGGGTCAGTGGCCTGTGGCCAAACCTATCACGAGTCTTATTTAATTTGATGATAGAAATCGTTTATTTTGTAGACATGGTATATTAATTGTTAGACATGGTATATTAATTGTTTATGAAAAAAATCAACTTGATCCAATAAACATAGCCACATTATTTCTTTCTTTCTTTTTCTTTTTTCAGATCTAGACATATACTTTTTAAGAGGCACGCTGAAATAAAAATCTGCAAGATGCCCAACATTATCTGGTTATTAAGAGTCTAAGACCATAAATTAATTATTAGAGATGGTCTCATTATTCCCAAGCAATATAAATTTTTCCCAAACTTTCCCTAATTCCCTTGTCTTCCTTGGTCCTATCTATGCAGGAGAGAAAAAAAATCATGGAAAAAGGTAAAGAGGACAAACTTAGCATAAACATTTCCACTCATATTAAAGAAAGTCAGTCGCTGATTCCAAGTTAAATTAAGGTGGGCTGGTGGGTTGTTTTTGGGCCTACTTTGATTGGGTATTTATTCACCATGTTCGGAAAGGTTTCTGAGAACTTGGTCTCACTTTTTCGGGGGTGGACCCCAATGGTAAAGTCTTGTTTTCTATTTCATCTCTCAATTTTTAGAAACTTTCCTCTAGTGCATATTTCGCGTGAGATGGGTTCGTGGGGTCTACTTCAAAGACCCACACAAATGATCCAAGCTGTCCGTTACTTCTAAAATTAATTTTTTGAGTCACTCCTAAAAAATTAGCTCACTCGAAAAATTATAAGTGCTTGATCCGTCATCTAATTGTGATTCACAATTTAGGATCTTGAATTTTGACAAAAGTTTGAAAGAAAGTTAGACAACTTGATCGAGTACTTAAAGTTATACGATTAACCTTTTTTTTTCTGGATGACTTAAAGAATAATTTTAGAATTAATGGACGGCTTGGATCATTTGTATGGGTCTTTGAAATGGACCCCATGAACCCATCTCACACAAAATATGCACTAGAGGAAAGTTTCTAAAAATTGAGAAATGAATTAGAAAACAAGACTCTGCCATTGGGGTCCACCCCCGAAAAAGTTAGACCAAGTTCTCAAAAACCTTTCCGAACATGGTACCTACTTTGATTGGGCCTTTATATTTAAGTTAAGGCGGGCTGATGGGTTGTTTATGGGTACATATATACATATGACTACTACACATGGGGTCCTTAAAAATAGCCAACTTTGGTGGGCCTATAGCCCAGACACCTTGGGCTTTAGGTCAGGGTCGGTATTGCCGGTATATAGGTTAGTATTTAAGTTGATACTAAGGCCTCGTTTGATTCGCGGACTAAAATAAGTGGGATTGGTAGTCCTGGGATTAATAGTCCGGGATTATTTGTCCTGGGACTAATTTAGTACTGAATCTCACTCAATCCTTTGTTTGATTCGTGTAGGATTAACATCGGGATATCCGTGTTCCGGTCAATCCCATGTTTGGTTTCCCAAACTAAATTTTGGGATTTACCCACAAAAAAAAAACTAAATTTTGGAAATAAGTAAACCCAGAAAATCTTCAAGTATACAACAGTAAACCAAGAAAATCAAGAAAATCCAGAAAATCTTCAACTAGCAACAGTAGCAACCATGTATCAAGAAAACCCAGAAAATCTTCAAGTAAACCCAGAAAATCAGTAGCAGCGAGTAAACCCAGAAAATCTATGATCCAAAACCAGAAAATCAGTAGCAACGAGTAAACCCAGAAAATCTTCAAGTATACAACGTGAATGTCAGAAAACCAGAAAATCGATGATCCAAAACCAGAAAATCGATCTCAGAAAATCGCAACGAGTAAACCCAGTGATTCGCAACGAGTAAACCCAGTGATATCCGTGTTCCGGTCAAACCCAATCGATCTCAGAGCAACAAGGTTCGATTCGCAACAAATCCCAGAGAGAGAGAGAGAGAGAGAGAGAGAGAGGAGTACCTGCGTAGAGGGAGGAAGAGGGAGAAGAAGACCAGATGAAGAGAGAGAGAGTTGGATGGCAAATTTGTAAATACCAGCCGACAACTCACCGCTTCAAAATAGTCCGGCCTTAATTAGTCCCCCCCCCCAGGTATTGTGTAATCCCATACGTATTGGATAAAAATTGTCCCGGGATTGTTAATCCCATGCCATTTTCCGGGAACCAAACAAGGGATAATGCGGGATTGGGCAAAAATAGTCCCATCCCACCCTCATAATACCCGAATCAAACGAGGCCTAAGTACATTAAGATCCGACGTACCTTTAGACATTAGCATCTAGTAGTAATATGACTGTGTTTCCTTAATGAGTTTCTTTTTTGTGGTCTGTCCATTACCAATGTGTATCATCCATAAGGACCATAACACAGACAACGGGTGATAAGGATTGTGCTATAAAAGTTGCACATTGCTAACCATTAGATGGCAATTACATCCAATCTGATCCGATCCGTTATTCGCTCCATTCGGATTGGAGTTTCAGGGATTTTTGGGGGATCAAATAAAATTTGGAGGTAAAACTTAAAAAACGTTTAGAAACGGGTCGGAGGTGGTTCCACATACCTCCGATATGGTCTCCACCCCGATCCCCTTTCTCCGCCCCGCCCCGTTCTGTAGGTTAAGTACGTTATTTACATGTTTGCTCTACAATAACTTATATTACCAATGTATCCAAAGTATATATATTCAACCACAGTGACAAATCTAGGTTTATTAACGTATGACTGTGTAATTTTATTTAGTTGGTTTGGATTTTGTTGAAAATTTAAAATCTGTTGCCATGTTTTTCATATTTGGCTTAGATATCAAGTATGTTTTACTGGGAAAAAAAACCTTGTATTTTTAATTTTTTGGTCAGGCAACTTTCGGATCGGGGTGGGGATTCTTGATCCCCGTTAGGAGCGGGGATGAAGAGTGGAGGTGATTCCTCGTACGGGGAACAGGTCGGTGATGGAGGCTGATAGTAGATTCGGAGATCGGAGGCGAGGATGATCAAATCGGTCCCCAATCCGCGCCGTTGCCATATCCACCAAACGTTCTTTTTTTCAATAGAATGTTTTGAACGATATTTATCCCCAAATCCATGGCCAATACGCTCTATTCATGGCCCAATATCTCCAAGAGGGACAAAGGAGGGACAAAGGATGTGGCAGGAAGAGGGAATAATATTGCTATCTTTTGATTTAGCTGAGTCATATTTGGTCCATGCACCTAAATTCAAACTACACACATCGACTTATATGTGTTCTACGTACACAACCTCACATCAAAAGCATGTAAATAGATATGCTGCTATTAAGCTCTCTTTGGCCTAACTTTTTTTGCGACTTTTTGATACGGTCTTTTGGTCAAAAGCATGGAAATAGATATCTTGCTATAAAACTTTCTTTTGGCCTAACTTTTTCGCAATTTTTTGATACGGTCTTTTGAGTTGTTTCCTCTTAATTATCATTAATGCTAGTAAGGATATTCAACAATAAAATTTCGATGTGAGTAACTATTAATGTGGCCGATTGCAATTTCTGAAGTATGAAAAAGACCTCTAACGTTGCTTGTACTTGTGTAACATCGTTAGGGCGGCCAAACGAACCAAACAGTTTGAGATTGGCTCGAGTTTAGCTCGACTTTTGGCTTGGTCAAGATCATTCAAAAAGAATATAAGCCAAGCTTAATCACTTTTTATTGTTTGTTAATGAATTCAAGTGAAGCTTAAGCATATAGGTGTTTGGCTCGACAGACTCATAAACAAAGTGCCATTTCGTAACTATTCTTCAGATAGGGGTCAATTTACAAATAAGAGATAAGACTTCAATTAAGATATTTTCACCACTACGCTTCCAATAGTTTTGTAACAAAATTGGAAACTTCTTCAATGATATAAATAAATTTTGGACTTCTGGCTATAAATTAGCCCATTTCATTTTGGAACTTCATGAGCTTAAGCTTAAACTCAAGCTTGAAGGCTCAAAACTTCACAATTATAAGTTCGGGCTTGAAATCTTGAGATTGACATGCATATTTCACAAGCCAAGCCAAGCCAAGCTTATCATGAACACATAACTTCAAACGTGAGCCAAGCTCGAACAATTATTCTAAAAAAAAAAAAATTTCAAGCTTGAGCCAAGTTTGAACACATGTAATAAGGAGTCAACCCAAGCCTAAATAATATTGTGCTTGTTTAGCTCGATTAGCACCCCTACTGGGGATGGAGCCAGGGGGATGGGGGCAGTAGAGGCGGTTGCCCCTGTAAGAAAAAAAAACCCTCTAGTATTATATAGAAAAACAAAAAAAATCCTATGAATTATTTAGGCTTGACACTGTAAAGTATTTTGAGAAAAAAAAAAATTCGTCCTTGTGTAGTGAAATTCCTAACTTCATCCATCTACACATCATTGTACGTAGTTAGGGTTACCTTCTGAGCTTCTGTCTTTTCTTTTTTTTTAATCTCCGAGCTTTTGATTGTATATAGTATTGTAATTTCAATTTGTAAATCTTCTATGCAGTTGGAGCAGCATCTTCAATGGCATCTTCTCCCATCCCTAATCTACTAATATTCCTATCTCTTCTGCCTTTTCTGCCCTTATCCGGTGCTTCCACCATAGCTTTGAACTTGTCACTTTCCGCCAGTACTACAGATAACAGTTCCTCATGGAAATCGCCTTCCGGGGATTTCGCCTTTGGATTCCGCCAAGTTGACGATGCAGGCATCTTCTTGCTTGCTATCTGGTTCGACATATTGCCGATCAAAACTATCGTGTGGCATGCAAATACGTCGACTCCGGTTCTAACCGGATCAAAGGTTGATCTCTTAGCAGATGGGCTCACTCTAACTAGCCCTCAAGGCGAAACAATATGGAATGCCCAACCCACTGACGCCACCGCTATATCCTACGCCAGCATGCTTGATACCGGCAACTTTGTGCTTTCAACTGGTACTAGTAACGATTTTTATGCGTGGCAGAGTTTCGATTACCCTACAGACACCATCCTGCCAAATCAAACATTGCCAAGGGGTGGCATGTTGTATTCTAGACTGACTGAAACCAACAACTCAAGAGGAAGGTTTGAGCTTCGCCTCACCGCTGAGGGGAACCTTGAGCTCAATCCTATCGCCTGGCCAAGTGAATACCGTTATGCCTCTTATTACACTAGTGGAACAGCTTCCACTACCGGTAATTCTTCTGAATCCGGGTTTGAACTGGTTTTCGATCAAGCAGATATTTATATAGTGCGAGGGAATGGAGATCCAGTGAAACTATGGAACATTGCTGCTTTTCCAAATGGACCGAATTTCCCCGCCAGTTACCACCGCGCAACATTGGGTTATGATGGTGTTTTTCGTCAATATACTTTTCCCAGGAGTTCTGATGGTGACCGGATTTGGTCTATTGTTAGAGGCATCCCTGACAACATATGCACGCTATTAAACCCAGTTGGTAGTGGTGCATGTGGGTTCAATAGCTATTGCATGACAACTGATGGCACTCCTAATTGCCAATGCCCAGATGGGTATTCTCTAATGGATCCAGATAACAAACTTGGTGGCTGTAAACCGAATTTCCCTCTAGGTTGTGGAGTAGACGATGGCAGTGGTTCTAGAAACCAAGAAGACTTGTATGAATTAAAGAGAATGGTGGACGTCGATTGGCCATTGGGAGAATATGAAACTTTGCAACCTTACAATCAAACTCAGTGCGAACAGTCTTGTTCGTGTGCTGTTGCCATATTTTCCGAGGGCAACACATGTCGTAAGAAGAGGCTACCGCTGACTAATGGGAGGTTGAACTATGGAGTAGCTATCATCAAGGTGAGGAAAGCTACTGTTGGGCCCGTAGGGAATCGGTCAGCACCTGATCCAACAGGTACTGCTCCCAAGCCCGACTCAAAGAAAGAAAATCAAATTCTCATGTGGACACTTATTTCTGGCAGCTCTGGGCTATTCAACATTGTATTGCTCGCTGCAATAATTTCTCTAGTGGTGATCTTGAGGGAAAGGAAAAAATTAGAAAAATTGGTTGTACATGGTTCTGATTTCCCGAATACTACAAATTTGCAAATTTTCACTTTCAAACAACTCAAAGAAGCGACAGACGGGTTCAAGGAAGACTTGGGAAGCGGTTCTTTTGGCACAGTATACAAAGGTGTATTGCCAACCAGTTCAAAGAACCAAGTTGCTGTCAAGGTGTTGGAGAAGCTGGTTAAAGATGGAGAGAGGGAATTCAACGCTGAAGTGAGTGCGATTGGGAAAACCCATCACAGGAATTTAGTCCAATTGCTTGGGTACTGCAACGAGGGGCCTAATCGGATGCTTGTATATGAGTTCATGAGCAATGGTAGTTTATCCGATTTCCTTTTCGGCCAAACTCCAAGACCCGATTGGTATCAAAGGACTCAACTAGCCTTGGGAATTGCAAGAGGGTTAGTGTATTTACATGAGGAATGCAGTACCCCAATCATCCACTGTGACATAAAACCTGAAAACATTCTCCTTGATGAATATTTCACAGCTCGAATCTCCGACTTTGGATTGGCAAAGTCATTAGCGCTTAATCAGACACGAACTCAAACTGGGATAAGAGGAACAAGAGGATATGTGGCTCCCGAATGGTTCAGAAGAGCACCGGTGACAGTCAAAGTGGACGTCTACAGTTTCGGTGTCATGTTGCTAGAGATCATTTGCTGTCGAAGGAGCGTGGAAATTGATTTCGAGGATGAAAGAGTAGTACTAACCGATTGGGCTTATGATTGCTACAAGGAAAGGAGACTAGATGAATTGGTGTACAATGAAGAGGCAGCGATGAGAGATATCGCGACGTTGCGCAGATGGGTCAAGACAGCTCTATGTTGTGTACAAGAGAGTCCTTCAAATAGGCCTACAATGAATATGGTCATACAAATGCTTGAAGGATATGTCGAAGTTCGTCTTCCAACTTGCATTACTTCTTCCTTTTGCTTATAGCTTTAATTCAAAAGACTTGAAGACACAGGAAGATCAACTAAGCAAGTCCTTTCTTCAGTTCTCTTTTGTTTGTATTTGTTTTTCTTCTCACATTGTTTTGTTCTCTTGTTGATGTAATTTGATGCGCAGTTGCGTCAAACTGTCAATTGTTCCATGTAGTTTGTACTAAATTGGAAAATTCTATAATAAGCTCACTGGGCTATCGTTAACGTTAAAAAAATGTATTAAAATGTTAGAAAAGTGTAATAGAATACGTGAAAGTGTATAAAAACGTGACAAAAATACATGATAGGATGACAGAGGGATGCAAAGCATCCGGGTGCACAACGGAAAACACAAGACAATGTGCCGAGAAAGAACTCAAATTTGATAAAGCGCTTCAACCGTTTGGTCTATCGAATTTGCAAACAGCCAAACATAGAGAAACGATCCAACGCACTATTTTGTTGGCCCATGTAAGTTACCAATTAAGGATTAGGAAATAGGGAGGTAACTGGTAAGGCCAGTCCATACCTGATAGTACTGTGTGGATTGCATCCGACATTTCACATAAAATATTTTGTTGTAAAACTTTTTTTTCCAAAATCTGTTCTTTTTTTTTTTTTTTCACAAAACTTTCCTTTTTTAAAATTCTTCTTAAAAAAAAATACAGTTTTTAATATCCAAAAAAGCTAGTTTCCTAAAATGTTTTTCAAAAATTCTCTTTTTTAACGAATTCTTTTTTCAAAACTTCCTTTTTCAAAATATGTTTTCCAAAAAGTAGTTTTTTTTTCCCGATAGATGTGGGGGTGAGAGCATCATCATCAGGGTAGCTATTCTACCCTTTTGGACAAAGTAGCGAGTAATGCATGCTTCAAAAAATCACCCAAATCAAGCTCGCCACTCCCACCTCACAATTTACAGGTGCTACACCCCCTCAATATCCCAGGCAAGGCACTGTTCATCAGCTAAGGTATATTTAATTATTTTCCTACACCCACCACTTATTACTTTATTAGTTTTAAAGGAATGGGTTCACTGCTAGGAAGAGAGAGAAATGAGTATTTTATTTAGATGTGATTAGAATAGAAAGTCTGATTTTGTGAATTTTTAAAAAAGTGACTTGTTAATTTGTAAAATGTGTTTTTGAGGTTAAATTTGATCCAATTTTTGTTGAGCCTGATGAGGATGCTCTAAGTGTGGGAGATTTTTAAGGGGTATTATAATCACTTCCGTCATTCTATTAATGGAGGAAGGGTTTTTTTGCATTTTGCATAGATGAGGGGGTCTGTCTGGACGCTTTTAAACGTTTGAGGGTCTTCATAGAAAAGAAGCATAAATTAGGGGGTCTCCATGGAATTTAACCTATTAAATTCCAATGTTGCCTAGTTGTAATGGATTGCTACCTTTACAGAGTCATTTTATTATTATTTTAAAAAAATAAAAAATAAAAATTGAAAAGATAATTAATCAAAACGAACAAAAGTTTTGAAATTCATTCTGAAAACATTTTTCGGAATAATGAAGCAAACATGAATTTTGAGAAGTGTTCAAAACTATGTTTTTGAGAAATTTTCAAAATTATTGTCCAAAATAAGCAAACGAACGGAGCCTGTCTTAGACCTTGGTTCTAGAAATGGCTTACTACAAAGTCTTCTTTCGAAACGCGTAGGACTTCAAGGGCTTACTTTTCAAGTCTTCTTCCCAAACGGGGAATTGTAGCAAACGAAAAATATTACTACAAGAAATGTCAGCTCTCTCCGCTCTATATCTAAGAAACTTGTTTCGTGCCTAACTCTCCCACTTTCATCTCTCTATCTATCACGAAATACTTAGTTGATTCTTGTCAATCTGCATGCCATGGGTGATAAATGTTAGTCCGATCGATACACATTCCAGAAAGTGTATAGTGAAAGAGATTGTCAGCTTGTCTTCTGTGGAATTAATACCTACGTATAAAGGTAAGTTTCTCCATATGTATTTAATAGCGAAAAGTTTTAGAGTCGGTCTTGGACGGTATTATTAGGATAAGTGGTTGAGCCTATTATGAGTCTTATTTTGATGATCAAAATCGTATATGTCGTAAACCTGGTGCATTAATTGTTTTTGAAAGAAATCAACTTGATAAAAAAACGTAGCCAAATGATTTATTGATACCGAACATGCTTTTTAAAAATAGACCATTCACTTGTTTCATATCATGTGGCTAGATACAATTATTTTTTCGTAATTTATCTACAAATCAGGTCTATAATATGAATGATTTAGATCATCAAAATAAAGCAGTGGTGAGTCCCACGGGTAGCAATAACAAAGTTTAGTTCACAAGTGGACAGAAAAGAGCCAATTCCCCCCAAAAAAATTCTTAGAAACTATGTTCAACCCTTAGAAAAAAATGTCTACAGAATTCTGAACATATTTACAAAAAAAAAAATCTCTTGCCCGTGAAATTTATAAAGAAATTATAAGCTACAATGGTAAATGTTTTTTTGATTGAAGTGAGAGAACAATTAAAATACCGCCTCATTCAGAACCACTGTTTTGTACAAACATTAGATTCGCCTAGTGTGTGTGTGTGTTTTTGTCTCTCTCTCTCTCTGAAACAATTCATTTCACCAACTGCCCCAAGGCAAAGATTTCATCAAAAAATATGGAGGAATGAACCAAAACCAATATATAGTAAAATCTAAGAACCGAGCTACTGCAAAGAGCATATAGGCTCAAGACACACATACTGCAAAAGCAACCTATACAAGGTGTCGGCGTAGAGTCTGTCCTCAATTTAGTAGTAGAGAATTCCAGAGGAACACCTAGCCCAAACCATAAGCGAAACACACGGATGAAATCAGCGACAAACACCCATAAGATAAGGGGTTAAAGTACACGATCCCACAAAAGGGATTAGAATCCCACACGGGAAAAACAGCAAACAGAAAGACAACTACTTAACAAACAAAATAACATAAAATAAAAAATAACAGAAATTAAAAGAAACCAACTGGTCTGCTCAAAAAAACCGAGTCACCCTGAATCACACCGAGTTTCTCCAAGTTAGGACAAGTTGCTTCTCCAGAAGAGACCCATAGTACTCCATAGCCGCCGCCAATGAATTTTGGAGACTTTATTCGCTGGATGGGGCCCGAGTAACCCAAAGTTCACCTCGTCCAAAACAGTTACTCTTCTCTTACTAGGAAGAAAATACTCTTTTCATGGCCCGATTATGTTCCAGTTTTTTACTTAAGTCGGGAATTGGCTTGAGTCAGTTTTAAGTCGATTTATTGTGAGAGAATGACCTGTCTTGTAAAACGCATTCATAAATTAGTTATAACTTATAACGTTTTGGAAATGGCTACAATACACACCCATTAAAGGTGTGTACCATATGCATCTACTGTATAGTCCAGATTTTGCCACCTCATTGGCAATTGTAACATTTTTTAGTTTTTCGTAACTTAACAATTTGGTCCATGTGCTTAAATTCACAAAACTACACACATCGACTTATATGTTGTGTTCTACGTACACAATCTCACGTCAAAAGCATGTAAATAGATATCCTGGGAATTGGGGGTCCTGTAGTGCGGCATCCGAGTCATCGATCGCCCAATCAATAGTCCTAATTTCATCTCGGCACTTGCATGATTCAAGCCATCCATTGCTGAGATGAAATCCGAGCCATTGATTACCGAGATCAACGACACGGATGCCGCACTACAGGGTTGTAGTGCGGCTCCTGCCGTTAAGCTCTCTTTGGCTTAACTTTTTTTGCGACTTTTTGGTACGGTCTTTTGGTCAAAAGCATGCAAATAGAGATCCCAAGCCTAACTCTTTTTTTTTTTAAACTTTTTGATACGGTTTTTTTGTGTTGTTTTCTCTTAATTTTTACTCGACTCATGTCTAAAGTACTTTACTTCATATCGTTTATGTCAACGAGAGGATTTGAACAAGTATGAAAAAGGTATATCAAAAGTGAAAAAGATCATATCATATATATGACGAAAAAGACTCCAAATGACAACCATCGCATGTAAAACATCATGATGATTGCATTTATTTCTATTTCTAGGCAAACCTTTGCATGTAAAAACCCACGTTCAAAACTGGTTTAAAAAGAAGAAGAAGAAAAAAAAAAAACGGAAGAAGAAAAAAAAAAAAAAACGGAGATAAGTGTTTTGGCCTTAGTAGTACAAAGCCACTCGGCATACATGGATCTATGTGAAATTGTGTCATCGAGTGCCCAACAGGAATTCGAATGTATTGCTATGAAAGGAAAAAGCTATTAATGCTATTATGCTAGTAAGGATATACAAAAGTAAAATTTGATTGTTTCGTGCCTCTCTCACTTTCATCTCTCTATCACGAAATGCATTGTTGATTCTTGTCAATCTGCATGCTATGGGTGATGGATATTTTTTATTTTGGCTAATTTACCACATGTGCAGGCCAGCTTGAGAGAGGGTGATGAATATTAGTTCGATCGATACACACCAATTAATATTTCAGAAAACGCACGGTGAAAAGAGATTGTCAACTTGTTTTCCCTGGAATGCCTGCATATAAAGGTAAGTTTCTCCATCTATATTATAAAGCACAGCGGCCAAAATTCTTAGAGTCGGTTCAGAACGATATTGTTAGGGTAAGTGGCCTGTGGCCAAACCTATCACGAGTCTTATTTAATTTGATGATAGAAATCGTTTATTTTGTAGACACGGTATATTAATTGTTTATGAAAAAAATCAACTTGATCCAATAAACATAGCCACATGGATTTATTTCTTGGGCTCCTTGTCGAACAGGACAAATTACGGAGTTTATCCCCTTATTAGTCCACCCAAATAGTTCATAACTCACCCAGTCCTCACGCGCTTCTTGAAGACAAAATTACCCCTTCCTATGCTCGGCGCGAAAGGCGAAGCGGTGGTACCCAAGCGCGTCCTCAAGAAAAAAAGACAAGAAACGGGTAAAAGCCTGCCTTGTTGGGTTACTGACTGAAGTAAATGGACAAAAAGCTTCAACAAACTTTTCAAAATACTAATATTATACTATATTGATTTGACCTTTTTCTTTTCATCTCTACAAATAACTCATAGCTGTTTGCACTACGAAATACTCCTACTAGTAATATACTATATATATATATATATAATTTTTTTCTTCTTTTTTCTTTTTGGGAAATAGAAAGGATTGCAACTAATATTATATGTTGATTTGTCTTTTCTATAAGAGAGGATGCTATCTCAATTCTCAACAGCAACAATTTCAGTTTTCATAATAACAAAAGTAAGAGATAGCAGTATCTCAGATAAAACAGTCTTAGACACCGGCAAAGCATGAGCTAGATAACAACATCTCAATTAAAATATACAATTTTTATGTGTACAAAAATAAATCAAGAGATAACACTATCTCAATTGAAGCAGTCTTTGTTTTTACAAAAACAAAGTATGAGATAACAATATCTCAACTAAAATTTACAGTCTCTTCAGTGTACAAAAATAAAGTTAGAGATAACACTATCTCAACTAAAATAGTCTCTGTTTCTACAAATACAAAGTATGAGATAATAGTATCTCAGTTAAAACAAAGCACGAGATAACAATATTTCCGCTAAGATATACATTCTCAATATCAAAAAATAAAGCAGGAGATAACACTATCTCAACTTAAATAGTGTTTGTTTCCACACAAACAAAGTATGAGATAATGGTATCTCAGCTAAACTAAACTGTATAGTTACAAAAATAAAGCAAGATAACACTATCCCAACCGACTCAACTAAAATTGTCAAGGTGTGAGTTAACAATATCTTCTCCAAACAATTCATCCAACGAATTTTCGCCTTCCAAAGTGCAGAGCAACCCCCATTATATCTATTCCAAGTTCTAACACCACATGCGTGTTGCATACCAGAACAAAGACAAATTTCTAACCCATGAGTGTTGCAGTAAAACCTTGAATATAGACTCTCCATTAAATATTTATCCTACCGAGTATAGTATCCATGAATGCTATCTTGATTCTTGCATATTCAAAGCTGTGCGATGTCAACCTCATTTAGAACGACTCTTCCAAAGATCCTCCTCGTCGTACGTAAGAATCCCTTTCTCGACTGGTCGATCGTCAGAAGCCGCTTGATCGCCACCCGCCGGAGATCCTCTTCATCATCTTTCTGCCGCTGCCCGCTCCAACGGCGCAATCATTTGCCTTCCGGCGACTCCAACGGCGCGATCATTCGCATTGCGGAGCAAGGATGGTGTTGATTGATGGGCTGCTGAAACACAGATGGAGAGAGAGAGAGAGAGAGAGAGAGAGAGAGAGAGAGAGAGAGAGAGAGAGAGAGAGAGAGAGAGAGATTGCAGAAACGCTAGCGACGGGGCATTTTTGTCCGCGCAAGGACTTTAGACTCTAAAAAGAATACATTAATGTCCTCCACAAGTTTTTTTTTTTATCCGCGTGTCCTCATCAAGTTAAGGAAACTTAGGCTGGGCTAAAGGCTTATTGGGCTCATTGGTTTGGATCTTAGGCCAATTTCCCGTTATTTCTTTATTTTTCTTTTTTCAGATCTAGACATATGCTTTTTAAGAAGCATGCTGAAATAAAATTTGCAAAATGCCCAACATTATCTGGTTATTAAGAGTCTAAGACTATAAATTAATTATTAAAGATGGTCTCATTATTCCCAAGCAATATAAATTTTTCCCAAACTTTCCCTAATTCCCTTGTCTGCCTTAGTCCTATCTATGCAGGAGAAAAAAAATCATGGAAAAAGGTAAAGAGGACAAACTTAGAATAAACAATTCCACTCATATTAAAGGAAGCCAGTCATGAAGCTGATTCCAAGTTAAATTAAGGTGGGCTAGTGGGTTGTTTTTGGGCCTACTTTGATTGGGTGTTTATTGGGTCTACTTTGATTTGGTGTTGATTGTGCCTTTACATTTAAGTTAAGGTGGGCTAATGGTCTGTTTTTGGGTATATATATACACATGACTACTACACAAGGGGGCCCTTAAAATTAACCATTTTTGGTGGGCCTAAAGCCCAGGCACCTTGGGCTTTAGGTCAGGGCCAGTACTGCAGGTATACAGGTTATTTAAGTTGATACTAAGTACATTAAGATCCGACGTACCTTTAGACATTGGCATCAAGTAGTAATATGACTTTGTTTGCTTAATGAGTTTCATTTTTGTAGTCTGTTCATTACCAATATCTATCATCCATAACACAGACAACGGCTGATAAGGATTGTGCTATAAAAGTTGCACATTGCTAACCAATAGGGATGGCAATTACATCCAATCCGATCCGATCCGATCCGTTACCGCTCCATTCGGATTGGAGTTTCAGGGATTTTTGGGGGATGAAATAAAAATTTTGGATATTTTTATTTCATCCCCCAAAAGAAAAAAAAAAAACCTTGTATTTTTTAATTTTTTGGTTAGGCAACTTTCAGATCGGGGCGGGGATTCTTGATCCCCGTTAGGAGTGGGGATGAAGAGTGGAGGTGATTCTTCGTCCGGCGAATGGGTCGGTGATGGCTGATAGTGAATTCGGGGATTGGAGGTGAGGATGATCAAATCCGTCCCCAATCCGCGCCTTTGCCATCTCCACCAAACGTTCTTTTTTTCCCAATGGAATGTTTGAGCGATATTTATCCCCAAATCTGGGCCCAATACGCTCTATTCATTGCCCAATACCTCCAACAGGGACAAAGGATGTGGCAGGAAGAGGGAATAATATTGCTATCTTTTGATTTAACTGAGTCATATTTGGTCCATGCACCTAAAGTCTCACCAAACCACACACATCGACTTATATGTGTTCTACGTACACAACCTCACATCAAAAGCATGTAAATAGATATGCTGCTATTAAGCTCTCTTTGGCCTAACTTTTTTGCGACTTTTTGATACGGTCTTTTGGTCAAAAGCATGGAAATAGATATCTTGCTATAAAACTATCTTTTGGCCTAACTTTTTCCCAATTTTTTGATACGGTCTTTTGAGTTGTTTCCTCTTAATTATCATTAATGCTAGTAAGGATATTCAACAATAAAATTTCGATGTGAGTAACTATTAATGTGGCCGATTGCAATTTCTGAAGTATGAAAATGACCTCTAACGTTGCTTGTACTTGTGTAACATCGTTAGGGCGGCTAAACGAACCAAACAGTTTGAGCTTGGCTCGAGTTTAGCTTGACTTTTGGCTAGTTCAAGATCATTCAAAAAAAAAATATAAGCCAAAGCTTAATCACTTTTTATTGTTTGTTAATGAATTCAAGTGAAGCTTAAGCATATAGGTGTTTGGCTCGACAGGCTCATAAACAAAGTGCCATTTCGTAAATATTCTTCAGATAGGGGTCAATTTACAAATAAGAGATAAGACTTCAATTAAGATATTTTCACCACTACGCTTCCATTAATAGTTTTGTAACGAAATTGGAAACTTCTTCAATGATATAAAGAAATTTTGGGCTTCTGGCTATAAATTAGCCCATTTCATTTTGAAACTTCATGAGCTTAAGCTTAAACTCAAGCTTGAAGGCTCAAAACTTCACAATTATAAGTTCGGGCTTGAAATCTTGAGATTGACGTGCATATTTCACAAGCCAAGCCAAGGTTATCATGAACACAGAACTTCAAACGTGAGCCAAGCTCGAACAATTATTCTAAAAAATATATATATTCAAGCTTGAGCCAAGTTTGAACACATGTAATAAGGAGTCAACCCAAGCCTAAATAATCATGTGCTTGTTTAGCTCGATTAGCACCCCTACTGGGGATGGAGCCAGAGGGGTGGGGGCAGTAGAGGCGGTTGCCCCTGTAAGAAAAAAAAACCCTCTAGTATTATATAGAAAAACAAAAATTTTCCTATGAATTATTTAGGCTTGCCACTGTAAAGTATTTTGAGAAAAAAAAAATCGTCCCTGTGTAGTGAAATTCCTAACTTCATCCCTCTACACATCATTGTACGTAGTTAGGGTTACCTTCTGAGCTTCTGTCTTTTTTTTTTTTTTTAATCTCCGAGCTTTTGATTGCATATAGTATTGTAATTTCAATTTGTAAATCTTCTATGCAGTTGGAGCAGCATCTTCAATGGCATCTTCTTCCATCCCTAATCTACTAATATTCCTATCTCTTCTGCCTTTTCTGCCCTTATCCGGTGCTTCCACCATAGCTTTGAACTTGTCACTTTCCGCCAGAACTACAGATAACAGTTCCTCATGGAAATCGCCTTCCGGGGATTTCGCCTTTGGATTCCGCCAAGTTGACGATGCAGGCATCTTCTTGCTTGCTATCTGGTTCGACATATTGCCGATCAAAACTATCGTGTGGCATGCAAATACGTCGACTCCGGTTCTAACTGGATCAAAGGTTGATCTCTCAGCAGATGGGCTCACTCTAACTAGCCCTCAAGGCGAAACAATATGGAACGCCCGACCCACCAACGCCACCGCTATATCCTACGCCAGCATGCTTGATACCGGCAACTTTGTGCTTTTTTCAACCGGTACTAGTAATGATTTTTACGCGTGGCAGAGTTTCGATTACCCTACAGATCACCATCCTGCCAAATCAAACATTGCCAAGGGGTGGCATGTTGTATTCTAGACTGATTGAAACCAACTACTCAAGAGGAAGGTTTGAGCTTCGCCTCACTGCTGAGGGGAACCTTGAGCTCAATCCTATCGCATGGCCAAGTGAATACCGTTATACCTCTTATTACACTAGTGGAACAACTTCCACTACCGGTAATTCTTCTGAATCCGGGTTTCAACTGGTTTTCGATCAAGCAGATATTTATATAGTGCGAGGGAATGGAGATCCTGTGAAACTATGGAACGATCCTGCTTTTCCGAATGGACCGAATTACCCCGCCAGTTACCACCGCGCAACACTGGATAATGATGGTGTTTTCCGTCAATATTCTTTTCCCAAGAGTTCTGATGGTGACCGGATTTGGTCTATTGTTAGAGGCATCCCTAAGAACATATGTGAGCTATCAAACCCAGTTGGTAGTGGTGCGTGTGGGTTCAATAGCTACTGCATGGCAACTGATGTCACTCCTCGTTGCCAATGCCCAGAAGGGTATTCTCTAATGGATCCAGATAACAAACTTGGTGGCTGCAAACCGAATTTCCCTCTAGGTTGTGGAGTAGACGCTGGTGGTGGTTCTGGAAACCAAGAAGACTTGAATGAATTAAAGAGAATGAACGAAGTTGATTGGCCATCGGGAGAATATGAAACTTTGCAACCTTACAATCAAACTCAGTGCGAACAGTCTTGTCTGCACGATTGTTTGTGTGCCGTTGCCATATTTTCTGAGGGCAACACATGTCGTAAGAAGAGGCTACCGCTGACTAATGGGAGGTTGAACAATGGAGTAGCTATCATCAAAGTAAGGAAAGGTACTATTGTGCCCGGAGGGAATTGGTTAGCACCTAATCCAACAGGTACTGCTCCCAAGCCCGACTCAAAGAAAGAAAGCCAAATTCTCATGTGGACACTTATTTCTGGCAGCTCTGGGCTATTCAACATTGTATTGCTCGCTGCAATAATTTCTCTAGTGGTGATCTTGAGGGATAGGAAAAAATTAGAAAAGTTGGTAGTACATGGTTCTGATTTCCCGAATACTACAAATTTGCAAATTTTCACTTTCAAACAACTCAAAGAAGCGACAGACGGGTTCAAGGAAGACTTGGGAAGCGGTTCTTTTGGCACAGTATACAAAGGTGTATTGCCAACCGGTTCAAAGAACCAAGTTGCTGTCAAGGTGTTGGAGAAGCTAGTTAAAGATGGAGAGAGGGAATTCAACGCTGAAGTGAGTGCGATTGGGAAAACCCATCACAGGAATTTAGTCCAATTGCTTGGGTACTGCAACGAGGGGCCTAACCGGATGCTTGTATATGAGTTCATGAGCAATGGTAGTTTATCCGATTTCCTTTTCGGCCAAACTCCAAGACCCGATTGGTATCAAAGGACTCAACTAGCCTTGGGAATTGCAAGAGGGTTAGTGTACTTACATGAGGAATGCAGTACCCCAATCATCCACTGTGACATAAAACCTGAAAACATTCTCCTCGATGAATATTTCACAGCTCGAATCTCCGACTTTGGATTGGCAAAGTCATTAGCGCTTAATCAGACACGAACTCAAACTGAGATAAGAGGAACAAGAGGATATGTGGCTCCTGAATGGTTCAGAAGAGCACCGGTGACAGTCAAAGTGGACGTCTACAGTTTCGGTGTCATGTTGCTAGAGATCATTTGCTGTCGAAGGAGCGTGGAAATTGATTTTGAGGATGAAAGAGTAGTACTAACTGTAGGAAAGGTCAGCGCGTCGGGTGATGTGGCGGTTGACCAGCCTATGAATGGATAGCCATGTGGCTCGAGCAAAGTTGCAAGGGACACGTCAGACGTCGGTTAAGTTTAAGAACGTGTGAATAAGACACCGCGAAGAACGGCCCTCGCGGTATTACAATATCCAGATTACTATTACTTTCAGAAAAGGATGCCCTTAACAAGGGAAACATTACCTTAAGAAAAAGTTCACCCCTCGCGAGACCCTCAGCAAAGATGGTTGACGCGACGGGGAATAATGGACGCTCACGCGAACACGCGAAATAGACTCGCGACGGCACCTGACCAAAAGGCAGGGGAAGGGAAGTCGATACGAGTTCGAGTTAGGTCTTGGCGCGATCCAAAGGGCTCGCGACCACGACTAAGCACAGCGGGAATAGGGGATATACTAGTGGCTTGGTGGCTTTATAAGGATTAAGGGTCGCGACGAGGGAAAACGATGCACTGGAATGACCTAATGGAATCTTCCTAACGGCCAGTGACATCACCCACGTCGCCTAGATATGCGGGAAGAGCACGTGTCATCATGTTATTGGGGAAATGTCTGCGGCCCAATGATTGGGTGCAGATCCCTATAAATATGGGACATTCATTCACAAATTAAAAGAGAGATTTTCAGATTCGTCCTTAGAGCACGGAAATTCTAGAGAGAGAAAGTGCCTCTGAGCTCTGGAAACAAGAGCATTGCTCTTGCTAGCGCTCGCGAGCCCACACTCCATCTAGAACTGTGATCTCGAGGACGATGATGATCTTAAGGGGAATGGATTGAATTCTGCTGCCTTCTCTTTCTGTATACCTGGCTTAATCCTTCGCCCCTATACACACCCTCTCATTTCTGTTCAATCATTAGCTATTGTTTGCCTCTCCGGATTGATTTTATCATTAAACAAAGAACCTATCCTACATAAGGCGACTCCGCTGGGGAGGCTTTCATAGCTGATGGTTGATACCAGAAGCCGTTTACAAACACAACGCAGTGGTTCACAAATACAAGGCTCTTCTTCTCATAATCTTTTAAGTGCCCTTGAAACCCTTCATCAAAGAGCAATGGAAAATCAACCACCTGTGTTAGAAGAAGTTCAAGAGATTGACACCGCACAAACCTTAGCTGCTAATGCTGAAACTCTCCAACTCATTAGAGAAGGACAACAACAAATGCAACAAGGTCAAACTCAGTTGCTTTTGGCAATAGTCCAACTCACACAGGCTGTGGTGGTTGCTACAGCGCGAGCGGCTCCACCAGTGCCCCCACCAAATGTTGTGGAGGGAAACCTGGTGGGCGAGCTCCCACAAGTGGTTAACCCACAAGTGGTAAACCCACCTATTGCACCACCAGCACCACCACAAAATGGCCATAATCCAAACCAAATGGTACCTCCAGTATGCACGCCAGGCACACCAGCTGCAGAGGGCGTGGCCCAGCGGCCGCAACCCCAAGCATTCCTTACTTTGGCTGATGTCCAAGCTTTGCTGCAGCAAGAAAAAGCTAGAGCCACATTACCAACTCTGCCTAGTCCTGAGATTCAACCACCGTATCCTGCTGTGATAATGACCATGCCATATCCAGAAGGATATGTGCCACCCAAATTTGTCAAGTTTGATGGGAAGGAAGGAAGTGCTCAGGAGCATGTCCACCGTTTTATTGAGAGCTTGGGTGTCCATTCACAAGATCCCAATCTTCGATTGCGAGAGTTTTCCAAGTCCCTCACTTCCCGGGCATACACTTGGTATGTCAACCTCGAACCTCACTCTGTAAACACTTGGGAAGAAATGGTGAACCTGTTTTACACCAAATTTTTCCAAGTGATAGAGAAGATCACTTCACTGAACCTCGTAAACGAGAAGCAGAAGCTGACGGAGGACATCATTGATTTCATCAAACGGTTCCAAGACAAAGCTGTTCAGTGCCATGAGCCAGTTCCAGAGAAACGTCTGGTGGAAATCTGCCTCCTAGGCATGATTAAAGAGTACAAGAAGCATTTGATCAATGGCAAGTACCAGACATTTTCTGCTTTGATGGAAGCAGCATTTAATATCCGTGGCACCGTCGACGTGAACGTACCAAAGACCACATGGAAAAGCAAAGCTGGTGGGATTGCTACTGCGGCCTCCGCGCAGGCCTCGCGCAGGCCACAGGGGGGTGATGGCAACCCCAGGAAAATGATCAAGCCTTTCAAAGATTACAAGGACCGAGCACGAGATGCACCTCCATATCCTTGCAGCGTAGAAGAGGTCGTAGATCTCGTTAACGCATGGGTCGCGGATGGGTGCTTGAAACTCCCAGAAATTAATGTGCAGCCTACTCAGCAAGATCGCGCAAACCCGAGGTACTGCATCTTTCACAGGAGGGTGCAAACCCTACGAGTGACTGTTGGACACTCAAAGAAATTTTTAAAAGGAAGCAAGACAACAACGAATTAAGAATTGGCGTAAACAGAGACGTACGCGACAGGCCCTACCCTCAGCACGAGGAAGGGGCCGCGATGGCGGAATGCTATAACGGTGGGTACTACGACTTCATGTATGATATGGATGACGAGGTTGAGGAGGTTTATATGACCTCCTTCTATGATCACATTGAAGAAATTGCAAGCTATGACCAGCCCACCGTGGAAGTGAATGAGGAAGAAAGACATCAAATTTTGTCTAAAAGCCACAAGTTTAAGACCTTCTTTGATGGGTTGGGATTTAGCCACAACGTAAGAGTGGAGATGACAAAGGCAATACTGGCTTTAGCTAACGAAAGCCAGGAGGCATGTGTGGTGGAAGGTGGATCGGTCGCGAGGACCATTCGCGAGGACTCTAACGCCATCTCCTTCTCAGACAAAGACAGGAAAGTGTCATTTCCCCATAACAGACCTTTGTTTGTCACTGCTTACATCAACGGGGTGGAGCTCAAGCGAGCGTTTCTGGATGGAGGGGCATCGATCAACATTATGCCCCTCGAGACGTTGAAAAGATTGGAGATCCCAGAGCCGCGAATTATCAAGTCATTAGTAGGGATAGTAGGTTTTGGTGGAGAAAAGAAACCCTCTCTGGGGTACATTGTTCTGGATCTCGCGGTTGGACCCATTCGTGCACCAACAAAGTTCCACATCATCGAGGGGCCAACCAACTACCACGTAATCTTGGGGAGGTCATGGATGCACAAGTATGCAGTGGTCCCATCGAGCTACCATCAGTGCCTTAAAGGCATCTGGGCTGGAAAGAAGATCACTGTACCTGCCACTGAAAGGCCCTTCGAGGTCTGCGAGGCCCACCTTTCTGACGCTGTGTACTTCTCTGAAGTTGAGAAGGCCTGCGAAGCCATAACCGCGAAGCCTGTTGGGATGAAAATTCCAAAGTGGGAAAATATCAAAGGCGAGTCATCAGAACCAGTCCCCGCGAAGCGCCCCACGGTGTTCGACAGGTTGACCCCTCGCAAGATCACAAAGACTAGCGAAGGGGGGAAAACTGTGTACCACTTGTGACGGTGCGAGGGGTCAGCAGGCGTTTGTGAGGCTTCTGACCCCCGCGATATTGAAGGAAAAGGAGGGGACGTTGAGATAATTGATAAACCTGAGCCAGCCCCAGAATGTATGCAAGATGGGCCAAAACCCCAACCGGAGGAGCTTGAAGAAATCGACCTAAGGGATGGAGAAGGCACCGCGAGGCCAGTATTTGTTAGCAAATCCATGGAACCTAACGCTCGAGCTGATTTGGTGGCTCTGCTTCGCAAGTACAGCGATGTGTTTGCTTGGCACTACAACGAGATGCCAGGCTTGGATCCAAAGCTTGTGAGTCACCATCTCGACGTATTTCCAAACTCCAAGCCTGTGAAGCAACCTCAGAGGAAATACCACCCAGATTTGGAAGAAAAGATCAAGGAAGAAGTGGAAAAACTCAGGAGTGCGGGATTCATCCGCCCAATCCAATATCCAACATGGTTGTGCAACATTGAGCCAGTAAAGAAAAAGAACGGCCAAATTAGGGTCTGCGAGGACTTTCGCGACCTTAATAAGGCTTGTCCAAAGGATGAAATGCCATTGCCCCACATTGACACATTGGTTGATATCACTGCCGGCCATGAAATGTTCTCTTTCATGGATGGATTCAGTGGATACAATCAGATTAAAATGGCACCTGAGGACGCAAAGAAAACTGCTTTTAGAACCCCTTTGGGAAATTTTTACTATACCGTGATGCCATTTGGGCTCAAAAACGCCGGCGCGACCTATCAAAGGGCCATGACAGCGATCTTCCACGATATGATCCATCATTTTGTAGAAGTCTATGTCGATGACCTTGTCGCAAAGTCAAAATACAGAACGGAGCATCTGCGAGACCTCGAAGGAGTGTTCAAAAGGTGGAGAAAGTTTAACATGAGGATGAATCCCCTTAAATGTGCCTTTGGTGTCACAGCTGGAAAATTCTTGGGCTTCTTGGTGCACAGACATGGCATCGATGCAGATGAATCCAAGATCCGCTCTATCTCAACCATGCCCCCTCCCCACTCCCAAAGATCCCTCAAGGGGTTCTTAGGGAAGGTCTCCTATCTAAGAAGGTTTATCCCTGCTCTAGCAGAAATAACTGCACCATTGGGAGATCTGCTGAAAGACAAGGTCAAATTCGAGTGGAAGGATAAGCACCAATTGGCATTTGAGAAAGTCAAGAATGTCCTGGCCTCACCTCAGACAATGGTCTCTCCACAGAAGGGGAAGCCACTGATCCTATATCTCACATCTACCTCAAGGTCAATTGGGGCACTACTGGCCCAAGAAGTGGAAGGAATTGAAAAGCCAGTGTACTACATCAGCAGAAAAGTGCAAGGGGCAGAGGAACGCTATACACCAATTGAACGCCATTGCCTAGCACTTGTTTTCACGGCACAGAAGCTTAGGCACTATTTCCTCTCGTTCAAAGTGCAGCTCGTGACCAGAAATGACCCTATGCGGTACCTACTGTCTCGCCCTGTTCTTAATGGAAGGGCCGCGAAGTGGTTGCTAACCCTCGCGGAATTCGATATCGAATGCACGGCGCCGCGAGCGATCAAGTGCCAGGCTCTCGCGGATCTGTTGGCCCAATTCCCCAGTGGGGAGTGTGAACCACTAGGGGAGTCGCTACCAGGAGATGATTTCGAAGCACTAGCGGCCAGCCATGAACTAGAAAGCTGGACTCTAGGCTTCGATGGGGCAACAGGAGGCAATTCAGCTGGGGCAGGTGTCACATTGCAAAGTGATAGCGGCGCGAAGGAGTACCTATCATACAAGTTGGCATTCCAATGCTCTAACAATGAAGCTGAATATGAAGCACTTATCCTAGGACTACTCGCGGCCAGAGAGAAAGGAATTAAAAGACTCAGAATTGTGGGGGATTCAAAACTTATAATCCTGCAAAGTGAGGGCGTCTACGCCCTAAAGGAAGCTAATCTCGCGCCATACAGAGCAACTGTTCAAAGACTCAGGAAAGACTTTGATGATATCAGCGTCATTCATAAACCCAGGTCTGAGAACAGGTTTCCTGATGCATTAGCCACTTTGGGTGCTAAGACAGAATTTGAAGGGAGTACTGTGGCCATAGAGATCACAAGAAAGACTGAGCCCTCATTTATTGAGGAAAAAGAAAGTTCCAAGGAAAAAGATTGGCGGGACCCCATTAAAACGCAGATCGCGACGGGCAGTGGAGCAATTCCTATGATGGCTCTATCACAATTTACCATCCTAAAAGGGGAGCTGTACTTTCGCGGCCCCCAGGGATGGCTCGCGAGGTGCATCAATGACGTAGAGGCCAAAGAGAAAATGAAGCAAATCCATGAAGAAACCTGTGGAGAGAATGACATAGCGCTGTACAGGAGAATTCAACGTCAAGGGTACTACTGGCCTTCGATGAGGAGAGACGCCGCGACCCTGCTCAGGGAATGTCCCAATTGTTCACTTCACGAAATCGAGCATGAATGCAACTTCTCTAGTGAAGAAACAGATTGGAGGCAGAAATACATTGATTACTTGAAGGAAGGAGCCCTGCCCATGGATCGCGGCGGCATTCGAGAAGTGCAGAGATGCGAGAAGAGATTCTTTGTCAAAGATGACCAGCTTTACAGAAGGACCCTTGACCATATCCCCCTCAAGTGCTTATCCAATAATGAGGCAGAGGAGGTTTTGCACAAGGTACATGAGATGGAACATCCAGGAGGTAGAAAGCTATATGAGCAAATCACCCATCTCGGGTATTATTGGCCGAGAATGGAAGGGGATTGCAAAGGCCATGTAAGGAGATGTCACGCCTGCCAAAAGCATGGGGACAAGGTAAATGCTCCCTCTGTTGAACTACACCATATTCGAGCCCCTTACCCTTTTCATACATGGGCAATGGACCTGATTGGTCCCATCCATCCCTCCTCGCGAGGTAACCAGTGGATTCTAGTGGCAACAGAAATTACTACGAAATGGGTAGAGGCAGTTCCTTTGAAGCGTGCAACAGGCGAAGTGGTGGCCAACTTCATTAAAGAGAATATCATCTGCAGATTTGGAATCCCTAAGGTTATCCTCTCGGACAATGGCACTCCATTTGTCAACAAACAAGTAAAGAGGTTGCTCGCGTCCTATGGCATTACCCAGAAGACTTCAACTCCCCATTACCCTCAAGGAAATGGGCTGGCCGAGGCTACCAACAAGTCCATCGTTAGGATTCTGAGTAAGCACTTGGATGAGAAAGGGGGAGCCTGGGCCGAGCACCTCCCAATTGCTTTGTGGGCTTATAGAACGGCTAAAAGGAAGTCTACGCGAATGAGCCCCTTCAGTCTGGTGTATGGAGCAGAGACAGTGTTGCCCGCAGAGATAAGTGTGCCTTCTGCACGTCTCGCGCTGTCCACTGAAGTAACTGAAGGGGAGCGGAAGGTTGATCTCGAAGCATTGGATGAAAGAAGGGAGGTCGCGGCCGAAAACCAAGAAAAGTATTGGCAGTCTGTGGCCAAGTACTACAACAAAGGCGTGGTCGCGAGAGAATTCAAGTTGGGAGACCTGGTATGGAAGTCAGTTGCTGGGGTCATGCAGAATCTAAAGCTGCCAAAGTTCACACCAAAATGGGAAGGCCCCTACGAGGTGATTAAAGCTGCAGAAAGTGGACACTACAGGCTCACGAGAGTCAGCGACGGATTCCTCACAGGGCCGATCAATGTGAAGTACATCAAGAAGTATTACCCATGATATGGGCTAGCTTTGATGAAAGTAGGTCCATTTTACAACCTTATGCCATTTTTGTTTATTTCTCTCACAAGATTTTACTTTTTTGCAATCAAGTGTAGCCCTGGGTATTGATTTTCTACCTTTGAGGCAAAGAAATATGGATTGAAATTATGAATGAGAATACTACCCCTGTTTTATCTCGGAAATATGTTCTATAAATGATGTTTTAAAAGATATTCATTGGAGCATACTGAGAATATGATAAAGGAAAATGGTAGAATAAATCAGGCATCCACAGCGATGACCTCGCGGCACGAAATGTTGTCAGCACAAGGGGAAACTTCACCCTTCGCGAAGTGAAAAAAGTACAAGATAGAAGTACTCGCTTACGCTTAAAGCCTTTAAATGTTGCGAAATAAATAGGGACCAAGGAAGTTTCTTCCTTTGGAATGAAGACCCTCGCGACGGCCAATTCCCACAAATAATTGGGAACCAAAGTAAATTTCTTTGGAATCACTGACTTTTAAAAAAAAAAAAAAAGAGTTGGAAAACAAAAAGACCTCACAAAGGGAAACCCTAGTCTAACCAAATGCTAGGGCCCTCAGAGGAAACAGGTCTGCAAATAAAAGGGGAAACACAAAGCAAATAAAATATGCACAAGGAAGATTTGCCCTTTGCTGCCCCGCGCGACCATACAAAAACAATAACAGCAATGAGTCATAGACAAAGTTCTAATGGATTTCATTGATACTCAAGTCATGGAAACAAAATTTGTTATATAAAAGAAAAAAAAAAAAACGCCTTAAGCTACTCGCTGAGCTTCTGGGCAATCGAGTCAACTGGAGGGAGAATGGGCTCATCACCGCTCAAGGTAGTTTTTGGGGCTGCCTCCAAAGCCTGATGCTCTTTGACAAGTAGCTCGTGGCCAGCCTTTAAAGCAGAAATTTGTTCTTTGGCCTCAGCAAGCAGACGATTGTACCTTTCTTCAGCTTCAGCAATTTTGGCTTCGCTGTCCTGAATTTTGAAGTGGCTCGCGAGCAGGATCTGCGTCGAGCGCACCTTCTCCAAGTACTCGCAAAGCCATCCCAAGTCTATCCCAAAGGTCTCCATGTCCGTAATAGAGAAGATGACGTCCTCATGTTTCTGATCGTTGAAGTCCTTTACCTTCATCCGCTGCAAACATACCACGGTCTCAGCAACCAAGTCAAAAAGTGTACCACCAACGAGACGACCAGCGGTGCAGCGGGCGAAAGTTTGGGGATATTGCTTTTCTAGAGCCCGAAGGATCGGGGCGCTACAAGCCCTGATCCTCCACTGATGATCACCTTCGGTGTCAGAAAGGAGAGCATAAGCGGGGAGCACGAAGCTGGATAACCCGTGGTCGCCATCATGCTTCACCACAATGTTCTCAATTTCTGGAAGCGGTTTGTGCTGGCTCTTGTCCTCAAAAAGCAGCTCTGAGTCATAAGTATGGCTCGGTATTAGCAACTTAGAAGGGGTAAAAGAAGGAAGAAGAAAGATGTCGTCCATCCCTGCAAAAATATCACTACTGCACTTACCTTTAGAGCCTCCAGAAGCCTCTTCACCCTCCTCGCTGCTCTCGAAAAGGCCATTCATGTCTGAGCTCTCGCTTACATTTGATTCAGGGATGGGCTTGGAACCGAGGGTGCTCTTCTCGGTAGAAGAAGGTATGTTTACTACATCATCTTCGCGAGGAGGTGGTGAAGTACCATCTCGCGAGGAGCCAGCCTTGATAGAGCTGAATTTTGGAGGGGAGGGTTCAGCTCTTGGAGAACCCGCTGGTGACTCAATCTCCTCTGCAGGCTCGGGGTTCGTAATCGCGGTAGCTCCCTCTGAGCCCGCGACGTCCCCCGCTCTCTCCACTTCCTCTGGTTTGTCATCTGAGCCACCGACCTCCTGCGCGATTTCCTTCGCTATATTACTCGCGACATTCATGGCATTGAACTCGTCGACGACAGGGGCATCTGGGCCTTGTCCCTTGGCAGGGCTCGCAGACGTAGACTCTTTCGAAGCCCCCTCCTGGGGAGGGTCCTTGGAAGAAGATGATTTTTCAACATCGCGGAGAGGAGAGTTTGCGAGAGGGACGTCTTCGACAGCATCAGTAATAGGTTCCAATAGTTGGGCCCCTTCGCCTGCGGGAAAACACATAATATCTTGTGAGTATGGAGGACAGAAGCAAAGTAAAACAGTTGAAAAAATTTAAATACAGCGGTTAGGAGCGTTGCCTTGAGGAATTTGAGCCGATGGCTCAGTTTGAGGTGGGGGCTCCGAGAGGAATGAAGAGGAATCTTTTATCTTTCTACCCTTCCGCGAGGGACCCTGAAAAGGTGAGAAACGTTTATAAATCAGCAAAAGCGTAAAAAAGAAGAAAACAAGAAAAGAGAAAAGGGAAAACAATAATCTTACCCTTGCCCTCTTAGGAGCACGCCCTATCTGGAGAGGGGAGAGGTCCTCAGCCTTCCTTTTATCCGCGGGAGTAGGGGGTCGTGGTGTGGAAACGGTCGCTGTACCCTCAGCCTTTTTCTTCTCCTTCGCGGTGATATGCTGCGGCGAGGGGACTACCATGTCCGCGGGACGGATTTGCCGAATGGGGATGGCACTGACCACGTCCAAAGGAACCGCGGTGCCCTTGACCCAACGGGATTGGGGACCGCGCCAATCGGGGTCCTTCCCTGGTTTGAAAGTGCGCAGGGTTAGGTCCTTCTTCGAAATAGGCTCCGCGGGTGGCACCACCGCTGGGGTCTGAACAAAGCTCGCAAAGGATTGTAAGTTCCTGGCCCAGTATACCCTGTTTTCTGGGGTAAAGGCTGCCTTACGCTTGGAGCTAGGGATGATCCTATCTCCCCCATAGCCCGCGGTGAGCTCATGGTTGAATGACTTCAGAAAACGACGAGTCCCGGTTAAGAAATCCTTGGGCAGGGAAGGAGGCTCGCGAGGGACGCCCTGATCGTACCCAAATTGTAGCTGGAGCCTGTCAGCTCTATACAACACCATGATGGGGCCCTCAGCGGAGGGAGTGGGAAGATAGCTAGGGGTGACCCACGCGAGGAGATCCAACTTATGGGATCGGATGCTTTTGCTCTGAAAATCCACCGCGGTGTCTTCCAAAAAGACGGCAGGGCCTAGTGCGCCATCAGCAGGTTGCTCGTAGGGACGAGGATTAAAAGATGTTATTTCGTCGCACCAGTCCTCAAACAGTTTGCTGGAGGAGGTCTTTGCCCACCTCATGATCCTAGGCACCCTCTCGCTCAATCGCAAGATGGGCATACCCCTGGCATCGCGGATGATATCACCAGCAGCGTTCCTCTCCTGGATAGTCTTCAGTGGAGGGAGCTCGCGGGGAGAAGGAGCAACCGCTGGAAAGTACTCGTAGAAGAAACCGAGCAAGAAGGAGATATGAATCATCGAAGTAATCTCATACCTCCCCGTAGATCGCTCGAAGTCCTGAGCGGTGCGGTCTAAATGAGGATAAAGATGGCCCAAAAACATGGGACCCAACGGAAGTTTCTTCTCTGCCGCGAGGACGGCTGCGAGGGGAATCATCTCGCGGCGGGGCCCCTCGTGTGGAAAATCAGGGAAGAGGAAGAGAGACAAGAACTGAACGAGGAAAGACGCCAAGGATAGCGGACCTCCGTGATAAGCACTCATGGTCATCCCAAGCTTCCCATCCACCTCGACAGGGGCAATGTCGCGGAACCAGTACCGCTGCCAAGAGCCCCAAGTCGTCTTGTTGGCTTTCGGAGGAGCTCGGATCTTCCCCGCGTTGTCGTAGCGCGAACCATACTCGCCAGCCGATTTGAACTCCCCCTCTATGAACTCAATTACCGCCTTAACCTTAGAAGGACAGGTAGCGGGGTCGTAGTGATACTCTCCGCGGGTGGGAAGGCCCATTAGAACCTCGGTGTCAAGAAGAGTCGGAGCGGCCTCTCCGAAAGGAAATATGAAGGTGTGGCTAGTGGGGCTCCAACGGCTCACCGCGAAATCGAGATCGCGCTGAGGGCGACTCGCGACGAGATGTTGCGAGAGTTGCACAGTCTTCAGCAAACCCACTTTGTCAAGGGTCACTCTGTGCTCGAATTTGTCAAGGATCGTGGACACCCAATCGCCCCAATCCCTTGGGGGTTGAATGTTGGCCCTATATTGGACCTGTGAGAAAGGGTAATCGCCCCTCTCGATCCTCAGCCTCACCAACGACGATGGGTCGACCATGTCCGCCCCCGAAGCACTAATTTCATCAGAAAACAGGAGGGGCTGAGCGTTGGGATTACCCCGGAGAGGAACGTAACCCATGACGTTAGCCCAGAAGATGTCGCCTTCAGGCCTCAAATATGGAGCCCTTCTCCATTCACTAGCAGGAGGTAGGGACGTTTTCGCTAAAAGAGCCTCAGTGTCAGACTCATGTTTACGCGATCGAGCCATGACTCGCTTGAGAAAGAAGGAAAAAACTAGGGTTTCGAAGAAGAAGGAGTTCGAGGAATTCTGGAGACTTAAGAAACTTGGCAAAGGAAGAGTAAAAGGTTCTCTCTCTCTCTGAGGAGGTATTTATAGACACGGCTTGGCTGTCATCACGAAAACGAACGGCTAAGACGGTGTCAGCAGTCCAATCGGCCTGCAACTTCGAAATTTGGAACGACCACCTTTTGGAGGGAAGGCTAAAATGACGGACTCCGCTGACGTCGCACGCGCGCGATCCGGCGCGTTAACAGCCACGCGCCGCGAACTCACGCTCGCGTGAGGGTCTTATGTAGGAAAGGTCAGCGCGTCAGGTGATGTGGCGGTTGACCAGCCTATGAATGGATAGCCACGTGGCTCGAGCAAAGTTGCAAGGGACACGTCAGACGTCGGTTAAGTTTAAGAACGTGCGAATAAGACACCGCGAAGAACGGCCCTCGCGGTATTACAATATCCAGATTACTATTACTTTCAGAAAAGGATGCCCTTAACAAGGGAAACATTACCTTAAGAAAAAGTTCACCCCTCGCGAGACCCTCAGCAAAGATGGTTGACGCGACGGGGAATAATGGACGCTCACGCGAACACGCGAAATAGACTCGCGACGGCACCTGACCAAAAGGCAGGGGAAGGGAAGTCGATACGAGCTCGAGTTAGGTCTTGGCGCGATCCAAAGGGCTCGCGACCACGACTAAGCACAGCGGGAATAGGGGATATACTAGTGGCTTGGTGGCTTTATAAGGATTAAGGGTCGCGACGAGGGAAAACGATGCACTGGAATGACCTAATGGAATCTTCCTAACGGCCAGTGACATCACCCACGTCGCCTAGATATGCGGGAAGAGCACGTGTCATCATGTTATTGGGGAAATGTCTGCGGCCCAATGATTGGGTGCAGATCCCTATAAATATGGGACATTCATTCACAAATTAAAAGAGAGATTTTCAGATTCGTCCTTAGAGCACGGAAATTCTAGAGAGAGAAAGTGCCTCTGAGCTCTGGAAACAAGAGCATTGCTCTTGCTAGCGCTCGCGAGCCCACACTCCATCTAGAACTGTGATCTCGAGGACGATGATGATCTTAAGGGGAATGGATTGAATTCTGCTGCCTTCTCTTTCTGTATACCTGGCTTAATCCTTCGCCCCTATACACACCCTCTCATTTCTGTTCAATCATTAGCTATTGTTTGCCTCTCCGGATTGATTTTATCATTAAACAAAGAACCTATCCTACACTAACCGATTGGGCTTATGACTGCTACAAGGAAAGGAGACTAGATGAATTGGTGGACAATGAAGAGGCAGCGATGAGAGATATCGCGACGTTGCGTAGGTGGGTCAAGACAGCTCTATGTTGTGTACAAGAGAGTCCTTCAAATAGGCCTACAATGAATATGGTCATACAAATGCTTGAAGGATATGTCGAAGTTCGTCTTCCAACTTGCATTACTTCTTCCTTTTGCTTATAGCTTTAATTCAAAAGACTTGAAGACACAGGAAGATCAACTAAGCAAGTCCTTTCTTCAGTTCTCTTTTGTTTGTATTTGTTTTTCTTCTCACATTGTTTTGTTGTCTTGGTGATGTAATTTGATGCGCAGTTCCGTCAAACTATCAATTGTTCCATGTAGTTTGTAAATTGTCAAATTCTATAATAAGGTCAAAAAATTGTATTAGAATATGTGAAAGTGTATAAAGTCGTGACAAAAATATACTGTAGTGTGTATGTTTTTTTTTTTTTTTTTGGTCTTGTCCTTGCCTTATTTAGAAGGACCCTTGTAAACTTATGACACTTTAGGCAATGACTAATAGGTAAAGAATGACACCAACTATGGGCAGGGACGGATCCAAGGGGGGCACGTGCCCCCGCTGACCCCCACTTTTCAATGTAAAAAAAAAAAAATTTGGACAATAAGTTTCGTATATATGTAATTTGTGTCCAAGATTTATAACATATTCCGCATGTAGCTTGGTGGAAAGGTGCTCTGTCTCCATCTTGGAGGTCGCGAGTTCAACTCTTGTTGCTTCTTTTTACGCCAGAAAATGTATAAGGATGTCCATTAACGCTTCAATTAATTGTTTGCCCATGGAATATATCTTCCAAGTTTCTCTCTCATTAATGCTACTGTATTGCAACTATATATAGTATATCATATGAGACAAAGCTAGCGCTCAAATTTTCTGGTTCTCAATTGTTTATATTTTTTGAATTGCCAACCAAACATAGAAAAATAAAAGTACAAAATTCATTTGTTACAAAATTATTTTACATAGAAAATATTTTATGTGAGAAACAAACGGAACCGAAGAGTGATTGTTGAGATTTGAACCCAAGACTTCTGCTTCCAAAAACAATACCTTCCCTCTTGCCACAAGACGAGTAACATTCACTATACAACAACCTTGTAGTTTTATTATATATATACTGTGAACGTATAATGGTTATAATAATTCACCTAGTATTTTTTTGTAACTTAATTTTAATTTTCTCACTTCTTTTTTAATAAAAAGTTATACATTATAATCTTTGTAGTCCATAATAAATGTCTTAATTTAGCAAAATCGTCGACTAGGAAAAAAATTTATACGATTACAATTAATAAGGTGCCCCCACTGAGTTAGATTTCTGGATCCGTCCCTGACTATGGGTACCGACCATGGGAGCACTGATTATCTATTGATAGCGTGAAGAAACTATTTGTGTTATAATGTATGGATTGGTTTATTCTTTCAGGAAAAAAAAAATGGTTTAAATGATACTCTGGGATAACTTACGAAGTTTTTTTTAGAGAGAATTGATGATCTTCTGCATGCATGAGGATTGGAGATGGCAAAAACCCTCTTAAGAATTACGGAAGTCCAAAATTCAGGATCCAGTATTTTGTTAATTGTTCTGCCTTCCGAAGGCAAACACTATCTGAAAGTAATTCTCCTTCCACAAAAAAAGGAAGAACTTCATCACATCGCGAATTACCAGAATTGGGGTTGTTGTGCATCCCTCAGCCGTTTGATCGTGTTTTGGACGACTCGGATGTGTTTTGATATTTTACCTGTAAAAAAAAATTAAAATTAAATTAAAATTGCCGAATGCATCCAAACTGTCCAAAACATGATAGGATGACCGAGGGATGCAAAGCATCCGGGTGCACAGCGGAAAACACGAGACAATGAAGTGCCGAGAAAGAACTCAAATTTGATAAAGCGCTTCAACCGTTTGGTCTATCGAATTTGCAAACATGGGGAGGTACGGCCGGTGCATACCTGATAGTACTGTGTGGATTGCATTCCGACATTTCACATAAAATCTTTTGTTGTAAAACTTTTTTTTTTCCAAAATCTGTTCTTTTTTTCTTTTTCTTTTTTCACAAAACTTTCCTTTTTAAAAATTCTTCTTAATAAAAAAAACAGTTTTTTCATATCCAAAAAAGCTAGTTTCCTAAAATGTTTTTCAAAAATTCTCTTTTTTAAAGATTTTTTTTTTCAAAACGTCCTTTTTCAAAATATGTTTTCCAAAAAGTAGTTTTTTTTTCCCGATAGATGAGGGGTGAGTGTGGGTGATTTTTAAGGGGTATTATAATCACTTCTGTCATTCTATTAATGGAGGAAGGGGTTTTTTTGCATTTTGCATAGATGAGGGGGTCTGTTTAAACGCTTTTAAACGTTTGAGGGTCTCCGTAGAAAAGAGACATAAATGAGAGGGTCTCCATGGAATTTAACTTATTAAATTCCAATGTTGCCTAGTTGTAATGTACTGCTACCTTTACAGAGTCATTTTATTATTATTTTAAAAAAAATAAAAATAAAAATTGAAAAGATAATTAATCAAAACGAACAAAAGTTTTGAAATTCATTCTGAATTTTTTTTTCAGAATAGTGAAGCGAACATGAATTTTGAGAAGTGTTCAAAACTATGTTTTTGAGAAATTTTCAAAATTATTGTTCAAAATAAGCAATCGAATAGAGCCTCAGTCTTAGACCTTGGTTCTAGAAATGGCTTACTACAAAGTCTTCTTTCGAAACGCGTAGGACTTCCAAGGGCTTACTTTTCAAGTCTTCTTCCCAAACGGGGAATTGTAGCAAAGAAAAATATTACTCCTACAAGAAATGTCAGCTCTCTCCGCTCTATATCTAAGAAACTTGTTTCGTGCCTAACTCTCCCACTTTCATCTCTCTATCTATCACGAAATACTAGTTGATTCTTGTCAATCTGCATGCCATGGGTGATAAATGTTAGTTCGATCGATACACATTCCAGAAAGCGTATAGTGAAAGAGATTGTCAGCTTGTCTTCTGTGGAATGCCTACATACAAAGGTAAGCTTCTCCATATGTATTTAATGGTGAAAAGTTTTAGAGTCGGTCCTGGACGGTATTGTTAGGATAAGTGGCTGAGCCTATTATGACTCTTATTTTGATGATCGAGAAATCGTATATTTTGTAAACCTGGTGTGAAAGAAATCAACTTGATAAAAAACGTAGCCAAATGATTTATTGATACCAAACATGCTTTTTAAAAATAGACCATTCACTTGTTTCATATCATGTGGCTAGCTACAATTATTTTTTCGTAATTTATCTACAAATTAGGTCTATAATATGAAGGATTTAGATCATCAAAATAAAGCCGAGGTGAGTGCCACGGATAGCAATAACAAAGTCTAGTTCACAAGTGGACGGGAAAGAGCCAATTTCCCCCCAAATTAAAACTCTATCTTAGAAACTATGTTCAACCCTCAGAAAAAAATGTCTACAGAATTTTGAACATATTTACAAAAACACAAAAAAAAAACTCTTGCCCGTGAAATTTATAAAGAAATTATAAGCTACAATGGTAAATGTTTTTTGATTGAAGTGAAAGAACAAAATACCGCCTCATTCAGAACCAATGTTTTGTACAAACATTAGGTTCGCCTAGTGTGTGTGTTTTTTCTCTTTCTCTCTCTGAAACACAGGCAATTCATTTCACCAACCGCCCCAAGGCAAAGATTTCATAAAAAATATACAGAAATAACTACAAGTAAAATCTAAGACACGAGCTACTGCAAAGAGCACATAGGATCAAGAAACATACTGCAAAAGCAACCTATACTAGGTGTCGGCGTAGAGTCTGTCCTCAATTTAGTACTCTCTCCGTCCGGATTTGTTGGTCCACAAACATACTTTTTCAAGTCCGAAAATGTTTGTCCATTTTCAAAAGTTAAAGGGTAAAGTAGGGGAAAATTACTTTTGATGATGTGAAAACAACCAACACAAAAAGTAATGGAAAAAAAGTTGGGATCCCCAAAACGGACCAACAAATCCGGACGGAGGGAGTAGTAGAGAATTCCAGAGGAACACCCAGCCCAAACCATAAGCGAAACACACGAATGAAATCAGCCACAAACATCCGTAAGGGGTTAAAGTACACGACCCCACGGAAGGGATAGAATCCCACACAGGGGAAAAACAGCAAACAGAAAGACAACTACTTAACAAACAAACTAACATAAAATAAAAAATAGCAGAAATTAAAAGAAACCAACTGGTCTGCTCAAAAAAACCAAGTTGTCCAGAATCACACCGAGTTTCTCTGAGTTAGGACAAGTTGCTTCTCCGGAAGAGACCCATAGTACTCCATAGCCGCCACCAATGAATTTTGGAGACTTTATTCGCTGGATGGGGCCCGAGTAACCCAAAGTTCACCTCGTCCAATACAGTTACTCTTCTCCTACTAGGAATAAAATACTCTTTTAATGGCCCAATTATGTTCCAATTTTTGTCTTAAGTCGGGAATTGGCTTGAGTCAGTTTTAAGTCGATTTATTGTGAGAGAATGACCTGTTTTGTAAAGCGCATAAATTAGTTATAACTTATAACGTTTTGGAAATAGCTACAATATACACTCATTAAAGGTGTGTACCATATGCACCTATACTGTATGGTCCAGATTTTGCCACCTCATTGGCAATCGTAACATTTTTTCGTTTTCGTAACTTAACAATTTGGTCCATGCACCTAAATTCACAAAACGACACACATCGACTTATGTGTTGTGTTCTACGTACACAATCTCTCAAAAGCATGTAAATAGATATCCTGGGAATTGGGGGTCCTGTAGTGCGGCATCTGAGCCGTTGATCGCCCAATCAATAGTCCAAATTTCATCTCGGCATTTGCATGATTCAAGTCATCCATTACTGAGATGAAATCCGAGCTATTGATTACCGAGATCAACTGCATGGATTCTGCTCTACATGGTTGTAGTGCGGCTCCTGCTGTTAAGCTCTCTTTGGCTTAACTTTTTTTTGCGACTTTTTGGTACGATCTTTTGGTCAAAAGCATGTAAATAGAGATCCCAAGCCTAACTTTTTATTAACTTTTTGATACGTTTTTTTGAGTTGTTTTATCTTAATTTTTACTGGACTCATGTTTAAAGTACTTTACTTCATATTGTTTATGTCGACGAGAGGATTTGAACAAGTATGAAAAAAGTATATCAAAAGTGAAAAAGATCATATCATATATATGACGAAAAAGACTCAAAATGACAACCATCGCATGTAAAACAAACAGTTCAAGCTTGATTTTTGAGCCCGGCTAAACGAACCATATAGTTTGAGCCCGGCTCGAACTTAGCTTGATTTTTAGCTTGTTCAAGCTCGTCAAAAAAGAATATATAAAATAAGATATTGATAGACACTTTTTATTGTTTTATAATGAATTCAAGCCAAGGTTGAGCTTTTGGCTCGATAGACTCGTGAACAAAGTGTCATTCCATAAATATTTTAAAGATAGCGGTTAATCCACAAATATCGCACAGATCAAATATTAGACTTCCATTAAGATATTTTCACCACTACGCTTCCAATAGTTTTGTACCGAAATTGAAAACTTCTTCGATAATATAAGGAAATTTAGAGCATCTGGCCATTTCATTTCGTAACTTTCATGAGCTTAAGCTTAAACTCAAGCTTGAAGGTTCGAACTTCAAATGTGAGCCAAGCTTGAACACATCCAATAAGGGATACCTTTCGAGCTTCTGTTTTTATTTTTATTTTTATTACCATCTCTGAGCTTCTGATTGTATACAGTATTTTAATTTCAATTTGTTAACCTTCTATGCAGTTGGAGCAGCAACTTCAATGGCATCTTCTATCCCTCATCTACTAATATTCCTCTCTCTTCTGCCTTTTCTGCCTTTATCCGGTGCTTCCAACATAACTTTGAGCTCGTCACTTTCCGCCAATACTACTGATGACAGTTCCTCATGGAAATCGCCTTCCGGGGATTTCGCCTTTGGATTCCGCAAAGTTGACGATGCAGGCATCTTCTTGCTTGCTATCTGGTTCGACAAATTGCCAAACAATAAAACTATCGTGTGGCATGCAAATACGTCGACTCCGGTTCTAACCGGATCAAAGGTTGATCTCTCAGCAGATGGGCTCACTCTAACTACCCCTCAAGGCCAAACAATATGGAAGGCCCATCCTACTAACGCCACCCTCATATCCTACGCTGGCATGCTTGATACTGGCAACTTTGTGCTTTTTTCAACTGGTACGAGTAATGATTTTTACGCGTGGCAGAGTTTCGATTACCCTACAGACACCATCCTGCCAAATCAAACATTGCCAAGGGGTGGCATGCTGTATTCTAGACTGACTGAAACCAACTACTCAAGAGGAAGGTTTGAGCTTCGCCTCACTGCTGAGGGGAACCTTGAGCTCAATCCTATCGCATGGCCAAGTGAATACCGTTATACCTCTTATTACACTAGTGGAACAACTTCCACTACCGGTAATTCTTCTGAATCCGGGTTTCAACTGGTTTTCGATCAAGCAGATATTTATATAGTGCGAGGGAATGGAGATCCTGTGAAACTATGGAACGATCCTGCTTTTCCGAATGGACCGAATTACCCCGCCAGTTACCACCGCGCAACACTGGATAATGATGGTGTTTTCCGTCAATATTCTTTTCCCAAGAGTTCTGATGGTGACCGGATTTGGTCTATTGTTAGAGGCATCCCTAAGAACATATGTGAGCTATCAAACCCAGTTGGTAGTGGTGCATGTGGGTTCAATAGCTACTGCATGACAAATGATGGCACTCCTAATTGCCAATGCCCAGAAGGGTATTCTCTAATGGATCCAGATAACAAGCTTGGTGGCTGCAAACCGAATTTCCCTCTAGGTTGTGGAGTAGACGATGGCAGTGGTTCTAGAAACCAAGAAGACTTGTATGAATTAAAGACAATGAAGGACATCGATTGGCTTTCGGGAGAATATGAAATTTTACGACCTTACAATCAAACTCAGTGCGAACAGTCTTGTTTGCATGATTGTTCGTGTGCTGTTGCCATATTTTCTGGGGACAACACATGTTATAAGAAGAGGTTACCGCTGACTAATGGGAGGTTGAACCCTGTAGTAGCTATCATCAAGGTGAGGAAAGCTACCGTTGGGTTAGCACCTGATCCAACAGGTACTGCTCCCAAGCCCGACTCAAAGAAAGAAAATCAAATTCTCATGTGGACACTTATTTCTGGCAGCTCTGGGCTATTCAACATTGTATTGCTCGCTGCAATAATTTCTCTAGTGGTAATCTTGAGGGAAAGGAAAAAATTAGAAAAGTTGGTAGTACATGGTTCTGATTTCCTGGATACTACAAATTTGCGGATTTTCACTTTCGAACAACTCAAAGAAGCGACAGACGGGTTCAAGGAAGACTTGGGAAGCGGTTCTTTTGGCACAGTATACAAAGGTGTATTGCAAACCGGTTCAAAGAACCAAGTTGCTGTCAAGGTGTTGGAGAAGCTGGTTAAAGATGGAGAGAGGGAATTCAACGCTGAAGTGAGTGCGATTGGGAAAACCCATCACAGGAATTTAGTCCAATTGCTTGGGTACTGCAACGAGGGGCCTAACCGGATGCTTGTATATGAGTTCATGAGCAATGGTAGTTTATCCGATTTCCTTTTCGGCCAAACTCCAAGACCCGATTGGTATCAAAGGACTCAACTAGCCTTGGGAATTGCAAGAGGGTTAGTGTACTTACATGAGGAATGCAGTACCCCAATCATCCACTGTGACATAAAACCTGAAAACATTCTCCTCGATGAATATTTCACAGCTCGAATCTCCGACTTTGGATTGGCAAAGTCATTAGCGCTTAATCAGACACGAACTCAAACTGGGATAAGAGGAACAAGAGGATACGTCGCTCCTGAATGGTTCAGAAGAGCACCGGTGACAGTCAAAGTGGACGTCTACAGTTTCGGTGTCATGTTGCTAGAGATCATTTGCTGTCGAAGGAGCGTGGAAATTGATTTCGAGGATGAAAGAGTAGTACTAACCGATTGGGCTTATGACTGCTACAAGGAAAGGAGACTAGATGAATTGGTGGACAATGAAGAGGCAGGGATGAGAGATATGGCGACGTTGCGAAGATGGGTCAAGACAGCTCTATGTTGTGTACAAGAGAGTCCTTCAAATCGGCCTACAATGAATATGGTCATACAAATGCTTGAAGGATATGTCGAAGTTCGTCTTCCAACTTGCATTACGTCTTCCTTTTGCTTATAGCTTTAACTAGTTGAAGGCTCCATGCACGCATGGAGTCTCGTGCTCGTGCTTTTGTACTTTGTTTTTATTTCCTTCTGGCCAACCAACATCTTGCCCAAAAAAAAAAAAACGAAGGAAGCCCATTTTCTGCTATTTATACTTCAAGGAAGTGTACAACTAAAAAACATTAACATCGGATTGTATAAGTGATGCCTCCGACTGCCAGTTTTGAATACCAAAATTGAGCAATGCTAGATGCTTAGATACCGGAAATTCCGAAATGTACTCAAATATAGATTAAATCAATTACTTGCAACACCAATATACAAAATTTATTCAAATAAAGGATACTTCTTCCTTTTCTCCCATACTCCGTGTAACTTCAGAGCGTTGATTGCTCAGGAAAATCCTATTCTACAGAAAAACCATCATCAAATTTGAATGCAATAAAAAGAAGAGCAAAGAACCCATCACTAATTTTTTGAACTGAGTTCATGTATCCAATCAGCTGTTTTTCTCCACCACAAACCCATTAATGAATAATTGAATAAGATATGCGAAAGAACCTAGATATAAATGCATACATTGAATAAGTGCATACATAAAATCTACATTGAATAATTGCATACATAGAATATAATAATGACTACATGCAATGGATTAAAATCATGAGTTTAATGCATACGTTGAACCTTCTAAAATGTGTTTAAAATCATGACTACATGCATGGAATCTACATTGAATAATTGCATACATAGAATCTACATTGAATAATTGCATACATTAAGCTATAGGTGTTAAAAGTGGATCTTTGTGAGGCTGTGTTTGTATGTGTCTTAGCATTGGGCATTCCCAATAATTGATTCCTAGGTAATCCATTCTTGTGCTTGGTTAATTTGGAAATTGAATTTTGGAATAAAAGCAAATTCCTTGTTCGTGTTCTTGTAGGACGGTTTTAGGGCACTTGAGTATTTCCGCATACAATAGGAATCGTGGTGGTTTTGGGTGGGGAAATAAGAATATTACTTGGAGAAGTGTGTAAAGAAGAACAAAGAGTGAGAAAATGAGAAGGAGAGAGAGAAGAGATAGAGGTGTTTCACCCTCGCAAGGGTTAGGCGGTTCTGCGAGGAAGGACTGCAGCCCAATCCCCAATTACAATGGCCTCAACCTTGTAAACTCAATTCATTAATCAACTCTCTGTCCCAAATGAAAGATTCCATCTCGATTTATAATCCACGGGAAAGACTCTTCTAATTCCTAGAACTCTAAATGAAATGAACCTAATTAATGAATACATCCAAAAAGATAAGAATGAACTTAGATATAAATGCATACATTGAACCTACCAACAATTAGATGCAAAGAACTAAAATGTGTTTAATGCATACATTGAACTTTCCAATATGTTTTTAATTAATCTAGATGAATATTAATGCAAGTACTAAGTTCATGATGACTATTTACCTACACCAGAACAGAAAATCAAATAATGACTACATGCGATGGATTAAAATCATGTGTTTAATGCATACGTTGAACCTTCTAAAATGTGTTTAAAATCATGACTACATGCATGGAATCTACATTGAATAATTGCATACATAGAATCTATATTGAATAATTGCATACATAGAATTTACATTCAAGGGTGGAAAACGTGAATACTAATCACGGGTTTGAAGCGAAAGAAAAATGGTAGGATTTCCTTTTAATATAGAAGGATTCAAGAGACTTGAAGACACAAGAAGTTCAACTAAGAAAGTCCTTTCTTCAGTTCTCTCTTGTTTGTATTTGTTTTTCTTCTCACATTGTTTTGTTGTCTTGTTGATGTAATTTGATGCGTAGTTGCGTGCGTCAAACTGTCAATTGTTCCATGCATGTAGTTTGTAAATTGGAAAATTCTATAATAAGCTCACCGGGCTATCGTTAAGGTTAAAAAAACGTATTAAAATGTTAGAAAAGTGTATTAGAATACGTGAAAATATATAGAAACGTGACAAAAATACAATGTAGTGTGCATTTTTGTGTCTTGTTCTTGCCTTATTTAGAAGGACCCTTGTAAATTTATGACACTTTAGGTAATGACTAATGAACAATGATACATACACACCCACTCGGACACACTCTGCCACACCCCCTCTCACATGTGAGGGGACCCATCCGGGAGGGACCCACCCCACATGTGAGAGGGGGTGTGGCAGAGTGTGTCCGAGTGGGTGTGTCTGTATCATTTTTTATGACTAATGGGTAACGAAGGACACCGACTATGGGTACTGACCATGGTAGTACTGATTATCTATTGATAGTGTGTAGATTGCGCTCCGAAATTTCACATAAATGATAAATGATTCAAGTTGTTCATTAATTTTAACTGTACAATTTTTTGAGAGGCATTTTAAAAATATTAGCAAACTGAGTATTTATAAGTGTTTGATCCAATATTTCTAATTTTCATTCAGATGTGAGATTCTAACTTAGAAATGAAATATTGAAAGATGAATCAAACACTTGCAAATATCCAGTTCAATTTTTATGGACCCACTCAAAAATTATTTTCAAAATTAATGAATGACTCGAGTTGTTTAATGGGACGAACACTATGTTCATACTTCATAATCACAATCCATACCCCAATGGTAAGTACCCATAGCATTTTGGGTTAAAGAAATGTTTGGCTTATAAAGTGAAAACAATGGGGGATAAACAGATGTGGCGCCGCCATTATTTCATTTTCACCATTTTCTTTCCTACTTTTTGATCATTACGAGAGCAAACCCTCCACTGAGTATTTCACCAGTTCCTTTCCCATGGCAAACAATAAGATTAAAAAAAAAAACACAAAAAAAATACACACTTCATTGTACTTTTGTTATTTTTTTTATACACTTTTACATATTTCTATATATAGTGGCGGAGCCAGAAATCGAAATCGGAGGAGGCCGGATTATGAAAGAAATCTTCGTGTAATAATTTTTTCAAGACTAAATCAAGTCATTCGAGTTTTAATGAGATGGTTTTGCTAAATTAAAATATTAATCAGGAGTATTTTTTTGTTATCATATCACTCGACAAATGCAATATCATTATCGCACGGTATCATTCACAAAAATTTAGTGTTCTCTAAATAAAAATTATTCTTCCTTTTTTATTATTTTCAAAATTGTATAATTTTTTTTACGTATATCTAAAAAAAATATGTAAAATATACTTCAAAATAGGGATCAGGAGGAGCTGGGCCACCCCTGGCCCCAATGTAGCTCCGCCACTGTCAATACAATTTTGAGGGATTTACGGGCCGGTACAATACATTAGACTCCACTACCTCTGGGTCCAACCCAAATTCTAAAACTTCCCACCAAGGTAAAAATGCTATTTTCTTCCACAATTACCCTAGGCAGCAGCGGTCCCTCTACACCTTCAGGCGGCCATCTCAACTTTATCCTAGGTAGCTGCCATCTCCAAATCCTCACAGAAGAGAAAGATCTAAGCCTAACTTCCCTTCATCCACTCCGAAAATCAAAGCTCTGCGTCCTTTCGCCCATGGATTTTTCTGTCGTGTTAAGGCTGGACGGAAATCAAAGCTCTCCGACATCCTTTCGCCCATGGATTTTTTCAACTTTTGCAGAGGTTTGTTAGTCGACCTCAACTCCCTCTCCTCACAACTCGTCTCTCTCATCTTTTCCAGATCTGGTACTTGGCTTAGCGGAGTTTCAGAAATTCGCATTGCGAATTTTTCCAGTTTTTCAGAAATTCGCATTGCGAATTTTTTGAACCTTCAGAAATTCTAGCTCCGATGGGAGCGTTGCAACTCCGATGGGAGGGTTCTATTTTGGAGAAACGATCATGTTTTTGTCCTCCTTTTTAGCGATTTGCAATAATTTTTACAGATTTGCAGTAATTTTTTACAAAATCGCAGTGATTTTTTTAAAATTCGCAATTTTTTTATAAAAATTCGCATTTTTTTTTAATATGAAATCGTAATTTCGATATATTTGTTACCATCTCATTATTAGATCGGTGAGGTAACACAGTTTTTTTTTTCTTTCAATAATTCGTCCAAAGCCTGATGACTTTTGTGAGGATAACCAGCTGGAAAAAGTCGCCGGCTGGAAGGTATATAAATTCGCAGTGAATTATGCGGCCAGAAAAAGTCGCCGGTCGGAGAAGTTTATCGGCCGGCCGGAAAAAGTTGAAGTTCGTCGGCCGGAAGTAGTTGTCGGCTGGAAGTGGATGGTGGATGAAGGTGGGGAGTGGGAGGTTGTGTAAAAAGTAAATTTGTATTTGAAGGGTAGAAGGGTAATCTTACTAGTGAACTTGTACTTAGTGGTAATTAAAAATTGAGTGTATCCTTAGTGGGAATTAAGGATTGGTTTTCTAGACCTACTGGTAATTTTTTGTACAATTTTTCTATTGTCAGCCCAATGGACTGACAATAAGGCAACAAGAAAACAAACAAAAAACAAGTTTGAATGGAGTATTTTTTTTCACTTTTTTATACACTTTCACACATTTCTATACACTTTTTACATATCTCAAAACACTTTTTAAGCCTTAATGTCAGCCCAATGAGCTGATTTTAGAATTTTCCATCCAATTATACCTCGTAACTTTCATAACAGAACTCTTGGGTTCGAATCTGCGGAGACGCTTCAAATCCCAGCCCTAAGATATATACAGTGTTGGCAAAAATAAAAAATAAAAAATAAAAAAGAAAGCATACCAACCACCAAACGACGTCGTCCTCCAATGCCTTTTCCCTTCAAACCACCATTTCCCTCTTTTCCCTTTCCACCTATAGATTCCCTACATATACTCTCCTCCACCGCCATAGTCTCCAAACTCACAGATCTCCGCACTACCAACCTCCCTCTTCCACTCGAGAGAGAGAAAACTAGAGAGAGAAAGCTAGAGAGAGATTCACCTTCTCCACACCCAGAAAAACCCACCACCATGGCTATGTCAACAACTTCCCCAAATTCCCTCCTCCTCAAAAACCCTAATCGGATCCTCACCAAAACCCAAATTAATTCATTTCCAATCAATACCCAAATCAATTCGTTCCCAATCAACCACTCTTTGGGCCCAAAAAAACCCATCTCGATCACCTGCTCCGCATCAGCCCAAGTCCAAGATCGCGCCGCCGCTCCCACCGCCGTCGACGGGGGCCAAGATCGGGTCTTCAACTTCGCCGCCGGCCCAGCAATCCTGCCGGAAAGCGTGCTCTTGAAGGCCCAGTCAGAGCTCTACAACTGGCGTGGAACAGGTATGAGCGTGATGGAAATGAGCCACAGAGGTAAAGATTTCCTTTCCATAATCCAAAAAGCTGAATCAGATCTGCGTGCCCTTTTAAACATACCTTCAGATTACGACGTCTTGTTCTTACAAGGCGGCGCCACCACCCAATTCGCCGCCATTCCATTAAACCTGTGCACCCCAAATGACGCTGTTGATTTTGTTGTCACTGGGTCTTGGGGCGATAAGGCTTTTAAAGAAGCTGTCAAGTATTGTAAATCTAATGTGATTTGGTCTGGGAAACCTGAAAAGTATACAAAGATTCCATCTTTTGATGATTTGGAACAAAACCCAGATGCTAAATATTTGCATATATGCGCGAATGAGACTATTCATGGGGTGGAATTTAAGGATTACCCGACACCGAGAAACAGAGCTGGATTGTTGGTTGCTGATATGTCATCGAATTTTTGTTCGAAGCCAGTGGATGTGAGTAAATTCGGGTTGATCTACGCGGGTGCCCAGAAGAATGTTGGTCCTTCTGGGGTGACAATTGTGATAGTTAGGAAAGATTTGATTGGAAATGCTCAGGAGATTACTCCTGTGATGCTGGATTACAAGATCCATGCTGATAACAATTCTTTGTACAACACTCCACCTTGTTTTGGGATTTACATGTGTGGATTGGTGTTTGAGGATTTGTTGGCACAGGGGGGTTTGGTTGAGGTTGAGAAGAAGAATATTAAGAAGGGGAAGATGCTTTACGACGCGATTGACGAGAGTAAGGGCTTTTATAGGTGCCCGGTGGAGAAATCCGTTAGGTCGTTGATGAATGTTCCGTTTACGCTAGAGAAGTCCGAGTTGGAGGGAGAGTTTATCAAGGAGGCGGCGAAGGAGAAGATGCTGCAGCTCAAGGGGCATAGGTCGGTTGGGGGAGTTCGAGCTTCGATTTACAATGCTATGCCTTTGGCTGGGGTTGAGAAGTTGGTTGCTTTCATGAAAGATTTCCAGGCAAGGCATGGTTGAGTTTGATCTTCTGGTGGAGATACTGTAGCATTTGATTTTGTTTCTTTCCATTTCATGTTTGTTGTTCTATGTTGGTTACCTTTTAAATTGTTTTTGGGCTTCTATTGGAATATTAAGGTTAAAGTCTCCAGTGAGAAGAATCTAGTATGATGTTGGTAGCAAATGGGTCCCTGGCTCAGTTTGATTTTCTTGTATGAGCTAATGTATGAGCTTCATGTCCAATAACAGAATAATGTTAGCAATTTTGTTTTGTTTGGTTGAATTCATGCTTTTTAAATTTTTATGCTATATTGGTACCGTCTCTTATTGCTATTGGGCTTGTAGCCTTGTATGTGAATAGTTATCCCCCGTGAAGAATTTAGGCCTTATTATCTTATAGATTTTAGGTGCATTTTATGAAAATCTCATAAATTGAACATTTTATGGAAGAGTGATAAAATGGAGTTGTTTTCTCAACTGATAAAATGTAGTGGTTTTCCTATAGATTTTAGGAGGATTTTACGAAAATCTCATAAAATCACTTTTACATTTTATGTGTTGAGATTAGAGTGTCATAAAATGTGAGATTTTATGTTCTAAAAATATGTTGAAGAACACACCCTTAGCGTGATTATTGACTGGATGGTTTTGATTAATAGTATCAAGCAAAAATTGGTGCACCAGCCACCCGTCCTCTTCATATGGCAAACAAGTGGGAAGAGAAAGTCTTCACCTTCTTGCTGAACAAACCCTGTTTCTCGTTCATTTTCTCATACTTTGGTGATATCTATTGGCAATTGGCATTGCAAAAAAGGGAATAGTTGAATGGCTAGCTTAAATAGTTGGTTACTTTTGCTAGTATTTCTTGAATTTTATTTTTCGAAGGTCAGGACAGTCCAGTCCTGTTAAATATGGCCAAAAAATTATTTTTTCGCAATTTGATTCAGGAATCAAATCCTAGTCAATTGAGCAGTGAACAAACCCACAAACCAACTGTTGTAACCCTTAGGACCCGGCTATTTCTGAAGTATTGTGTATTGTGTTTGATTTTGCGGACATGTAGTAGTGTTATGTTAAAGTGATTCTTTAAGTTTGAGATTTTTTTTCCCCTCTGACATACTAGAAAAGTAGTGTTATGTTAAACTGATTCTTTTAAGTTTTTTATTCTCTTCCCCTCAGACATAGAAAAATAGTACTCCATCTCCTAAATTGCTCATTTCTTCTGGAATATTATTTAAAAAATTGCATGTATTTCACAATTTATAGTATATTTTATTTTAAAATTTTGGTTAATGAAATTAATTGAAATATACAAATAAGATTCAAAATAAAAAATAAAAAATATAGACAATTCTGTGGACAGTTTCGAAATACTTGTATATTGGGACGGATAGAATAGTAAAGGAAAAGAAGGAGAAGACCATTTTGCTACCACAGGTCCACAACTTACACATCATCCACCAACCCACCAACTCTCATGTCGCATTATGAGATTGACAAAAGCAATTGGTAAACGTGTTAGAAAAATCTTTTGGATCTGAAACTTGGTGTACAAGTTCAGTTGCCTCTCTAAATCCCAGATAATAAAATAAAATAAAATAAAATAAAATTGCCACTCTAAATTGTCCCTTTCTCAATCTTCTGTTCTGAGTTTTTATTTGTTTTTTTTTTTTCAAGATCACCACCTTCTGCGGCTCTTGAAATTAAACAAATTTATGATATGTGTAACTCGTTGCAAGTGTCTTAAAAATGAGATTGTTCATTGTTGTGACGAAGGGGTAGGTAAAGGAGGGGTGGTTACTGGTTTAGCTTTGAATTTGTCCACAATTACGGACAGTTCAGGTCCACAGGCATCAAACGGCTCCATGCATTGTTGCATGCGTAATTGTGTTTTAAAATTGTATTTGTAGTCAACTTTGTTACTTTGCCCTTAGGCCATAAGGTCAAAGCTCCCCATTATTAGCTGAAACAAGATAAACCAGACAGATCAAAAAATATTGGTACTATGAAAATGGGAAAAGTATTACTGCAAGTACTCGCAACAAGATATTTTATTGATCTTCTTTTTCAAAGAAAATGCTATCCTTTTCCTCTATTCCCATAAATAAACAGTGGGTAAAAAACTAAAACAGAAAAGAAGAAGAAAGAAAACCTCTGGAGCCAGTAAAGTACACCCGAAAGCAAATACAGAACCCCGCGGTATTCATCTTGATTGAAGTGGTGTTTCAATTCCTATCGTATCAGTTCCTTTACAATTTCTCAACAACTGTAAATACAATGTAATATCGTTACAAAAAGAATATAAGAATCACAGTGACCCCCCACCTCTGCTTCCGAGTTTGTGGGTGAAGAGCCCAAGATTGTTGCCGATGGATTTAAGTGAAGACTGTGGTTCCCAGAACGGAAGAATTTCCTTCCCCATTTTTCTGCAGTCAAGTAAATGAAAATCTAGGGAAAAGAGAGAGGCCGGAACTCGAAGTGTCACTTGCTGGGCTTGGTGGGACCTCTCTTGAACTGCGGTATGCTTGTTGACATTTCTGGATCTGCGTTTCCAAATTCAGTGCAGGTGCTTTAGTGGCTAGTTGAAACTTGAAATGAAACCTCAATGAGGTCGTTAAAAGTTATTGTTACCTCTAGTTTAATTTGTACAGGGAAACGCCAGGAGAAAAAAAATGAAGTAGGAGTTTTCGTTCTTTGTTGTTTGCTTTACAAGGAAACAAGAAGATCTTGCTATGGAAAAAAAGATTTACTGCATAAAAGAGCAAGTATATAACAAATATCTCAGTTTTCACTTATATCCGAAAGGTTGTTCAAGGGAAAGGAATGGTCAAGAAAGTTTTCTGGTATCCACTTTATGTTGTAATTATGACCAAGTGCTTAGTGCTTGAAAAATTCTTGACAAGCATGAAGGTATTTTAAGACATCTTTAAACATATAGCCAGTATTTAAGCTTGCATGAAGGTAAAACAAGGACATGACCTCATAAGCCCATTGACCCAGACCCCCGGAAATACTACTCATAATTTGTCACATGCACTATTTAGTCGCGTCATCATAGTAAATTAATAATCACTCACAAGTGCAGATTTGCAACAGGATGTCACAAGTGCAGATTTGCAACAGGATTGGAGCATCCACAGATTAAAGGAAATTTACCTCTTCAGGACTAAATTGAAGTAACATTCCAACCACAGGTAGCAAAGCCTCCACTTCTCCTGAACAGAATATTATCCATTAGCATAAAAATATTTCAAGAACAGGGAGAGTTCTGCAATTCCTAATGCAAAATGACATTTCTTTGAGAAAGGGTGAAGAGAAAATGAACATGTTAAGCTTCTAATTCACAGCCAATACATTTCAAAATATACCTGTTTGAAGAAGCTTAACGATTACGTTTTTGAGATATGTCATATCTACTCCTTCCCTCTTTTTCATTCTTTCCATGTTCCGGAGCTCTTCCTTCAGCAGCGCTTCCTGCAGCCATGGTTTTTACAAATCAACGTTAAGCAGAATAGGAGAAAAATGAAGTGCATTCTTATCCTATCCTCCCTCAAAACAAGCAACGAGACACGCCCATATATGGACACAGGAAACAGCAAGTAGCGTAAAACAATAACGACAATTGGGAGGATGGTTGAATTATGAAATACACAAAAGACAAAGGCACACAGTTTGCATGCAAGCAAAAAGCTTTCATGACAAGTATAATGCACGATGCTTGTGATAAGAATTAAGAACTAAATACTACTAGAAGATAAAAACACACTCAAATTCCGAACAGCAGGCACCCCTCTTGACAGACATTCACCATATCGCTTCTACTATGTGCATACAGCTTAAAAACTGAAAATCCTATAGCACATAAATCATGGAATTATGTTCTGCGTGCTTCACATAAAATGCGAGTAAAAATGTAAGGAAATTCAGATCGCCCACATACCTGTTGGCTGTGGAGACGATTTTCACGTTCAAGCTCCTCAATTTCCTCCTGCACTCAAATATATCAAATCTACTCTGGAAAATGGAATGAAAGGAAGGGGGAAAAAACTGCAAATGGGAGTAAGTTACTTGAAGTGCAAGGATGTGCCGCTGTGATTGTGCTAGCTGTTCCTCCCTTTGAGCTTGTTGCCTTGCCAAAACCTGAAAACCAGGAAGGTGAAAATGAATTAAAAAAACCATCACTATTTGGTGTCTTGGCCAAAATAGTAAATATGCAGCTTGATCAAATATCAACATACGTTGCAACAAAAGTGGGCTCATTTATAGAAAAAAAATAATAAATAAAAAAATTTGTTCTCAGATTGAGTTGTGCATGGGCCACATTTCACTAGAATTTGTTTCATTTTTAGGATTTTCTGTTCCTTTGTCCCCCCGATACTATTTATAATCCTTATCCATTTCTCCAAGTAATCTGACAATATAAATACTTCATGCACCGTTAGATACACCGTGGTGGCATTCCATCCTCTTTCCAGTTACGACAACCATGGTCCTAAGCCATTGCATCCCTACATACTAGTATTCCATGGAATTTCTAACTTCATATTGGAAATATTCCTGGCTTTAAAAAACTGGATACAGGCAAATACATACATACAGTACAAAATATTGGTCAGATTCCAGTAAGACAGATTTTCTTTTGAAGTAAAAAGAGAACATAAAAGTAGAAACGTCAAGAAGTTGAACTGTAAACCTCATCGTGTCAACAGCAGATGACATCCTATTATAAAATTTAACAAATTAACAATCAAAATAGTGTGAGATCTATAAAGAAGAATTCTTAATACCAAAATCTGCTGCTCAGCTGCTGAGGCGCTTGAATCAGCTGCATCCTGTTTCTGGAAGGCTGTAAAACCAATATCAACAAGAGATACCCAACATCCAAATTGACTAAAAAAAACTCCAATTCATACTATCAAATATGAGTGGACGAGGTCTTCTACCTGTGGCGTAACTGTAATCCCGCTCAGCCTGAGATTATTACCATAGAGACAATTAATCCCACTGTATTGAACATTCCAAGTAGAAAATGCCACACTTTACATAACTAGGTGTACTTTAGATGTAGAGGCCAGCATACCAGTGGTCTCAATTGTACTGATTTATGAAGATTCTTATTGTCATCTATAAGTCTAGAGATCTCTTTATCCTTCTCCTCAATCAGTTTATCAGCCAGATCGCGAAATGAACTGTGCTCTTCCTACAAGCAGAAAATTACTTAACACAAAACACATGTTCTAACTTCTAATTCACCCAACTAAGAAAATATAACACGAACTATACCTTCAATTTTTTGTACCGTTGTTTGAGGTCTTCTAATTCTATTTGCATGTCTGGATCAGGAGTCACTTCCTTTTGGGCCTTCAGTGCTTCACATCTCACTGTATGATTCAAAGCATATTCTAATTTCAAACCGCCACCAATATAAAAGCAATTAAAAGAAACCAAGACAAAAAAGACAAAAAAAAAAAAACTTAGCAGGAGGAAATACATCGCCAAGTTTCTTCCAAATTCTGAAGGTTTATTTCCCATGACTCTTTCTCTGAGTGGTATCGAGCATTAGCAGAACTCAACTTCGTTTCCATGCTCTTTATTTGCTGCTCTGCGGTGCTAAGAGCCTCATCTCTGAAATAAATAAGGCATTGTAACAAGTCAAGTATTGCTCGACACTTCTTCAACAAACTTTTATGAGTAAAAACATCATTATGTATAAAAGAAAGCCAGGACTTGTAAACAATCCAAATTGATTAGTTATGTAAAAAAATGCAAAATGAAATAAATGACTGGTGTAATACCTATCTATTATTAAAAGATTATATCTATCGTAAACGGTAAAAATCCAATTTGAGGAGATTTCCTATAAGAAAGAAGGAAAAATCCAAAAATTGATAGATTTGATTAGTGTGGGTGAAACATACTGAGGTACTTTCAGCAAAAATGTACCTAGCAGCTAGTTCTTTATCATGATTAGCAAGAGCGTCCTGAAGCTCTTTAAGGGCCCTATCCCTTTCGGATGATACCAACAATACTTCTTTCTCGGCCTCCTAAAAAAAGAAAGAAAAAAAAGCATCGTCAGTAGCCAGAAAATTCGATGCACTTAAGAATCAGAACAAGTCATTTTCCATTTGTAAAACATGGGCAACAACAAGCATTTACTTTTAGTGCCTCCTCCTGCGCTTTGAGTAGTTCATTGTCCCTAGCAGCTGCTAGTTCTGCATCCTTTCTCTGTAAGAGTGCATGAGCTCGAACCTTGTAAGAAGCAAATTCTGTCTCGAGGTGGTTGATCTGCACGATATTAAATATGGAGGAGGATATGTAAGGAGAGATAAAAGATTAAGATACATAAAAAGAAGACAAGGGAAAAGAAAAGTGCTTCACCAAATCTGCAACATCAACTAGAATAAAACTGCTGAAACTAAATTTGGAAATAGATTATTGACCATAAGACAAAACTTACAAGAGCGTGAAAAATTTCTTCAGTTTTTTTTTTTCAATGAGAATGTACTACTTCTATATCAGAAAAAAGAAGAAGGGAGAAATACATCCAGTTCAAGATAAACCAGTGAGATGGAATTACCATACATGAACCATGTAATTTCTAACGTCCAAAATTGTGCTTTTTCTAAATTTAGATTCCCCAAGGTCAAAGGAGAATTTTGTATCCTCAATAAGCTACTGTTGTGAGTCAATGATGCGATAAATTAATCACAATATGACACTTAACAATGCATTGGTGATACAGCGTCCTTTCTCACTGGGATATAACAATGGGGAAGGTTGTTGAGAAGGCACCTTCACACAGTACCTCCCCTCTGTGGGAGAGGAAAATCTGAGCTGACGAGCGAGAGGACCAGCTCATGACAACAAAACCAAGGGCTCCTCCACACACACACACACACACACATTAGTATGCGTATGTACCTGTGTATTATGTTGTATTGTGAAGATAAAGTAGTTTCAGTGAACAATACAAGAAACCTTCTCCATACATTCCTTACGAATAAAATGATATCTAATCAGGGGCCACATAAACAGATAACAGAATAGAGGTAAATATCATGTGAGCACCAGAATACGGTAGCAAAATCTGAATCCAGCTAAGCCAAAGCAGAAAGATTTTCTATAGCTACAAGCCTACAATAGTAATCCCCTGTTTCCATTTTCTGCTGTTAATGAGAGCAGCAATGGGAAGGATCAAATACCTCCTCTTTTGCAGCCTTAAGTTCAGTATCTCTTGTACTTAGCATCTGAGCTTGCACAGCCAATTCTAATTCCAGCTGACCTGCAAGTAACTAAATTGTAAAACCTTATTTCCATAAAAACAAGAAGCCAAAAACATGTTCAGCAAAAGATATGAAAATACTTCTCATCTTCGCTGCTTCAATTTCAACACGTATGCAGTTACTCTCAGCAACCTCCAACTTTGTTTTGAGTGCCTGAGTTGTACCTTGCCAACTCTCCTTTTCTTTATCCTGAATGCATCAAAAGCTTAAAGAAAATTACAAAGGTAGACTAGCTAAATACCTGGAAATACTTAGTAATTTTTTTACGATTACAGCCATGTACCTTCAAAAACCAAAACGGCTAAGGTTCATGCTGACAATTATACAGGTTATTATGAAACATAAAAACTGAAGAGAAGCACGGCAAACCTCATCATGGAGGTGAAATAAGCAACCCCTCTTTGAAGAGGAACATTTCGGTTGCGGGTTGAATCATGCAGACACAGCAAAAGATATGAAAACAAAGGGGTGCTGATTTTTAACTTTCTAAACCTCTGGAGTCTAGTACACTACAACAATTCCACTCCCCTCTACAACACAGGCAAACAGAACTAAAAGTTTAACCAGGAAAAGCCATGAGCAGTGCTGTCAAAACCAGCGCGGAAGAGTAGAGGGTGCCAGGGTGGATCAGAAAGAGGCCTCATTGGTATTATATGCAGACTGTCGCAGCCAGCATGGATGAATAGAGGATGGATCAGAAAGGGGTTCGTTGGTATTATTTGCAAAAGGAACAACTAAAAGATAAAAAAATAATAATAATGCCTAGAATCTGTAAGGATGTCCCAAGGGGGGAAAACAGCTCTATTTCACGGTTTTTATGGTATATGAAAACTAATATCAAAAGGTACAGAAAGTTTCTCTCCGCAAACTCTGTGTATATTTGTCCAAATAACAAAGGACTAAAATGTATACTCCCTAAAGAGTACGTATAGACAAGTAGATGACACAGAAGTTCCAATCTTCAAGGGTCCAAAGCTTCATGTCCAAGAAACCATGTGGCAACCAAAAAGATAAATGTCAAAAGCTCACCAAGCCTTCTTCTAGTCTGAGTGGGCAACAGAGCCAGAGAAAAACATTTCATATGGTTCCTTCTGACAATGCTAATGGCAGATAACTGAATTCTAAAATGGGAAGTGATAAAAATAAAGGATACCCAGTAAAAGCGCATAAATCGCTGCTATATATAGCAAATGACAATAGCTCCTACTTTATATCTAGAGATTTCTGTAAGTGAAATAACGACAGGTGTTAAGTTTTTGAACGAAGTGAACAGAGTTATGGCTGGAATTGAGTCCCACTCTTCATGGACACAGTGAAAATAAGATGGGCACGCCAAGAAAGATCATCCCTAAGCTGCTGGAACTAAAATCTTTCAACTAATCAAATCTCTCAACTGAGACGACACACTCAAATCATGGTCTACCACCAGAATCAGTTGTAGAACATTGAGGGAAATCTGACTAGGCCATTTATATAGTCACTTGAGCCAGAAAAGACAAACTCATACATGCTCTTGCTTCAGGTGAATAAGTTCTCCTTTTACACTTTCCATTGCAGCTCTAAACCGTGCTGCTTCGCCGCTTGAAGCTGCATCCATCTCTGCTATCTTAGACTCTTTTTCAGCAATCAGGCCCTGCACAAATATATCTTCTATTACACTTGTTTCCAAGTTATCATCTGGAAACACTGGACAAGAATATAGGACAAGAATGAAATGAAACATTGCAAAGAGCAAGTATACTTGAGGCAGTAGCAGAAGGAGCGAAAAACCAAGTGATCATTTTGAGCAATGAGACACTGCTCATTCGATGTTTCTGCTCACACCGCTCTTACCTGCAAAGAGGAAATTGTTTCGGCTGCTTTCCTTCTATCTGCTAATGCATCAGCTAGTTGGGCTTCGAAACTCTCAATTTGCTGAAAAAGAACAAAAATACAGGATGTCAATTTCTTCTTCTATTCTATTCTCTACAGCAGAAAAAAGAAATAGAGAAGGCATCTTTGCGCATTTTTACCTTCTGATGCTTAGCAGAGAGCTCAGCTACAGCAGCTTGCTTTTTGTCATCCGCTGTTTGCAGTAACCCACGCATGTCTTCCAACATCTGTGATATACAAGATAATGTAAATCCATAGAAAAAACTTTCGCAGATCTCTTACATTCTCTTCAGCTACCAGAAAGAGAATATCTGGTTAACTGACAACTGTTTTGATGTATGTTTTAACTCAATGCATGACATCAGAACTACGAGGCAAAGAAATGCAATAACATACATCATATGCAAGGTGTTAGAGGTTTTCCCACATAGGTTATTTATCACCTCTGAATCTACCATATGAGCCTGCGCGACCTCGCCCCCATTGCCAATTGGTGTTGAATGTTGAGTTAGATGTTTTAACCCTAGGTTCTAAAAGCAGCTCATAGATACATTTTATAATAAGTAAGATCTATCAACGAGGAGAAATAGCAGTTCAACTGCCTGCTCTGTGATTTCCACTGTTCATCTTCTCAAAAGTATTCTGTACTCATTAGTGAGATGCTCTGGACCATGAATGGAGGAAGTATGGTAATGAGTATAGAAATTGATTTGGGTCTCTAGACCTGTCTTCCCTGATGCCTTTCGGCTTTGATTTGGGGGCATGGTTCTGCAGCAAAACGTCTCTGTAGCTCCTCAGTTCTTGGAGGTTTAGGGGGGCCACTGTTTCAGTGGTAATCTTAGCGTAGCCACTTTGTGCATATTGCCAAAGGTTAGGTCTATCTTCAGTCATCCCCCACCCATACCCCAATGATTGGGCACTAGATGGGTTATGTTATTGTTGTTGTATCTTCTCAAAAGTATGTTTAGTTCTTAAATACATATACGCATAAACATCTGAAGTTCTTCTGGATGGACAAGAGCAAACACGCGTGAATATAAGGCAGGATTTTCTAGCATGCATAAAAGCACAAACACAGACAATATTCCCGACAGCATTTTAAAGGCAAAATGTTCCAATCCGAAGGCATATTGAAGAATTAGAAACTCAGTCATGAAGTACAAACAGGGCTTTTGCGCAATAAGCACGCATTTAGTGACATACTGAGCCCTTTTAAAAAAAAAAAAGTGATATACTGTGCTACTTATCAGAAAAGAACCAAAAGTAGTTGGAAAATGTTCAGACTTCTTTCTTACCTGCTCTTTCTCCAAAAGTGACTGTTGTAATGTCTCAAGAGCATTCTCTTTCGGTTCAAACGAACGCCGCAGTTCTTCAATGTTATCTCTAAGTCTGCATACCGTGGTATTGCCACAATGACAATGGGGAAATGTTCTTAATCGGAAAAAAGATAAGGAGCAAAAACTTAAGGTAAATATGAACATAAATCAATAAATAAGTGTCGTATCCAAGGGAGAGCACAAAATTTTACGTCCTTGAACATTTTGAGTTTGAACCTTAATTTTCTTGTCAGATTTTTTTGGCCGGACTCTTTTGCCGAAGTCCAGGAAATTTTAGATACAAAACATTTGGCAATTTTGATTGGTTACCACAGTGGAGAAGATAATAACGGAGAGGTAGGCAGTTGGTACAAGACCCAGACATACCAGAAACACAAACGTTAAATGCACAGAATCACTATTCACATTGTTGAGCTAGATTAAGGTGGAAACTGGAAAGGTTGATTAGGACTAGCAGATGATAGGACGAGGTTGTATGCAAGTCACAGACACTAATAACGTACAGGACAAACAAGCAGAATCAACTGAAAAGGATAGAGAGTCAAGTTCTAGAATTAAAAAGGGTAAACTTCTGAAACAAAGATCTACATAATAAATGAATACAGTTTCTTAGTTCATGTAAATAGGCAGTAACTAGCTATTCGGAGATGTACTTATTATTCGCACTCCGTAGTTGTTGCCTGTCCACGTCAATTGCTTTCAGCGCATCATTTGCTTGTTGCCGAGTGCGCTCCAGCTCTTGCTGCAATGACGATTGTTGTGCTGATGCTCGATCAGCTTTTTCCTTCAGATCTTGAAACTGGGCCTCAAGATCATCTTTTTCCTGAATATAATCTCAACAAGATATGAAAATCAACACTCACACCAAAATCACATCTTTCTTCGACTTTTAAACCGAACAATCTAACTTCAAGAATGATCTTAGAAACTTTAAGATACAAATTTTTTACAACTCGATATCAGACCAAGGACCCATTAATTTGGGGTACCAATCCCATTGTCCACTAGTGGGGGACCCCAATTAAAACCGAAGCAAAGCGCCATATGGACTGGCCCAACACTTGAGTTGATAGCACGATGGTAAGTCGACCCCTAGACCAAACACTTCCTGAGGCCCCTTGTTGTCAGATAACTAACACTGTACCAACCCCTGGAGCTGACTTTAAGGAACAATAGTATTACTCATGCAATTTAAAATCTAGGAATTTCAAAGTCAAGGATTGTAGATTGCATCTAGGACTCCAGGTTGCAAACCCAGTGTAAGAGGGGTGACCAGAAGTCAAAACTAAGTAAGCATATAAAGTGTCAGAATAGGAAATTGAATTCTAAATGTGTTTTATATACCCGCTGACCCAGACTACGTGCAAGTTATAGGGGAGAGCGTTTTAGTTTGCATCAGAAAGAGCTAATCCAATTCCATAAATTATATTTACCTTCTGAACTTCTTGAATGCGCTGTTTTGCTCGTTTGTGAAGTCTGTTAAACTTGGAGTCAAGTTCTGAATACTTCTCATCACGCTCTTTTATTTCTTGATCCAGCTTTTGTTGAGCTACAATAACAAACGATGAAATACATTCACCCCAGAAACTCTTGTTTAAACAAAAATGGATATCAGTAGGCATAACAATTCTGGCACACAACTACAATCCTTATAGTTCGGTGCGAAACACAGCATGCAAAGCAGGAAGGTAAAGTAGAAAGTAATTATCTACACATCTACCAAAAGATAGACAGGAAAACAAGGAACTCTGACCTTCAACAAGCTTGGCTGAAAGCTCTTGGGATTTTGCATCTGCCTCTGAATATACAGCTCGGAGATGCTTTAAGGCCTCCTCTGCAGCACCTCGTGTTTGTTTTTCTTCCTGAAGTTCTCTACTCAAAGATTCAATCTTTTCACGAAGCTCCTTCACATCTTCAAAAACCCCACCATCTCGCTCGCTTGCCAATTTTGGTTGGCTAGACTCACTAGATTCTGAGTGGAGATTTTTCAAGCCCTCAAACTGAGACTTCAAGTACTCATTCTGGAAATTGAGATCAACCACCATTTGTACAAGATGTTCTTGAGTATCACTAGTACATGGGTGGCCATTCTCTTGGGCAGTAATTTCACTACTTTCCTGGTTCATGCCATTCAGCTGCTCATCAGGTTTTACACCCTCTTCTGCATGATTTTCCAGCATCCCACCAACATCCACTCCCTCTGCCGACATTGGTTCACGATTGAGTACCACCGTGGGTTTTCATCTAAGAAGTCAACGCGCTGTTTCCGTCAACTAGAAATGAGGATAAAGCAAGAAGGGTAGAGGGACAGAAACAACGAAATGAGTAAACAAAAGAAATCATCTTAGAACATTGGCATTAATCAGATATCAGGCTGCATAGATTTCAATAATCAACAATGGTTATTTGCTTAAACAACAACCTGACCACGACGTGAACAAAAATAAACAAACTCTGCAATATGAGCTGCTGGTACTAGTGAAGAGGAAAAGCAGATTGAGATTAGATTAGTAATGACGGAGCATAAGAAGGCTTTTTTTGAAGGATCATGAAAAGGATACCATTTGTAGATGAGAGTGAGTTCCGACTATGAGATTAGGATTGATGGCAGGCTAGACTTTAAGGTGTTCAAAGATCACTCTTTGGCCTTTAGATTCGCTTCGGCGACTTCGACTTTAAGTGACCAGCAGCATCTCTTTCAGGCTTTGATAAACGAAAGTCAGGGTTCCAAACAGCCTAGGGATGCGACATTATTTGGCAGGGGGATTGACTCGGCAAGACAGAGGGGTCGGTCGATGGCCAACTACAACTAGAGACCGATGATGAAGGTCAAAACTGAGAAGGGACTTATGGACGGCAGCCGTTCTCCTAATAGAAACAACCGAACAGAATTTTATGGAGAAGTATCAAGCCTTGGGGGATTTTACGATTTGAATTGTCAATCCTAAGCAATCCAATTTACATTCTCCGTAAATCCTTCGTTCAACTAAAGGCAGCAGCAACGCAGAATCCTACTGAAAGTTACTTAGTAGCACACCTAAAATTGATAACCCAGTTTCTGCCTTTTCCAGTAAATCAACTCTCTTATAATCAACAAAAGATGGGATAAAGCAGGAATCCAAAGACAACAATTAAGTGTAATCTATAGCTTACTGAATCAATCAGATCCTAGACCTAACTTGTTCAAAAGTCCCTAATTCATCAACAGGGGTTTAACATTTCCTAAGCAAAGAAATTCGGGAAATTTCAGTCAATACATGCGAATGAAACTACACCCAAGTGCAAGTGCATTTAGATTATAAGTTTGGGAGGGTTTGAGGTAAACCTTTGTAATTGACGGACTTGATGAAATAGCCGTTGTGGGAGATCAATAGACTCTACGATGAATTGAGTAGGTCAAATAAAACCCTAATTCATCAATTCAGGCAGAGAGAGAGAGAGAGAGAGAGAGAGAGAGTAGTATGGAGAAGCCAGCTCTGATCTCACGGTGGCCATGTTACCAGATTTGGGTTTGTTTGAAATTAGAGGAAGGAATGGAAGAGAAGGAGAAAAATAATTAAATAAATGAGTACAAAGAAAGAAAAAAAAAGTGGAGAAATATTTTTATTTGCTTTTAATAATAAGATCCTTTTTTTTTCCCCATTTTTTTTCCTCTCGCTAAGTACTACAAGACAAAATGGGGAAGGAAAAAGAAAAAAAAATCATTGATTTAGAGGGATAGCGCGAGCGGAAAACTAGATATTTACCTTAGGCTTTGTTTAGATTAGGGAAAGATGTGGAAAGGAAGAGAAAGTTTTAAATTTTCTATTCCTTTGATTTTTAAGAAAGAGAAACGAAAATATTCAAATTTCTATTTAACTTTCCTCTCATTTTCTCATCAATTTTCCCTCCTATTTCCTTCTTAATTATTTTTCCTTTTTTTCTCTTTCTTTCCCTAAGTTTCAAACATGACCTTACTTTTTCAATAATTTCTTTCCAGTCTTTCTTTAAACCCAAAAAGAAAAATAAAGTTTTGTTTTGGTTATTCTCTTGTACTACTAGTTTTATCTTCTTTATTTTCCCTTTTGTACATAGAGCACTTTGCGATAAGAAGCTGAAAATAACCTTCAATTTTTTGAAAAAGTTTGTTTAAAATTAATCCAGGTAAAACCATAACAAGTTTGTCTTTTATTTTATTAGGAAAAACAGCATTTATTTTAGCGTGGGTAAAATTCCATTTTAACTTTCATACCACAAGGAAATATTTTTTAATAATATCAAAACCTGAAGCCATGGCTCAAAATTAATCCAAATATGAAATCATCCATTCGACACCCAAATGAAAAAAAGAATTGCGCAAATCAATGAATTTAAGTAATTATTAGAATTATCTCGTTCACAAATTTGGCGATTATAAATGAAGAGAACCAAAATATATGCAGAATTTACCACCCCTAATTCCTTCCACAAACTCAATCAAGGACGGATGCATAATTTCAATATTGGGTGGGCGAACATTATCTTTTTTTGTCACATATGTAAGTAGTGTTGCATACCCATAAAATGTTCCCACCAATTGCCAAAAATTTAAAATTATTGACTCAGATTGGAAGTGAACCTGAGCAACTTATTCCAAATCTTGGGCAATTTTCTAGGTATTTAGCATTTTCCTTGAATCTAGAGTTAAATTCCTTGTAGAAGCACACAGTCATAGGAAGACGATTATTAGTATTTATTTTTAAAAATCAGTATTTATTTTGAATATAATTCTGCAGATATTTTGAGATTTGGATAGGATGGTCGCTTGGTCTCATCCATCTCTTTATCCGTCCTTGAACTTAATGAAGCTACAAAGATCCGTCCTTGAACTTAATGAAACTACAAAGATAGTACCATGCATGGGTAAAAAGTAACCTAAGGAATGGTACCCCAATATCGTGAATTCGTAATTCTCATTTGAAAAATTCCGTTACAGTAAATGAACAGCGCAAAATTACAACAAATGATCAAATGACCTAAAGAATCTACAAATGGATTTTGTATACATTTCCCCCCACTTAATTGGAAAATACATTCTCTATGAAAATCCACAACTTCACGAATGCCCGTCATTTCATTCTGGTCCCAAAGCACCTGAAATAATGCACCAGTGTAAGGATTTAGCTGAACTTTGAAAAGAGTAAAAATCAGCACAGAACGTGCCACGGGATGAAAGATCGGGTAAAATGAGGTTTTTTTGCGAAACCGGACTAATTGAGGTGGTACTCCTTAAAGGATGGAAAGAAGAGCAATGCGCGTCTGACTATCATCAGAAAGTGGATAACGAAAAAACAAATCGCGATATTTTGGAGTCCTTGACAAGTATAACTTTTTCAATGGCAAGCAACTGTTGTTTTCATGAGGAAAAATCACTCAAAGCTACCAAGACACGGGCAAGTCTATTGCGTTACAACGCTATCAAGTAATAGAGGGGACGCAATGAAGTGTGCGAGCCCGTTGAAGTGTGGAGATGACAGAGAGACTCCGCCACAAGTTATGGGTGAGTAATGATTCTAAACCATTTGCCTAAAATCCAGATAAACATAACTTCTGCATAACTCTAGTTGCCTTCAAAATTTCCAAAATAAGAATGTTCCAACCTGAATTTCAATTTATCCTACACCACCGAGAAATTTCAATGCACTAACATTTTGTAAATTTAGAAACTTTACTCTCCTTTGTTTCACCTTTCCACGAGAATACCAGAATCCAAGGAATTAGGTGAAAAACCATCAGAAAATGACAGTAACATGCGAGAGGAACACAAGAAAAGAGAACTTACCGGAAGATCTCCCTTCAGCGCTGAACAGCTACATGCTCAAAGAACTCTTTGCTAGCATCTGCATATTCAAGTAAGAAGTACAACAATGAATACGACAAAAGGGTACACGCGATTTGAAGGAAAACACGAAAAGACCACTATAAGCTAGTATACAAATACGGGTCATGCTAAAAACCGCTTGATGGCACATGTTTAAGACTTAAGATGCATATAATGCTAAAGTCAATAGACATTTTGCAGCTAATAATACAGTTTCACCTATTTCCCTACACCTTTCACATTAGTCAATATACTATTTGCCCCTCAACTACAGCCCACTGAATTAGCGTTAGCATTTTCTTTTAATTAAATATCCAGGGGTGTTATTAGATTCTAATGCTGCGGAAGGTGTGCCAGTCGTTTTGCCATTGTTTCTGCTTTTGCGGCCAAAAACATCTTCTAGAAGCTGATTGAGAGACCAATAAATTTTTATGTTTCTGGACCCTGAAAGTTTAAGAATCAGCTTCGTAAATCTAAAAAGTATTGACACCTAGTTCTGCATAACAAATTAATGATGGTAAACCGGGTCCCTGTTCAAGCCTATTCACCGTATCAACATTCAACCATAGTGTTTTCAAGATTTAAGAAAATGAATCTCTTTTTCCCTGAATTGATTGAGGTAGCTTGCTTAGGTGAGATTTCATGCGTGGAGGACAATTTAGTGTCAAGGCCATACCCTTTGGAAGGACGTAGCAAATACAAGTCTATCATAAATGGTGGCCTGTGGGAAACAAATGCAAAGTTTCTGCCCCGGATTGCAGTTTGGACTTTGGAGAATATAGAAAGACTACTGTACATATCTGCACTCATATATTTGACATACCATGTTTCATTGTTAGAGAAGGATCTTGCTCGTCCTCATAATAACCAATGACCTTTGCTGGTATTCCTGCCACCATGCTTCAAGGCCACACACAAAAAAAAAAAGTCAAAACCATACCATTATCACCAACCATACCATTATCACCAAGAATTCCTTCTTTATCTCCTTAACACTTAGAATTTGGTAGATGAACCGGAATGTACACTTCCTACCTCCGTGGAGGAACTTCCTTCAGTACAAGGGAACCAGCAGCTATCATTGCACCTTCACCGATTTTTATATTCCCTAGTATATTTGCACTAGCTCCAATAAGCGCACCTTGGCCTACTTTTGGATGGCGATCACCTGTTTCTTTCCCAGTTCCTCCTAAGGTTACACCCTGTCAAACATTTCCATGTTGAGCAGAATGCAATATCTGAAAGAATCATTTTCTTAATTTTTCAATAGGTACCATTTCCTCACACATAAAAACCTCATAAGTCCACACAACAAAGCAAAACACAAAGGTATACCTGATAACAACAACATGAGAAAACAGGTCCATTGAAAATGCAAAACACAAGGAATAGATTTTTGTAACAGAATAACAAGCAGGAACAAAACCTGCAAACCCCAACCACTCAATTTAACAAACAGCCTTACAGTAAAGCAACTTTGAATCAGCTCCACGACATCTTTCATGATTTGGCTTTACCTAAGAGCTGATGTTCACATTCTTTACCAGCTTCTGAGTTATGATACAGATTCAACTTACTACTTCCATGTTCATCAGAATTATACACATTTATAACTCTGGATATGATGTACTTTAGGAAACACATAGAAAACCCTGATGTACTTTTAACATAACTTACATGGCACTTCGACAAGAGAGTTGACAGAACCTGCCATCAGATAATAGTAAAACAATGCAAGACCATAGTTGGGCTCACCTGCATTAGTGAAACTCTATTTCCTATAACAGCAGTTTCACCAATAACTACACCGGTAGCATGGTCCAACAATATCCCCTCTCCAATTTTAGCAGCTGCATATAATCACAAGACATTAAGAAAAGTTGGGGTGAATTTCCCTCTTATTGTTGTATCAGCAAGAACTCTCTACACTCACGTGAAATAAACAGTCAATTAAAGGGGAAAATCTAAGTAACTGGCCTTCAATTTGAATCTTGATCTATCCAACTCTGCCATCATAGCATTTCTATCTTCTCTTAGGTGCTTTTAGCGAAAGTTTTCTGAGTTATACTCAATCAATTTGACACCTCACTATGAAGCGAAGTCCCACATCGTCTGGGTACCAAAGTAATATGAAATATGTAACCGTGAGCGCACCATCACTTCATGAGCTAGCTTTTGAGGTTGAGTTCCACCCAAGACCGTGAAACACTCACTTGTTAAAAAGTAAAGAATGGCTCTTTTAGCATCCACTATCTAGCAACTCATAATAGAAAAATGAAGTTACCCTCCTCGCTAAACTCAAAAACAACATAGGCAATGACAGTGTCAGCAACAAAGAGACTCAAGTGAAAACATACCTGGATGTATGTCAACTCCAAAAACCTGCAAAGGAATCATTAAGAAAGGTGCAAATGAAATATTGTCGCTTGGAACCAGTAGTTATGCTCAATCACGGATCATAACGATAAAAAATTTACCTCACTAATCCGACTTTGTAATGCCAATGCTAGCACTATGCGTCCCTGGTTCCACAAAGCATGGGCTACCCGATATGCTTGCAAAGAATGGTAACCCTAAAAAGATAAATTAATTGCAACTCAGTGGATTCTATCCATTTACATCGAAATACGCAAGGATGATGGAATGCTGAAAAGAAGGTTATGAGTAAATCCACTTTCCTTCACTAAATAATGTGAATGAAACATCAATTCCTACTAATCCATAGAGCACGAAGGGAGAAAAGAAAAAGAAAAAGAGAGCACCTTAAGATACAAGAGAGCCGAGCAATATGACAAACAAGAAGGATCCCTGTCTTTAAATGCCTACAAAAGGAAATTTGGACATTGAAAGAACATTCACCAGCAACATCAGTAACGGAGCTGAATAAAACAAACACAATTTTGTGCAAGGCAAACAAATTACCTGGACATCAAGGCGAATTGAACGCTGAATGTCGCGATCATCCATGATAATATTGCAAAAAATGTCCATCAGTTGGGTCGCCAAGAGTGTAGGACTTTGAAGACGATTGGCAAGGACAAACCCCAATGCTCTTTCAAGACAATCATGTGACAAAATACTGGCATACAAAAAGCTGCTTAAAATTGGCTCCTTCTCTGCCTGAAATGTTCCATTGGACCAAACACTCTATAAGAAAACGATAACAAAACTCACAAGGTAGGAATCAGAATGAACACAACTAATCTCCTTTAAGAGCATCTCCAACCCTGCACTATTTTTCCCAAATGGAGACCCAAACTCCAATTGTTCTCTTTGCGTCTTTACAGTAGAGCAATGGATCCGACTCTATAAATTTAAACACCAAAAAGGAAAGAAGAGAGACCCTGCTCTATTTTCGTATGTATGTAAATAGCAAACACAAACTTGAATCCTAGAAACCAGTCCCCTTGAATGAGCTTCATATTAGCATATGCAAAACTACACAAATTGACAATATAAATTCAAAAGAAGTGGGTATATTAGGGGAGTTATTGAGTTTTTGTGCCATAAAATGGAGAATTGAGCACGTAAGATGAAACCATTGACCTATTATGTCTTCCACACATTCTAAAGAACATTAACTTTTCCTGTTAATGAAGAAACATTAATAACAGCCATACACACATCTGACATCACATAATCCTTCAATAGTACCCTCCGCTCCCGCTCTCAATCCTTGTTCTTGCGGATTTCAGTAGTTTTTGGGATGTTTTTAAAGACCTTTTACGGTCACACTCCTGCTCACGCACTCACACAGGCACACAAGCATTATGTAACTTAGTTGAGTTCTAACCTCAATAAAATATGTTCCTGCACTTTCACAGCAGCCAAGCAATAGATAATCAATAACCCACAACAAAAAATTCCAAACCCACAAATTCTATAACTAATCAACCCTTGTCAAAAGCAAAGTTTGATTATTTCTTCTCCTAAATGAGATTATTTGTTTCGTTATTTGTTTCCTTGATCATGCTTAGCATAATTTTGGGTTCATGTACGTAATTCAAATACTAATGCATTTCTACAGATTGTAATAAAAAAAAAAACATAAATCCATCAATAAAACCAGCTTGGTAAGAATAGTGGGTAGTTGGGTACCTCTAACTTGGCCTCTTCTCTCACAGCATCCCATATCGGATCATCCAGGTCAGAGCCCGAACTGAATTCAGCCAATACCGGATCCGGGTCGGGTTTCAAAACCCCCATCGCATAAACCGGAAACACCTTTTCGAACCTGAACTCCACAAATTTCGGATTACCAGGAGCAGTATTATTCTCTGGAGCCTCATCGTCTCCGTCAATTACTAGGAGGCTGGAAAACATATCGGCTGAGAAAGAGTGGCAAGTATTACTACCCATTGAATGAGGTCTAGGGTTTCATTTCTTTGTGAAACTGGTTTGGGAAATGCCTCTGATGAGTGAGGGAGAGAGGTGGGTCTGGGAGATTTTCTATGGGGGAGGTGGCGCTGCGTTTGCTTCTGTTCGGCTTTGTCAGTTTGTAGTGTAATTGTAGTTTATGGTAGTAGTGGGGGTGCTACTGTAACTGTTAATTTTGACTCGTTTAGGGTAGGATACAAGAACCTTGCTATTCATACTGACCACTCGACCAGAGGGTACCGACCACGTACCGACCGGAAAAATAGGGTGACTTTGGATCGAGCTCTTAGGGCCGTCTGATTGCATCGATTCCCGGGTAGGCTCACTTGGAATTTGATTTTGAAATGAATGAACGGTTCAAATTGACCGTTTGGGACCTAAAATAGAGTCCCTGACGGGGTCAGTACATGGTCGGTACTTCTGAATTAATCGAGGATACAAAGGTTGCTTTGGTTTGCCTTACTTTTTTTTGGATGGGGAGTAATGTAGCGTGTCTTAGGTTATTATTGCGCGTAACTTAACATCACCTTAAGAGGGATTTCATGACGTAAGGAAAAAAGGGTTATGATTTCTAACTTAATCAATCATTTAAATTGAGTGTTTTTGTGAAAGCGGAAGAGAAAAGTACTCCTATAAAAATGTACTTTTTGATTGACTATTTCCCTTTCTTACCTCACTCTTTCGTTACATCCAAAGAGGCTATAAGATTCGATTAATTTGTTTAGTGTTATTTATCTGGGGTTAGTTTGATTTATTATTTGTTCAAAAAAAAAAGTTTGATTTATTATTGATTAGTTTGATATAGACCTGTGCTTATTTTGCTCACTAGCAGCTCATGTCTGCGGACAAACCGAGGTTGAGTTTCTTTCTTGGCCACGTCAAGTTTGTTTAATAAATGAACCGAGATCAAGTTAGTTATAATTTAGCCCATTGATAAAAATTTAGATCATATAAAGAGGCTCGCTTTATAAGCAAACCAAGTTCGAACATATTAGAGCATCCCCAACAGCCTCCCTAAATTTTTCTCCAAAAAAAGTAGTGAACAGTGCACATTTTTTATTTTACCGATCCACGTCTCTAATAATTCATCTATGTTACCCTCCCTATTTTAATTAAATAATGAGAGATAATATTAAATAATGGTTGAGAGAGAGAATAAAGAATTACAGAGAGAGAGAGAGAACATGCCACTGTGCGCGCACGGAGCATCGTGCTTATTCTCGTATCAATTAATTGATAGCCAAATTGAAATTGTTAGACAACTCAAAATTTGCAACTCTGGCATATAAATATGATTTACAAAACCCCTTCCGTTCAATATGACGGTGCTCAATGCAAATGTCCCAATTTCTGAACATATAATTTTTGGCTAGGAACCCATCACGATACAAAATCAAAACATTTAACAACTTAAAGGGGTAATAAAAAAATGAAGCATTATTTACACTTCCTCACGTAAAAGTACTATCGTTTCCGAATAATGCTACGCTTACACCCTCCGTTTACACTCTACCCCTGTCACTTTTTTTTTATTCAATCTCGAAGGGCTGTGATCGTTTGGTGCGTTTTTTCTCCTCCATCAGGGTACCGTGTGATCAAGATTGAAGGGCCCTGATTTATGCACACAAAATGTGTTTTTTTGAAAACCACTCTATTTTGTTATATAGATATTACATATTCAATATTGGTCTTATTTGATAGATGTTGTTGAGTAGATTTTAAATATATTTTTTTCAATATTGGATATAGAAAATAATAGTTATAAATATTTTAATTTGTAAACAATAAAAAAATGAGAGAGAATGCGAGGGGACAGAAGGAGAGAGAGAAAATCAAGGGGAGAGAGAGAGAGAGAGAGGACACCTATCAGGCATCGGGGAAGGGTGTAAACAGAGGGTGTAACCTAGAGGGTGTAAGTGTAACATTGTTGATACTTTTCTCACCATAAATCTAAACAAAGATAGAATTAAGAGTGTTGGGAGATTTGATTCGAAACAACAAACATATCCTTGATTACGGGAACATTATGCAGTTTGGAATATGTTTCCAATTTCTAACTATCACTCGTACCACTATTTCACCGAGTGATCAATCCACCATTCATAATAAAATAAAATAAAAGATTTTTCAGCAAAATACCCATTCATTTTCTCCTTTTGTTTAATAATTCCACAACAAAACAAGAACATCTTTCGCTTCTTTCAAATTGGGGTGTTCCACTAACAAAACAACAATTTTTTTTCAAAAACCAAGGCAGGTCATTCTCTCACAATACATCACATAAAAAACCGTGAAAACCAGTTTATTCTAAAAACTCCCTTAGTAGAACACCCCCTAATTTCTGTTAGCTATCGTGCCAGAAATCATGCATACCCAACCAAGGTCAGCAGTTAAAAAAAAAACCAAGGTCAGCAGCCACCAAGAAGCAAGATTGCCACGAAACCAAACACCTAAAAAAGTTCAAACAAGCGTGCACACAAACACACACAGGTTCATAAGGCAAAACTTTCAGTCATCTGAATCCTCGTTCCTGTTCAGAATGCTGGAAACAGAAATGGTGATGTCCAAACATCTCCAAGTGCAAGAAATATGTTGCAGAGCCCCAAATTAACAACAGTCATGTACCAAAAAAAAAAATTAACAACTCAGTCATGTACCAAAAAAAATTGACGACTCAGTCATGTACCAAAAAGAATTACTATTTCTTCAGCCATTTACTATTTCTTCTTCTGCTTCTTCTCCAGCTTGTGCCTCCCCACAAGCTTGTGCCTCCCCACAAGCTTGTGCCTCCCCACAAGCTTGCGCCTCCCCACAAGCTTGTGCCTTTCAGCCCTAAAAAAAGAGGCAGGTTAGCTATAATCAATATCATTATAGTACTAGCCAAGGGTGATAAAAAAAAAAAGGGAAAAAAAAGGCCTTGTTGTACCTTGTGGCTAACTTGGAAAACAGAGAGAGGGGAAATTAAAGGCAAAAGGTCCACAAGCACAAAAAATTTACTCACTTGGAGTGCTCCTCATTGTAGTGTTGGTCATGTTCGATCTGCCACATTTTCGAACACATTTCCGCAAGAGCTGCACCCCACCTTAAACTTTCTGTGCTTGGACTTATTGTGGTTCTTCAAGCCATCAAGGTCATGGTGTTGACTTGACGCAGTGGACACAGAATCCATTGAGATTTTCCATCTATTGAACACCAAGAAAGATTGAAATGATACATATACACAACAGGAGATACATACACAACAGGACTACTAAAAATATCATAACCAAAATGAAAAACTTTCCACACTTGATTTTTAAAAGATTTTAACCAACAAATTGTGAGCAACCATTTTTGGCAGTAGTGGGACTGCAGTCCTTCCAGTTCGTCATAGGAATAATTCACGCAACAAAATTTTCGTGGGTGATCCATTTCATTTTCCTTCAAATGCACAATAATCTTGTCAATAATATTTTTGTGGAACAATAGAACACTCAAGATAATATTGTAGTGGTTGTGTTTCCAATGTGAAGGAGAAACTTCAACGTCAATGCGGAGTGCGGGAGACTGTGATCGTGATCGGTGATCGTAATGTGGAGGAGAAGCCAAACGAAAACAGAGTGCGGGAGAGTGGAGGTGTCTGGACTGAAATCTTGAATGGCGGGGTTCTTTAAATTCAGTTAACGACACGTGCCATATGCACGTGAGTACTTTCCCCCCCAAAAAAAATTGGGTGACGTGTTGTTGTAAAATCTTGATGGCTTTGAATTTTTATTTTAAAAGGATGAATATGTTCTTTGGAATCATTTAATCCTAAAAATGATTATTCAGATGTATCATGAAAATTCTTTGAAATAAAAGAATTACAGAAAATTATTTTCACGGATCCTTTTCTTGAGAGCCTACTGGGCTGACAGTAAGACAAGAAAAAGAAAAAAAAACAATTCCACTGTATTTTTTTCACTTTTCTATATATTTTTACACATTCCTATACATTTTTCACGGATTACAATACACTTTTTATGCCTCAATAACAGGCCATGGGTTGATTTTAGAATTTTTCTTATATTAGATTTTTCAGAAACTAATCTAACGTGACTCCTATTCAAAGAAATAATAATAAAAAAAAAACATGACAGGATAGAGAATTGCAATATATATATATATTGGAACTTTGTAATATTGCATCATTTTTTCTTAAATTAAATACTCGTAAGGATTGTTAACAAAATCATAGTAATAAATTATTGAAAATAAATAGTATAAAACATGTTTGTTAGATTACTCTTACTAATTTAAGTTGTGTTCATATATTTTTTTACCTCTTTTATCCTTTGCATCGAGACGAATCTGAAAATTAAATATTTTGATCAAATGCTAAAACAAAATTTCATAAACAACGAAAGTAAATTGTTGATTAACTAGAATTCATTACCAATTCCAAATATCGCATAACTCAAACATTTTTCGTAACAACGGTTTCCAATTTTGACCAAGCCGCAATGAACAAATTGAGACGAGGAAATACACATCTAATTTGGATCAATCGTACTTAGATATACGTTCGAGCTCGTTTATTATGAGGTATTCGAGGTCAGTTTTGATCCTCTACAAACGAGCCGAGCTGTTAACTAACTCGGACTCACGCTAGTACTTACTAAACGAGCTTCAAACTCGCTCAGGCCTCAGATAATTAACATATGAGCCGAGTCCCTAAAGCGAGTCGAGTCCATGACGAACTGAGCCTCGAATTGCGCGCAAATAGATTTGAACCAACACATTTCATAATCAAGGTTTCCAAATTCGAGCGAATAACAACGAGAAACTAAGACGATAAAATAAACATCTAATCTGGTGAAATCGTATGAAAACGGCATTCGTAAACTGAATAGTATACCAGGAGAAGCGAATCCTGCTCGGTGATCTCCGATTCCTTCAGTTTCTGAGCAACAACCTGAGAAAATTACAGAACCGATTGTTCATTAATTCAGAGGTGATATTAGAAACAACTGAGTGGTGAAGAATCGGAGAAGACGAAGTAGAATGATGATCAGAAGAGAAATCTGTGCTCGCTCACCATGTTGAGAGAGAGATTTGAGATGATTTCACGATGAATGTGAGACGAGAGGAGCGAGAGAGAGATTCAAACGGCAATTGGTTTTTCGAAAGTTGGAAATGGAGAGAGAGTTCAAGCGAGTTCGTAAGAGTGAATATATAGGCGCGAAGGTTTAACCTAACCGTGGTTAGGAAGGAACCAGTGGTGTGGTTAGCCGTTAGACTGCTCGAAGCCTCGAATAATACTCGAGGGAACGGCTCTGGTGTCGGGCTGAAAAAACGTGTCCAGAGAAAACTTTAGGCCTTGTTCCCCACTTGCCTTTTCACATTTTTTTTTATTCAAAAAAAATTCACATTTATTAGTTTTACATCAAACTTTTTAAATTTTGCAATTCGTCTAGACAAGAAGAATCGAAAAATTTTAAATTATGACCAAAATTCGAACAAATACAAAACCCTAAAAGTGCAAAAAGTCACACGTAAAATAAATTATGTGAAACAATCCCTTAGAATGCATTCTCCCTGAATTCATTTAAATATTTTTATACTTTTATTATTCCTCTCGTCAAGAAGAAAAATCAATATCTCAAAAATTGTGACGAAAAACTAAAAAAAAAAAATTAAATTAAATAGTACCGAATGCGGTCAAAAAAATTAAATAGTACTCAAAAAATAAAATTAAAATTAGGGAGAATGAGTTATTTTTAACTTGCAGACTGTAGGGAAGGTCAGCGCGTCTGATGAATAGACAGTTGACCAACCCATAACAGCCAGACACGTGGAAGAAAAAGCCACTAAAAGACACGTCAGATGTCGGTTAAGGTTAGCAGATAGAAAAGTACCTGCCGCGAGGGCCAGCTCTCGCGGAAAGACATATCTGAGTTACAACTACCCTTGGAGAAGGATACCCTGAGTAAGGGAACCCCACGCGATGGGGAATCACCTGTCGCGACGCCCATAAAAGAGGGAATCAACGTGAAGTAAAAAGGATAACGTTGATGCATGCACATATAACGAGCTCGCAACTGCACCTGGGCATAAGGCAGGGACAGGGAAGTCATTACGAGTCTCGAGCGAGGTACTGGCGCGAGAAAAGGGCTTGCAGTCGTGCCTAGCATCGCGGGAATAGGGGAGATACAAGTGGTTTGGTGGCTTTAAAGGATTAAAGGTCGCCGCGAGAGAATGGCGTGCACTGGATTAGCCTAAGGAATCTTCCTAGGAGCCAGTGACGTCACCCACGTTGCCCGGGTATACGGAGAGAGCACGTGTCATCATATTATTGGAGAAATGTCTGCAGCCCAATGATTTGGTGCAGACCCCTATAAATATGGGGCATTCCTTCACAAATCCTAAGAGAGATTGATTCATCCCCAGGGCATGGAAATCCTAGAGAGAGAAAGTAACTCGGAGCTCTGGAACTAAGAACATTGTTCTTGCTAGTTCTCGCGAGCCTGCTTTTCTTCTAGGACTGTGTTACGAGGATGATGATGATCCAAAAGGGGATGGACTGAACACTGCTGCCTTCTCTTTCTGTGTACTCAGCCTAGTCCTTCGCCCCTACGCGTACTCTCTTATTCCTTGCTTGACCATTAGTTATTGTTTGTCTCTCCAAGTTAATTTCATTTGATCAAACCAAGAACCCCTTCCTACACAGACAAAATGAGTAAAAAAAAAACCATTTTGACAAAATACCAAAACAAATTTAGGGGGAGAGTGCACCATTAATGAGCTTAAATATGTTATTTAAATTTTATTTGTTAAGGAGACGACTCGATCTTAAACCAATTTTACTCAAAATGATCTCGGAGAACTAACTTTCGAGACATGGGAGTACAAATTTTTCTAACATGAAACAAGCTGAGTAAATGTCTAAGTTTGATTTGTTTATGTTATAGTAAATCAATTTGGAAGAGTGAGTACAAGCTTCAAAAATTCGATGGGTATGCATGTCACGCGTACGCAATATGCACGAACGGTGCATCTTGACCGTCCGTGCATGTTTTTAACGGTCCGGATTTTAAAAGAACTCTTACATGAAAGAATTTTTTTTAAATCTGGACCGTCGATTCCTGAAATGAACGGTCAGAATGTGTTCGTGCGCGTACGTACATGTACTAGGGATTGCCCGTGCCTAAAGGCACGGCGCGCGACATAATTTGGCATCAACTCTATAAACTATCGTTCTGCTACTTGACACCGTGTATATTTTATAGAAATGGCCCGTGTCTTAAGGCATGACGCAACACATTAACACGACTACAATGAACTATTTTTCATGACATTTGACCTCCCCGCCAAAGAAGCCAACTTCTCTGGGGATCTTTTTTCCAGTAGGGTTTAGAGAGAGTTCATCTAATCAACTACGATTACTAATTAAAGATTTACAACAACCAATGAATCTAATCTAAAGGCACGGCACGTCGATGTAATTTGTACTCAACTTGATGAACTACCGTTTTGCCATTTACCACTGTAAATAACATTTTTCTAAAGATAAAATAAAGAGTTAGGGTATAATAACTGAAGGCAAAGGTAAACGTAATATAGTTTCAATTCACAACTAATGACATTAATTGCCCAAATAAATTGGCTACACAATTAAAACATCATCTTCACCTTGTACGATGGAACACAATCTAAATGAAGTATCATACTCCATTTTAACTTTTGTCCCAAACAAACTCTACTTCTGGTTTTTCTTCTTTCTGAATATGCTTCAAACATATATCATCCAACCAATTTCACCAAACAATTCAAGTAAAAAACACTCTACAACGCCCAATGAAACCAAGGAGGATAACGTTCACTAACTCCTTTCCCTCCTGTTTCAAATCCAACCACCAAAAAAATACATTTCTGACTCAAGCAAATTCATTAAAATTCTAATAAGTCTATCATTACATGAGTACAATGGGACTCAGAATGCCCCTATTAGCTCCACCTCACACTTTAAATGGGACATAATCAAGCTCATGAACATAAACAATCCATAACTGGCTAGGTACAAAAATATAGCCATGCAAAATGCAGCGGCGTTGAAAATTGACACTCTCTTGCAGACACGCCAAGAAGTTGTAACAGATTCAAAAGTGATACCAATTGCTCTTCTTTTTAGTTGACCTAAACAATAAGAAAAGAGGCAAATTAGTTCCAAGGTGTATCTGGAGAATAAAAAATTACACTAAGGTATTTACGATTTTTAAGGTAATTATTCGCTATGAATCTGGTGTTGGCAAACTATCCAGACAGGTGATCAAACAAAGTAATCGGAAAACTAAAACAATGAACATATAGCACAAAAGCAATATACTAACCACTTCACAAAACATCCTAGAAAGGTTATACTCGAAAAATTACCCAAATTGATGCACACGCGAGATCATTTGAAATCAGCCATGTTGGAACTTGGAATGATATCAGATTTGGTTCCCGTCATGGTGGATTGATTGAAAAGGAACTCAACTACATTGTTTCTCTTAGGGTTTCAAGTAAATAGAAGCAATGGGGGAGAATTTCGGATAAGAATTTCAAGTAAAGATTTTCAAATTCGACTAAGAATATCAGCCTCTCAATTTAAACCTTTTGTCAAACAGGAAGTGAGCTACAAAGAGAATGACGCACTACGCACTCCAAATGACTAAAAACACTTCAAACTAAAAACACTTCAAACTAAAAACACTTCAAACGATTGCCTTCCTGATAACTTAAATTAAAAAAGAACAATTTGGATATCAGAAACTGATTTGGAAAAAAAAGAGAAAGAACAATTTGGATATCAGAAACTGATTTGGAAAAAAAAGAGAAAAAAAAGTGGTATAAAGGTAACCAATCAGAAATGAAGAGAGCTTACACTTTGGTTTCAAAACTCATATTCAATTCCATGCCATAAAAATATGTCCAAAAAATTACAATGCTACCCAATGGGCCCTCAAAGTTCCAACTTACAACTTATGTTTATGTGATTGGGTTAAGCAAAAGAAGATATTAAACACAGCCAAAAATAGCTGCAGTGAATCTATGTGCGATGAGAGAGAGAGAGAGTTACCATAAAATAGCTACAGCTAGGCTCTCGTTTTCAATTCATGAGCCATGAAAATTACACCTCGAAAATCATAGACAAACAGAATATGTCATGTTCTCATTCCTATTGTCTGTGTGATCTAGGATGTTTTGAATCAGGATATGTAGACTCAATAGATATCAACTAAAATTAGCAAGCAGCGGACTTATCAAACTTTAAATCACAATCAATGAAGAACGACGCATTAAATGAGGACAAAAACAACACATTAAACACCAATCGCATGGGTTTTCATGTAAAAAACGATACCAGATAAACTACAGTCCACTCCTTTATATTGGGTTTTTTTTTTATGCATAATGTAATTTCTGAAACATAATATTTTCAAGACCACAATCAAAACCTTTCTAATTGGGATATGAAGGATTTGTTCGAATCACACTCCGATTGCAAATTCCCCGCTTCCACTTTTCAGTTACAGACTTACAGCTACAAAAAATTATCCCGCAAAATACAGAATGCTAAATAGCGAAAGGAAACAGTATCTATTTTAACGAATAAAGCAAATAAATCAAACTGGTGGACAAATCAGTCAACTAATTACCTGTTTGGCGTGTTCAAATTGGGATACAAATCTTCCCCGTCCCAATGAAGACGATAGAAGCTTCTTGCCGGTGGCATAGCCGCACAGTTTACCCTCTCCTTGCTCTGAAAAAAGTTGAAAGAAAACAACTGATAAGAATTAGCCCAATGGGCATACAACCTTATTGTTTGAACTATGACACTTCTTTGTATCAAAAGAATTTGCCGAACCACACAAAAATATCTCACTCTCTCTCGTGGAAACTCAGAAAATAAAGTCAACGCTAGTCTGGCTTTAAAAGCCCCTGAACAATAGAAGACATACATGAAAAAGTAATTGGAACAAATATAATCAAGTCCAAGGGTTAAAGCCATGAAATGTGATGTAATTTCTGTCTCCTGATTGCCAATGTAGGATGTGACTATTTGATTCCTCAAGGCTTCTATCTGATTCAATCCCAGGTCAAAATAATATTTGGGCTAATACGAAAAAACTAAGCGCTAAAGAATTATTTCACTGTGTCCAATTACATATGGCCTTACATAAGCAACATCTAAGATTTTATACCTGGATGAAGGTTGCAGGGCCAGAAGTAACTCCAAGAGAACCCTTAAGAGAATCAACAATCTGAGACAACCAAATAAGCGATCGAATTTCACAATAAAATCAGTGTATAAATTTTTTGAGAAGACATTGCAGAATATATGCTCAGCATCCTGTAAGCATTATCAAGTATGATTGCTAGTATCCCTATTTTGAAGTTGTTGCTAACGTATTTGCACAATTTGTGTTTTAGTTACAGTTATGAAGGGAAGGATTTGCAATTACTGGCACTATCAATTCTATTCTTGGTTACAATAGTCCAAGTTAGACAGTCAGCTAGCTTGGACATTAAATGTTCAGTTAGGACCTAGGATGCAAGTGGGCTATAGGAAGCAGTAGATTTGTTCAATTTTTGTGGGATGCCTCAAGAGTCAAGACCACTAATTTCTATGGATTTTCTCTCCAAAGTATATATAGAAATGAATTGTTGTAACAACCAACAAAGGATAAAAAGAATTGTGAAGAGAGGGGTTACAGGGGTACCCCATTTTTATGAAGAATGCCATTGGGATCACTTGTCACTATCCAACCTAGTCGCCAGCCAGGAACAGTCCATCTCTCTGATATAGAGCCAATTGTAATAACAGGACAGTTGATGCAAACACTCCCATTGGCACAAACTGGGTATTCCCAAAAGTTAGCAAGTTCAAGAGTTCAATGCGTGATAAAACATAACTACTTTGGATGCCCTTAACCCTCCTATATCATCACTCATTGTTTGCAGGGCATTCAGTCGAACACCTAACATAACTACTTTGGATGCCCAAAAGCTAGCAACTTTCCACTGGGAACCTCATTTTTTGAAGAGGTGCAGATTTGTAATGAAAAAACTGACATAAAACATGCAGTCAAGCCCTAATGCTTACCGAGAGGTTTCTTGTCACGCAGTAGCCACCGTGACCAAAGCTTCGAGATCTGTAGGGTTGAGGAGGGCAATTCAGTTTAGTTGTACGTAGAACTAGGAAAGTGAATACTTTAATTGTTAAAAGAAAAATGCTCTTATTTCCACTGACCTAACTATCACAATTACTTCACCAAAGAACATTCATTTTTTCTCCATTGCATCATTCACATTATACAACATGTCAGTAAAGGACAATCAGCGTAAGTATTATTCACCTTGAAGTCCAATTCATCTTTCGTTGCTCATATGAGAGAACCCCACCTGTCACCCATCATAAAGAATATCTCCGTGACTCGATAGTATAGACTTCAACCAATTTTCTAGCAAGTTCTTCATTTGCCCTACATCACCTGCATAAGAATTTAACGTCTAATGAAGCCAGTACTTTTTTCTAAATCAAACGGACACGCCACTATTTACCACAAACTAATACATTTTGGAGTCTTGGACCCCCTGATAATCAACGATCACCGATGAGCTTGTATTTAAACTTGGAATCACAAATAATGAAAGGAATTGGAAAAAAGTAATAGCAATGGAATCGCAGGACATACAAACGACAATTGTTCACAGACAATGGAATTGCATGACCTTCAAATAATAGCAATGCCATCGGTTCACTTCAAAATTCAAATCTCAATAAGAAAAAAGGAGTGAGTAACATGTGTGTCTAAGAACATGTCCAAAGAACATGTGTTTTGAATGACCTACTTTACAGGCAATGCTGGACCCAATTGTTTTAGAAGAACAAATGACCATGGGAGATGATTTCGGGCAGCTCGACCACTCCTTTTTGGAAAAAAGCCTCTAAATTTTCATTTTGATGATTCTCCTATTGAGATTGTCATGAGAGATTGAGACACATAAAACGCCCAAAGAGCAACAGGAAAATTGAGATTGATGATTCCTCCACCATCCTTAGTGACCTAGCTAACAAAAGTAGCAAAGACCAGTACTATGTCCAACCCAGAAAACTCTAGTCTACCGCTTATGGTTCTGGAAAATAATGAAGCACGTACAGAGAATAATTTTCTTAGGGTACCCTATGAAAGTACTAAATTCTAAATTCTAAATTTTAAATGTACGGTCTAAATTCTAAATGTACAGTCTGAATTTTAAATGTACGATCTAAATTCTAAATGTACAGTCTAAATTCTAAATGTACATTAATGTACGGTCTAAATTCCAAATGTACAGTCTAAATTGAATTTTAAATGTACAGTCTAAATTCTAAATGTACGGTCTAAATTCTAAATGTACAGTGCAAATTTCGGGTACCCTATGAAAGTGCCTAAACCACTAAAACACTAAAACACCCAGAAAACTCTAGTCTACCTCATTAATTTCCCTGTTTCGTTTAGGATTTGGGAACAGAAACTCCTACCAAAATTAGTCATCCCCTTCGACATACACATGTATAAATATACTGAATCATGATACATACACACCCCCACATACACTCCCAACCACACCCTCTCTCACATGGGGTGTGGGGCTCACATGAGGCCCACATGTGAGCCCCACACCCCATGTGAGAGAGGGTGTGGTTGGGAGTGTATGTGAGGGAGTGTATGTATCATTTTTGAAATATACTCCGTCCTCGTACCAATCGTCAATTTATCCCTAATCTAAGCATCTGTGCTCTCTTCGTCTTCAGCCACCATCTTTCTCCGGCTAACCTGAGGTATCTCTCTCTCTCTCTCTCTCTCTCTCTCTCTGAATCTGTGTCGCTTTGTGGGCTGAGTGAATTTGGTTGTGTATTGTTGATCGATCTAGATTTCTTTTGGGTAATTTACAGGTATTGCTCATAATAAATTGCGTGCAATTTTACTGATTTATTTCCCAAACATAAGATTCTACACAATTGGTCGGAACCTGGTAATAACTAGTGATAAAGTTCATATTTTTATGTCTGAAATTATGATCCATTCATGTTCTTCCATTGATATTGGTTCATGGTTTCTAATTTCAATTGGGTTTTTTTGGCCAAAGGGCTTAGCTTGGTTGGCCACATCGTTCGTTTCAATCCTTATTGACCTTGACCCTTGTCAAAACCAAAGAATAATTCTTCTTCCCCTTAAAGCGGTTATTTGTCAACTTAATGACGGTAATTTGTTCCCTGAGCTGGCTATCAGTTAAGTTTAGTGTGATTTTGGACTTACGTCCGATTGATGTAATTTTGTTATTCGTATTCTTTTACCCCTTGTAATGAAAACGAAAACTACAAATGATCTTGAGACTCTTGACCCTAAAGGTTGAGCCGTTGAGGTGTAGTAAGTTATGTTGGGGATTTCACACCCCAATTCCACCGCAACGGAAGCACATAAAAATAAACCATAAGCACAAATCACACACACAAGACACAATATTTTACGTGGTTTCCCAAATCGGTTACGTCCACGGGAGAGAGAGATATCTTCACTATATTTGGAAAAATAGAGATACAATGTGACGTGGAAAAACCCACCCAAAGAGCACCTAACACTTGGCTCTATACATAGTTTTTCACTCACCCCCGCACTCTATTTTTCCTCACCATTTTCTCCTCTCAAACTCACAACCCCGGAGCGCACGACAACCCCCACGGGGCTGCCATCCCTTGTGCCCTTCTCCGGTGTGCTATCTCCTCTCACTCTTCTCATCTCACATAACTTCACCGCACAAACCCAATATATATACATTACATTGGCTCAAGCACAATAACTCCTCAACTGCCAGAAACTCTTCAAATGCCTGCCGAGATGTCGAGATGCTTCTGGATGCCAGCCTATTCTCTGTCTCTTCTATGTTCCACTTTTCAAAGTACTTGGTTGCCTTCGATCAATTCACAAAATTCGCACCATTCCACTGCCCAAGAAATTCCAGCCAACAAACCATTTAATAATTCCACCAAAACAATTTCATGCATTCATTGCCCTGTTTGACTTCTTTTCCTTTTCCAAAGAGCTTTAAACATGTGCAAAAATCCCAACAAGTTATGTTAGGGTCTTTGGTTAGATTAAGGTTAAACATGAAGATAAGGATAAAATTGTGTTATTTAGGTTGTATTTAAATGAAAGTTCCGAAGATTTCCATTGGTGAAAACTAATTATGCTCCACTCTTTCTTTGTCAGGATACGTGAATATTGCATCAGTAACAATGGTTCAGTGGTCTGAGCTACCGGTGGAGTTGTTGGAGGCAGTGGAAGATAATGTCATCTTGTATGCTGATAAAGTTCGCCTCTGCTCTGTTTGTGTGCCATGGCGTTCGGCTTTGAGAAAGTTGCCTCAACCAATACTACGTCAATCTCCATGCTTGCTACTGCAATACAATGATAATAATGTGGCGACTTGTGGATTGTTCAGCCCACTTTACAAGAAGTTTTATCAACTAGACTTGCCGGAGCTGGCTCAGGGGAAGTTGTTTAAAGGATCCTGTCACGGTTGGGTGGTTACTCTTGGGGATAGCCCTTCCTTGTGTCTAACTAATCCACTAACAAGGGCTCAACTTAAACTTCCACCAAGGTCTAAGTTTCCAGATGTGATTAAGTATCGTTCTGATAAGCTCGATCAGGAGTATGCCCTTCGTCAAGCTTATAATCACAATGCATTTTATACCTTTGAGGGAAGACATGTGCGGAATTGTTTAACCACTAAGATTGTCGTATCAGAAAATGACGACTATTTGGCAGTTGCCATCTACGGAGAGTTTCAGAGATTGGCCTACTGTAGAAAAGGGTATAAAAAGTGGGTTCACTTAGCTGGACACCGGCGCCCTTATGAAGATGTTTATTTCTTTGGAGGACTATTGTATGCTTTGAATAGCGGAGGAGAACTTTTGCTGTGGGAAGTTGGAGCTTGCCCAAAAGAACCCAAGACCATAAATCTAGGTCACCAATTCTTTGGAGGTAAGGCGTATTTGGTAGAGTATGCTGGTGCACTTTTAATGATTGAACGACATAAGCGCGTTTGTCGTACGACTAGTCTTTGGAAAACAAATTCGTTCAAAATTTTTAAGCTTGATGATGTTGCTTCTCGGGCTCCATCTTTGATTGAGGTGACGGACTTGGGTGGAGATGCATTGTTCTTGGGGCTCAACTCCTCGTCGTCAATTTCATGCAGTGATTTTCCTGAATGTAGAGGAAATTGTATTTACTTCACCGATGATAGCGATGATATTAATGGTGAGGAGGGAAATCGAGTTGATTTTGATATGGGTATCTATGACTTAAATGATGGGAATATTGAAACTTTATCGGTACCAGGTTACAAATGTGAGGGAAAAAACTTTTGGCCCCCGCCAATCTGGGTCATGCCGAAAACCTATTAATTCACTTCACTGGTTGCATCTCTGTTCGACTTTGTCTGCACCCATCTCTCATAGCGCGTGATTGTGATTATATGGTATGCTGTGTTTATTTATTTGATTTGCACCTAGGCTGGTGTAGTTGTTTGTCAAAACTGCTGTGTTGTCATGGGATGTTGATATCTACTTGTACCGATGCCGGTGATTTAGCTCTAAGTCTCTAACCTGCTTTATATTTGCAATCGCTGTTCTTTACTTTGTAATTTCCTGATTTCCTCTAGTTTATGTTAGATGTACTTTTGGATACCATGGGTTGTTTTATTTTAAAGTTCTATCGTTTCTTTCTTTGTATTCCAACTGATGGCTACTTGTGCATCGACTCTCTTGTGGAACTAGAAAATTACATGTGGAAACTATAATTACATTGGACAAATAATTTGGGGTGATGACAGGCCATTCCTGCGTTACCAATGCTCTAATCTGAATGAAGGAAGCAATGTAATTAGTACAGAAATTGAATCGGTAATCTAGTCTAGTTTTCTCTAATGTCTTTTGGCTTTGATTTTTGGGGCATTGTTCCGTGGCAGAAGAGGAAAAAATAGCAGAACTGTTCAAACTAAAATAACAAAAAACTTGGTAAACCAGAAGCTCAACAGTGAGCCATTGTCGAACGCTGTCGTTGATCACCTATAACAGCATCATGATCAGGGGGGTGTTCGGCCCCTGCACTCCCCCCAATTTTCGACTGCACTCCCCCTAATTTTCGACATATTTTTAGTACACTTCTAGATTTTTTTGTAAAATTACTGAAGAGTGGCCCCCGCAAATTAGGCAAAAATGGCGATCCTGCGTCCGCCACTGATCATGATCTAGTTCAAGAATTTCATCTATGTCGAGAGAGACAAAAAATTTAAAGGCATAGCCCAGTGGCAAATTGTTGAGTCCAAGCTTGATATGTGACTAGTGCAGCCAAAGTGTTAGTTTTGTTGGCGTTTTTCGGGTTATGTCAAGCCTTTCTGTGTATGTAATTTATTTATGGGGTTTTGGGAAGTAGAGTGCTTAAGGCTTGAGTCTAGATGCTCCATTTGAGAGATTACAATCTTCATGATCAAGCCATTGCCATTGTCAAGTGCTTCAAAGCTCCATCCGGGAAGGTATACTCATGCATGTCATATTTGCATTAGTATTGATCATCATGGTTTAGTGCACATGAGTTTTATTTAGCTAAATTGCATTGATACACTTTCTAAATCATGATTTTGTCAAAGACATTTGAATTCTAGTCCTTGCTGTGCACGTGGCGTTTATATGCGTTTGGTAGCCCGTGTTCCTTTTATTGGCTGTTGCGTTCACAATGCGTTTACACACGTCTGGTAGCCCGTGTTAGTGACATGTCATGTTTTGAGAGACTTACTTAAGGGCTGCGAATTTGTGCACTATATAAGGTAATTTTTAATAAGACGCGTCTAGTAGCCGAACTTTTAAATGTAATTTTTGTTGAATTTTTTTTTTAATTACCATTATTGTGATATTTTTTTTTGATTTATGGTTGATAAAGGTATTTGTTATTTATAATGACCCCCTGCTACCAAAATCCTGGAGTCGCCACTGGTATCACCCCTTCCGAATGCTGCTTGAGTTGCTTGTATATTCTTAAGGTACCCTGACATCAAATTATTGCCCCTCCACATCCTCACCAATGGTTTTCCCATCAGCCGGAACGCTTCTCATTGTCGTTGGGTCTTTTACATCAACCCCTTCCATTAGCACATTGCAAATCCCTTCACAATGTGGTATACCAATTTGCTCGTCCATCAACGATCTTACGTTCACAAGGCTGAGGGCTTCCGTCATTCCATATGCATGTGAAACACTAAATCCCAATTCATGAACTTTGTTCAAAATTTCAAGTGGTGGCAATGCTCCGGCAATTACTAAATCCACATTGGAGGGGAGTGGCTGGTGATCGGTGCGGGGAGCTTCTGCAATCATGTTCAAGATGTGTTAGGAAATTGGAACACAAACAGTCGTGCGTAATGAAAAACGGGAAAGAAAACGAGACACAAGATATACGTGGAAATTCTCAACGCGCAATCGAATTGAGATAGACAGCTCTGCGGCTGTACACCGCGCCTTTAGGTGTCCCTGTTGAACCTGAAGTGTAATCCACCGTGATTGGTTCACATTCATCTAGTGGGCGTATGACCTCAAAATCAGGTTTTCCCATCTCAAGAAACCCATCATAATCCAAACAACCAGGTGGGATTTCTTGTGTAGTCGAAAATGCCCCTTGATCACTGTCTCGGATGACAACAAGAAATGGTGATTTGGCTTTGGCGGCGGATATAACCTCTAAAGCTTTGAGGACAAGTACGACATATTGATGGTCGACACAAATTACATGGGGGGAGGGGGGGAAGAGACTCGATCTAGGGATGGAGTGTAGGGCATCCAAGAGCACTACCGCATGAGCTAGCCACCACTTGCACCGGTTTACAAATTTGCTCATATGGTTTCCTAAATTGTGTATTACCTTTGTCACACGTGTTTCACTATATTATCTAACCAAATTAACTTATGTGCTCCGACTGCCTTACTCGTGATACTGATCTAACACTTTCTTAACATCTCTTCCGTTTCAGAAACTGGTGGACCCAATTGAGAAATATTGCTGCTTCAATTGGTGCTAGGAGATGAAATAGAAGTTTGAAATCCCACGTTAAGAAGCAATAAAGAACCTGTTGAACAGTTACTCGGATTTATGATTCTCTGATTGTGTAGCCGGATATGAACAACTAATTGACTAAGCTCAAAGATTTCCATTCTTAAAGCCTTAATTGGGTCTTATGCTTCTTCAATTGGTACATAGATCCCCTTTGGATTTTGTTACATCAGTCGAATTCTGAAATTGGGTAGTATAGTGTAGCTCTTTTTTTTGTCCATGAATTTTGGACGTGCGCAAAACGTTAAATGTTGATTTTCAAGTTTGTTGCATCAATTTCTCCTCCACCCAGGAAAGGATTTTCTCCTACTCCGGGGCGGAGGAAAATTGTCTTTGCCTTTCGTCTCCGTTTCTTATCAATGAATGGTTTGCACTGTAGTTCATTTGTTTGTAGATGTTTTACCCATTTCGTGGTATGAATGCTTTGCTGCACTAGTCGCATATCAGGCTTGGACTCAACAATTTTCCACTGGACTCAACAATTTCTGTTTCTCTCGACATGGATGAGATTCCTGAACTAGATTATGACACCGTTATACAACAGCGTTCGACAATGGCTCACTGTTGAGCTTCTAGTTAACCAAGTTTTTCGTAATTTTGTTTTGGTCAGTTCTGCTATTTTTTCTCTTATGCCGCAGAACAATGCCCAAAAAATCAAAGCCAGAAGGCATTGCTATCGGAGCATCAGTAACGCAGAAATGGCCTGTCATCAAATTAGAGCTGTTCTCCAATTAATTGTTCAATGTAATTGAAGTTTCCACTGCTCACGAAGGGAACTATTAATGTGTTCCACAAGTATTTATCCAGTTCCACAAGAGAGACGATGCACAAGTACCCATTAGTTGGAATACAAAGAAAGAACCGATAAAATCACTTCAAAAAAACAACCCATGGTGTCCAAAAGTACATCCTAAACAAACAAAACTACATAAACTAGAGAAACTACAAAACAAAGTAAAGAACAGAGATTGCAAACATAAAGCAGGTGAGAGCTAAATCACCTGCATCGGTAGAACCGTAGAAGTAGAAATCAAGTTCCCATGACAACACAGCAGTTTCGACAAATAACTACACCACCCCAGGAGCAAATCAAATAAATAATCACAATCAGTCAATCAGAGAGTGAGATAGGTGCAGACAAAGTCACACAGAAGTGAGTAAAACCCTTGTATTCTCATCTGAAGTTGAGCTGCCAACAAAGAACAGGGATGCAACCAGTGAAGCGACTTAATAGGTCTTTGGCATGACCCAGAGTGGCGGGGGCCAAAAGTTTTTTCCATCACATTTGTAACCTGGTACTGATAAATTCTCAATATTCCCATCATTTAAGTCATAAATACCCATGTCAAAATCAACTCGCTCATGATCATAAATCTGTCCACTGTCATCAGTGAAGTAAATACAATTTCCTCTACATTCAGGAAAATCACTGCATGAAATTGACGACGACGAGTTGAGCCCCAAGAACAATGCATCTCCACCCAAGTCCGTCACCTCAGTCAAAGATGGAACCTCAGAAGCAACATCATCAAGCTTAAAAATTTTGAACGAATTTGTTTTATAAACTGTATTCGTTAGACAAAGGCGTCGATATCGTTCAACCAATAAAAGTGCACCAGCATGCTCTACCAAGTACGCCTTATTATCTCCACGCATTTTGCGACCTAGATCTATGGTCTTGGTTCCTTTTGGGCAAGCTCCAACTTCACAAATCAAAAGTTCTCCTTCGCAATTCAAAGCATACAATAGTCCTCCGAATAAATTAACATCTTCATAAGGGCTTCGGTTCCCATGCCAGTGAGCCCACTTTTTATACCCTTTTCTACAGTAGGCCAATCTCCGAAACTCTCCATAGATGGCAACTGTCGTCACTTTCTGATATGACAATCTTATCAGTAAAAAAATTCCGCACATGTCTTGCATCTAAGGCATCAAATGCATTGTGATCATAAGCTTGACGAATGGCATACTCCTTATTGAGCTTATCAGAACAATACTTAATCACATCAGGAAAACTAGACCTTGATGGAAGTTTGAGCTGAGCCCTTGCTAGTGGATAGACACAACGAAGGGCTATCCCCTAGAGTAACCACCCAACCATGGGAGGATCCTTTAAACAACTTCCCTTGAGCCAGCTCCGACAAGTCTAGTTGATAAAACTTATTGTAAAGTGGGCTGAACAATCCACAAGTAGCCACATTATTCTCTTCATATTGCAGCAGCAAGCATGGAGATTGATGTAGTATTGGTTGAGGCAACTTTCTCAAAGCCGAACGCCATGGCGCACAAACAGAGCAGAGGCGAACTTTATCAGCATACAAGATGACATTATCTTCTACTGCCTCCAACAACTCCACCGGTAGCTCAGACCACAGAACCATCGTTACTGATGCAATATTCACTTACCCTGACAAAGAAAGAGTGGAGCATAAACGTTTTCACCAATGGAATCTTCGTAACTTGCATCCAAACACAACCTAAATATGGACACGACAAACTTCACTTTGACCACTTGTCTTTAGTCAATGTACGGTTGTAACCCCGACCTTCACCCGTGGGCTGTGAAATCACAAACGCCTGCAGTTTGTGGACTCACGTGCAGTTGTGGACCACTACCTTTTGTGTACAAATTGATGGAGTTTCTGCCTCACTCCTCTAAATTGAGAGTGGGGAAGAAAATAAATCCTAGTCAGGTCAATATTCATTAAAAAGAAACACGATTTTATCCTTATCTTCATGTTTAACCTTAATATAACCAAAGACCCTAACATAGCTTCCTAACACCACCACCTGTAAGGTCAAGAGTGTCAAGATCAATTGCAGTTTCCGTTTCATTACAAGGGTAAAAGAATACAAATATCAGAATTACATCAAACGGACATAAGTCCAAATCACACTAAACGATAGCCTGCTCCGCCAAGGGAAAAAATTTACCATCATTAAGTGAACAAATAACCGCTTTAAAGGGGAAAAAGAATTAATCTTTGCTTTTGACAGGGATTGACCCTGACCTCCCATATTGAAATGCACAAGGTGGCCAGCGGAGCTAATCGTCGGTTAAAAAAACAATTGAAATTGGAAACCACGACTGATATCATGGACCAAAATCTATGGAAGAAGACTAATGGATCATAATTTCTGACGTAAAAATATGAACTTTATCACTAGTTATTACCAGGTTCCGACCAATTGTGTAGAATCTTATATTTTTGGAAATAAATAAGTAAAATTGCACGGATTTGCTTGGGCAATACCTGTAAATTACCCAAATTCACTGTAATTACCCCAAATAAATCTAGATCGATCAACAATACACAACCAAATTCACTGTAAATTACCCAAAAGAAATCCACAAAGCGACACAGATTCACACACACGCACACACAGAGAGAGAGAGAGAGAGAGAGAGAGAGAGAGAGAGAGAGAGAGAGAGAGAGAGAGAGGATACCTCAGGTTAGCCGGAGAAGATGGTGGAGGAAGGCGAAGACATCACGGATACTGGATTAGCGATACGAAAACGATTGGTACGAGAGTACATGTGTATGTCGAAGCAGACCAATTTTGGTAGGAGTTTCTGTTCCCAAATCCTAGACGAAACAGGAAAATTAATGAGGTAAACTACAGTGAACGCCCCTGAGGTTTGTGAATTCTCATTTAGGAAATTAATGTATCAAAATCCACCCATTTCTTTCGTTGATTTTTCAAAGAAAAATGGACATTTTAAGAAATCTCAAAATACAATATTAAGTAAACAAAGTGAAAGGAAGTAAGTAATATAATAGAAACATCTTTGTTAATGACAATTCCCTTGATAAAACCTGTGTCATCATGGATCTTGGTTAGTCAAAATTGTTTTTGGTGGTTGTCTCATTAGACATATGAAAGTTTGTTAATCAAATTCAAAAATACTAGCACATGATTGAAAGCATCAAACCATGGAATAAACCATTTACTAATTGAATATTATAAAGAAATATAAAAGGTTAAGTGATGTGAAAGGGCAAAAAATTTGGGGGGAAAATAAAAATGAAAGTGAAGGGGATAAAAAGAAAGGTATTTTAGTCTCACCATATCAGTATTTTTTCGTAATTCATTGTAACAATTACTTTTACTATTTTTGTTTGTATTGATAAGGAGATTGGTTGCGATAAATTTAGCATTTTAAAAAAGTTCAAAATTATCATAATTTTAGCATTGTATGCCCTTTTTCACTATATGTCTATGTAAGAGTCATGTACTTCACGGTGGAGCTCACAACAATGTGTGGTGTCGTGGTGATAAAGACTTCTGGAGCATCACGTCACGGTGCTCCAAGAAAATTGAACAAATTTTCATTGATCTTTGCATCAAATGTCATCACCACTAGTTAAATAGTAGGGGTGCACACGGTTTGGTTCTGTAGAAATCCAAGGATTGAATTGTTATTCGCAGTTTCAAGAAATTGAGGATCGTGTCTAAACAAAAAATCCCATGGGCCAACCGTAAATTATGGTTCCACCCGTTCTTAGACTGCGCAAAATAACTGCTATTACATACTGCTCTCATGCAAGGGTGTACACCGGTCCGGTAGCCCGCCCAACCAAACCCCTTTTTTTTAGGGCTTGGGATAAATATGTAGGCCCATTGGGCGGGGCTGGGTTGAGGTTTTAAGTCCGTTTACTAAATGGGCTGGGTTTGAGAAATTTCTTTGAGGCCCGCTGGAACCTAGCTACTAAGGGTTAGTTTCATCTTTTTGTGCACTTTAATTTATAGTCCTGTTTTTAATATATTTGTAAGAACTTAGAACTTTGAGTAACTATTAAGGTTGTGAATTGTACTTATGATCGTTATGGTTGATTAATTTTTGTTGATGATACCATACTTTAGAAAAATAAATGTGCTTATTGGATGGGCTTGGAAAATTAAAATTTTAATTGATTTGGGCAAATTAAATGAAGCCCGATCATTAATGGCCGGACTTGAGACTGCACAAATCTCGTTATTATCTAGCACAAGCCCGACCCGAACTTGGCCCAGCTCGGCACAACCGAATTCACTCAACCCACAAAGCGAGAGAGAGAGAGAGAGAGAGAGAGAGAGAGAGAGAGAGAGAGAGAGAGAGAGAGAGAGAGAGAGAGAGAGAGAGATACCTCAGGTTAGCCGGAGAAGATGGTTGAGGAAGATGAAGAAAGCACAGATACTTACGCCCTGTTTGGCAGGGGTATATAGGAGGGGGATATAGAGAAGAGGGGGATATACATATCCAGCTTGAACATATGCTGTGTTTGTTTGCATTTCCCCACCCGAATATGATTTGGCTGGGATATGTATATCCCTCCACAGAGGGATTATTTATAGGCACCCCCCACCCTCTCTATATTATATCCGGCTCCCATTTACCCATTAACCCATGGCCCCACCACTGCCATACATGACGCAGAGAGAGATGGGTGAGGCCAAAGTCAAACTCTTCCACTGCCACATGCCCCAGCAGCCCCACACCTCACCAATTGCCATTTTTCTTTTCTTTTTTTTGATTTATTTACTTGGGACAAATTAGGAATTTTACATTATCCAACCTCTTATATCCCTCTTCTACAACAACAAAACAAACACAATACCTTTTAATCTCCCCTTCTAAAATAATACCCCTCTAACCATATCCACCCTTATATCCCCCTCTTATTATATCCCACTTCCCCCCTCATATACATATCCCTTTAACAAACAGGGCGTTAAATTAGGGATAAGTGAACGATTGGTCCGAGGATGAAGTATAAAACTATAAATACACGTGTGTAAGTTTTTGTTCCCAAATCCTAAACGAAACAGGGAAATTAATGAGGTACATTGAACGCCCCTGTGCAGGGTTGGCTCTAAATTTTGTAAGGCTTAAGCGAACTTTTTAAAATGGGTCTTCAATCTACTTTGCATAGTTAAAAATATTTGAGAAAAAAAAGACTTGCACAATCATTTTAGAGCATAGATACCCAGAATTGATAATCATTATTCCCTCCGTCGCTTTTTAAGCAACCACAATAGAAATACATTCATTTTCAAACTGCAAAAAGTATATTTTCTATGTAATTAGCAATTTAATTTGGTGCAAATTTTTTTTTTAAAAAATATAAAGAAATACATTCTTTTACGTCCAATAAAATACACGTTTCTCAAAGGGGAAATTTAAAAAGGGACGGGGGAGTACATTATTTCAAAAATTGTTCTTCAAGGATTACTTTTCTTGCGGCCTTTTTTTCCCGGCAAAGTATTGATTGGTGGCCGTGGATGGGTTAAGAGGGTTGTAGGGTTTTTTCTCTAAAAATCGAAGAGCAGCTGTAGCGAGAACAAAAAAAAAAAAAACAAAATAAGAAGAACTGTAGTCAGTAGGGCGAGAATATTCTAAAAAATACGTCAGTACTTTAAGAGCGATGATCTTTTAACTTCTTTTTTGACACTTAAGGCCCCCTTAGTTTTTCATAATAACAAAATAGGTGCCAAATTATAAATCATGTTTGGGCACTTTCACTTGAGCCTCATTTTAAATTTGGCGCTTAAAAATATTACACAAATTAACTTTATTTTTTTGTGTAAACCTAATTACTATATGGACGTACATAGTTGGGGCCCTCAAAATTAGTCAAAATTTGTGGGTTTAAAGCAGTGGCTTTACGAGCTTTAGTCCAGAGCCGGCTCTACCCTGTGGTGTGGTTTGTGAATTCTCATTTAGGAAATTAATGTATCAACATCCACCCATTTCTTTGTTGATTTTTCAAAGAAAATTAAACATTTTAGGAATCTCAAAATGCAATAGTAAGTAAACAAAATTGAAAGGAAGTAAGATATTAGAAAACATCTTAGTTAAGAAATCTCAAAATGCAATAGTAAGTAAACAAAATTGAAAGGAAGTAAGATATTAGAAAACATCTTAGTTAAGAAATCTCAAAATGCAATAGTAAGTAAACAAAATTGAAAGGAAGTAAGATAGAAAACATCTTATAGTTAATGACAATTCTCTTGATAAAACATCTATCATCATGGATCTTGGTTAGTCAAAATTGTTTTTGGTTGCTGCCTCATTGGACATGAAAGTCTGCTAGTCAAATTCAAAATACTAGGACATGATTGAAAACATCAAACCATGGAATAAACCATTTACTACCATAATTGTAAATACTCGGTTCTCATTTTTTTTTTAAATCGGAACCAATCCATTAAACCATAAAACAAATTCAAATAGACCGGTTTGGTCAGGTTGGTCTATTTTACCGGTTTTTTCGATTTTCTTGGATACCCCTAGCTGCTCAAGTTCAACAAACGCTACTGATGCTCCACTGGCCCCCAGGGATCTAGATCTGCAAATAGCACAATGAGATTGAAAACTCTAACAAATGCTGGCCAAACGAAAGAAAGAAAGAAAGAAAAAAAAAAAAAAACACTAGAAAACCACAATGATTACAACGTTTGTATAAGAGCTTGCATTAGTCAAAATATCCTCAAGAAATTCGTTCCACGTATAATACCAGTCATAGCTCAATTTTTATGTACACCTTATCGAGATTCACGAGAAGTGTTTTGGCCTAAAAAGTCACTTGGCTTATTTTTCGTCTTGATCTGAAATTTTTTTTTTTTGCATTTGTTGGCTTTTTATAAACTTTTTGTGTAACTAGTTCGTCTCAACGAGAGGAATCAAAAAAGTAAAAAATTATGACCCAAGCTTAAATTTTTTTGAATAAAGAAAAAAATAAGTCAAAAGAGTTACACTTTTTTCAATTTTATTCAAATATTTGAGAGTTCTAATCACAATCTTTTACCTTTTTTGGATTTCTCTCGTCGAGACGAACCAATAATATACAAAAATTTGATGCAAAACTAACAAACCCAAAAAAATAAAATCAAATAAAGACGAAAAAAAAAGTCAGAGTGGCTTTTTAGGCCAAACCATTGTGATTACCACTTGCTTTTAAGCTCCCTAAAGCATAACCAATTAAGTAACCAACTGCCCCACTGAGCAACCAAAATTGATTCCGAACTCACTCATCTTTAGATTAGCAGAGGAAGCCATCTTCCACGCAAAGCAATCACAACAAAAACTGGATTCGGCATATGCAGAATTGACGCAAACAAGTAACGGAAGGGGGAAAACAAATGAAAGGCCAACAAGTAACGGAAGGGGGAAAACAAATGAGGGGACCAGGTAGTGTTCAAAAGTCGTGGACTGGATTAGACATATGCAGAATTAACTCAAACAAAACTGCCTTCAAGAAAAATCTATATTGTTGAACAAATCCAGGTTCTCTTCAAATAAGCAATATTAACGGGGCAATTCAATCGTCAATAATGTTAATAGAGCAATTTTACCTTATTTGTGGAGACAGCCTAGAGAAACGGTAATCAGAAAGCAAGAAACGTTTTCTGCTGGCAGTGTTTAGCTTCATTTGCTGGCAATGTGAACCTAAACTATTCTCCTATCCAGTTTTGGAGAAAAATACAGCTGATTTTTTGTTCAGGAAAGGTACAATGGTCCCATGGCCAAGATTGAATCCAAAAACTACCTAAACAACCAATACCAACGAAAGGGGGAAAAAAGAAAACTAACTAAAACAAAAACTACCTTGGATTGGTTTGGGTTCTTCTTCAAACCTGCAAAAGTAGACCTCTGTCTCGTCCCCAAATGAACGTATGCAAGCTTGGAAATTTCGGGGAGGAGACTCAGCCTTATCATCCCTGGCCTGAAAGGTCATATAGTATACCATCCCGGCAGCAACCCTGGAATTGTTCCTGATGATCTTCACAACCTTGTATGATGTCTCCTACAATTTAAGAAAGCCAACTTACAGCAAATACAAAGAAACAGCGGTAAGAACGAGGAAGACTTTTAAGGAACCAAAAAGCACACCCATACATTATCATCGTTGTATCGCCAAACAGCCGACTCTGCCAGACCGTAAACAAACGCCGATCCTTCCCCCCCCTGTCACAACCCATTCCAACCTACTTGGCATAAGCCAGGGATACAAACCCCAGGGGGGGACGTAAAAATGACCAAAACCCTGTCCATATACAAACGTAAACTATCAGAATTAGGATACAAGGGTAACAAATATCCAATCCTGTGGTGTACAACGTATACTGTGAGAACTAATAAACGAGGATAACAAATTCAAGATGTAGGATGTAAATTCATACATCAGTCTCTCGGACGATCTTGTTGTACATCTTCAACTCATCCTTTGTAAATAAACAAGGCTCACTTGGTGGAGTTGCTCGAAGCAGTGAATTAGCAAGCTGAGAAACCAAGAAAGTTTAGTACAGCCATATAAAGAGTAAAAAGTCAGAGCCAGTAACAAGGAATCTATCCATGAACCAAAACCTCTTTAGATTTGCAGATTCTGAAACCGCTACTACACCAAAACCCACTTTTGTTGTTGGGACAATACTAGTCTAGATAAGAATACGAAGATGGGGATCTCAGAGAGAGAGAGAGAGAGATGCACGAGCCAAAAAAGTCTTCGGAGGTTGCAAGGTTGCTGTTTGTGGTGCCTACAAACTCATCTAATTAGAACATCAAGCACGCTCTAGATTCAATACACAATCCACAAAACAGATGGCAGCTGTCAATCAATGAACAAGTAAAAGAAACTACTTGGTTGAAGCAATCCGAGAAACCAAGATAGTGTAGGAGAGCCATAACGAGCCAAAAAGGCAGAACACGTAATCAGGAACCTATCTCAGAAACAAGAAACTCTGTTTCGAAACCGCCACTACACCAAATCCACAAGTTGTTTAGAGCACTAGTAATCAAGACACGGTCCACAAGGATATGAAATTCAGAGAGAGAAAGAGAAGCCATACACAGATTGGTTGGTAGCAGGGCCACCATGGTTGGTAAGTGGTTGGAAGCTTTTCATTACCATCATCATCACCATCATCATCACCATCATCCTCTGAACCCTAAAATGAAAAGAGCATTACACAAAAGAACAAAACACCTGCGGAATTACTAGTGCCAGCAAAATGCCAGTAGCAATCTAAGTTAAGATATGACGATGACAACTACAACATATAGATCATATATACATCACTGAATTTGCAAACCTTGCAGTACATCTCGTCATTGAATGAACCAAGGTCATACTCGGCATCTGGTAGTCCTATAGCTAGTAGCAGATTGTAGTCGGTTGTTATAAACCCCACCTAGATGAAAAGGGCATAATAAAAGTAAGAAACGTCCACAGAATAACTAGATGAAAGCACAAAACAGGTGGCAGCTCTCAATCAATGAAACAGGTAAAAGAAACTACTATGTTGAAGCAATCCCAGAAACCAAGAAAGCGTAGGAGAGCCATAAAGAGTGAAAAAAGCAGAACACATAATCAGCAACCTATCCCAGAAACAACCCCACCACACCAAGTCCACACAAGTGTTGGGGAAAATATGTGAACTAGGAATTTCTGATAGAATAATAATTCTAAATAATATGCATCAAACACATTAAGGAAATTAGATAAGTAGAGAAAGGATTAGAAAAGCCTGTGGGGTGGTCGAGGCACGCGAAATCGCGTTCTCCTTAGGAAAGATACACCCCCTTCTGCACGGGGTTGAATGGCGCTCCTTCCCCAAGATACAACGACCTTCGAGTTTTCTTCTGTGCAGCGAATTAAACTCACGAACCAATAGTTTCCCGACACTCGAAATCCAAATAAAATACTATATCAAATATATAAGAGAAGTTGGACTGAATATATGTAATTGCAGCAGTACGTAGTAGTGAAAGAAAGAAGCATTGTTCTTCTCTTTTAGGAAGCAGCCAATGTCCAAATTTATAAGCAACGAAAAATACTTGGTTTGTTAAGAGAACTCCTGATTATGTGGAGTAAAAATAGGAACAAACGATGTTATAAGTAACGGAAATATAATATGAAATCTGTTTTTTTAAAAAACCAACTAATCCTATTATATAGGAACTGCTATAGTTGAAGTAGGATAGTGGAGATTTTGTTGGAGAATAAATAGGAGACCAAGTCAAAGGAGAAAACTAACTCCAATTATTTCTCCAATAATTTTACTTGGGAATTAATCAATAAAATATAAATGTAAAATATTAAATTAGAACAACAATCCCCCACATAATTTAAAATTTTACAAGAATGCTTTTACTGTGCAATGGGCGTAGGTGTCTTCCGGACTTGAACCTACACTTAGTGTTAGTAAGTTTCAGTTTGAAGAACCGTAGTGAACGAATCTTGAACTAGGCCCTTGATTTCAAACTTACACTTACCACACACACAGAACGGGAAACATTTATGGTTCTGGAACGGTTTTGCGCGTTAGACGGTCATGCGCACGTATCTCGTTTCTATGAGTGTCTTTAGAGAATAGCCCAATTTCCCACAGCAGCGACCCCACTGCCACACTCATATAGGTGTGTCCTCCAAGGGTTGTTTGTGACCAACACCCCGTAGAAATCCTACCTTGGACACATTCAGAACTAAGCTCTTCCTATCGTCACATAACATGCACATAGCATGAGCACTATCACCATAGGAATAGGACCAGGGATTCCCCTCTAATATTTTAGTGCTCCTCCTAGTCACCATTCAGCTTCGTTGTTACCTATTGAACCTTATTCATGGGATCTCCAATCACAAAGGTTAGGTGTCCACCGAGGTGACTAACTTATGGGCATCAGTCCTACTCCCCTCGATGATTAAAGAATTAGCCTTCGTGCTAATTCGAGAATATGTTTTGTTCTTTTTAAGATACAAACATTTCTCAGCAATTTTTTTTTTATTTACGACGTCGAAGATTAGCCTGCGCGCTAATCTTTTCTTATGAGAATTCTCTTTGGGCTGATTAGGCCCCCACATTTTCTAGATATTTATCAGAGCTCCAGTGTTGCTTCATTTCAAGCTTGCCAACATTTACTACCTGAAAATATTTATCCAACATTCTCCAACACAACATTAGTGAAGTTTAAATCACGAGGCAATTGGTATAAAATTGAGATAACATACTTCACTCCTTTAAAAGGATTTATTGAAGTCAATGCTTGTTGGCCAACATCCACCTGAATTTTTCAAACAAAATTCTATGACGCAAAGTTAGTGTCTCATTAGAACATAGTCCTTCAAAGATCATGAAATTAGCATTCATCAATGATCATGTTAATGAAGCCCCACATTTATGTATAATTTTCTCTAACTGCAAATAGTCATGTTAATCTATGCAGAAAAAGCAATCTCTACAATTGTTTATGCATATCAGGCCCAACAATTAACAACATTCACTCAAAATAGATTGAGCACCCAAATTGCCAAATCAAAGCAATTCATGATAATAATGCAACCCATAGTTTTCTCCCTTTTTTTTTTTTTTTTTTTCCAGTTATGTAGCTTCTAGAAAACTTCATCAATTCTTACAGTATATTCACACTACTACAAAGGACTTGAAAATCCAATAAAAATAATGCTTACTAGATGTGGACTCAATGTTTTTAACCCTTAATGACGAACAAAGCATATCAAGTGCTCAAATATATTCCCCTCAAGTCAAACACTAGACCTTGTGCCAGAAAATAAAATAAATCTCTTAAAGACAATGTACACAAAATGTTGCACCTTATGTTGTCTTCTCGATTATTGCAATTAGCAATAAAGGTGGAGAACTAAGCAATGTACACGAGTTCTTATGAGGTCCACAATAAGGGAAGTGACTTTTTAATTTTCCAGACCTAAACAATAAGCTCCGAGAGAAAAACTAAGAGTCACAAGCTCACAGTCATATGTATGCATTTTATTTTATTTACCCTGTTTATGAGCACAAGAAGCCAGCATGTCACTAAAGTATCAGCTAGTAGATTACCCACTTTAAAACATTATGATCCTATTATCAATCTTGTCAAGAACTTGGTATGTCTTTAAGAAGCAATTACAAGAACATATAAATCCTCCCAAATAAGCACTAGCAATAAGCATCGGTTGTAAACCATCCAAGTCATATAGGAAGAAGTTGAGTACTGGAACTGGCAACATGAAATAAGAACCATCACGTGGCATTAATATACCATTTTTCCATTTTCACCGTATATAGGGCATTGGACATTCTAGAGGACCATAACCTCAAATCTCTTAGCTTTGAACTTTTCAATTTCACATACTTTCCTTCCATTAATATTAGAGCACTAAACAAGAAGAAACAAACTGGGAGAGAATAAACTACCATTGTTATTATTAGTTGTTTTAATCAAAACAAATGTTCTTTAGACAAGCACTCAGGGGAAATCTTCTTCCATTTAATTTTTCTTCCAATAGCCGGCAATGAACAAAAATCAGATTCTCAATTTACAAGATTCAGAGAGATTCAGAGGTCACTCTCAGGTTCTTCGACAATTTCTTGCGATACAGAGCACAACATTTCACTATTTATTTGTTAGCGTGGATCTAATTTTGTAAAAAAATTTCTTTTTTTTTTCCTTCACATAAAAAATATAGTCAAAGCCTCATAATATTCCACTCTCAATAATCATTTGCAAAAATCCAAATCCAATCATAATTATTCAACCCATAAAACATAACGACCATCAAGACAAGTGAGCACATGAACAAGATCACCACGAGAATAAATAAGTCACCTAATTAATCTGGATTATATGTTTGAAATCTTAAGAAAATCCACCCAATCACTCCCACATGCATTTTTTATTTTTTATTTTTTTTTGATCGGCTTCCCACAAGCATATTATTACCACAAGTAATAGAAAGCAAGGCTATCTTCTAATTTCTTTTTCTTTGAAAGTGTTACTATTAGTCCACATCATTGACTAGCATACCAAAACAGTCTCCATATTTTACAGAACTTCCTAACGCTTATCTTTCCTAAGATTGTTGGGGAAAATATGTGAACTAGGAATTTCTGATAGAATAATAATTCTAAATAATATGCATCAAACACATTAAGGAAATTAGATAAGTAGAGAAAGGATTAGAAAAGCCTGTGGGGTGGTCGAGGCACGCGAAATCGCGTTCTCCTTAGGAAAGATACACCCCCTTCTGCACGGGGTTGAATGGCGCTCCTTCCCCAAGATACAACGACCTTCGAGTTTTCTTCTGTGCAGCGAATTAAACTCACGAACCAATAGTTTCCCGACACTCGAAATCCAAATAAAATACTATATCAAATATATAAGAGAAGTTGGACTGAATATATGTAATTGCAGCAGTACGTAGTAGTGAAAGAAAGAAGCATTGTTCTTCTCTTTTAGGAAGCAGCCAATGTCCAAATTTATAAGCAACGAAAAATACTTGGTTTGTTAAGAGAACTCCTGATTATGTGGAGTAAAAATAGGAACAAACGATGTTATAAGTAACGGAAATATAATATGAAATCTGTTTTTTTAAAAAACCAACTAATCCTATTATATAGGAACTGCTATAGTTGAAGTAGGATAGTGGAGATTTTGTTGGAGAATAAATAGGAGACCAAGTCAAAGGAGAAAACTAACTCCAATTATTTCTCCAATAATTTTACTTGGGAATTAATCAATAAAATATAAATGTAAAATATTAAATTAGAACAACTTGTTGGGGAAAATATGTGAACTAGGAATTTCTGATAGAATAATAATTCTAAATAATATGCATCAAACACATTAAGGAAATTAGATAAGTAGAGAAAGGATTAGAAAAGCCTGTGGGGTGGTCGAGGCACGCGAAATCGCGTTCTCCTTAGGAAAGATACACCCCCTTCTGCACGGGGTTGAATGGCGCTCCTTCCCCAAGATACAACGACCTTCGAGTTTTCTTCTGTGCAGCGAATTAAACTCACGAACCAATAGTTTCCCGACACTCGAAATCCAAATAAAATACTATATCAAATATATAAGAGAAGTTGGACTGAATATATGTAATTGCAGCAGTACGTAGTAGTGAAAGAAAGAAGCATTGTTCTTCTCTTTTAGGAAGCAGCCAACGTCCAAATTTATAAGCAACGAAAAATACTTGGTTTGTTAAGAGAACTCCTGATTATGTGGAGTAAAAATAGGAACAAACGATGTTATAAGTAACGGAAATATAATATGAAATCTGTTTTAAAAAACCAACTAATCCTATTATATAGGAACTGCTATAGTTGAAGTAGGATAGTGGAGATTTTGTTGGAGAATAAATAGGAGACCAAGTCAAAGGAGAAAACTAACTCCAATTATTTCTCCAATAATTTTACTTGGGAATTAATCAATAAAATATAAATGTAAAATATTAAATTAGAACAACAATCCCCCACATAATTTAAAATTTTACAAGAGTGCTTTTACTGTGCAATGGGCGTAGGTGTCTTCCGGACTTGAACCTACACTTAGTGTTAGTAAGTTTCAGTTTGAAGAACCGTAGTGAACGAATCTTGAACTAGGCCCTTGATTTCAAACTTACACTTACCACACACACAGAACGGGAAACATTTATGGTTCTGGAACGGTTTTGCGCGTTAGACGGTCATGCGCACGTATCTCGTTTCTATGAGTGTCTTTAGAGAATAGCCCAATTTCCCACAGCAGCGACCCCACTGCCACACTCATATAGGTGTGTCCTCCAAGGGTTGTTTGTGACCAACACCCCGTAGAAATCCTACCTTGGACACATTCAGAGCTAAGCTCTTCCTATCGTCACATAACATGCACATAGCATGAGCACTATCACCATAGGAATAGGACCAGGGATTCCCCTCTAATATTTTAGTGCTCCTCCTAGTCACCATTCAGCTTCGTTGTTACCTATTGAACCTTATTCATGGGATCTCCAATCACAAAGGTTAGGTGTCCACCGAGGTGACTAACTTATGGGCATCAGTCCTACTCCCCTCGATGATTAAAGAATTAGTCTTCGTGCTAATTCGAGAATATGTTTTGTTCTTTTTAAGATACAAACATTCTCAGCAATTTTTTTTTAAGACGTCGAAGATTAGCCTGCGCGCTAATCTTTTCTTATGAGAATTCTCTTTGGGCTGATCAGGCCCCCACAATTTCTAGATATTTACCAGAGCTCAAGTGTTGCTTCATTTCAAGCTTGCCAACATTTACTACCTGAAAATGTTTATCCAACATTCTCCAACACAAAAATTAGTGAAGTTTAAATCACGAGGCAATTGGTATAAAATTGAGATAACATACTTCACTCCTTTAAAAGGATTTATTGAAGTCAATGCTTGTTGGCCAACATCCACCTGAATTTTTCAAACAAAATTCTATGACGCAAAGTTAGTGTCTCATTAGAACATAGTCCTTCAAAGATCATGAAATTAGCATTCATCAATGATCATGTTAATGAAGCCCCACATTTATGTATAATTTTCTCTAACTGCAAATAGTCATGTTAATCTATGCAGAAAAAGCAATCTCTACAATTGTTTATGCATATCAGGCCCAACAATTAACAACATTCACTCAAAATAGATTGAGCACCCAAATTGCCAAATCAAAGCAATTCATGATAATAATGCAAGCCATAGTTTTCTCCCTTTTTTTTTTTTTTTTTTTTTTTTTTTTTTTTTTTTTTTTTCAATTATGTAGCTTCCAGAAAACTTCATCAATTCTTACAGTATATTCACACTACTGCAAAGGACTTGAAAATCCAATAAAAATAATGCTTACTAGATGTGGACTCAATGTTTTTAACCCTTAATGACGAACAAAGCATATCAAGTGCTCAAATATATTCCCCTCAAGTCAAACACTAGACCTTGTGCCAGAAAATAAAATAAATTTCTTAAAGACAATGTACACAAAATGTTGCACCTTATGTTGTCTTCTCGATTATTGCAATTAGCAATAAAGGTGGAGAACTAAGCAATGTACACGAGTTCTTATGAGGTCCACAATAAGGGAAGTGACTTTTTAATTTTCCAGACCTAAACAATAAGCTCCGAGAGAAAAACTAAGAGTCACAAGCTCACAGTCATATGTATGCATTTTATTTTATTTACCCTGTTTATGAGCACAAGAAGCCAGCATGTCACTAAAGTATCAGCTAGTAGATTACCCACTTTAAAACATTATGATCCTATTATCAATCTTGTCAAGAACTTGGTATGTCTTTAAGAAGCAATTACAAGAACAGATAAATCCTCCCAAATAAGCACTAGCAATAAGCATCGGTTGTAAACCATCCAAGTCATATAGGAAGAAGTTGAGTACTGGAACTGGCAACATGAAATAAGAACTATCACGTGGCATTAATCTACCATTTTTCCATTTTCACCGTATATAGGGCATTGGACATTCTAGAGGACCATAACCTCAAATCTCTTAGCTTTGAACTTTTCAATTTCACATACTTTCCTTCCATTAATATTAGAGCACTAAACAAGAAGAAACAAACTGGGAGAGAATAAACTACCATTGTTATTATTAGTTGTTTTAATCAAAACAAATGTTCTTTAGACAAGCACTCAGGGGAAATCTTCTTCCATTTAATTTTTCTTCCAATAGCCGGCAATGAACAAAAATCAGATTCTCAATTTACAAGATTCAGAGAGATTCAGAGGTCACTCTCAGGTTCTTCGACAATTTCTTGCGATACAGAGCACAACATTTCACTATTTATTTGTTAGCGTGGATCTAATTTTGTAAAAAAATTCTTTTTTGTTCCTTCACATAAAAAATATAGTCAAAGCCTCATAATATTCCACTCTCAATAATCATTTGCAAAAATCCAAATCCAATCATAATTATTCAACCCATAAAACATAACGACCATCAAGACAAGTGAGCACATGAACAAGATCACCACGAGAATAAATAAGTCACCTAATTAATCTGGATTATATGTTTGAAATCTTAAGAAAATCCACCCAATCACTCCCACATGCATTTTTTATTTTTTATTTTTTGATCGGCTTCCCACAAGCATATTATTACCACAAGTAATAGAAAGCAAGGCTATCTTCTATTTTCTTTTTCTTTGAAAGTGTTACTATTAGTCCACATCATTGACTAGCATACCAAAACAGTCTCCATATTTTACAGAACTTCCTAACGCTTATCTTTCCTAAGATTGTTGGGGAAAATATGTGAACTAGGAATTTCTGATAGAATAATAATTCTAAATAATATGCATCAAACACATTAAGGAAATTAGATAAGTAGAGAAAGGATTAGAAAAGCCTGTGGGGTGGTCGAGGCACGCGAAATCGCGTTCTCCTTAGGAAAGAAGTTGTTTAGAACACTAGTAATCATTGGGCAACTCCAATGTTATACCCAGCGAGCGAGGTCAAGCGACATCGTTGGATTCAAAAAATGCACTGAAAAAATATTGTTTTTATATATAAATTAATTTTTCTTCAGTATTGTCAGCGCTGAGTTACTTTGTGTGAAGTTAAAATAAATTTTCTTTAGTACATATTATGTATTTTTGTCATCGCTGGATGAGATTTCTAGAGCCAGCCCGGAATCAAGACAAGGATATGATATTCCAGAGAGAGGTTGGTTTGTGGCTTGGTACAGTTGGCCCTGCACCAGGGCTGTTGATTGTTTAGCTTCATCTCGTAGCTGTTCATGGTCCACCATCACCAAACCCTAGATGAAAAGGGCAGTACCAAAGACCTTTGAAATTACTAGATGAATAACATCATACAAGTAGCAACTCTCAAGAAATAAAACAGATAGTAAAAAGCAACCAATTGCAGACAGAAATTCAAGGAGCCTGCCTACTAGAGCCATAGAAAGTCAAAAAAATGCAGCACAAGTATATCTATGGATTTGCAGTTTTTAAACGAAATCCGCATAAGCCGTTTGGAACACTACTAATCAAGATAAGACCTTTATCACTAGTTATTGCCACGTTCCGGCCAAATGTGTAGAATCTTAGCCGATAAAAAAAAAGTGTAGAATCTTATTTTTTGGGGAAACAAATCAGTAAAATTGCACGCAATTTCTTATGGGAAATACCTGTAAATTACCCAAAAGAAATATAAATCGATCAACAATACACAACCAAATTCACTCAACCCACAGAGCGACACAGATTCACAGACACAGAGAGAGAGAGAGAGAGAGAGAGAGAGAGAGAGAGTCCCCAGTGTGTGAAGACAAACACGTAGAAACTTCTGGCAAGGGAAAAGCGTGGTTGTCAACCACGTCTTCTAAAAGCGTTCTTCCGAACCACGTTTTTAGAAAGCGTGTTTGATAAAACACGTTTTCAATCCAAATTTTTTTGGGGTTAATCTGTCTTAACCCACTTTGAAAGTGTGAAACATAACCACGTTTTCACGTACTTTGAGAATAAAGTTAAAAAATGCACATTTTTTGTAATAATTTTTTTTAAAAAACGCAATCGGTTAATCAGTCACTAATTTTGGTAGGAGTTTCTGTTCCCAAAAAACGAAACAGGGAAATTAATGAGGTAAATTACATTGAACGCCCTTGTGGTTTGTGAATCCTCATTTAGGAAATTTTAATGTATCAAAATCCACCCATTTTTTTCGTTGATTTTTCAAATAAAAATAGAGACATGTCGTAATGACAATTCTCTTGATAAAAGCTCCGTCATCATGAATCTTGGTCAGTCATAATTGTTTTTGGCTGCTGCCAGACATATGAAACTCTGCTAGTCAAATTCAAAATATTAGCACATGATTGAAGGCAGCAAACCATATAATAAACCATTTACTAATTTAATATTGGAGAGAAAAATATAAAATCCTAAGTAATGTGAAAGGGAAAAAAATTGGGGGGAAATAAAAATGATAAACGGGAGAAAAGGAAAATGGTATTTTAGTCTTACCATAGCAGTATTTTTTCGTGATTCTGTGACAACTACTTCTATTATTTTTAATAGATTCGGTGTTGCCCTTTTCTGTACAAATTGGTCCGAGAATTGGTTGTGGTAAATTTAGCATTTTCAAAAGGAGACTGATTTTAGCATTCCACTTTCTAATAATTGTACTTCAAAAATTTTCTTTTAGTACTTATGTTATGTGTGTTTTTTGGATTAAAAGATAAATTTTAGAGTGCAATTATAAGAAAAGTGAAGTGTCAAAATCATAACCCTTTTGAAAAAGTTCACCATTATCATAATTTTATTATTTTATGCTCTTTCTTACTATATATTTATGTGTGAGTCATGTACTTTATGTGGGGGCTCACAACAATGTGTGATGATAAAGACTCGTAAAGCACCACGTTTGAACAAATTTTCATACATGGAGAGAGAGAGAGAGAGAGAGAGAGAGAGAGTGAGTTTTGCATCAAATATCTTCACCACTTGTTTAATACTAGAGGTGCACACGGTCTAGATCTATACAAATATGAGGACTGAACTATTATCCATAGTTTCAAGAAATTGAGGATCGTGTCTAGACCAAAAATCCTATGGACCGAACGAAACCAATTCATGAATCATATGGTTCCACCCCTACTTAGACTGCGGAAAATAAGGTTGTGTTCGGTTTGGGTTTTGAGTTTTGGTTTTTGTAATGATTAGAGGGAGAATAGGTATAATAATTAAAAAATAGGTATTAATGATTGGAGAGAGATAAAGAGAAAAATAAAAATAATATTTAAAAATAAGGGTAATAATTAAATAATAATTGAGAAAACCGGTTTTTAGAAACGAAACCAAACAAGGCCTAACTTCTATTACACACTGCTCTCATGGGCTCACTTATTGTTGGGAGAAAATAAAGTCACATATCTGTAATTTTTAAAATCCCATGACCAGTGTTAAAGAAATCTTAATTGCTTAAAGAAAGGTGCAAATCAGGATTCACCTACAATAATTTTATCATTAATCAGTTTAAACACTTGATTTAATGCAAAAATTAGGAACATAAACTTTAGATAAATAAGGGAAAATACAAGAAAAAGAAATGCATGTCACTCTATAAAGAATTAACATGGTTGCTGGCATTAAGACATGCACTTCGAGTTAGAGCATTTCCACTTCTTACCTAAATCCTATATCAAACTCAAATTTGAGTACAAACCACAAAAAATCTCACTCTACTCCTTCACCAAATCCTTCACCAAATTTGATATTACTCAATTCTTCACCAAATTTGGTGAGAACCAAATCCAACATCAAATTTTGAAGGCCATTTTCTCCCCCTCAAATTTACAACAATGCCATTAATGAGGCTTTTACTCAAATTTATGCCTAGATTTTCTTTTCCCCATTGGAGTGCTCCATACCAAATCAAGTTTTTACTCAAATTTTTACTTAAATTTGGGTAAAAATCTGAGATAGGGGGTGGAGATGTTCTTAGAAGTTCAACCATTTTTTTTGAATAATTAGATTAAAAGGTAAAACAAGAGCCCCACAATTAAACAATTACAAAATAATATGTATTTGTATGTAGCAAGTACATTGGTATCACATGGGTAATTTTTTAATTTTTTAAGTTAAACATGTGAGGGGTGTTATAGTACTGATCTCTGCTGATTCCAATTCAAATCTCAATTTTCATTTTTCTATCCACTGCTAATGTTCTCTTTAACCTATCACATGAATCCCATAATTTAATCAAATTTTAAGTACATGACGGACAAACTTATCTATCAATGAGATTCAATTTAATAACTCAAGTGGTTGACAAAGTTTTTGCAGTTCAATTTGAGAAGTTTTTGCAGTTCAAAAAAAAAAAAAACAGTGGTTGACAAAGTGGTCTTGCCTCGAAAATTAGGGGTTTGTTCTCATTTAGGGTCTCACGTTCAAATCTCCTTGCCAGCAAACTCTTGGGGCCACTGAGACTTATGTCTAGTCGTTATCTCCGAAGGCTCGAAATTTGTCGAGGTGCGCACAAGTGGGCTCGGAGATTTGTTTATCCAAAAAAAAAAAAAAAAAAGAGATTCATTTTAATAAAAAAGTTCTGATTCCCCCCACAATTGGAAAATGGATATTTCTCATTGAATTCAACTCCTTTTGTACCATCAACAGTGATACATATACTCCCTCTCTAGCCATTTTCTCTCTCACATGGGGTGTGGGGCTCACATGGGCCCATATATGGGGACCACACCCCATGTGAGAGATGTGAGAGAGGGTGTAGCTGTGAGAGTGGGTGAGGGGAGTGTACATATCATTTTTGTTGTACTATTCCATTGGTGATTTGGACACCAAGTTTATCTCGTTTGAACTAGTTACACTTCTCCATTCAGCTCCCTGGTCTTCTTCTCTTCTCTCTATCTACCGCCATGAATCGCTACCTCAAGAGCTCTTTAACTCTCTTCACCAATGGAGTGAACCGAATCCTACCCATTTGCAGTCAAATCAGTCGTCATCTCTCCCAATTTTCGGCCAATCTTGAACCGGACCTCTGGGAATCTGTACCGGGTCTGGTCCGTTGCCCAGCCAACTACGTCCCTCTCTCTCCGATTAGCTTCTTGGAGCGATCTGCAAAGGTATACAGAGACAGAACTTCCATTGTTTACGGTTCGGTCAAGTACACTTGGGAGGAGACTCATCAACGGTGTGTTAGACTCGCCTCTGCTCTAACCCAGTTGGGGATTTCACGTGGGGATGTTGTGAGTACTCTATTCACCCATTTCAATCTTCATTTTTACTTTATTGTTTGATCGGAGAATTTTACTTAAAGGGTCTGTTTGGATTATGAAGCCACCAATTTGGAACGAATTGAACAGGTTATATAGAAGATTAGGATCTTTGCTTCAAACTTGATTTGATTTCCTGGTGGATCCAATAAGTTGGATGTGACCTCTTGATTGATCACAGTGTATTTCTCAATCTGGTTTCGAATTCTACTGTTCCATTGGTCATCGACACCGCTAAGACATTAAGCAGATGAAATCATCTCACTACCAGTGGATTCCGATTGCATTTTCAGTGTTCCACTTTATAGCTATGTTGCATGGACTCGGGTGCGAGTACCAGGTGTGGTGCAAGTCCAAGCGTCCGACCTTTCAACTTAAATCTTAGGATACTGGGACATGGTCCCCTAATTGGGTGTGGGTATAGGGACACGTCCCCTAATTGGGTGTGAGTATTGGGACACGTCGTGAACACTTTTTTGTAGTACATATTGCATAATTTTTTCAGATTATGTATCGTGAAATGAAAAAGAAGGGGTAAGAAAAATATGGTTTTGCTATTTTATGTCCATGTGAGACTAGAACTATCGCTTTTCTAGCATATTTTCTGTTGTTTTCTGTAAATATCATGACAATATCATAACCTCCACCCTCGAGAGTTTGCTAGCAAGGGGAATATCAAAAAATAGTCTTTGTTTCGTAGTTGCAAATATTTGCGAGACAAATGTTTGATTTTCAGCTAATTCTTTTTTATGCTACCGTCCTTTTTTTTATTCTTTCCCTTTTGTTTCCATAGCCTCAATACAATCCAATTAAACCCATTACTGTGAGATAGAGTCATAATGTGGTATCTTATTTCTTGTATAAACTTGGAAAAATCTCTGTGCAGGTTGCTACATTGGCCCCTAATATTCCAGCAATGCCCGAGCTGCATTTTGCAGTCCCAATGGCTGGAGCAGTTCTTTGCACGCTTAATACACGCCATGATTCAGCGATGCTGTCAATCCTATTGAGACATTCTAAAGCTAAGGTCATATTTGTAGATTACAAGTTACTTGAAATTGCTCGTGGAGCACTTGATCTTCTTTTAAGTACTGAAACAAAGCCACCTATTTTGGTCTTAATTCCTGAAGCCGTAGATTCATCTCCAACAAGCATTACTTCCGATACTTACGAGTACGAGAGACTCTTAGCAACTGGACACACTGAGTTTTCCATAAGACGACCAAAGAACGAATGGGATCCTATCAGTGTGAATTATACTTCTGGCACAACATCCCGTCCCAAAGGCGTTGTTTATAGCCACAGAGGGGCCTATCTCAATACCATTGCTACTTTTCTTCTTCATGGGATGGGTTCATCAATGCCTGTTTACCTTTGGACAGTGCCTATGTTTCACTGCAATGGGTGGTGCCTTATTTGGGGAGTGGCGGCCCTTGGAGGCACTAACGTATGCCTAAGAAACGTCTCTCCTAAAGCCATTTTTGACAACATTGCCCTCCACAAGGTAACAAACATGAGCGGAGCACCAACCGTCTTGAGCATGATTGCAAATTCTCCTTCGAGTGACCGAAGGCCACTTCCTCACAAAGTTGAAGTAATGACTGGAGGGGCCCCACCGCCTCCACACATCTTTCTCAAGATGGAGGAAATGGGTTTTCGGGTATCTCAATTGTATGGACTCACAGAAACCTATGGGCCTGGGACATCTTGTGTGTGGCAGCCCGAGTGGGATTCTTTGCCTTTGGATGAACGATTAAGGCTCAAAGCACGACAAGGGGTTCAACATATTGGTCTAGAAGAAGTGGACATAAAGGATCCCCTCACAATGAACAGTGTACCAAGCGATGGAAAGACAATTGGTGAGATTATGTTCAGAGGAAATACAGTAATGAGTGGATACCTAGACAATTTGGAAGCAACGGAGGAAGCTTTCAGAGATGGGTGGTTTAGAAGTGGTGATCTTGCTGTAAAACACCCAGATGGGTATATCGAAGTTAAGGACCGGTTGAAGGATATTATAATCTCTGGGGGTGAGAATATTAGCAGCGTAGAGGTAGAGACAGTGTTGTATAGTCATCCAGCGGTGCTTGAAGCTGCAGTAGTTGCGAGACCAGATGATTATTGGGGGCAGACTCCTTGTGCATTTGTGAAGTTGAAAGAGGGGTTTCATGTGGATTCGGAGGAAATAATTACATTCTGTCGGGATCGTTTGCCGCATTATATGGCACCCCGGACGGTCATTTTTGAAGATATTCCAAGAACTTCGACAGGAAAGGTGCAGAAGTTTATTCTGAGGGATAAGGCAAAAGCCTTGGGCAGTCTGTCTTGAACAATCAATCCTTTGGCATTCTTATGCTGAAGGTAAACAAACTGAAAGCCAGTAAAAGTATTTTGGTACTCTCTCTTGTTATTTCCTAACCGAAGCCTTGTTATCACTGTATTTTGTACGGAGTAATTGATATGTACATATACATATGGTAATATTTTGTAATTTTAAAATTAGAAGAAAACGTTATTTTAAGGGTCAATAGGTAATTTAGGTGGTATTGTTGTTGTGTTGAAACAGACGTGAGTAGGTATTAGGTAAAGTGAAAAATATGCACTCTTCTCTTCACTAGTATTGCTTCAAGAATGTCTACAATCTACAAACGAAGCCAATCAAGAAACCAAGTCCATCAGGTCCTTGTGGACTCATCCCATTGCATTAATGGGCAAACCATCATGCCATCAGTTCTTGTGATGAGTCCATTCATAGAGAATTTTGTTCCGGTATAAATTGAACCCCGTTAGTGGACAATGGAATTTATCACCCGAATTGATCCATCCATTGAGCCGGGTACCAAGTTATTAAAAAGTACCCATAACCTACAAAAGAAGCCAGATACAAAAACATTCTCTACCTTGGAGATAGGGATTCAAAAAAACTGAAAAATCATACAGTAATAATCCACTGTAAACCTTTCCAAATTCCTATTTTCCTCAACACCAAATGCATAGACAGTCAAACTTTCACAATAGCAATCACAAAAATTGGCCCTTGAAAGGTCATTATTTGAATTGAAATGATATTCATTGTCTTGGATTTGATAATTAAACAACCAAGACATAAAATAGTGTAGGAAGAAAACCTAACAAATAATGCAAGTGAACTATCAACTGGGACAAATAAGCAGCTTTAAACCCCAGGACCAATGGACAGTTTTACAGGAAATATCAGTCTAAAGCTTCAAGGACAGCATCAACGACTTCCTGGGTGGAGCTATCACCCCCAAGGTCTTTTGTCCGGCATTTTCCCTCTGATATAACCCGTTTCACAGCGGTTTCTAAACGATCGGCAAATGATGGGAATTGGAGATGTCTCAGCATCATGGCTGAAGAGAGAAGCAAGGCCACTGGATTTGCTTTCTTCTGCTCCAGCACTTTGATGTTTCCCACGTTTCCAGCTGAAGCACCTTGCTCGAAAACAGCATGATCAGCCCCAACGTTTCCTGCAAAATAACAGATGAGCAATTCAATACATATGTACCAAGACTTCTGCATGAACAGAAGTCTGGATATGGAAAAGGCATCTTTTCAGACCAAATGGATTTTTTGTGGCAATATCAAATTGCAATACTTGTCACGAATGGTCTGTACTCTGTCCATTTAAAAGTGAAAGAAGTCGGGCTATGTACGGCATTCAAGCGGTTACCTTCCTGATACATCCAGGAAAAGAAAAACTGAGAGAAAAAACCTAAATTTTCACCCATCTTAATCGTCCAAGACTCCAAAACATCTTGTGTCTAGCTTCCTATAAGCTACAGGCATAGAACGAATGAAACAAGAGCTCCTTAACCTGTGAGGCTGTGACTATATTGGCTGCAGCTGCTGTTAGTTCCATAGCCTAGCTAATTCTATTTCATTTTCTCGTGATTTATGACCACCCTCGTAACTAGTAACTTCTAATAGTTTCAAATTCTTTTTCCATGCAAACAAAAGAGAAACAGAATGGATGGTTGTGTGCCCATTACCAGCCTTTCCTCCTGAATTAAAAACAGTCCTAGAAATAGATGGAGTAAACCAATGAGCTAGGATATTAACGAGCTAGCTGGATTAGCAATGGTTGAGTTTGACATAGTTACAACCTCACTTTACACCAATCAAATTATTAAAAAGTAAAATGGTAAAAATCGATGATCAAAAAGTGCATTTACAACTGTTCAAAGTGCAAAGAAATATGAGATGTAAATTAGAATTTGTGAAGTATTAAAGTTTACTACTTCTTTGTCCCTATGAGAGTATTATCCCCACTCATGGGGTGGTGGTTAGGAATACTGTATAAAAACCTGAACATCTCTACGAGGATAACTGGCAAGGAGGTAAGGGAAAAAATCAATAAAGAAACTGAAAAAAGCCATAAAAGTTGAGTGATGTACCTCCTGGCATGACTCCTGTGCCGCCAGCAATACCAGCAGCAGTATTTGCAACAAGATTGCCATAAAGATTAGGAGTCACCTGCACAATGGAAACCAACCGTTTTTGTCAGCTAGGAATCTTCATTTCTTATAGCAAAACTAAGAGAGGAAAGATCGAAGTGGAAGCCATGTAGTAGAGTTGCATAGAGCCGATTCTGAAATACTGCCCCTGCACTAGTTGATTGCCCAAAGACAATTCCCAAAATTGGATACCAATTACCATTCTAATTTACACTTTCTTAAGTTGCAAGTCTAAAAGTGATAATGTCCATGGAGGAATTCTGATTCTACACATACACATGGCCTAAGATTCTTACGAGGATCCAGGAGGATGTGGAAATCACAAAATTAGATGTCCATAGAAGTATAGAACTTCAGCGAGATTTGTAAAGGAGATATCTGTACATTGTCGTGTAATATGGACGTTAATGTCTCTTGAAAGAAGATTCCATGAAGTTGCCAGCCAGCTAAGGCATACGCAGAGATTTAAGCCAGTAGGGATACGTGGAGGCCGTTGCCAGCCAAAAGCTCCAAAAAGCAACTGAACCATCATATGCTAAGCCTTCTGTAAAATATTAAGGCTGGTTCCCAACATGATGGAAATTCTAGAATGGCCACCTCATTTTGTTAAAAACACCCAAATATCTCCCTCAAAAATTCCTAGCTTTCCACAATGTGTAGCCCATCACCACGACGATAAACATCCATTGTGATAATATTACTGTCAGTAATAGTAATGATTGAAAGAAAGAAGCAGAAAGATACAATAGGCTACTCCAATTAGGGACAAGTGTTTATATAGCACTGATGGAACTGAAATCAAAAGTTAGTAGATGAATTACAGGAAATAGAGACCAAATTAGAATCATACGAGCTTCAAGCATATTATCCAAGATGCTTCAGTCATCTTAATCAAAATAAAATAACTAAGACGCCACAAAGGAGGACTCGTTTGGAGATAAATGAACTGCAAGACATAGGCATAAAAGATTACAGGCCCATGCAATGAGAAAAACGAGTCCTATTAATCGACAAAGCATATTCCCCAGCCCCCAACAATGTACATAACTCCAAGCAGTTGGGACTTCAGTTTGTTGGTTGCTTAATCGGCAATGCGTAAGTCATTGCAGAAAGAAAAAGACAATAAAAGTGTTCCATCACATTAATTAGTGGGGCAAATTCACCTAACATGATAAAGGCTCATCTAATTTGTTCCTGATGGACTTCAAGATTTAGGTTCCATCTTTTCAGTCAGATGCACATTGGCACATCCCCACACAAAAAATGTTGTAACACAACTTCAGAGTTAGAAGAACTTGAACAAATACCTGTATCAGCTCGAACTAGTATTTCCAGTCTATCTTCCCCAGACCAAACAGGGTTCTGAACAATTTAAAGTACCAGAAGAAATATCCAAAGGGGATATACTCGACATCAATGCATCTAACAAGACAAAAACTAATACCGATGTGGTATCCAACCAAAACAAATTCTCTATCAAGTATGCAAACTCAGCAAACCTATGGAGAACTAGATGCAAATGTGAAATGTCATTGAAGGCTAGTTCTTTTATGAGCATGTTAAGGAGACTCGAATGCAAGTCTCCTGGTGTTTCCATAGGACAAATATCCCCTGCCAAAAGTAAAATTATACAGAAAAGGGAGTAAGAAGAGAGAGTAGCTGGAAACTGCATTCCACCGACCACACATACCATGACATCAAATTGCTCAGGCTTTGAAACAAGTTGCATGCAGCAGTTGTCCACAATAATTTCATTGTACTTGATACTAGGATACTTGGTTGCAACCTCCCGACAAGATTCCAAGAAGAGACCATCTGCAAGCTTCATGATGTTTGCTTTATGCACAGCGGTGACTTTCTTTCTATTGTTCAAGTATGCGTACTCGAAAGCATATTGTGCAATACGCTCAGAGCAGAACTTTGTTATCACCTATCAACGAGTGGTATCAGACACAAAACATACATTGAACCCTAAAGTAGACAGAGATAATGATGCAACATCCTATGTCTTCAAGCAGAAAATACACACTCAGCTAGGGGCGACTCCAGGATTTTCATCCAGCACTGACAAAAATACATAGCATGCCTATGATGAAAATTTGTATGCAAAAAAAATAAAAAACTTTGACAAGGCGAAAGATATATGCATTACATCGTTTGACCAAAAGACTCCATTATATTATAACATCCCACAACGAGTTAGTCATATTTTGGAGAATGGAAAAAAGATCTAAGGACATGTTTTTGGCTTATTCTCTCTAAATGCTAAAAATGGAAAACTCATTATATTATATATTGGGCTTTAGGCTTACTTTGTGTTGTTAGGCTATAACAATTTGGTTCAAATTTAGTTAGATATATTTATTTTAATCACACACGAGTAATCCAGCGCTGACAATACTGAAGAAAATTTAATTTATATCTGAATTTTATTTTTTTTCAGTGCAATTTTTAAACCCAGAGAGGTCGCTTGACCTCCCTGGTTTCTTGGTAGAGTCGCCAGTGCACTCACCGATAAATAAATAATTGAACTCAAAATTAGATCTCACTAGACAAGGCTTGATTGACTCAAACATGACCTTGCCTAACGCATAGGTCGAAGAAAACAAATGAAATTCAGTAACTTCACTGTACTGAAAATCTGTGATGGTTTGAAAGCCCAATTCTCAATGTACCAGATTTGGCTTACTTCCTGACACTGGCATTCCAGATGCTATCTTAAGCAGCAAAGTCAAAGTCAAATCAATAAGGTATCAGGTAGATGCCAACTTGCCAAGACATAGTGTACAATGAGTACAAAACTACAAATATTGGCAGGGCAGCAGAGTTCAACAGGAAGCAGAAATGGGAGCATTGCTGCATTTTGCAGCTGAATAATATTTGGTGCCATACACTTTGCCAGATATTTGACATAAAAAAAGCAGTTGTTTTTACGCTGTGCCAAACACTCCCAAATGTGCACTAGACAAATAAATCGGCGCCTATGCTCTGAATTTGCACATGGTGGTTCATATGGATGAAACGATAGTGGCAGTTTCTCCACATATTTTGGCATTTAGATTGGTATATAGTGTTTTTGCCTTTTTTTGTTTTGTTTTGTTTTTTTGGATTACTCCAGAGGCCCACCTTAAAACATGAATTTGCCGGTCTTGGCGTATTTCCCATATAAGATATTTCTATTCTCGTTCCTAGGTCTTGTCTTTTTCATGTAAATACGAAGGTATGCCTTCCTTCATTCACTTATGATATCTTCTTGGCAATGAAATCCACAATTACCAAACAAACTTATTGTCTATTAGAATCTTACTTTAGCCCCGTCAAAATTGAACTATTACTTCTACCATAACCACTCCAAACTCGATATAATTCTCATTCACTGTACACTAAAGCCATCGACATCGTTCCATCAATCTAAAAAAGGCAACAAAAGTGCTAAACAAATGCACGAAATATCAAATGCACAGAAGTGGTCAGTTTGAAAATATAAAAAGACAGCGCCGAGGGGGACTTGAGCATTCTCAACTTTCTCAATTTTGGCATTCATAATGAAATACAGTAATTTTGGTCCCTGCAAAATTGGCTTAATTTTACTTTCCCTTCAATATTTATTTTCCTAACATAATCCTTCCAAAATCAAAATAACTACAAGACAATAAACACAAAACACATTGGGATCATTCAACCAATAAAAAATCAAGCAACAAAAGCACTAAAGAAACCACAAAGTTAACAACAATACCTTGAGACTTTCCACAACACCAGGAACCACTTCGTGCTCAAGCCCTGCGTACTCCCCTTCCGTATTCTCTCGAATAACAACAATATCAACATTATCATGCCTAGTAGGCAATCCAGGATAATTACAGCAATGAACAAGCGAAGCATATAGATCAAGCTCTTTCCGCAACTGAACATTCAACGAGCTGACGCCACCGCCTACGGGTGTGATCAACCCTCCTTTCAAACACACCTTTTTTCACACAGCAAGAATAATTATTAATATTTGAAAATGAATTACAAACGTTTAAAGAATCCGAAGCATGACGATATCACAACAATGCCTTTCAAACAGGTCTGACAAAACGAACCGGATGAGTGCAACAGTTAATCGTTCAAGCTTGGTTTGAAAACTTAGTGCGTTTGAACTATATGTTCGAGCCATCAAACGGGCTTTAAGGTCGGATTATGAATCACTCTTCAGCAGCTACAATTTTTAAAAATTGAATGAGCCAAACAATAATTTGTTCGAACTTGATTCGAAAGCTTATTAACAAGTTTCAAAAAGATGTTCAAACTTGGTTTGTTACTGCAACAACCCAAACTCAAATATACGATGTATCACCAATGTAATTGATATGTTGTGCCCCATTGGGCATGTAGCAGAGCACATACTACCAATACAATCTATAGAAACATAACATTACCATGGTCACCCCAAATATGTTTACGTTCTTGTTTTTCTTAGCAGCAAAAAGAAATTTGCTGATCTATGAGACTGAATTACAAAGACTAAAGAGATCGACAAAGCACGACGCCTTTAAAACACAGGAACACACCTTGTTCTTCTTAATGGAGTCGATGGCCTCCTGTGGGACCTTCTTCATGTCGCCGTGGATCTCGTACCTCTCGAAGTACACCGGCGCGTGCATCGCCTCCATGACTTGCTCAACGGCGCCGGTGACCAGTGGTCCGATTCCGTCGCCGGGGATCAACGTCACTGCCCTCGGAGCCCCGTCGCCGGGTCGGGGCATGTACGTCACGGATCGGGTTGAACCTAGGAGACGGGTCAGGATCGGCGTTGCTCTTCTAGCCATCGGATCAAGATATGAAACTAAACGTATATATGTATGTATGTGTGGGTGTGTGCATATATGAAGTGAATATGGAAGACAGTGGTTCAGAGATTCGCCATGAAAGAAAGCTGTGAGGCGGGGATTGGAGAGAGAGAGAGAGAGAGAGAGATTAATTTGTGTTGGAAAATTGAGTAATTTAGAGGAAGAAAAGTTTGAATTGAAAAGTAAAAGCTTTAAAATGGGAATAAATCCAGTTCGACGCAGCATTGGAGGTGGATTTTTGATTGGACAGAATCAGAAACGGGCGGCACGTGTAGGAATCTGATTGGTGAAGTCATTACTTTAGGGCCACGTGAGAGTCCTCCTACGGTCTTACCTAATAATTTTCAGGCCCAACACCTTTCCTATGACGCGCAGAGGAAATTTCCTAACTTGCCGGGAAGAAACAAACAATAAATGAGGGAGGTACCAAACGAGGAACTATGCGGGATTAGGTAAAAATAGTCCAATCCTAGGTATTTAATACCCGAATCAAATGAGGACTAAATGCAATAATGCTAGGCACACAACCAACTTACACTACCAATACACAACCAAGTGCAAAACGGCGTCGTTTTGCTTTTGTTTTAAAAAAAAACACTCATAACAGAAACTCAAAATAGAGCGCCAAAATTTATTTCGTCGACTCTCTCAAAACACGCGGGCTTCACAGAAGATCGATACAGAGACAAGAGAGATTCATCACCACCACGTTTCCCACCACCACCAACGCCAACTGGTCTCAAACCTAGCGCCTTCCCACCTCTGGCGACCGCCACAATTTCTCGGACACTTCAAACTTTCAAAGCTGACACCACCAAGGTCTCTCTCTCTCTCTCTGGGGTCTAAATTGAGTTCCCATGTTACAAGAAAAAAATCCTAATTCGAAACTAACCCGTAATTGAAAAACCCCCAATTTTTGAAACCCTAAATTGGAGTGCTTGTGCTTTAGAATGTGTTCTTGATTTTTATCTTGTGCTTTGGACTGTGTTTGTCACTTGATTTCTGACATTCATACAATTTGAGATGTTTTAGATGTTGGGTAGGACTTGTCTTGTTGGTTTGTCGTTCATTGTGAGAATTGATGCGTATTCATCAATTATTATTTCTGTTTCTCCTTTTTAAAGACCAACATTTTGAAATGTTTACCAGGTTTAATTTCAAGTTCCTAGTGCAATGTTTTTCATGCTACAATGTTTTTCATGCTACGTACACATTACTTGTTTAATTTGAGTTGTTTTCCTTTGTTTTCTGAACTAGTAGATGATTTCTGACACACGTACAATTTTAGGGTTATTTTTAATGTTGGGTAGGACTTGTCTTCTTGGTTTGTTGTTCATTATGAGAATTGAGGCATGTTTTACTAGGTTTAATTTGAAGTTCCTAGCACAATGTTGTTCAAGCCACGTACACATTACATTGATTATTTTGTTATGTATTTGATTAATTTCCTTTGTTTTCTGAACCATTAGATGATGTTGCCAGAGTCCGTTCCGTCGGCAATGCCTCCAAACAAAGAGTGTGGAGAAGAAGAAGAGGTATGGAGTGGAGACTCAGAAAATGAAGACGAAAATGAGGTAGATACTGCTCAGGATAGGAAGGAGGCGACAGAAAGTTGTGAAGATAGACTTGAAGAACCAAAGGAAGGAATGGCATTCGAGACATCGGAGGATGCTTATCAGTATTACTTGAGATATGCTAGAGAAAGTGGGTTTGCTGTGGCAAAAAGAACATCGAGAAAGGGTTTCTCAAATTGGGGATTTTTTGATTACGGGTTATTTTAATTTTCAAAATTAGGTTTTTTCCCCCTGCAAAACAGCAATGTGTTTGATCAATCAGTGAGAGAGAGAGAGAGAGAGAGAGAGAGAGAGAGAGAGAGAGAGAGAGAGAGAGAGAGAGAGAGCGACCTTCGTGGTGGGATATGGTGTCACCGAGGAGGTTCTCGCCGATGGTGGTGGTGGTCGCCGGTGGCGGTGATGTTGGTGGTGGTGGTCGCCGGTGGCGGTGATGTTGGTGGTGGTGGTCGCCGGTGGCGGTGACGTCTAGTGGAGGTCGGGCTTGGTTGGAAGCCTGATGCAGTGATGCATGTTTTAATTTTTTTTTTTCTAAATGCAAAACGACGCTGTTTTGCACTTGGTTGTGTATTGGTAGTGTAAGTTGGTTGTGTGCCTAGCATTATTGCAATAAATGAGGGAGGGAACATCTATTAGGCCTTGTTCTCTTATAGATTTTAGGTGCATTTTATGAAAATGTCATAAAATGAACATTTTATAGAGGGGTGATAAAATAAAGTTATGTTTTCAACTGATAAAATGTAGTGGTTTTCCTATAGATTTTAGGAGGATTTTATGAAAATCTCATAAAATCACTTTTACATAATGTGTTGAGATTGGAGTGTCATAAAATGTGAGATTTTAAGTTCAAAAAATCTGTTGAAGAACACCCTTAGTACTAGTTAAGTACTCCGTAAGTAGCATTTATCGTTACCGTCCGTTTTAATGGACGGATAATAAAAATGCTATTTGTCCGGAAAAAGTGTATTCTTATCGGTAAGAAAGCACTATTATCATCCGGACAACAGAGACGGTTCAATTACTCCCTTGAAACAGTTATCATCATAATTTGTTGGTTTTGGAGTATCGAGCTTTGTGGATGTCACTTCTATGAACACCTATGAAGTACAGAACTTATTTGGTAGTATGCTTCTCTCCTTTGGTAAATTTCCGAAAATGATTTTGACACCATTTTTTTTCTATATGGGGCCGGTTCCGGGGACACATAAGAAAATACATTAAAAAAAAATACTCCATCTCAGCCTTTAAAATCAAGGGCTGAGATTAAAACACTCTCTTTCCTCCCTCTCCATCTTCTCATGTATTTTTTCTCATTTGGATATTCGTCATAAACGACACCGAATTTCGAATTTCGAAGAATTCACTTACCAAGAATTTCGAATTTGTTAACCTTTTAAACCAATCTAGGTCAAATTTTATATAATTCACAAACGACTCAATTTATTTACAGCCTGCCCTAGAAAATGTAGATGGCGGGCGGTTGCTGGGACACTGGGCCAGTTTTTCTGTTACGCGATAAAGGTTGACTGCGATTTATTCCCAGGGCCCACGATCTGTTTTAAACCAATTTTCAAGGCCCATTATCTAGCATCCTTGTCGCGGTGTGTATAGCAAGCATTTCAAGCAAGGCCCAATGGACACCTTCATGCCCGAATACCTCACAACTTGCTTACTACTACTACAGTTGCTGCACTTGTTGGGCTTGTCAAGCCTAATTCGAACTTTAGCGAATCTCTTACTTTCAATTCTTATTTCTTACCGTTGTTGTTATAGGAAATTCGCAATAATTTACTTTCTAAATTTACGACCGTAATTGTTCTCATTTACTTTCTACATTTACGACCGCAGTTTTTCTTTTAACCGTCGTTATAGGAAAGAAAATGTTTTTCTATAGTTATATCCATCAAACTGTTGAAAGGAACCCAAATTGAGGGGACAATCATACTACCCACTTTATCGGATCACTCGAATTTGCAAAAAATAGTTAACAAATTGTCTATTTTTGCGGAATAAAAGTGCTTTAGATAATACTATTATAACGGTGCCCAATGAACTTGAATTTATTAATCGCAAGGGATTTGGTCAAGTGGTCATGAGAAAGCAATAAGTGTTTAGTTTCCATGAGATCTTGCATGTTCCAATTCCACTAAAAAAATTAAAAACTTGGGCCCAATAGAGGGTCAACCAGTTCTGAATTTTAGGTCATTTGAATTAGTCAAGTGCATTTGTCGATAACATTTTGTATATATGATAAGGATCATGTCAGGACTCCTGCATCTTCTATTCTAATATATAAAGGGGGAGCACAAGTTTGGTGTAACCCAATTTTGAAGCCCTGTCACAAAAGTGTTTTCCATTATTGTCCCTCGAAAAATAAGTTTTCACAAATGTTTTAAATTAACTCACCTATTAACTTGATTGATCACAGGGGTAAAGGAGTAAAAGGGGAAAAAAAGTAACCGCTTAAGCCGGGAAAAAAAAAAACCGCTCCACGTTAACACTTCTTTGTTTGAACAGACTCCACGTCAAAACTGATTCATCAGTTTTCTCTCAATAAGTCATCAGTTTTCTCTCAATCACAAAATCCAAATCCAAATTGGTTGAAAATGGAGGCTGAAGAAAAGGAATTGTGTGTTCATATGGTGTTTATGGAAATCAATAAATTCAATGTTGGTATCAGTGTGGAGGCACGACAAGTAGACAAGAATCTACTTAATTTCACAATGAATAATCCGGTACGTTTCATGACGGTGCTTTTTCTGAGGTTGAAATTAGTAACTCTCTTGGTTCCAATTTATTTTTCTACTTATGTTTTTTGGGACCTCTAGAAAAATCTTCTACATTTTTCAACTTATTAAGATAAGATATTTACTTGCGACATAAAATTGAGTAAAACTTTATAAATTTGAAATTAGACAAATAAATTGAGTCGGAGAGAGTATAATTCCATGATTTTGGAGAATTGAAATTGAATACTAAGCGTGAGTGATGAAATGGAAGTTAATTTAAAGTGGGAGTTTGAATTGTTTAAATGCTTCCTTTTTTTTTTTTATAAAAAAAAGCGTTAAATTTGGAGCATAGTTTCTCATGTCGTGCTTTATTTACAGTATGATTCAATTACGTGCATGATATTTATACGAGAACTAGAGGCCGGGACACACAAATACGTGTGCGAGTCCAACTTGATATTTTTTTCAATCATGTGTCACTTATATAGTTCTTTTTGTCGAACTGCGACTTGCACACGCCTCGCGTGTGCCCGGCCTCTAGTTTTTATAAAGGGGAGCACAAATTTAGTGTAACCTAATTTTGAAGCCCTGTCACAAAAGTGTTTTCCATTATCATCCCTCGAAAAACAAGTTTTTACAACCGTTTTAATCTAACTCCCACATTAACTTCATTGATCATAGGGGTAAAGAAGTAAAAAGGGAAAAATGTAACCGCTAAGCCGAGCAGAAAAATGTAACCGCTAAGCCGAGCAGAAAAAGGTAACCGCTCCACGTCAAAACTTATTTGTTTGAACAGACTCGCCAAAACTGATTCATCGGTTATTCTCTCTATCACGAAATCCAAATCCAAATTGGTTGAAAATGGAGGCTGAAGAAAAATGGAGGCTGAAGAAAAAAATGGACATCAAAGCGGGACACGACTAAAAGCTAGTATCTAGTTTTTTTGTTTCAGCTTGAAAGAAGCCTATGACTAAGAATTTCAACCCTAACAGAGAAAGAGTCCAGAGAGTTACAAAAATACAATAAACCCTAAATTTTACAACCCATAATCGTAAATAAAAAATTTGTCCAACCCATAGCCCTTCCTCGCCTTGATGCCCTCCCTCCCTCATTACCCAACAACCCAACCCAACCTGAAATCCAAAACCTTGTGGCCCCATACTCCCTCGATTTGCCACCATTATAAGCACCAACCCCAACCTACACCCCAAGACGCTGTTATTCTCTATTCGTAAAAAAAAATACTATGGGAAATAAAATGAAAATGGACAGCTCGATGAGTGTGGATTCTCCAAATTTACCTAGCAAAAGGCTAAAATTAAGGGATTATTACCTCTAGGTCTAGAAAAGAGATGTCTAATTACCAATAAGGTAAGTCATTTTTTTTTATTACCACTAAGGTAAGTCACTCTTTTTTGGACTTTAGGTTTAAAGTGCACTTTCCTATTATAGGGTTTTAGTGGTTTAGACACTTTCATAAAGTACCCTAGGATTTTAGACACTTTCATAGGGTATCCTAGTCGTAGGGTACTCTATGACTAGGGTACCCTAGAGTTTAGGTTTAGGGTGCACTTTCCTATTATAGAGTTTTAGTGGTTTAGGCACTTTCATAGAGTACCCTAGGATTTTAGGCACTTTCATGGGGTACCCTAGTCGTAGGATACCCTATGATTTTAGGCACTTTCATAGGGTACCCTAGTCATAGGGTACCCCTAGGCGTAGGGCACCATAGGATTTTCGGCACTTTCATAGGGTACCCTAGGATTTTAGGTACTTTCATAGGGTACACTAGTCGTAGGGTACCCTAGAGTTTAGGTTTAGGGTGCAGTTTCCTATTATAGGGTTTAGTGGTTTAGGCACTTTCATAGGGTACCCGAGAATTTTAGGCACTTTCATAGGGTATCCTATGATTTAGGCATTTTTATACGGATTGAGGAGTTGATGGAAATTTTTCAGACTTGGGCTTGACCTGATGGTAATTATGGGATCCAAGGGTGACCTGATGGTAAATGTCCCTAAAATTAAGGACAGATCATGTAGATCCAGCAAAAAAGCCTTTACAAGGCCGAAAACATTTTATGGTGAAAAGTTTCAAATGCTTATGAACCCACATGAGCCCTTTAATTTAGAAAAGCCCATGGGACTTCTTCGAAAACAGATTTCAAAAGTTTCAATCACTATTATGGGTGGCCCGTTTCGTTTTCCGAAATTGCCTTTCAAAAGCCCCATAATTTTTGACACCTTGCCTAAAAGAAGAGAAGATTTTGACTGTTTGGCGGGCACCACATGGCAGTGCCTGAGTATCCATCAGTCGTTCAAAATATTTTGAGGTAATTAAATAATCATAAATAATCATCCTCTTTTGCCACCCCATGTAATTTTTCATCTCTATCATCAAAGGTTATATTTTCATCCTTTCAGAGTGTAAATTACCTATCTTATCCTTTCAATAAGATATCCATATGCATGTGTATATTGTCTTCCTAAATTAGTGGGATTGGATATATATCTTCAAAAATTTCAAACATTCAAAACAACCAAATCCATTGGTTTCCATTTTAAACGGATGAAATTTGAAACTAAAAAAAATAATTCAAAAAGCCATCCTAATTCAAAAAACCACAAGTTAATTGCACAATTTCGTATAGGCATGGCTAAAAATATATGTTCACAACATCTTCAATGATCATGGTATAAATATTAAAACATCACATTTTTTTATGGTAAAAACAACTTAATGGCTTATAAACGTGGTAATAACGGTTGAATAAACAACTCGAATCATGGTAAGAAAAATGCCATTAACATAATCCAGATGTCACGGTAAAAATCAAATAAAGAACAGAAATCATGGTAAACATAGAATTCTTTTAGAACTCAAATAATGGCAAAAATACTAAAAACATGTATAGTGCTATGGTAAAAACAACCAATAGAACTTAAATCATGGCAAAAATCCTAAAACATACAACAGTGTTTATGGCAAAAACAACCAATAGAACTCAATTAATGGTAAAAAACCTAAAACATATAACAGTGTATGTGTAAAAACAACTAATTGTGGTAAAATAACCAATAGAACTCAATTCATGGTACAAATCCTAAAACATATAACAATGTTATGGTAAAAACAACTAATTGAACTCATTCAAAATCCCAACAGCCCTGCAAAATCGAGTCCTACCAATCCTTTTTCAAAAAAAAAAAAAAATCCTAACATCCTTTGAAACACTAGCGAACCCTTTGGCTCCGTCTGGCAACCTTCATCTCAATATAACCAGTGTCTGACGAGCCGATGTTCAAGCATTGAGAAAGAGCCGCTGCCGCCACATCTTTTTCTTCCTGCATAACGATCATCCGCATTTTTTGTTCATGAACAATTACATGAAACACACTGAAGGGGCAGAAAATTGGAGGAGAAGATTAGGGCTAGATTATGGCAGAAAAAGGATGACGATGATTTTGTTGGGTGGTGATGGGCGGTGATCGGTAGAGTAGGACGACAAAATCAGGTAAGTCAGGAGGATGAGGATAATCGGCGGAGGAGGACGATGGCAGATGGGAGGAGGGTAGACGCCGATCAAGGTTTGCGGTGGGTCGTGGCGGAGGAGGACGAAGGGTTTTCTGCTTATGAGGTTTTATTTGTTTGGGATTTCATTGTTTATGAATTAGTTTCTGTTTAAGATGGGGATGACAGTGCGAGAATTCAGGGATTGGATTTTATCCCCAATCCCTAAAATACGGGGGAGGTCCTCGAAACTTTTAAATTCATCCTAATTTTCCCAGCACCGTATATATATATATATATATACCATCCGGTTCTAGTGCGGGAATCCCGTTTCCGGACCTCCATGATCCGAACATTTTTTTGACGATCCGATCCGTCCAATGTGTTCAGAAGGTGTTTTCAAGGGTCCATGCGGAAAATCTTCAAAAAAAAATACCGGGAAGGGCTTGATCCAAGCAGTTTTCGCAAAAATATATAAATACAGTTTTTGCGAAAAACTGCTTGGATCAAGCCCTTCCCGGTATTTTTTTTTGAAGATTTTCCGCGTGGACACTTGAAAACACCTTCTGAACACATTGGACGGCTCGGATTTTCCAAAAAACATTTGCAACACAAAAAAACACCATTTTTTCTTATTAACGGGAGGTGTGGACTTGAACCCCACGGTATATATATATATATATATAGGGTTTATTTAAATTTCAGGATGGAAACATAATTCCAAAAAAGAGACGGGATGATTTCATAGTTTCAGGTGAGTGGAAGGATGATTATTTAAGTGCCCCAAATATTTTTGGACGTTCCGGATTTTAAAGAGAAAAAGAGGAGAGAGCAGTAAGAAATCCGGGCCGTCCAAAACACTTATAGATGACTGGGATGGGAACTTGGCTGCCAGCCCGGCACCCAAAATCTTTTGTTCTTGGATAAGCTGTCTTTTTCTTGGATATTTCCCAAAATATTTGGGTAAAATTTATAAATTTATCCAATTCAGATTCATCTTGTCAAGACGAACCTGTGATCACCAAAGGTTTAAGGTAAAACTAACAAACGCCTTTTTTTTTTTTTTTTTAATAAAGAAAAAACTAGAAAATGCTTATGCCAGTGGCGCTAGAACGACTCCACAATACTGGCCTTGGGGCATGGCCCAACGGCAATGGTCCGGGGGCCTCTCAAAATGTCTCAATTATTGGGGTCTCCAAGTACGTACTACTTCTAAAATGGGTAGTATGGTTGGAGTATTGATAGAGATGTGGGTAGGTAAAATAAAAATGGTGCATTGTTCATTAGCCTTTTTGGAGAAATGTTATTGCACTTGCTCTGAAGGGTATCCTTCAATTTTTTTGTGCGAAAAAAAAGAGAGAGAGGCTTAACTACCTATATGGTCCCAATAAAATAGTCGCCATTTCATTTTCATCCTTGTAAATTTTTTTGTTTCAATTTTATCCTTACAGTTTGTGATGAACTTCAATGTTACCCTTTCCGTCCACATATAGACGGAAGACTCATACGTGGCAAACGAGAGTCCTACTTGGACCTTTTTTTTTACTCGGTGGAGTTCCATCTGGACAACTCTTCCTCAGATATCCAAATCCACAACTATTTGTAATCATTTGGCATAAATTCTTAAAATTAACTTTTTAGTATTATCTTAATTATTCTATTTTTTTAGACTTGGGAAAGAAAGTAATAAATCATGATTAAATGTTAGAAATCACCAAAGAAAGAATAAGCTCAAATAATCTATTTTTCCGTGACTTTATCAAATTTATGATATTTAAATTGTTGTTATGGAACCATTCAAACATTTTGACTGGAAAACCAAAAAGGAATACTTTAAAAGATCTACCTACTATAGTTTTTTTTTTTACCATCATTAGCTAAACTTTTTACAATCAACTGTCTGAGTCAGCTTATGCGGTCCTTGATTAATCATCACTCCCATCTTTTAATAGTAGGAGTCTCATTTAAGTCCAAAGCAAAACTCTGGATGGACAAGCTCTAAAGGAATCCTCAAATATAAAATCTATGGAGGGATGAAGTTTCAAGCTGACCCTATTGGCTCACTAAACTATTTTTTGTAAGAATGATTGTTTATTTTTCTTAAAATTAACTTATTATTATCTTAATATAAAATCTTCGATTTGGGTATATGAGAAGAGGAATTGTCTAGATGGGACTCCATCGAATCAAAAAAAGAAAAGAAGAGAGGTTTAGATGGACTCCTGTTCGCCATGTATGAGCTTTCCGTCTTTCCGTCCATTTGTGGCCGGAAAGTTGTAACATTGAAGTTCGTCACAAAGAATAAGGGTAAAATTGAAGCAAAATTTTTTACAAGGACGAAAATGAAACAATGACTATTTTATAGGGACCATATAGGTAGTTAAGCAAAAATGTAAGTGAGTCCCCCATTTCACCTATGTCTTCTTCACTATCTCTCTTTTTTCTCTCACTTAGAGCATTCACAAAAGGAAATAGCTCATAGGTGAGACTCCTAATATTTAGTAACCCATTTGCTCAATTGTAGTATTCAATGGACTCCTCATAGAAGCTCCTAAGAATGACTCCTACCACTTACATTTTTTGTGTAAAACTTTACGACTTAATCTAGGGAAGCACCAATTGCACTCCGTTCCACTTGCCAAATTTGGTTAAAATACCTTAAAATTCATGTCTTTTATAAAAAATTCATGTCTTTTTAATTTTTTTGTTTTTTTGTTGTCATTTGTTAGTTTTTGTGTACCAACTGAGATCCCAAGATAAGTCTGATTGTTTAACAGCTACAATTTTGGAGGGCTAATGGGGTCAAATCAGTGTTATGAATCTCGTATGTACTATGTATTGTATTGGACATAAAATGGTACACATACCTTGGTGTTCACTGCCAGTCAAAATGCTGGCCAATACCGATCGATATCAGGTGTACCAACCTTATCTTGGGATCTCAACCGGTACACAAAAACTAACAAATGACAAAAAAAAAAAGAAGATTTTATTTTAAAAAGACATGAATTTTAAGGTATTTTCACTACAAGAAATCAGGATTTTTGTGAGGAAATAAATTCCTCGCTAAATGCCATAATTTCCTCGCAAAAGGTTTTTTGCGAGGTATTTTCATTCGTCGTTCGTTCCTTGCAAATGGGTAGTCTCCAATTGTTTTTTGCGTCCAAAATTCTATTTCCTCGCTAAAAAGTTTCTTTTTTGCGACAAAATTTCATTTGTCGCTAATGAGTGTACCCTTTTGCGAGGAAATCCATTTGCGAGGAATTCGGAGGTTTGGCGATAAATCATTTCCCTTGCAAAATGAGTAACTTTTTAGTGAGGAAATATCACTTGACGCTAATGAGGAAACCTTTTGCTAGGAAATTCATATGTTTGGCAGTAAAACATTTTCTTCGCAAAATGGTGCACTCAATAGCAACAATTCAAATTTCCTTGCCAAATATACATGTTTAGCAACAAAGTATTTCCTCGCAAAATGGTGCACTCAAAAGTAACAACCCAAATTTCCTTGCCACATGTATGTGTTTAGCGACAAAGTATTTTCCTCGCAAAATGGTACACTTAGTAGCAACCAACCAAATTTCCTTGCAAAAAATGACTTTTTGGTAAGGAAACAAAATTTTGTCGCAAAACAGGAAATATATTTTGCGAGGAACCTCATAAAATAACTTTTTTAGTGACAAAAAAAAACCCCTTGCTATCCTTTTTTATTCCTATCATGATCTGCTATATATAGTTCAAATAACACAATTCATCAAATTCAGAAGCAATAATAGGAACATTAAACTATTTCAGAAATGTCAAAACATGGTACTTCAATCCCAAGATCATAATGCCATGTATCAAGTATCTATACAAAAACCACAATGAAGGACTAGCTATATATGTACTATTAAGTACCAAAAATAAAGGCATCATTCCAATATCCTTCATTGTGGAAGCAAAAAGTAGATTTGTCCTCAAAACAGCATTGCTCTCTCGTCTAGCACTCCATTGCATCTACATCCTCCAAAAGACTGTTATCATTTGTTGAGCAATCTGCAAAAGGTAACATGATGAAATGTAAAGCCAAAATGTTGCCACCAAGAAATCCGTTCATCACCATCTCCCATCGTATGCAACAATAATTGGCATCCAAATTACTAAGCTAAGGGATCTTTGGGCTACAAGTCAAGTGGCCAATTCTCTCTGGGTTAAACAGATTCACGTGCATATAATCAAAGACAATAATAAAATGAGTTAAGGGATCTTTGGCTTAATCGACTTCAAAAAGCCCCTTCATCGGGATGCGAATTCATTAATAGAATGAGTTATTTTTCGTCCGATCAAATGTCAAATGATACATGACTAACTTCATCCTGGGAGAAAATAATAAAATCTCTATTATAGAAAATATAGACGGTCCGGATAACAAAAAAAAAAAAACTCACGTAGGACTTAGGTAGTGCAATGTAAGATTGTAATGCGTAATGACACATTAATGTCTTTTGATTATGTGGTTATGGATACCCAATGATTTTCAATTTTTAATATTTTATGGAAATGATGAAAAAACAAAAACGTGAAATCTTAACGGTTCAGATCGACCACTATAAAAATAAAACTCCGTAATGACCTTTAGAATCCAAAGGTTGGGCTTGTTGATAGTGAACTAAGTCTTGTGTTGTAGTTAAATGTATAGCAGCCACACGACCATGACACAATCATAATGAGCGGGTATAGAAATCCCCTTCATCGGGCCGCAAATTCATTAGGAAAATGATATTTCCACCTAATGAAGATATATCCACATGAGCATGACACAATTAGGAGGATCAATATCATTAATTTCGTTGTACTTGTTGATTAAATCGTTCGTGTGAATTTTTTGGCCTGATCAGGTTTAAAACCGGGACGTAATTTGATAGTAAACTAAGTATTGTGCAATAGTTGAATGCATAGTAGCCACATAATTGGGACACAATTAATCATAACGATCTAAAACGTTAATTTCATTGTGCTTGCTGAATAAATTATGCACGTAATTTTTTGGCCCGATCAGGTTTAGGAAGCACCCTCATCGACACGCAAATTCATTAGAAAAATCCTTTTTTCTTGGCGGGACAAAATATTTATTGGCTTTTAGTGAGGAAATTCTCTAAAGCCTCGCTAAATTATTTTCCCGCCCGCACAAAAACATATATGGCGCCTGTTTATGGACTTATGGGGGGAGCAATTAGAGAGGAATTTTTGAAATTCCTCACAAATAATCTTTTATTCTTGCACAAAAATCAATATTGCATTTTCACCAAAAATTTTAAATTCCCTTGCAAATACATTTTTTTGCAGCAACCAAAATTCCTCGCAAAATGTTTTGAACTTTAGTATTTACTTAAATTTGACACAAAAAGCCATGATTGCCTTTTAGCGACAAAATTTTATATTGCCTTGCAAATACCAACTTTTTTGCAACAACGAAAATTCCTCGCAAATTGTTTAGACCTTTAGCATCCAATTAATTTAACACAAAAAATCATTATTGCCTTTTAGTGACAAATTTTTCTATTTCCTCGCAAATTGGCTGCAATTTTTGCAATTCCTCGCAAATACTTGTCTGGCGGGAGAAATTGTTGGCGCCAAAGTTTTAGCGACAAGTTTTATCGAGGAAATATTATTTCCTTGCAAAAAAGGTGTCTTTAGCGAGGAAGTTATTTTTTTAGCGAGGAAATTAATTTTCTCGCAAAAAGTGTGCCTTTAGCGAGGAAAGTTTCAGCGAGGAAACCAATTTCCTCGCTAAATGCCTGATTTCTTGTAGTGTTTAACCAAATTTGGCAAGTGGAGCGGAGTGCAGTTGGTGCTTTCCTTATACTCTCATGCACATGGGCAGGGTTCGATTTCCATAGGCACCCATCCCCTCCCCCCCCCAAAAAAAAAAATCTCGTAGGATAGAGTATATTAGAATTAACGAATGACAAAAAAAAAGATTTTATTTTATATTAATCATGTGAATTTGTTATTAGAACTAGTATTAAGGTGTATCAAAATGGTAAAATTTTATTTTATTTCTCCATTTTAAGCTTTTGCAATTATAGATACGTATATTAAATATGTATATTGCAATGAATTCATAACGGTACCGAGATATGATCCGATACTGCTATGTACCGTTTCAGTAGAGAAAACAGTACGCTAATCGGTACGAGATTGATAACTATGAGTCAAATGCACTTGAACTATGTATATCATTTTATTTTATTTTTTGTAATCAAGTATTACCAAAGATAGAAAAGACTACCAGTTTAATTAAAATAAAAGAGAGAGAGAGAGAGAGAGAGAGAGAGAGAGAGAGAGAGAGAGAGAGAGAGAGAGAGAAAACACTTTTCTTCTCGACAACACCTAGCTAAGAAGTATGGGTAGACACCCTGAGCATCAGCCATCACGTCTATTGGTACACCATATTTGGGAATCCCAAGTGCACACTAATGCATCTTAATTGTCTAAAACTGTTTTGTACGTTTTGGATTTTTCACAAAGTATTCGCGCGACGAGTTTTTGGACGGTTGAGATGCGCTGAAGTGCACTTGAAATACCCAAGTATGGTGTACACATCGTTTTTTAGCATCAACTAAAGAGCATTGCTAATCTCTTTTCACTTTTTCGGGAGAAAAACTTGCATGCGGATAGGGTACCGTCACATGGTACTTATCCGTGCATCTCAGCCGTCCAAACGTATTTTGAACGGCCCAAATTTGTTAGGGTAAATTTGCATATAAAAATTACAAAAGTGCCACCCTTCAATCTGAGCTGTCAAAGAATGTTTGGACTGCTCAGATGCGCCAATCGGTACCACGTGGCGGTACCCGTTCGGTATGCAAGTTTTTCTAAAGAACTATTTATATTTTTTCATTCATAATTTTTTTTTTACGAAATAAGAATCTTGCTCAATATATCACAATTAGTTTTACTCAACAATCAAAACCAAAAAAAGAAAACATTATAAATGGTAAAATATAAATATAGGCAATTTTTAAAGTGACGTGGCTTCCCAAAAAACTAAAAATTTGGAACGGAGGGACTAGATGATTACTCCCTCCGTCCCCAAATTTTGGCCTCTCGTTCTATTCTAACCGCATAAAAAATTAGTTATAACTTCAAATCGGTAATGAATTTTATATTCAATATAGATCTTGTTTGAAAGATCTCAATTAATTCTATAAAACACTGTTTTTAAAATCATGTAAAATAATGCAATTATGAGATATAATCAATTAAAAAGTAACACGAACTCCCAAAATGACAAATAAATTGGGGCAGAGGGAGTATTAGGTAATGATCAATTTTAAAGTGACGTGGCTTCCCGGTCATTCGTGTGGGGTTCACAAAAAAAAAAATTGTGTCAAATATTGTGTTATTCGTTGTGTTAACGGAACCGCCTCATATATATATTTTACATATTTTAACACACTTTTAAACCCTTAACAAAAGTCAAATTGACAAACAATGTTTTTTTTTTTTTTTGTTGTCTTTTTCTTACCTTATTGTCAGCCAAGTAGGCTCTAAAAAAAGGACCATTAAAAATGATTTACTGTAATTCTTTTATTTCAAAGAATACATCTGATTAATCATTTTTTGGATTAAAAATGATTCCAAAGAGCATATTCATCCTTTTAAAATAAAAATTCAAAGCCTCAAGATTTTATAACAACACGTCACCCAATTTTTTTTGGGGGGGAAAGTACTCACGTGCATATGGCACGTGTCGTTAACTGAATTTAAAGAACCCCGCCATTCAAGATTTCAGTCCAGACACCTCCACTCTCACGCACTCTGTTTTCGTTTGTCTTCTCCTCCACATTACGATCACCGATCACGATCACAGTCTCCCGCACTCCGCTTTCGTTTGGCTTCTCCTCTACTTCACGATCACCGTCGGAAGATCAAATACAAGGATCACGATCACAGTTGGAGTTAAAAGATCATACGCGGTAAGTCTTGATAATTTGATCGTTAATCCGTACTTGTACTCATTTTTTAGGTTTGTGTACGTTGAGTTCGTTTTTCATTCGTTATCAAAATCGTGTGTTCGATTCAAAATCGTGTGTTCGATTCATGTTTCTTCCATAGCTCCAGAATCGTATGAATTCCGACCCCACCAGAATCGTTAATGCGTACTTGTACTCATTTTTAGGTTTGTGTAGGTTGTGTTCGTTTTTCATTCTTTAGAATTCATAGTTATCAAAATCGTGTATTCAATTCATTTGTGAAACGAGTCGAATCGATTATATGAATCGAAAGAAGGTAAGATTCGCAGTGAGAATTGAAGAATCGTTGTGAGACTCGTAGAATTACAGTGAGAATCGTATGAATGGTACGATTCTGATCGGGTCAGAATTCCTTGTTAGGAATTCACGATAGTTGCTGACTTGCTGTTGCTGAAAAAAATAAAATCGATCGAGGATTTGAGGGGTTTTCAAACCCCTAAATTTGAAGAGCACAAAATCAAGGGCTCATTTTTCTTCCATAGCTCCAGAATTTTTCGAAAGCCTTGATAAGTGTCGTAGACGCAGATGGAAGAGAACATTCTTGCTCCTTCGTTGGCTTCGACATCGACGTTGAAGTTTCTCCTTCACATTGGAAACACAACCACTACAATATTATGTTGAGTGTTCTATTGTTCCACAAAAATATTATTGACAAGATTATTGTGCATTTGAAGGAAAATGAAATGGATCACCCATGAAAATTTTGTTGCGTGAATTATTCCTATGACGAACTGGAAGGACTGCAGTCCCACTACTGCCAAAAATGGTTGCTCACAATTTGTTGGTTAAAATCTTTTAAAAATCAAGTTTGGAAAGTTTTTCATTTTGGTTATGATATTTTTAGCAGTCCTGTTGTGTATGTATCTCCTGTTGTGTATATGTATCATTTCAGTGTTCAATAGATGGAAAACTACCCTCTCTCGCTCTCTAACATTTACTGTAAACCAAGAACAGAGATAGACGAGAGACAGAAGAAAGAGGGAAAAACTGAATTTTCACAATTTGATTATGATAGACGAGAGAGGGAAGAGAGAGGGAAAAACTGAATTCTCTCTCTGTAACTTTTATCTCTTGATTTTGTCTTGTTTTAGTAGTCCCAACTTTCTCAACATTCTGGATGGCATCTGTGTTGAAAGATCATCACCACCTCTCTTGAGTTTTCCAGAGTCTTCTGGATGTCGCCGGAAACTTCCGGGCTATTCTGGAAATGTCTAGACTTCTCTAGAATGCGCCAGAATCTTCTAGACTAACCTAGAATCTTCCGGTAACTCTTAGACTTCGCTAGAGTCTTCCGGACATTTCCAGAATATTATAGACTACACTAGAACTTTCCGGATGGTACAAGAATACTCCGGAATATGATCGAAGCTTATGAGTTTCTCTAGAAGCACCTAGAAGTAGTGAGTGGTGTGTGCTTCTAGAAGCATCCATTGGTGCCTATAAATAGGGGTGAGGTCCTCATTTGTGGACAATGCAATTAAATGCAAGTGAATGCAACAAAGAGAGACTCCAAGCAAGTGAGTGAGTCCAAGTGTGAGGTGTCCAAGTACTAAAAGAGTTTGCAGTTCAAAAAAAAAAGTACTAAAAGAGTTTGTGTCCAAAGTTAAAGTGTCTTCCTAGATTGTGTGTGCACTACCTCTTGTGTGCAAGAGAGTCTTCCATTGTGAGTGATAGTGTGTGTTGTTGTACGCAACTTAAGTGTACAAGTGTTTGTAATCAATAAAATTACTTTTGTTTATTGTGTTCAAACTCTACAATCAACTTAAGTGTTTGTAATCAATTTAAGTGTACAAGTGTTTGCAATAGTCTTATGGTTAAAATAGTGATATCAACATCTAGTCGTTCAAGGACCGACACGAGGAACGGTTAAGACTGATATCGTATTACCATCAGGAAGCAACAAAAGAAAACAAGGTTAATGATCGTGCGGGACAAAGCAAGAAGAGTTTGCCTAAGCAGAAGATGAAGAGTCAATGTTGAGGGGGAGTGTTGAGAGTCAACACTTGACTCTTCTTAGATCATGGATCTAGAATCCTCCATAATAGAACAGAGAATTCTAGAATAGTCCGGAAGGTTCGAGAGTATTCTAGAGAATTTTAGAATAATGGAGAACTCTCTAGAAGGTCGAAGAATAATCTAGATAAATCTAGAATGGTTTAGAATGTCCTAGATATTTCTGGAAGATACAAGAAGTGGAGGAACCTAGAGAGTTCTGGAATATTAAAGAAGGTTATGGAAGACTCCACTACATGCTAGACTTGTGCAGAGAGTTCTAGAATGTTGTGGAGGTGTGAGGAGGAGAAGATATTTTATAGGAGGATTCTAGATGAAGAATATGGACCGTTGGATGAGAATGATTTTGGCCGTCCATTGAGGAGGTGGATGGCTATATAAAGGTGGAAGGCCTCATTTGTGATGTGTGGTGAGGAAGTACCACCTTGGTGGTGATGAAAATACCCCTTGGGTAGGAGAGTACCCAAGTGGGGGAGAGACCACCTAATGAGTGAGCACAAAGAGTGTGCCTAGATATTGTAAGTGTTAAGTGAGAGTTATATGTATCTTCGTGTGAGTGTTGTCAAGTGAAGTGAGTGCGAAGTGTATGTACAAGAGTTAACATATACAATAAAAGATTTTGTTTGTTCCGCTGCGTCGTACTCTACAATCTGTTTGTGTGCACTGTGAGGGGCATTTGACCAAGACCTTCGACAAAGCCGGTATGAGAAGCCATAACATGAACACCCACCCGAAGTACAAGGTGGAGTGCAGGATCTGTTGGAATGCGTTTGAGAATGAGTGCTCGAACGTCCAGCACTTCAATGAGAAGCATTCAGTGTAAGTCTTATCTTTTAAATTATGGCCATTTTCACACTCTCTTCTTTATGTTGTTTCCCAGAACTACAAATGTGTATAGATAGCCTAATTATGTTGTTGGAGTATTTCTTTTGTATAGGGCTGGAAGGCACAAGCGCGTGGGAAGGCACAAGCTGGACAAGAAGAAAAAGAAATACTCCAACCATTGAAGCTGTGACTGTAGATGAAAGAGGAAACAAATGGCTGAAGATGTTCTGGTTTTGTTGTGGAATCATTAAACACAAGGAGAAAATGAATGGGTATTCTGCTGAAAGATCCTTTTTTTTTTTTTTTGGATTATGAATGGTGAATTGATCACTTGGTCAAATAGTGGTACGAGTGATAGTTAAGAAATTGGAAATATATTCCGAATTGAATAATGTTCCCGTAATCAAGGATATGTTTGTTGTTTCGAATCAAATCTCCAGACACTCTAAATTCTATCTTTGTTTAGATTTATGGTGGGAAAAGTATTACTTTTACGTGAGGAAGTGCAAATAATGCTACATTTTTTTTTATTACCCCTTGAAGTTGTTAAATGTTTTGATTTTGGGTTATACTTCGTTGTATCGTGATGGGTTCCTTTCCTAGCCAAAATTTATATGATCAGAAATTGTGACATTTGCATTGAGCACCGTCATATTGATTGGAAGGGGTTTTGTAAATCATATTATATGCCAGAGTAGCAAATTTTGAGTTGTCTTACAATTTCAATTTGGCTATCAATTGATACAAGAATAAGCACATAAGTGAGATGGCCAAAACTTAAGTAGAGAATATCGGTTAGTATATAGTAGCAATACATTGCTTGTTACACTAAATGAACTACTTTTGAGCATTAACGGTAAAAAGTCAATAAAGAATGTTTTCTCATTTTTCTATGACAATAACTTCAGCTTGTTATAGTAGAACAATATTATCGTATGTATTACTCCTACAAAGGCAGATGACTTTAGTTTCAAGGTGTCCAAATCAAGATCCGGGGCCCTGTAGTGAGTGAGCTCACTACATGCGTGTAGTGAACTCTCTCAGCTGTCCGATCCGAGATCAACGGTCCGGATCATCTTACACTTTAAAAAGCACTTTTACATTTACTTTAACTTCAATTTATCTAGACCGTTGATCTCGGATCGGACGGCCGAGAGAGCTCACTACACGCATGTTGTGAGCTCACTCACTACAGGACCCCAATTCTGTCCAAATAACTGATGGAATTTTAGATAAAAGGAGTTAGAATCTAATGAGATAGCACGAGAACCATGCCATCCTTTTCCAATTGTCTCTTCTTTTTTTTTAACCGAGAAAACATATCGCATTAATTAGAATAAAATTACAAAGGCGGCTCCAATTGTCAAATGGGTTCCATTGGTATACAAAACGTAATAGCAGGGAGTTCAAAAAGGGTTTTGTTAATGTGTGCCCTTTGCCCCTAAGGCACATGATAAAGTTCATTCAATAAGCCTAATTAAACTCACATTTGGTAAAATTAATTTATGACTAGTGTTTCAAACTTAAATGTCCCATGAAAATAAAGACAAATATAGGAGTTAATGTAAAATATTTTTACTTTTTTTAAACAAAAGCAAGTTTAATTAGACTCATTGTGCCTTAGTGGCATACATTAACAAAACCCAAAAAAGGGCATACATGTGATAGGAGCGTACAAGTCTGCCTATAAATGGGAGACCTCATGTATTAGAATGTATGTGAATTTTTACCAGAAATAAGATCATTCTTTACTTCTTTCTCTCTCTGTCATTCTGTTACATCCGTTAATTCTGTTATCGTCTTCCCAGTCGTGACATATTGGTTCATGGTTTCTAATTTCAATTGGGTTTTTTTGGCCAAAGGGCTTAGCTTGGTTGGCCATATCGTTCGTTTCAATCCGTATTGACCTTGACCCTTGTCAAAAGCAAAGAATAATTCTTCTTCCCCTTAAAGCGGTTATTTGTCAACTTAATGACGGTAATTTGTTTCCTGAGCGGGCTATCAGTTAAGTTTAGTGTGATTTTGGACTTACGTCCGATTGATGTAATTCTGTTATTCGTATTCTTTTATCCCTTGTAATGAAAACGAAAACTACAAATGATCTCGGAGCCCCGTCTTCGGGTTAGGGCATGTACGTCACGGATCGGGTTGAGCCCAGGAGACGGGTCAGGATCGGCGTTGCTCTTCTAGCCATCGGATCAAGATATGAAACTATATTTATATGTATGTATGTATGGGTGTGTGTGTATATATGAAGTGAATATGGAAGACAGTGGTTCAGAGATTCGCCATGAAAGAAAGTTGTGAGAGGCGGGGATTGGAGAGAGAGAAAGAGATTAATTTGTGTTGAAAATTAAATTAGGCCTCCTTTGGCTAAAAAAAAAATTTGGTTTTTTGATTTTTTTTCGTTTTGGCTTTATTCAAATTGAATAAGGACAAAACGAAAAAAAACTAAAAAACCAGTTTTTTATTCGAAAAAAAGTTTGAATTGAAAAGTAAAAGATTTAAAATGGGAATAAATCCAGTTCGACGCAGCATTGGAGGTTGATTTTTGATTGGATAGAATCAGAAACGGGTGGCACGTGTAGGAATCTGATTGGTGGAGTTATACTTCAGTGCCACGCGAGAGTACTCCTACCGTCCTACTTTTTTTTTTTTTTGGTGCAACGGAAGGATAAATAACTAAAACAACAAGAGTTTAAAGATCCATATTACAACAGAACGGAAACTAGTTCCTAAGACAACCAATACCCAGCCCATCCTCAAGCACAAAATGACGAACGGACTGGGGGGAAACCTCCGTAACTACAAGATTTTCATCCTGTTCAGCACCCAAATGGGCGAGGTGGTCAGCACTTTGATTCGCCTCCCTGAGGATGTGAGAAAGCGTGGAGCTTGTCCGAGCAAGAAGGGCTTTGGCATCAAGAATGATGGCTGAGTGGGGGTGATCATCGGTTGAACCCCCTGTGATTAACTTGACAGCATTAATGGAGTCAGATTCCATGGCTATGTTGGCATAGCCTTTCTCCAGCATGATTGTGAGTCCTTGGTAAATAGCCCAAAGTTCAGCCTCAAGACTTGTTGTGCATATGAGCTTTCCGAAGTAGCCTAAGAGCCATTGTCCTTTGTGGTCTCTGAATAGACCTCCAAATCCAGCCTTGTTGTTAGAGGCATACACGCATCCATCCGTGTTGAGCTTTACTCCAACTGCCAAAGGGGGAGACCAAGAAATTAGCATGGTAGCTGGATAGTCATTGATGAGTGAGGGTTTGAATGCATTAGTAACCTCAGAGGCATAAGTTATGATGTTTTTCATGCTAAAATTAGGATCGACGTCAATATTATCAAAACTCATTTTATTTCGATCCTTCCAAATCTGCCATAGGGAAATAGCAAATAAGGTGCAGTGAGAAACATCATAACCCATACCTAAAGTACTTTTCCTCTTAAGATTGGAGGTAATCCAGTCTTTCAAAGGGCATTCAAGGCTATCCACTCTCCAATGACTATGCGGCATGAGGAGCCAAATTGCTTTGGCCTTCACACATTCTCTAAATAAATGGGAGCTATTTTCATTGGATGAACCACATCTCGGGCAGAAATTTTCAGTGATAATCTGCCTATGAGCTCGAAGTTGGTTAGTGGGAAGGCTCCCATGCAAAATAAGCCATATAAAGCCTTTAATTTTTTGTGGTAATTTCAATTTCCAAATCCAATTCCAACCCAGAACATCATTATCTTCCATATTTAAGAACTCATAAGCAGAAGCAGCTGAAAACAAACCATTCGAATTAGGAGCCCAGTGAGGACAGTCCCTGGTCAGATTATACCTTGAGATATGAATGTTGAGAATATCAAGACGAGTAAGATCAGAAATAATATGAGAGATACTTCTAAGGTCCCAAGAACCATCTCCATCAAGGAGTGAGCTGACCTTGGTGTCACTTTCCACATGAGGGCCAGGATAAGAAGCAGCCAAAGGTTCCTTCCCACACCACCAATCTGTCCAAAGGTTGACAGATTTACCATCTCCAATGGTCCATTTAGTACCCTTTTCAATGAGAGGTCTAGTATGAAGGATACTTCTCCAGGTATGGGACATGACCGACTTGGTGGGGCAATTCAAAAAGCTATGATTCTTGAGATATTTGTCTTTAAAAACAGAGGCCCAGAGACTAGGGCTATCCGTTTGCATACTCCAACCAAGTTTAGAAAGAAGAGCAACATTTTGGGATTTAGCTTTTTTCAAACCTAGGCCTCCTCTATCTTTACTCTTACACACCTTATGCCAATTAAGGAGATGGATCTTTTTTCTCTCACTGGTGTCTCCCCAAAGAAAATCTCTATTGATTTTATCAATTTTATTGCACACGGATGTGGGCAATTCCAAGGATTGCATGGTGTAGCTAGGAGATGCAGAAGTGACAGATTGAATGAGGGTCGCTCTACCCGTAATGGCCAGATTACTGATTTTCCAACCTGCAAGTCTTTTCTGAATTTTCTCAATGATGTGGTTAAAATGCTGCTTATTGACACGAGAATGCAGAAGAGGAATGCCCAAGTATTTTCCTAGATCATTAGTTAAAGCAATACCACACATAGCACTCAAATCACTAGCTACCTGACGTTGGATGTTAGGAGAAACAAAAAGTTTGGATTTATTCAGATTTATGGATTGACTAGATATAGCACAGAAGTGTTCAAGAACCTCAAGAATAATAGCACAATTATTACTAGTGGCTTCCCCAAAAAGGATAAGGTCATCAACAAAGAAAAGATGGGTTAAGGGGGGGGGGAATTTCTAGCAACCGAAATGCCTTTCCACTGGCCTTGCTCAGCTTTAAGGGAAATCATATTGGACAACCTTTCCATACATAGCACAAACAAATAAGGGGAAAGGGGATCTCCTTGTCTCAAGCCTCTACCAGGAGAGAAAGAAGGGAGGGGTTCCCCATTCCACAAGATGGCCGTGGTGCTAGTGGTAACGCAACTCATTATGAGATTAATCCAATTAGGGTCAAAGTTGAAGTAGAGAAGAGTGTCCTTAAGAAAAGACCAAGAAATTTTATCGTAAGCCTTCTCCAAATCAATTTTGAAGATGAAACCACCTTTATTGCCTTTTCTAGTACGGAGGGTGTGAAGAATCTCCTGGGTAACAAGGATGTTATCATTAGTAGACCGGCCAGGAATGAAGCTACTTTGAAAAGGACTAATAATTTTAGTAAGAAAAGGTCTTAGTCTAGACACCAGAATTTTAGTGATAGCTTTATAAATAACATTACAAAGGCTAATAGGTCTAAACAAATTAATGTTATTGGGGGTATCAGTCTTAGGGATAAGGGCAATAAGAGTCTCATTGATGCCAGCAGGAACAGAATTAGACAGAAAGCACTCCTTGATGAAGTGACAAACTTTAGGACCAACTATGTTCCAGCACTTGTGATAAAAAATAGACTGAATACCGTCAGGGCCAGGGGCTTTATAAGCAGGTATATGCTTAAAAGTATCCCAAATCTCAGCATTAGAAACAGGTTTAACAAGTTGTCTGTTGTCATCAAGCGACAGGGAGGCATGAGGAAGATCTGAAAAGTACAGATCCGGGATAACCTCAGAAAATTGAAAAAGAGAGGAGAAGTAGTTTTGAACAAGCTCCCTGAGCCTATTAGGGTCATCAATCCATTCATTTTGATCATTCTTAAGCAAAGTAATATTGGCCCTACGTCTTCTGATGATAGTAGTAAGATGAAAAAATCTAGTGTTACGCTCACCTTGCGTGATCCATCTAGCCCTAGATTTCTGGTACCAATGAAGCTCTTCCTGGGCAAGAATGTTGTTATACTCATCAACAAGATCTTTTTCAAGAAATTGGAGATTATGGGAAAAGTTTTGTTCCTGGGATCTCTGGACTCCTTCAATTCTACCCAAAAGCCATCTCTTTTTTCTAAAAATATTGCCAAAAACATTTTTATTCCAATTGGTCGCAGCATTAGTGAAATTACTGATGCACTCAATAACATTATCACCAATCCAACTAGCATTAACAAGATCACAAAACGAATTATCAAGCAACCAGGCAGCTTCGAATCTGAAAGGTCTACGACTAAAGGAAGGTCTGGGACGACCAAGAACATGTAAAATGAAAGGAGAGTGATCAGAATATGTGCGTGGTAAGTTTTGGACCATATCTTCAGGAAAGAGAGCTCTCCATTGAGAGTTACAAAGGCCTCTGTCTAGCCTTTTCTGAATGTTAGCTAGCCCTTTGCGGTTGTTGGTCCATGTGAATTTAGGACCCGAGCAGCCAAGATCGATCAGTTTGCAGTTGTTGATACGCTCGGCGAAGAGGCGAACTCGGCTGCTATCATGTTCTGGGGAAGCACTTTTCCTCTCATTGGAGCTTGCAATATCATTCATGTCTCCAGCAACTGCCCAAGGTCGGTCTATGTTATCTGCCATGGACTCCAGCTCATTCCAAATAATCTCTCTGTTACGGGGATTGGGACTCATGTAAAGAACAGACAAAATCCAATCTTCGTAAGAATTTTTACTTATGGTTGCATGTATAGCCTGGTTAGTCATGTGGAATGTACTAACAGTGACATTTTTAGGATCCCATAAAAGCCAAATTCCTCCAGTTCTACCAACAGGGTCAACATAAGAGGTAGCAGTAAAACCAAGATTTGAAAAGAACATATCCATAGAACTAATATCCACTTTTGTTACCATGAGAGCAACAATTTCAGGTTTGTGGTTTTGGACCAGAGCAGTAAAATGACGACGAAAATTCATGTTACCTGCACCTCTACAGTTCCACACGAGTATATCAAAAGCAGTCATGAAAAAATCTTCTTCAAATGAGATTTCAGATTCTCCCAGAATGCGGTTGATCACCGCACGGTTCTGTTGTTCCTTCCTCAGCGGATTCACTACGAGCATGTGTATCTTGTCTCCGTCCACATTCCTCCTGTTGAGAAGGATCTCGAGGTTTACTCCATTCATCCACCACGCAATTTCTGCCAGGTGAGCGACTTCTCTCTCTGGGTCTAGATGGATTCTCGCCATCTGGGCTTTGATGGGATGCTTCACGATTTCTGGCAAACTCATGATAGGTGGTGAAATTTGGGTCTGGTGGTTTGATGTGGGGTGGAAGAGAGGGCGAGGTGGAAGAAGAGGGGTGTTGTGGTGGGTTCTGGTTTGGGGTTAAGATAGAATAAGTTGGGCTAGGGGAGTTATGCATAGGATTAGGGTTTTTTTTGTGTGGTTGTGGGGTGTTTTTTCTCTGGGAGATGGGTCCTTTACCTTTTCTGGATTGGGCTAAATTAGCCTTGGCATTGGGATGGGCTGAGTTGGAAGGTTTCTGAGCTGGCCCAGATGACCTTGGGCTAATAGGAGTGCTGGCCGAAGGGTTTAGGCCCTGATCTACCTCATTATGTATAGAGGTTTGTTGCTGCACGGGCTGGTAACGATTTTGCAATGGTAGAGGATTAGAAGTGCTAGGCTGACTTTGTGTTGTTGGGCTAGGAGCATGGGCTTTGTGTGCTTGGGGTTTGCTATTTGACTGGGCTTTATTGCTAGAGGAAGCATGTCTAGCATTAGGTTGGACTTCAGAGTTTTTCGGCCCAAGAGCTCTGGGCTGTCTCCTGTTGTGTCTAGTCACCATCATCCATTCCCCAAGGCCTATCTCAGTAGGATCGTCACTCTGCAGGAGGCCGTTGTAGCAGACAGACTTTGCGTCAGGAGCTCCGGTAGAATTAACGGTCAAATTACTGGCTTCCTCCCTCTTCTCCGATTCCAACGAGGAGCTGCAATTTTCCTTCCGGTGACCAACCCTGCCACAAGAGAAACATATTAAGTGGATGTGTTCATATTCAATAAGGTAGTCATATTTACCAATGGCCACCGACGGCTCCAGAGGCTGGCTGAGATCAATTTCGACGCACACATGGGCAAAGCTTGCTCTGATAGATGCCTCAGTTTTGTTATCCACCCGGATTGGTTTGCCCAAGCTTCCAGCTATTTCCATGATGATATCTTCGTCATAGTATTCTAGTGGAAGGAGAGGGAACCTCATCCAAACTGGAGTAGGAATGGCAGTAGCTTTGTCGGCCCGAAAATCACTGTGCCATTTACGGACCGTGAGGTAGTGATCTTGAATAATCCATGGCCCCCCAGTATAAACTTTGTTACAGTCTGCTTTCGTTTCGAAACGAATGAGATAAAAACCCAGGCCTAGATCGATTGGAAAAAATAGTCCCTCTAAACTCCATAATCGAGAAATTTTATCCATAAATATTTTATAGCCAATGTTTTTCCCGAGTAATTTTATGATTAGGCAGCCTCTGTATTGCTGTCGGATCCGCTTCAATTTCTCTTTGGGAAAGTTGATTTTGATTCTCGACTTTGTCGGGAAGGCCTCCTCACTTTCCATCTCATCATCTTCATCATCGCTGATATCGAATTCTGCTATCCTCTTGTCTATCTCTTTCTGATTAGCTGAGCGCTGGTTTAGCACCGCATCCCGGAATGATTTCGCATTCTCAGGAGGAGATGAATTCAGGGTGTGGGTTATCTCCTCTCTCCCTTTTAAGCCCTCGCTATCAATAACCTGGTCAACCATTTGGCTTTCCAAGGTTTCTTCCAAGATAACTTCCGATGGTCGCGAAACCTCCATATCCATGGAGCTGGAAACTGCGGACTGGGGAAAGTCAGGATGATCACTCTTGATTTTTTTTGTGCTTCTAACAAGGTGATCTTGTTCCTCCGCAGTTGGAAGGGAAGGCTTGACAGTGGATGTTACCAACATGTTTTGAGAGAGAGGACTAGAGTTTCTTGTACTCCTACCGTCCTACGGTCTTACCTAATAGAGTAATTTTCAGGCCGAACACCTTTCCAAATACGCGCACAGGAAATATCCTAATATGCCGGGAAGAAACAAACAATAAATGAGGGAGGGAATATCTATTACTCCATCCGTCTCAAATTGCTCGCTTTTTTTGGGAATTCGTGCTTTTTGCACGCAAAAAATAATGTATAAGCATTCTTTTCTTTTCAAAAAATTTTACATCAATTTGAAGACCTCATTGAGTAGAGAAAATTGGTGTAATTTTTTGATAAGGGCCCTACTATGCATAGCATTGAGGCAAAGGCAGGGAAGGTGCAGCTGATGGGTGTAGCACGTGACTTAGCTTGAGCCAGCTGTGGGGTTGTTAGGGTGAACATGACAGCTCAACCAATCCCTTAATTTCTTTTATTTCTTTTTATCTTTTTTCTTTCATTTCTGTTCCGGGTTGTTGTGCATGTGCTCCTTTTATATAGAGGAAGAGCTGAGTGCTAGAATCATGGATTATTTTTCCCTTTTGATAAACAAAGCAAACCTTGGGACCCAATGTTCCCTCGTGTATAACCATTACTGAATCAATCAAATTTCCATTTTCTTCTCTTCCATTTCTTTCTGTCAATTCTAGTTCATAGTTTATCAGTGGTATCAGAGCCACCGATTCTCGGAATCCATGGCGGAAACAAGAGCTCAGGAGCAGAAAAAAACAGAGGAGGCTATTCGAAAATTAAAGGAGAGTGATGATCAACTGCACCTCTCTGTGAACCAACTCAAGGAGATGGTTGCACTGCTCACCATGAAATGTGAGCAAGTCCTGTCAAAGAGTAACCAAACCCCCAATCCAGAAGATGGTGGATCATCCCACAATCCCCCAAAATCACCACCACCACACCAGAACTTGTTCCCAACCCGCTACGCCAAAATTGAGTTCCCCCACTTCGCTGGAGAGGATCCAACAGGATGGATCTACAAATGCGAAAGGTTTTTCGAATACAACCAAGTGGAGGAGGGTTTGAAGGTCAAATTAGCAGTGATGCATCTGGATGACAAGGCACTACAGTGGTTTCAATGGTATGAGAAGACTCAAACATCACTGGAGTGGAAGGATTTCACCTACGGGCTCCTAGTGAGATTTGGACCCAATGTTTTTGAAGATGCTATTGGTGAATTAACCAAACTACAGCAGCATGCCACAGTCAAGATCTACCAAGAGAGGTTTGAGGAGTTGGCTAATCGAACCACTGGATTGTCAGAGGAATTCTTCGTGAGCTGTTTCATCAGTGGGTTGAAGGAAGAGATCAAAGCCGGAGTGCAGATGTTTCAACCAACGAATATCTCACAAGCCATGGGGTTGGCTAGGCTACAAGAGGAAAGTGCTGAGGCTATAGCCCGAAGGAGCAAACAAGGAACCACTGGATGGCCACCCACGACCACCAATTTGACCCTTGCTTGCGTCCTTGGATTGTATTCCAAAACTATTACCCCAAGCGTAGGGTTCAAGTCGACGGCAGCATGATACCGGTAAGTCCGGGTCGAATCCACAGGGACCGAACGCACCCGGCGTGAGAGTTGTCTTGCAAGTGTAGGTTTTTAGCCTTAAAGCGGCAAACTTGGCTTTTGGATTTTGGTTGATGGAATTCACTTAACTTCGTGAACGACTCAGAAGATTAAAAACGGCAAATTAAACTAAGGCGTAGTCTAGGGGATCATAAATACCACAACTAAGGCTAAACCGTTCGACTCTTGATAACCGGCTCGGGACACCGTTAGATGCTCCCGAACGGAAGATTTAGAGATTAAAACCATTTGACTAGAAAATGTGCTTCACAAAGATTAGGATTCTTGTGCCATTTAGACAAACATTTTGATTGACATCGCCCTAAGCATCACACGTGCCAAGTGGTCAAGCCCTTGGCTACGTGAGATCAAAGAGATTAACAAATCCAAATTTTGATACATAAAATTAATCCTAACTCTTTGATCAACAGGAAGTGTTTGCTTTTGAGATGAGAGGAACGGATTAACCCGAGTCATGGAGTGTTAATCACCCCATGACCAAGCCTATTTAGACTACTCAAACATAGGAATGAAAGACATAACTTGAAACGTAAAAGAAATGAAGAACATGATTTTTACGGAAATAAACTTGATATATATGAAGAACTAAGTAGTAGCTACAACATTAAAACACGAGAAATTAAACGAAACATAAAACTTACGTGAATTTTCTAGAGAGATAAAGCTTCAAAATCCTCTTCCATGGAGGAGAGAGGGAGGAGCAACCTAAACTAACTAAGGAGGGAGATTGTAGGAGAGAGGAGAGAGGAGGGTATTTATACTTAAAGCCCTTTACATTGGCTAATTAACCCAAAAACATACTATAAGTGGAAAGTTTCCATAAATGGAAGATATTAAAGCAACCAAAAATCTCCATAAGATATTTCCTGATCGGGCTCAAAAGTTGCAGAAAATTGAAGCTTCAACCGGTAGAGCAAAAAGTGTCTACCGGTTGAAAACCCTTCTGTTCAACTTCAACCGGTAGAGCAAAATGTTTCTACCGGTTGAAAGAGTAAAATTCTGAGATTTTTCTTTGTCTTGATCCCTTGGCCTCCCGGCTTCGTCCGAACTCGGAATGAGGTGATTCTTGAACCGTTGGAAAGCTCTATGAGTCTACTTTCAAACCCAATTGACCTCATCTTCATAGCCTTTGTATCTTGAGAGAAATGAGCCTTTTTCTATCGGTTGGTCATATTTTCTCGAGGCTCATAACTCCAAATTTCTTGGTCCTTTGTTCCGGGCCTTCCTTGAACCTTCCAAAGCTCCTTGAATCGACTTTAAAGCTTCGGCGATTGTCCTCCACGGCATTGCGGGACCTTGGGTACTTCCGGATACAACCGGGGATTATTTGGAGCTTTGGACACGCCTTTTAGCTCCGATTTTCTGAAACTCATCAAAAACACAACTCGCGCAAAATCAATCGTATAAAGGCACAAAATGCACGTGTGTTTGATTACAACGAGCGAGATAAGCCCATATATATACAACATTGAGGGCTTATCACACCCCCCAACTTGAACTTTGCTCGCCCCGAGCAAACTAAACAAATGCAACTAACGGAAACAAACTAAAATGGATATGTCTTTTAAACCCCCGGGCGGCCCCGGTAGGACGAGTGAAGTCTCGTGAGGGTTTTCAGCAGTGAACACCCACAAAACACAAAGGAATCGAATACTTTACGTGTGACTCATACCCAACCGACCCCACACATAGTACCACAATGTCTGTCACGCAAGTCAATGACAAGATATTTCATTCATAGAAAGAGTTAAGCAAGTGAACTTCATATCCAAACTTAGCACAAAAATCAATCCTCTCACCTACGGTCGGATAGAGAATTCTCACGTGGCATGCGTGTGAAAAGAAACCTCACAAAGAAATTCACCAATCTTGAAAACAGTTCTCACACCATTGATAGCTCGGTATTTCTTTAAGCACACCCCTTCCCTTTATTCGAATGAATCTTTTTTTTTTTTTTATATGTGGTCGTGCAATGCCCGGACCTCTCGGGCTTTCTAGTTGACCCCTTTAGCGAGCGTTAGGTCGGCCATCCCCAAGCCAAATGGCCTTAGAGCGCCAGGTTTTGAGAAACCCCTCAGACTTAATTACTCGAGTCAAAAAGGCTTTATGGTGAGGTCCAAGCTAACCACATTCGACAATGCCTTCACAAGGTCTATCCATCTTTTGACGCGAACAATACAGTGGGAGCAAACCCCGATTGCCCGGTTACTCAATGAACGCCCGGATAAACATTAACAATAAAGCATGCATCATCTTTTTTTTTTTTTTTCTTTTCAAGGAAAGGGGCTCCAAATATTTCACAGACAAGTTAATTCACACCGAGGGATCAATGGCACGTGAACCAATTTCGAAGCCAGTGAATGCTCAAGTGGGACAGTGTGCGTGCAACAACATGAATTCAAGTGAGCATACGCTATCCAACTATAGGTAATACGGTTTAACCAAGTGTTTCCCTTTAACGTCATGTTCACAAGCTTAAGTCTATCCATGAAATCGTATCAAGACTCCGTCTCACACAACAAACATCAGAGCACCAATTAGAAGCCATCAATTAAGAGTAAGCACACACAAGTATCCAAATTCCTTGATTCACCAATTTTTTTCAATTTTTCTCAATTTTTTCAATTTTTTTTTTTCAAGACTCTAAATATAAACAAAGCAACAAAGCACGAAGTAAACCCTCCCCCCAACTTAAAATGTGCTATGTCCTCATAGCACGAAGACAGTATGAAAATGAAGAACTAGGAGGGATAAAAATGTACCGAAGGGGTGGAATGTCGACCACCTTATACCTCGACCAAATGAGAGGCTTTCATCACTCCTACTAAGAGAAAGTGATATTAGAACCGCCCGGCTTGTGTTATCCGGGCTTCACAAATAACAATATGTACAAAAATAACATAACCGAAGAATCTTCACGCGATTGCACGGGTACTACTTTTCTTCTCGGAACTAGAGACTGTGGCTAGGCCATACGTAGCTCAAGTTCGGGTGGCTATACCGGACCATCAAAAGCCGTTCGAAAACGACGAATACCAAAGTTGATTGAAATTAAAAGAAAAATGACAAACAAGACAAATTACAAAAAGCTAAAAACACAATAAGTAGAGTACGAAAACCAACAAAACATGATTAAATTAACCACGTGCACATGTATCTCTTTTCTACTATGAAGAGCACCCACAACACACAAATCACTCCACTCTAAGCTCTTTGTCAAGAACTGAACACGACCGTACCACAAGATAAGATACTTTGAGTGTTGTGATCGCCGAAATTGCTTAACAAAATTAAGCTCCACCAAGTGTATAATTCGACCCAAATTCATTTTCAAAGTGTTGACAAGATTTAGTAAAAGTGGATTGTAAACACAATCATAATTATCAACACCTAGAAAATCAATTAGTTCGACTCTTTCAAGTTCTTGTGGTGGAGCAGACTCAATAAAAGTGCTACCAGTATTAACCTCAAAAGTTTTCTCATGAAGAGGCATATCAAGTGTACAACTAGAATCCTCTTGGGGAGCAAAATCGAAATTAGGCTCATCATCCCATTTAACCTCTGATTCCGTTGGCAAATCAAGCGTACAATCAAAATCAGGCTCGTCATCCCATTTAACCTCCGAGGTTTCTTTCAAAGCTAAAATAACCCCTTCATTAATGAACAGAGGTTCTATTTCAATTTCAGTCAACTCGCAAAATTGGGGCTTTTGGGCTAATTCATCAAGATAGTCCCAACCCTCTTTGGCATTTTTACTCAGGAATTCTTCATCGGATAACAAGTCAAATTGACATGTCGTAGGATTTAAACCTCGGCAGAAGATAGCCAAAAGATCCCCAAGCTTATAAATATAAATTGCCCAAGAGAATATGGAACATTTAAATCGCTCCCAATACTGTGGAAAAGACTCATCATCTAGTTGACAGAAATTGGTGATGTCTAGAAAAAGTCCTTCATAGCAACTTCCAAAATTAGCCATATTTTTTTTTTTTTTTTTTGGGATTTTCTAGGACTAGCAGAATGGAGGGGTTATGCAACCGCCTCGCCACAAGAACAGTTCTGAGGGGCTAGTCCGCCGCCTCGTTAATAAAACAAGTAATGTACAAAAAATAAGAAAACCTATACAAAAGAGTGAGATACTTACAGTGGAGCAAGGAAAAACTCACGCTAGATGGACCATTGGGTCCCCGGCAACGGCGCCAAAAATGCTTGCGTCCTTGGATTGTATTCCAAAACTATTACCCCAAGCGTAGGGTTCAAGTCGACGGCAGCATGATACCGGTAAGTCCGGGTCGAATCCACAGGGACCGAACGCACCCGGCGTGAGAGTTGTCTTGCAAGTGTAGGTTTTTAGCCTTAAAGCGGCAAACTTGGCTTTTGGATTTTGGTTGATGGAATTCACTTAACTTCGTGAACGACTCGGAAGATTAAAAACGGCAAATTAAACTAAGGCGTAGTCTAGGGGATCATAAATACCACAACTAAGGCTAAACCGTTCGACTCTTGATAACCGGCTCGGGACACCGTTAGATGCTCCCGAACGGAAGATTTAGAGATTAAAACCATTTGACTAGAAAATGTGCTTCACAAAGATTAGGATTCTTGTGCCATTTAGACAAACATTTTGATTGACATCGCCCTAAGCATCACACGTGCCAAGTGGTCAAGCCCTTGGCTACGTGAGATCAAAGAGATTAACAAATCCAAATTTTGATACATAAAATTAATCCTAACTCTTTGATCAACAGGAAGTGTTTGCTTTTGAGATGAGAGGAACGGATTAACCCGAGTCATGGAGTGTTAATCACCCCATGACCAAGCCTATTTAGACTACTCAAACATAGGAATGAAAGACATAACTTGAAACGTAAAAGAAATGAAGAACATGATTTTTACGGAAATAAACTTGATATATATGAAGAACTAAGTAGTAGCTACAACATTAAAACACGAGAAATTAAACGAAACATAAAACTTACGTGAATTTTCTAGAGAGATAAAGCTTCAAAATCCTCTTCCATGGAGGAGAGAGGGAGGAGCAACCTAAACTAACTAAGGAGGGAGATTGTAGGAGAGAGGAGAGAGGAGGGTATTTATACTTAAAGCCCTTTACATTGGCTAATTAACCCAAAAACATACTATAAGTGGAAAGTTTCCATAAATGGAAGATATTAAAGCAACCAAAAATCTCCATAAGATATTTCCTGATCGGGCTCAAAAGTTGCAGAAAATTGAAGCTTCAACCGGTAGAGCAAAAAGTGTCTACCGGTTGAAAACCCTTCTGTTCAACTTCAACCGGTAGAGCAAAATGTTTCTACCGGTTGAAAGAGTAAAATTCTGAGATTTTTCTTTGTCTTGATCCCTTGGCCTCCCGGCTTCGTCCGAACTCGGAATGAGGTGATTCTTGAACCGTTGGAAAGCTCTATGAGTCTACTTTCAAACCCAATTGACCTCATCTTCATAGCCTTTGTATCTTGAGAGAAATGAGCCTTTTTCTATCGGTTGGTCATATTTTCTCGAGGCTCATAACTCCAAATTTCTTGGTCCTTTGTTCCGGGCCTTCCTTGAACCTTCCAAAGCTCCTTGAATCGACTTTAAAGCTTCGGCGATTGTCCTCCACGGCATTGCGGGACCTTGGGTACTTCCGGATACAACCGGGGATTATTTGGAGCTTTGGACACGCCTTTTAGCTCCGATTTTCTGAAACTCATCAAAAACACAACTCGCGCAAAATCAATCGTATAAAGGCACAAAATGCACGTGTGTTTGATTACAACGAGCGAGATAAGCCCATATATATACAACATTGAGGGCTTATCAACCCTGCCAAAGCCTAATCCAAATTTTGGGGTAAGATCTGATACTAAACTAATGAATTCCTCAGTAAGTACTGCCAAGAGTCCAATTAGTTACACGCCATCTGTTGGGTCTAGTAATTCTACCCACATCCCAGTCAAACGATTAAGTCCAAAGGAAATGGAAGCTAGACGGGAGAGAGGGTTGTGTTTTAATTGTGATGAGAAATATGTGAGAGGTCATCGGTGTCAAAAAAAAACAACTGTACCTAATTACTGGGGAAGATGAAGAGGAAGAGGACACAGGACAAGAAAGCCAGGATACAGAAGGAACCATGATAGAAGATGAGATGCTCATTTCCTTGCATGCCTTATCAGGTTGTAATTCCTTCAGGACAATGAGAGTTGTTGGCACAGTCAAGGGGCAAGCAATTACCATCCTCATAGACTCTGGTAGTACCCATAATTTTGTTGACCCTTGGGTAGCCAAGGTTACTGACCAAACAGTGGAACCAACCCCGGAGTTGCCAGTCACTGTAGCTGATGGGACCAAGTTGTGCAGTACAGGAGTGTGTAAGTCCTTGACATGGACCATGCTGGGTCAGATCTTCAAAGCTAATGCTAGGGTACTAGCAATTGGGGGTTGTGACATGGTCTTGGGAGTACAATGGCTCTCAACCCTTGGACCTATACTGTGGGACTTCAAGAATCTTTGAATGCAGTTTCAGCTACAAGGACAGTCCATAACACTCAAGGGAAGTGACCAGAGCAAGGTGGCTCAAGTAACTCCAAGGCAAATGGGAAAGAATTTACAGCAGGTTCACCAAGGCTATGTGGTCCAGTTATGCAGCATCACAACTGGGGAAGAATCTGCATTGGAGGTACATTTTGACATCACTAATGTGTTGCAAAACTTTTCTGAGGTCTTTGATGAACCCAATGCCCTACCCCCAGAGAGGCCATTTGACCACAAGATTCCCCTCGAAGCTGGGAGTGCTCCTGTGCAAGTTAAACCTTATAGGTACCCCTATATACAAAAAAATGAAATTGAAAAATTGGTTAAGGAAATGCTGACTTCTGGAATAATAAGGCCAAGTGTGAGCCCTTTTTCCTCCCCAGTATTATTGGTAAAAAAGAAGGACAATTCTTGGCGTATGTGTGTGGACTATAGAGAGTTGAATAAACTGACTGTTAAGGACAAATTCCCAATTCCTGTCATTGATGAACTTCTGGATGAACTTCATGGAGCTGTAGTCTTCACCAAGTTGGACCTAAGGGCGGGGTATCACCAGATTAGGGTGCATCCAGAGGACATTGAAAAAACTGCATTTAGAACCCATGAAGGTCACTACGAATTTCTGGTTATGCCCTTCGGGTTAACCAACGCACCCTCCACCTTCCAAAGCCTCATGAACACTATTTTTAAACCACATCTCAGAAAATTCATTTTGGTATTCTTTGATGACATTCTCATATACATTAAGAATTGGGGTGATCATTTGGTACATCTAGAAACTGCCTTGAAGCTCCTAAGGCATAACCAATTATTTGTAAAAAATCCAAGTGTGCCTTTGGGCAAACCTCACTAGAATACTTGGGCCACATTATCTCGGACAAGGGGGTGTCGGCAGATCCAATCAAGTTGGCAGCTATGCAAAGGTGGCCCAGGCCTACCAACGTCAAGTCCTTGAGGGGATTCCTGGGTTTGACCGGATATTACAGAAGATTTGTGCAGAATTATGGGAAAATTGCTCAGCCTCTGACTAATTTACTCAAGAAGGAGTCCTTCGGGTGGTCTGAAACAGCAGAGGAGGCCTTCCAACAATTGAAGCATGCTATGGTTACCACTCCAGTCCTAGCATTACCTGATTACACCAAAGAGTTTACTCTTGAGTGTGATGCTTCAGGGGCTGGCATTGGGGCTGTGCTAATGCAACAAGGCCACCCCATTGCATTCATTAGCAAAGCCTTAACACCTAAACACTTGGGCCTATCTACCTATGAAAAGGAGTTGCTTTCTGTAGTGTATGCTGTGCACAAATGGGGACATTATTTGATGGGAAGACACTTCATCATCAAGACAGACCACTTTAGCCTCAAATACCTACTTGGACAGAAGATTTCCACTTTGATGCAACAAAAATGGTTGACCAAGTTAATGGGATATGATTACGACATAGTATTCAAGGCTGGACAGGACAATAAAGTTGCTGATGCCTTGTCAAGACAGTGCAGCGAGCAAGAAAGCAGTGTGGCAGCCTTGTCCATTGTCCAGACTGATTGGTTGGCTGCTTTAAAACAGGCGTGGCAGCAAGACCCTGACCTTGTGAGTCTGATTGATGAGCTAAAAGCTGACCCTACCTCACATGCAAACTATTCTTGGTCACATGGGATACTTACCTATAAGGGAAAGTTGGTTGTGGGTCAAGAAAAGGGCCTAAGACTCCTCATAATGCAGGAGGTCCATGCTAGTCCTGTGGGTGGGCACTCCGGCACTGAGAGGACTTATAGAAGAGCTAAGAGGTCTTTCTATTGGAGAGGGATGAAGAAGGAAATCTATACCTTTGTGGCAGAGTGTGATGTGTGCCAAAGGAACAAGACTGAAACAGTGGGATCACCAGGTCTACTACAACCCCTACCCATTCCAGATAGAGTTTGGTCAGACATCTCCATGGATTTCATTGAAGGTTTACCCTTATCTCAAGGCAAATCAGTCATCTTAGTAGTGGTGGACCGTCTCTCCAAATATGTCCACTTTATGCCTTTATCTCACCCATTCACTGCAGTGGAAGTGGCCAAGGTTTTCTTGGATAACGTTTACAAGCTTCATGGAATGCCAAGTTCTATAGTTTCTGATAGGGACAAGGTATTCACCAGCACCTTTTGGAAGGAACTATTTAGGCTGCAAGGGACCAAATTGAACATGAGTACCTCTTACCACCCCCAAACTGATGGCCAGACAGAAGTGGTCAATAGGTGCTTGGAGGCTTATCTTAGGTGCATGGTTGGGGACAGGCCTAAGGCATGGGTGCACTGGTTGTCACTGGCAGAATGGTGGTTTAATACCACTTATCATTCTTCTACTCAGATACTCCTTATCAGGTGGTCTACGGACAAGCCCCACCTTCACACATTCATTATATTCCTGTTTCTTCCAAAGTAGCAGCTGTGGATTCTTGGGGATATGACAGGGAAGCTACCATCAGGATTCTCAAAGAGCATCTCCATCAAGCACAAAACAGGATGAAGCAAATGGCTGACAAGCATCGCACAGAGAGGGAATTCGAAGTTGGGGACTGGGTATATTTGAAGTTACAGCCCTACAAACAGTCCTCTGTACAGTATAGGACCAACCAAAAGCTTACACCCAGATTCTATGGGCCTTATCAAGTTTTAAAAAGGGCGGGCATGGTAGCTTATCAACTGGACCTCCCAATTCAGTCCAAGGTCCACCCTGTTTTCCATGTATCTCTGTTGAAAAAGAAATTGGGAGCTAACACTGTCTCCCAATCTGCCCTTCCTACAGTAGGAGAAGATGGCATCCTTGAACCTCAACCAGTGGCAATATTGGATAGGCGTCTAATTAAGTACAAAGGGAAGCCAGCAACACAGCTGCTTGTTCAATGGTCCAACTCCTTCCCTGAAGATGCTACATGGGAATTATACCAGAAGCTGTGTGCTAAATTTCCTGAATTTTTGCCTTGTGGTCAAGTCATGTCTCAAGGGGGTAGGAATGATAAGGGCCCTACTATGCATAGCATTGAGGCAAAGGCAGGGAAGGTGCAGCTGATGGGTGTAGCACGTGACTTAGCTTGAGCCAGCTGTGGGGTTGTTAGGGTGAACATGACAGCTCAACCAATCCCTTAATTTCTTTTATTTCTTTTTATCTTTTTTCTTTCATTTCTGTTCCGGGTTGTTGTGCATGTGCTCCTTTTATATAGAGGAAGAGCTGAGTGCTAGAATCATGGATTATTTTTCCCTTTTGATAAACAAAGCAAACCTTGGGACCCAATGTTCCCTCGTGTATAACTATTACTGAATCAATCAAATTTCCATTTTCTTCTCTTCCATTTCTTTCTGTCAATTCTAGTTCATAGTTTATCAGTGGTATCAGAGCCACCGATTCTCGGAATCCATGGCGGAAAAAATACTCCATCTCAGCCCTTAAAATCAAGGGCTGAGATTAAAACACTTTCTTTCCTCCCTCTCTATCTTCTCACGTATTTTTTCTCATTTGAATATTCGTCATAAACGACGCCGAATTTCGAAGAATTCACTTACCAAGAATTTCGAATTTGTTAACCTTTTAAACCAATCTCGATCGAATTTTGTATAGTTCACAAACGACTCAATTTATTTACAGCCCTAGGTGGCCCTAGAAAATGTAGATCGCGGGCGGTTGCTGGGACACCAGGTCAGTTTTTTTGTTATGCGAGAAAGATTGACTTCGATATATTCCCAGGGCCCACGATCTGTTTTAAACCAATTTTCAAGGCCCATTATCCAGCATCCTTGTGGTGGTGTGTATAGCAAGCATTTCAAGCAAGGCCCAATAGACACCTTCATGCCCGAATACCTTTTTTTTTTTAATCCGAAACTCATCGTTATATTGTATTCATCAAAATGTCATCCGGCACTTACAAGGATCTCCAAACAAATACAAGGAAAAGGAAAATACAATATATGAAGCATTATAGGAAGCTAATGCCTACACCCTAACACGAGCATAATGCTCTCTTCACAAAACGAACATCGAGGTCCGAGTACACATGGAGTATCAGATGAAAGCACCCAGCCCCTAAGACAAGAGTAATACAAATCCAAGTTAAAACAAGTCCATATGGAGATCCAAAAAACCTCAGGGCCTCACGATCACTACCCGGCCTCCAAACCCACAGATTCGAAATCTACCTAGGCCTTTACGCCCGCAGCACCCAGTGAGAGAGGAAAACCTCCATCAACCGCCGTCCCCAAAGCCTCCATTTGAAAGAAGAAAAGCAATGCAAACCTCCGCTGACACGCGAGGTTTTGAACGTGGGTATGCCCGTCGAAAGATCATGCTTCGACGAAAAACATAGAAAGCAACCCACAATCAAGGGCGGGCCGCATACCCGAATACCTTACAACTTGCTTACTACTTCTACAATTGTTGCACTTGTTGGGTTTGTCAGGCCTAATTCGAACTTTAGCGAATCTCTTACTTTCAATTCTTATTTCTTACCGTTGTTATAGGAAATTTGCAATAATTTACTTTCTAAATTTACGACCGTAATTGTTCTCATTTACTTTCTACATTTACGACCGCAATTTTTCTTTTCAAATTTCTTAGTTTAAAGTTTGAATTCACTGCCGTTATAGGAAAGAAAATATTTTTTCTGTAGTTATATCCATCAAACTGTTGAAAGGAACCCAAATTGAGGGGACAATCATACCCACTTTATCGGATCACTTGAATTTGCAAAATAACAAATTGTCTATTTTTGCGGAATAAAAGTGCTTTAGATAATATAATAACGGTGCCCAATGAACTTGAATTTATTAATCCCAAGGGATTTGGTCAAGCGGTCATGAGAAAACAATAAGTGTTTAGTTTCCATGAGATCTTGCATGTTCAAATTCCACTAAAAAAATTCAAACCTTGGGCCCAATAGAAGGTTAGCCAGTTGTGAATTTTAGGTCATTGGAATTAGTCAAAGTGCATTTGACGATGCATTTGTCGATAACATTTTATATATATGATAAGGATCAGGTCATGACTCATGCATTTTTATAAAGGGGGAGCACAAGTTTAGTGTAACCCAATTTTAAAACCCTGTTACAGTCGGAGAGGGCAAAAAATAACAGGGAAAAAAAGAAGTAACAGGGAAAAAACCCTGTTACAATTTTAAAACCCTGTTTAATTTAACTCCCCCATTAACTTCGTTGATCATAGGGGTAAAGAAGTAACAGGGAAAAAAAATAACCGCTAAGCCGAGAAAAAAAGTAACCGCTCCACGTCAAAACTTATTTGTTTGGATAGACTCGCCAAAACTGATTCATCAGTTATTCTCTCTATCACGAAATCCAAATCCAATTTGGTTGAAAATGGAGGCTGAAGAAAAGGAATTGTTTGTTTACATGTCGTTTATGGAAATCAATAAATTCCATGTTGGCATCAGTGTGAATGGCCCAGATCATGCGCATGGGTACTATGTGGTACATGATCGGCACTAAAAATTGCTCGGAGGCACGACAAGAATCCATAATTTAACAATGAATTATCCGGTAAGTTTCATGACGGTGTTATGTTGAAATTGAATTAGAAACTATCCGGTTCCAATTTATTTGTCTTTTTATGTTATTTGGGGTCTCTCGAAAAATCGTCTGCATTTTTCAATTTATTAAGATAAGATTTTTACTTGCATCATAAAATTGTGTAAAACTTTATAAATTTGAAATTAGACAAATAAATTGAGACGGAGGGAGTATAAATTCATGATTTTGGAGAATCGAAATTGAATATTATTAAGTGTGAGTGATAAAAATGGAAGTTAATTTAAAGGTAGGATATCTGCATATTTGAATTGTTTAAATGCTTCCTTAAAAAAAAAAAAGCGTTAAATTTGGAGCATAGTTTCTCATGTCGTGCTTTATTACGTGTATGATTTCAAATCCCATCTTTCTCATATGGTTCTTTTTGTCAAAGTGCAACTTGCACATGCCTCGCATGTGCCCGGCCTCTAGTTATACGAAACGATGAGCTTAATTTTATAATCGAAAACCTATTCTCATAGGTGTACTTGATTTGGGGAAAAAAATTGGACATCAAAGTGGGACACGACTAAAGCTAGTATCTAGTATTTTTTGCTTCAGCTTGAAAGAAGCCTATGACTAAGAATTTCAACCCTAACAGAGAAAGAGTCTAGAGAGTTACAAAAATACAATAAACCCTAAATTTTACAACCCATAATCGTAAATAAAAAATTTGTCCAACCCATAGCCCTTTCCCAGCCCCAGGCTCGCCTTGATCCCCTCCCTCCCTCATTACCCAATAACCTAACCCAACCCAACCTGAAACCCACAACATTGTGGCCCCATCCCCCCTCGATTTGCCACCATTATAAGCACCAACCCCAACCCACACCCCAAGTCACTTGTATAAATAGAGAGAGAGAGAGAGAGAGAGAGAGCGGAAAGTACCAAAAGAAGGGAGAGGGAGAGGGATGAGAAAGCGCTCGGTTCTTCTCAATTCAGGTTGGGAGGCGATAGTGGAGAGAGGCAAGGGGAGAGAGAGATAGTGCGCGAGTTAGAGAACCATCGTTAAATTTTATCTCCAAGGTATTTTTGTCAATTTATGACTCTAAAATGAATTCATAAATGGATGGTACACATTACCGATACTTAGGTTTGGTTAAATGCCTTATTGGACCCATTCTTTTGGACCTTAGCCCATATTTTGTTGGGCAATATATAGGCCGCTCCACATTTTTGGTGGAGTGCACGCCCAACTCCAAGCCCCTTTTTCAAAAGCACCGAAAACTCCTGTGTCATCAGATTCTCTCTCTCGCCTCACCATGCATGTTCCGTTTCTCTCTCTCTCTCTCTCTCTCTCTCTCTCTCTCTCTCTCGCGCAAAATTGTATGAAAGTGTCTAAATCCTAGGGTATCCTATGAAAGAGTCTACACCCTAAGGTACCCTATGAAACTGCCTAAACCCTAAGGTACCCTATGAAACTGCCTAAACCTCTCTCTCTCTCCCAAAATTCTATGACAGTGCCCAAATCCTAGGGTACCCTATGAAAGTGCCTAAACCTTTAACGTTTATTTCACTACTAAATTCTAAATGTACGGTTCTATTTCTAAATTCTAAATGTACAGTCTAAGTTCTAAATATACAGTCTAAATCCAAAATGTACAATCTAAATTCAAAATATACGGTCTAAATTTAAAAAAAATTAAACACGAAAGTTTCATAAAAGACAAAAAAATGAAGTGCATACATAAAACAAGGGAGCGTGTAGGCAAAATAAATTTTATTAATATCTAAAAAGGTACAAAGATCAAAAGGAGTAAGGGCATACAAGATACCGGAGGCCCAGAGAAAGCCCCTACAATAAGCAAACACAAGGACCAACCAGCAGCTACACACGGACTGAAACAAAACCAAAAGGACCACAGCGGATAGAACCCCAAAGGAGCAAAGCAAGCAACAACTTAAGCAGCCGCCCTAAAGACCTCCAAAAAATCCAAACAGAAGGACCATCAGAAAGCCAAAACCTGACGCTATCAATTAGGCCTTGTTCTTGATTGGATTTTATCTCATAAAATCTAGTTTGATAAAATCTAATATTCTCAACGGATTTTAGCAAAACTAGATTTTATCAACACTAGATTTTATGACACAAAATCATTAACAAAACACCTTTATCAATTCTACATTTAACCCATTGGTAAAACAATGTCATTTTATCACACCTCTAAACAAAACTATATTTTATCAAAATTAGATTTTATTTCATAAAATCCATAATAATAGTCTATAATAATATGTATCTATTAGCTTTTCTTTAGTTTGCAATGTTTTTCCATTTGGTTGAAAAGTCATTCCAATGTTTTAATTTGGCTTTTCTTCTTAGGCATAGTTTTCCAAAAGATTTTAGCAACCCAGTTGCTGAAATCATGGTGATTTTAGCAAAATGAGTTCAGCAGGTGCTAAAATAATGGTATTTCAAACAAATTTATGGCAAGTAACAAAAAACTAACACTCCTTAGCACCATATAGCTTGGAAATCTAACGCTGATTTCTTCTAACATACAACAAATTTGGTGTGCAAGTGTGGTGTACCTATAGCATTGTTGTTGAGCTATATCCCACCTTCAACTAGGAGAAAATCATATGGCCCCTACTTTAACCGATTATCGTTCTTTCAGTAATTTCTTGAACCGATTATAGCTTGGAAAATCTACCGCCACAAAATTCAGTAATTTCTTCTAAGAATAAATTTAGTTTGCATGTGTGGTGTACCCATAGCATTGTTGTTGAACTATACCCCACCTTCAACAAGGAGAAAAGCATAAGGCCCTACTTTAACCGATTATCGTTTTTTCCGACAACCCCTGCCACTTGAACAGATGAACCACCAGGGCTGAACCACTGGATCTCTTGCCAACATGGCCTCAATTTTCGCATGTGCTTATAGCATCGATCTCCTTTACATTTGAAAATCGGATCCCCTTGTCCCAGCTTTTATCTGTATGTAACCATCGGGTTCCATTCTTCAAGGCCAGTGGTACTGTACCACCTGCTTTCGAATGCCGCCTGAGTTGCCTGTACAATTTTACAGCTCGTTTGGATGCCGGATTTGATTTTGAGTGGATTTGTAATGAGGATGGATTTGAGGGTAGATTTGTAATGAAGTGACCCCACCTCTTAAGAAGGGTGGATTTGTATATGAGGTGTTTGGATGGTTTTTGAGAAAGGTGATTTGGAGGGTAGATTTGATAAGATAAGATGGCAAATTACTTAATTGCCTCAAGTTTATTATTTTAATAAAGATGAGTAGTTCGAAAATGGCGACCTCCTCTCTCTTCTCTCTTTTTCCTTCATCTCTCGAAATATCGAAACTCTACTAATTCCACAGAACCAATGACGTGTACAAGCTGGATTTGGAGGGCTAGTCCAAAAACCCACAAATACACCCAGATTTGTCAACAATAGGGGGTACCCCAGTCGTTCGCAAATCCACCCTAGCCCTGATTTGCAGTCCAAACAGTGAACAAATCGGGGAGGAAGAGTTGCAACCCAATCGCAGGAGTTGATGGTTGGACCAGGATATGTAATCCGGGTAGCCTCATATCCGGGTGCATATTCTGCATCCAAACACCCCGCTAAGGTTCCCCAACATCAACGTATTGCTTATCAACATCACCTCACCAATTGTTGAGAGAAACGTAATTACAAGAAGAAGTCTGGGCATTTGAATTGGTAATTGAGTTCATGAATAGATAAAATAAATGGGTATTTAGAGGCAAACACGTACATGAGAAATTCTCTACTCAAATTGGTAAATAGTATAGTACCCCAGTAACTTATCGCCGATAAAGACGTCACATACTAGACGAAAAATCACAGAAATTTATTACCCCCTTTTGTTTTATTTTTTATTTATTTTGAGGAACTACAAACATAAAATTTCATACCAAGAAACAAGAGTTAAGTTATTCCAGATTTCGCTAAAATATGAGCAGAGCTAATGAGGATTTGTCTGGGAACAGTGGTATCTACAATCATCGGAGAAGAAACAGATAGAGAGGGAAGTTTAGGAAACAAAAATCACAAGTGTACAACAAAAAGTCTCCAACTAGTACATGTATCACTCTTCTTTGTGGGCTATAATTTAAACCTCTCTTATGCTGCCACGTCGCAAATTTTATGAACTCTACCTAGATGAACTCTACCAAAACTAGATCAAGTAGGGTGCTGGTGCACTTGCGGTTCCCGCAGTGACTCAAGTCACTACACTCCCGTAATGACATCAATTGTAGGTCCTCTATAATTTGTATTTGGGATCAAAACCGTACAATTTATCGGGAATGTTGAGTCGATCATCCATGTAAAAAAATCAAATAAATTAAATATTGGTAGCAATGTAGTTGGATACCATTTATGAAAAATACACTGTAAGCCAAATTTGTCACAATTGTGTATCTACCAATCTCTCATGATCATAGTTTTTTTGTAACCATATTGTGCTCAACATTCCTGAAAAAATGAACGGTTTCGACCAGCACCCTACCATGGTGACTACTGGGATATAGTGACTTGGGGTCACTACGGGAACTCCAAGTCGATCAGCACCCTACTATTAATAAAATTCGTGGCATGACAGCATAAGAGAGTTTTAAATTATAGCCCACGAAATATGACACACATTACATTAAATTCCAGTCGTGCATATCTCAATCAAATGATACCAAATACAGATTATAGAAGGTTCACAATTGAGGTCACTACGGGGGTGTATTGACTTGAGTCACTACGGGTATCCCAATCCGGTATTGGTTGACCCCTCCATCAACCAATCCATGCATGGACAAAAGACTTAACTTTTTTTGCACACGCCATTCGTTAGATGCCCATTTGAGTGAAATAAGCTGCCCAATGCTTTTGCCTTATCTTTGAGAACAAATTTCTGTATCTTTCCAGTCGAATTCACTGGCAAATCCCCCAAAACAACACTCCCAGGCAGCATATAATTTGGTAGTTTTCCCCGACAGAATTCAATAATCTCTTGGCCACTTGCACTACACCCCTCTTTCAACTTGACAAAAGCGCATGGTGTCTCGCCTAACCGATCCTCCTCCGTCCTTCCGACAACAGCTGCCGCTTGAACTGCCGGATGACTAGCCAACACGGCCTCAATTTCAAGTGTGCTTATAGCATCTCCTTCACCATTGAAAATTGCGTCCACCTCCCGGTCCTTCAATCGTACATAACCATCTGGGTCCCGAACTCCAAGGTCCCCAGTACCGTACCACCCCCTTCCGAATGCTGCTTGAGTTGCTTGTATATTCTTAAGGTACCCCGACATCAAAGTATTGCCCCTCAACATCACCTCACCAATGGTTTTCCCATCAGCCGGAACGCTTCTCATTGTCGTTGGGTCTTTTACATCAACCCTTTCCATTACCACATTGCAAATCTCTTCACAATGTTGCATACCAGTTTGCTCGTGCCTCAACGATCTTACGTTCACTAGGCTGAGGGCTTCTGTCATTCCATATGCATGCGAAACACGAAATCCCAATTCATGAACTTTGTTCAAAATTTCAAGTGGTGGCAATTCTCCGGCAATTACTAAATCCACCTTGGAGGGGAGTGACCGGTGATCGGTGAGGGGAGCTTCTGCAATCATGTTCAAGATGGTGGGTTTTCCACACAAATGTGTCACCTGTTAACGCTAGAAAATTAAGAAAATGCTCAAAAAGGATAAGGCATGTACGGAAATTTGAAAAAACAATAGATTAAGAACAAAAATGTTAGGATCCAGGAAAAATTTCCCCAAAAATGTTGAGGATTCCCGAAAAAAGAAATGATTCTTTTTCCTAGACGTTTTGAGAGAAATTTTTCTTGTATCCTATCATCCCTTGATTAAGAAACAATTACCCACATGGATATATGAATATAGGACCAGTGATATTATAAAATGGAATATATGGACAATTGGATTATAGAGTGTGAATTATCCAAAATCACCTTGTGGGTAAATATTGCATCGAAGATGGCTTTAGACGTGACATTTCTAATGCAGATATTGGTCCCTCCCAAAGCTGCCACTGCCCAAGTGAAGCACCACCCGCTGCAGCGGAACATATCCACGGTCCATAGAAACACCGGCGTTGCGCTCATTTCAAACCGGAAAATTTGAGCAATCGAGTTGAGATAGACAGCTCTGTGGCTGTACACCGCGCCTTTAGGTGTCCCGGTTGAACCTGAAGTGTAATTTACTGTGATTGGTTCACATTCATCTTGTGGGCGTATGATCTCAAAATCAGGTTTTCCCATTTCAAGAAGCCCATCATAATCCAACCAACCAGGTGGGATTTCTTGTGTAGTCGAAAATGCCCCTAGATCACTGTCTCGAATGACAACAAGAAATGGTGATTTGGCTTTGGCGGCGGAGATAACCTCTAAAGCTTCGAGGACAAGGTGGACATATTGATGGTCGACACAAACTATTTTTGCCTCCGATTGTTGTAACAAGAAGGCTAACATGGGTGCATCAAGTCTTGTGTTAAGGCCAGAAAGGACTGCCCCTGCCATTGGAACTCCGAAGTACAACTCGTAAAGCGCAGGGATATTTGGGGCCAAAGCTGCAACCTTTTCATGTAACCAAAAAATGACAAATTTGCAAAATATACTGTTGTTCTAATTTAATATTTTACAATTTATATTTTATTTATAATTTCCAAGTAAAATAATTTGTTGGAGAGATACATGGAATTAGTTGTTGACCTTGACTTGGTCTCCTATTTAATCTCCAACAAACAAACCACTTTCCTACTTTTTTTTTTATAACTGTGGCTATTGTTTGGTTTTTCGTAACAGATTATAAAGTTGGTGGTTCCTATTTATTCTCCTAAATTTCAGACCACTATCTAAAAAAAAAAATCCCGTGAACTTCAATCTATAAATGTATGGTTGTTTCTCCTTTAAGAAAACAACACAAACAGTGGAGTGCTCTTACTCTTGGTTTTATTCGACATACACAAAATATACTGACCTCCTCTTCTTCAAGCAGAGCTCTAGTACTAAAAGTTTAAATTCTTGTGTTGGTTCTTTCGCTATATTTTCAAGATTACTTTCATATATATTTGAGTGTCGGGAAACAATTGGTTCGTGAGTTTAATTCGTTGCACAGAAGAAAACTCAAAGGTCGTTGTCTCTTGGGGAAGGAGCGTCATTCAACCCCGTGCAGAAGGGGGTGTATCTTTCCTAAGGAGAGTGCAATTTTGCCTGCCTCGACCACCCCACAGGCTATTCTAATCCTTTTTCTATTTATCTAATTTTCTTAATTTGTTTGATGCATATAATTTTGGATTATTATTCTATCAGAAAATCCTATCCCATATATTTTCCCCAACATATACAAATGCAATTGGCTAGGCCCAACTGTGATATTGGAACCTTTTTCAATATTGGGAAGTTATGGGGTGAGTTAATAACATTAGATGAAGCAACAAAGAATTTAGATGGGGAGCCGGTTTCTTCTTCTTCTTCTTTAACTTCATTCGACTTTCGTAACATAAATTCTATTTTACTTAAGAAGCTCGTAAGGTGATGGATAGTGGTGCTGTGTTTGGGAGTAAAATTAAAGGGGGAAGAGCTTTAAAGCGAAGAAACTTGTTGAGTGATAATATTGTTCAAATGGAGGATGGTGAATTTGCTAATATTGTGCCTTTTTGTTTTTATCGGTGAGGGTATATGGTTTTATATGTTGGGCAATTTTTTAGGGGCGTAGGTGTTTGGGTGTTTGATTTGGACTTTTTTTGGGGTGTTTGGTTCTTGTGGTTTTAGTTGGCTTCTTGCCTTCATATTTTTCTTAATTTTCTTGGATCTCGAGTGGCGTTTTGCCATTATGCCCTTATTCTGTTGAATCTTATTTATCCTTTCAAAAATTACTAATAAACTTCTTCTGCCAAGAAAAAAACAGACCCAATTGCGAAATTTGTAGTACATTTTGAAGTTGTGAAGAAGAAAATCCAAAGAACTCTAGGCATGCCTTCGGCCATATCCTTTTTTAGCCTTTTTTTTCCACAACTAACGCGTTTGGCATTCTTGAGACATGTGAGGATTCGGACGCCTCCTCCGTTGTGAGGGTGTCAAAGAAAGATGATACTCGGGCTGTATCTTGTGATGCTACCCCGATCCTCCATGGTCAGAGAGTAATCAACAAGAGCCTCCCTCGTGGCTCTCCGTCAGTCTATACGTTTTCGAGTGCCTCCAAGAAGCTTTAGGAAAAAATTAAGATGTTAAAGACCTCAAAAGTTTAGTTCTTGAGGTTCGCATGACCTTTTGTTATGGTGTGTTTTGTATTACTTCTTTGAAGTGTGTTTTGAGCTTTGTTGGACATATATGCTATGTTGCAGTTCGGTTTTTGATTTTCTCATTTTTTTCTTTTTTCTTTTGCCTCTTCGGACATGCCCCTTGTAGGCTGTATATCTGGTTATCCTTTTTATCTATTTCAAGCTAAGTTACCAAAAAAAAAAAAATACTACATTTTGATGAATTTTGAAACGAAGTTTGTTTTATAAGATTCCTAAGATTGATGAATGTGTAGAGAATTTATTTGTTTATTATTTGGGCCCTAGTCAACATACATGCACATCTACATATTTTGCGATTCGGAAAGTAGCAACAAGACAAATTTTTTTGTTGACAGTAAGAGTTGACCTGCTAGTTCCCGTAATAACTTCTTATTTACTACCCGCCCACCGAGGTATTTTTAGAAAAATATTGACATAAATTTAGGCGATTGATTTTCACACTTCCTTTTTTATCTTTTAGTGAACTCTTTATTTATAAAAGTTTCACTAAAAAGCAAAAGAGGGAACATGAATATGGCGGGTGTGCGGAAATCACTCTTTACTAAATTTAATGCTGAAATCATTGACTTGTTGGAAGTTTTCTTCAAAATAATTGGAACTCCAACCTATATTATTGGGAGTGGGGTGTGGTGGTGGGGTGGGGTTGCTCTTAGAAATGCTACAATTGACTTTTATGAAACAAAGGCTAGAAAGGTTTACCCTGATATGCTTAGCAAAAAAAGTTGACCAATGATATACACGAGGTTATGGAATCAAAGAACAGACCGACAGACAAATGAAAACGGTCAATAGTTTACTCAATTTTTAATATTTTAGAATTATATAGTTTCGCATTTCTCAAACGCTTCAAAATTATGAGATTTGCGAGGCCAATCTTTTTTTAAAAATCCAGGATTAATTTGTCCATTCAAGATGTTCTTTTTTAAAAAAAAAAAAATTACAATATCGTATGAATCTATAATTATATTTGATCATAGTTTCGTTGTGATACCAGTAGATGAAAAAAATCGATGACAAATTGTTATGGTATATGTTTGTAATTTGCTAGACGGGGAATAAAAATCCTTGTATGTATACTTTGTTCTTTTTGAGAGATCGCTCACGTACTTCCTCGTCTGAACCATAGTTCTGCAATACCAACAAACGACTAGACCACCTTTGTCTCTCGTCAGCAAAGGCCTTCCGATATTTAAGTTAGTATCACGTACTAGATAAAACCTTAATCACTCAATGCATATGAAAGTAATTCACAGCGTACCTTACTTCATGGTATTATGATATATTTATAGGTACATGAACTTGCTTTTCTAGTATCTTGTTGCAGAAGGACCCTAATCATGTTAGGAATCCTCGGATTCGTCCGGCATGGCAATACAATGTCTATTGGAAACATAATATCAATCCCCTTAATTCACTCACGAGATTCACTCCTATCACGCTAGATCCACAATCTAGAGGCTTCTAGAACATCCTACCGCCTTCTCACATTGGGCGGTTCTTCATACGTTTGTGTCGTGTACTCTGGGAAACACAATAACAACCACGCGTCATATACCTTGCTTGGCTCTTCCTTTGCGCACATTCTCATGGTGCTCCCAGCCAGAGCTACCATCACATTGTGTCAATTTGACCATGCACGTGGCTCATGCATGCTCGGCAATACCTTTGGGCTCCTTCACATGGCACCCATGACCTAAGCCACCCTCACGTGATGTTTACTAAGCTAAGCACATGATTCGTACATGCTATTTTTTATTAACTTGGGTTTTACCCACTCCATTTTGTATTGGTAACAATTGATTAATTTAGCATTCAGTTTAAAGTTACAATTCTTTTTTGTTAATATTCGTTCACCCAATAAAATTAATGCCACGTCGTTCGGGTATGAAGAAAAATTTAGTACACCTTTTGTTTACATTGAGCAGATAGAAAAAGTAATCAAGATTTAAACCAAAAACTTCAAGAGCCAAAAAATTTTCCCTAGAAAATTTTAACTAGAATGATTATTGGCTCCGTTTGGTAGCAGTTATGGTTTATTTTTATTAGCTTATTTTCTTTATAAAAGGTTGATGAATGCTGTTTCGTATATCAGCTATGAATTATCACTTATTTAACTTTTTTCCAACTTAATTGACCAAAACAGTGAAATTATTCCAATTTGTGCTTTTTTGCTTATTTGAATTTGAAAGAACATGTTTTAATAGAAAAATACTTAATTCAAGTGTTTCTATAGAATGATAGGTTAGTCTCGAAATCTACTTGGCAATAACCCCTTTTAGAATTTCACAAGAAGATAAGGAAGGAAACAAAGGATCTGTTGAATTTCAAGTATTAAGTTTTACAAATAAGATACAAAGACTTTCCATACTTCTGGAACAAAAATACTAGGGTCCGTTTTTGGGAAGGACATAGTAAAGGGGTCTTTACTTCAATAAGGACATCAACTTTTTTTTTTAATGCCAAAAGGACAAATCACCTACACATTCCAAAAATGCCTCCACTAGCCAATGAAAGTGCCTAAACCCCCAAACTTAATGAAAGTTCCTAAACCTAAATCTCAGGGCACCGTATGAAAGTGTCTAAAACCCTAGGGTACCCTATGAAAGTGCCTAAAATACTAGGTACTAGGGTACCCTACGAAAGTGCTTAAACAGCTAAAACTCTATAATTGGAAAGTGCACCCTAAGTGCCTAAACCCAAAATACCTAAACCCACTATACCCTACCGCAAAGAGCCTAAACCCCTTAAAATTGAACCCTAAAATTGAATCCAATCCAAAAGGCAATTAATTTTGTCCCACTCACGTGAGAGAGAGAGAGAGAGAGAGAGAGAGAGAGAGAGTCGGGCATGAATTGATGAAGAACGTGTTGTCACGTCGCTTTCATGGTTCCATGGGTCAGAGCATAGTTACGTTGCCTTGGTCAGAGCATTGTTCAACACTTTCATCACGTCGCTTTCATTGGACGTCGCTTTCATTGGTCAGACCACGCGGCTTTACTCCTCCTTCATGTGCGGCTTTCTTACTCTAATTCATTAAGGGTATTTTTGTCTAGTTTTGTCCTTGAGTCATCAAATATTTCCTATCCATGTATTGGAAGCATTAAAATAAGTTAGGTTGGACAAAACACTATTTAAAGCCCCAAACTTGGCCTTTAGACCAATTTTCTGAAAATACTATTCATCTAAGAGAGGTTCGTGAAAAATTGTTGGAAAACGTCAACATGCTTGCTTATTTGTCAACAAAAATTAAGTACTGCACAAAGAATTAATAGGTTAGTTGAATATTTGAGAGAGAAAAAAGCCATTAATTTGAAAAGTATTTTTGAATTATTCACTTAAATTTTGATAAACTTTTTTTCCCCTTTCAGTAATTCATGTAAGAATGAATCTTATTTAATGAACGAAGTGTCTGAACTTTTATTTTAGCATATAAAAAACTGAACCAAACACATCTCCGAATTACATAATATAATGATAAAACTTATAAGTGATAAAAAACGGGGCCATTCTTTAATCCTTACTAATCTAACTATGACATTTAACTCTTTCAATAGATGACAAAATGCAATGGCATCATCTCCTCATCATGAGTAACTAATGTAGAGTGTGTCGTGTTCATATTTCTTATCGTTTGGACTGTTCACGGCCCAAAAGACTACGTTGTGCGGGTCACCATTGGCGAAAAGGCCCAGAAATTGTACCGTCAATTGGAAACGTGCTTCTGATCAAGACTCATCGCCTTTTGGCCATGACCAATAATGTTTTTAACCCATTCAATGTCATCTAAGCCTTCAAAATGGGAATTTTTCCGTTTAGGAATATTAGATTTGCTATAACTTTTAGTAGGAAATTCGGTTTAGTTCTAGCAATCTTAAATGCATGTCATTTATTTCCGAATTCCGTTTTAAGTAATTTTCATAATTCCTTTGATTTAGGCGTCATTAGCAAGTTTAATATTTTGTTATTTGTTTCTTAATTGGTCTAGGGTTTCATTAATATTTATACGTATCATTGTAAACTTTAGGACATAATTTGGTTGTTATTTGATAAAGAAAATCGAGATTATTCCCAATATGATTTGTCATAGAGGGAGTACTTATGTGTACCAAAAAAAAAATAGAGGGAGTACTTATTTCTCAAACGTGTTTGTGTTTTCTTCGTCAACTAGTATCGTACAAGTAGGCTTCGCTGTATCAGTAACTTGTATTTGGTGAAAGGCCATTTCACTTTTATTTGAAGCTCAAGGAATTACGATTCCATTTCTTTCTTGAACCTTCTTTAGTAAACAAAACACTAGTTTAACTTTAACAAACACTGGATCTTCTACGCTTTGAGTTCTAGATTTATCTGGGCTTTTGTATTTTCCTATTTATGTTTCTTTCTTCTCCCTTCAACTCTTTCGTTGGAAGGTTTTTCTCGTATTTAGTGATTCATAGGGCTTCCTAAAGTTAGTTTCTTTCTCGATGTACCCTTTGTCAAGTTCAAAAAAACTTTTACAGATAAAAAAAAAAACGAAAAAGGGAATTATTGTACTTACAACGTCACCGCGGTGAAGACCCATCTGAGAAAGGGCAGACGCGAGCCTGAGACATCTCCCATGAGTCTCTCTCCACGAGTACCTTGTATCTCCATAAACAATGGAAACCTTATCGCCATAAACGAAAGCTGCTCGCTCTAAGAAGCTTATAGGAGAGAGGGGCACATAATTAGAAGAGCATTTCACTAGACCCTCCATTTTTGTCGCTAATTGTCTTGGAATTAGAACGAGGAGTCTGACTCTGAAATGGTGCATAGTCGGAGTTAATTTATAATGTGGGAGTTGGGAGCATTTTTCCAGTGCCAAGCGGGTACCTCTTGCGGCCATCAATTTCGGTTTTGGACAGTCCAGATTATAGAGGGAGAAACAGGAGCGAGAAAGGGGAGAGTGAGGGTTTCGATCTGGGCCATCTAATATACTTTTGGACGGTCCGGATGCAACGTTCGGGTACCACGTAAGCTCAGCCACATGGTACCCATTCGGTACCCATATATATTTCGGGAATACTAAATGGCCACTGACTCAGATCCATTAACCGTTTATATAAATATATATTGCAAAACAAATATTTGTTTTGGATGCATGAATGTGAATTATTTTAGTATTAGTAATGATTCGTCGCCACATGAACAACACCTCTATTTATACATAGTTCATTTTGTAGACCTCGAAATGAAAGTTATTAAAAAAAACTAGGTTGATCCAACGTAAGGGAGACATGTTTTACTTTTACCTTATTTGTTTAAAGAGCAATGAACCTCCGGTCACACTCGTTGATCATAAGGAAAAGTAAGTGAACGGTCATACAAATGACGGCTCTGGGATTTTTATCCTGCAATTATAAAAATACACAGTGCCACTACGAAAAGCTCTGTACAAAAAATAAGCTCACTTGACAAGATATATTATAGGCAAAGAAAAGATATATATATATATATATATATATATATATATATATACACACACCAAACTTCACCTCCAAATTCCCGGATTCTGTTAAGTTCCGGACCTCCACCTTCCCAAATTTTTTTTTAAAATCCGAACCGTTAGATGTGTTTAAAAGGTGTTTTCAAGGTCCAACGCAAAGATTTGGCAAAAAATAATACCCGGAAGGGCTTGATCGGAACTGTTTTTCACAAAACGCTAATTCGGATCGTCGAAATTTGGTCCGGAAAGTCAAAAATACCCCTAGGTCCGTAACTTAACTAAGTTAAGGGAGTTTGGATAGGAAGGGGACTCTCTCTCTCTCTCTCTCTCTCTATATATATATATATATATATATATATATATATATATATTGTTGGGATTCCACCCCGTGTGGGCCATTGGGCTTAGGCCCGGTTGGGAGGGGTTAGGGTTTATTGATGTATCATATAAATACTCGTTGTTGCCTTGTTTTATGTGTGTGACAAAAGTGAGAGAAAAAGGCAGAGAGTTTGAGAGAGATACACGAGAGGCTTGGTGAGATTTCATTATTGTGAGACAGAGTGTGAGTGTGTAACACAATATTCACGGATTATTCTCCGGATCATAGTGAAATCCCCTTCCCCGTGGATGTAGGTCCGATTGGCCGAACCACGTAAATTGGTGTGTTTGCTTTCTCTTGATTTTACTGTTTCCTGTGCGTGTGGTGCGCGTCTTGGGCATAACAACTGGTAATCAGAGCTTTGGTTGAAGCACCGGAGAGCGTAGAGCAGTCGGATAATCACTCGGAGGCCATTGGAGCACTGTTTGAAGCTTTGGTCGGACAAAACAGGTGACAAAACTTGTTTTTGATCAGAGGGAAAGGTGCTACTCTCGGAGACGATCACAACGGTGTGTTGGGTGGTCGGTTTTGTCATCGGAGGACGGAGCATGATCGTTTTGAACATTTTCGGACGGAGGCGAGTGGTGGTGTGCGTTGGGGCCGGACAAAAAGTGATCGGATTTGAAGTTTGAGACCACGGTTGTGTGGGGTTTTTCAAGACGATCACGGTGGTACCAACCTCGTCACCGGAACACGTGACACGCGCCGGGAGAAAGTGAGCTCATGAGATCTACTCTCATCGTGCACTGCACGCGCGGCGGCGGGCAAGAAAGGCTAGGGATGACATCAGCAAGCCCTAGGGCTTACGTCATCAAGGTTCTGATCGGTCAAGGCAAGGGTCCAAAAGGGTCAGACAGGTCAGGGTTCAAGGTCAAAGAGGTCAAATGGGTCAAAGGGATAGATGTCAGGTCAAAGGGGTCAAACCGGAGGTCAAAGAGTTCAAACCAGTCTAGACCGGCGGTTCAGAGGATTGTTCAGACCGAGTTCGGCCAGACCAGACCGGATAACGGTCCGGAAGCAGACCAGTAGGAGTTTTTCGATCGGTTCAGTGGGTTTTAGACCGGTTTGTGACCGGTTTGGACCGGTTCCCAACTCGTCTCGACGTCCCGGATCCAATCCCGGGCTCGGTTTGCGGAGATTTGGTACGGATATTGACGGTACGCTTTATTTTATTGCTTTAAATCGTTCCAGGGAGTATCAGATCAATTGTGGGAGTTTCTGGGGGTGTGTTATTTCAGATTATCTTGTTTGCTGAGATGTCAGAGATAAATATGAATGCTATGCTAGTATTGACGGCGACCAATTATGCGATTTGGAAGCCTATAATGGAGGACATGCTCATTTTGAAAGAGCTTTATGAGCCCTTGGAACACGTAGGGGTCAAACCGATGGAGGTGAAAACCGAAGATTGGAAGAGCTTGAACAGGAAAGCAGTTGCTTTGATCCACCAGTGTGTTGGACAGGAGGTTATTCATCATGTAGCATAGGAGACAGATGCTTATGATTTGTGGACAAAATTGGAGGGGATGTATCAGTCGAAAACATCCCGGAATAAGACGCTACTGATGAGGAGGCTTGTGAATTTGAAGCTCCGGGTTGGGGATTCGGTTGCCGGACATTCCAGTGAGTTCCAGAATTTGGTTAATCAACTGTCTAATGTTGGGTTGAAGTTCGATGATGAGTTGCAAGCTTTGTTGTTGCTCAGTTCTCTACCGGATAATTGGGAGACACTGGTGGTTTCCTTGAGTAACTCTGCGCCGGAAGGGAAGTTGACGATGGCTATGGTTAAGGATGCTATTTTCAACGAGGAGGCGAGGAGGAGAGAGATGGGGACTGAACAGGCTAACGATACACATGCACTGATTTCAGACGGTAACAGGGGCAAAAGCCATGGAAAGGGAAACGGAAGGAAGGGAGGCAGAAACCGTTCCAAGTCGAGGGGCCATAGTTTCACTTGCTATCATTTCCAGGAAGAGGGGCATATAAAGAGGAATTGTCCAAGGTTTAAGGCGGGGAAAGAGAGAATTCCACCAAAGGAGGCAGCATTGGCATTTCAGGATTCCGATAATGATGAGTTGGCATTGGCAGTGTTAGACCCTACAGATGCAGGGAAATCAGATTGGGTATTGGATTCGGGGTGCTCATATCATAACTGCAGGGATAGATCACAGTTTTGGGAGTACGAGGCATGCGATGGAGGTCTTGTCCGGATGGCTAATGGTTCAGCGAATAGAGTTGTTGGCAAGGGGACAGTGAAGTTTCGAGTGCCGAGTGGGAAGACTGTGAAGGTAGCGGGAGTGAGGCACGTGCCAGGGGTGAAGAAAAACTTAATATCTCTCGGGATGCTTGATGAGAGAGGATGTAGTTTTTCTGCTGATTCTGGAGTACTTCGGGTTTCTGCTGGAAAGCGGGATATATTGCTGGGTAAGAAATTTGGTGGGCTATACAGGCTTGCAGGATCTGTCGTGACAGGAGGGGCTGCTGTTAGACATGGAGCAAGCGGTATAGGGAGATTATTTGGGCAGGAGAAACACCATTTGCTGACACGTACACAGAGAGAGCAGGGTTGCTCAGGAGTTGTGCGGGATTCAGGCCTAAAGGAGAAGCAATGGGTGTGGGTTGTCTATGAGAAAGCCCAGAGGAAAGAGACGGATATTTTGGGGGCCCCGACGAAGCCAAAAGGAGTTTCTTTCGCTCTTGATATGCTTGATGGTAGTGGTCTCTCCGAATTTGTCGACACGGGGGGAGGGACACTATCACCAAGGACGCCGAGCCAGTGAGTCTCGGTCGCACCCCAGTTGAGGGGGTGCGGGCACCCTAGGTGAGGGGGTGTGGGCGCTTCTGTTGGTGAGCGTATAGATGGACGCTTTTGTTGGAGAGCGCGGGCGCTGCTGTTGGTGAGCGCATACACTTCGGGTTTGAGGTGTGCGAGTGGAGGCATTCTTTTTTAGGGGATGCGGTACTCGGAATTTTCTGATTGGCTGCGGAGTCTGGTTTTGCAAGGATACACTCTTTCAGGATTTGTGTACTCTGTTTGGTGGTGCATAGATGCTCGACTGGTTAGTGACACAGGCGTTTGCCAGAGTTAGCTGATTGGAGGAGGCGACATGGGGGTGTTGTAGATGACTTTGCCCACTCGGTGTGGAGGGGGTGATTATTGGGATTCCACCCCGTGTGGGCCATTGGGCTTAGGCCCGGTTGGGAGGGGTTAGGGTTTATTGATGTATCTTATAAATACTTGTTGTTGCCTTGTTTTATGTGTGTGACAAAAGTGAGAGAAAAAGACAGAGAGTTTGAGAGAGATACACGAGAGGCTTGGTGAGATTTCATTATTGTGAGACAGGGTGTGAGTGTGTAACACAATATTCACGGATTATTCTCCGGATCATAGTGAAATCCCCCTCCCCGTGGATGTAGGTCCGATTGGCCTAACCACGTAAATTGGTGTGTTTGCTTTCTCTTGATTTTACTGTTTCCTGTGCGTGTGGTGTGTGTCATATATATATATTTATAGATTTTTCTGTTACACAAAAAACTACTCTATCACAACCCTTAGTGTCTTACAATATCTAACGACAAGCCTTCGTATTTTAAAAGCGTTGAATTTGGATTCGTTTATCAATACCACTTAATATATTCTTCTCAAGAAATAGAGGTCTAAATTATATATAATCAAGACACGAAAGTAAAAATCAATACCTTATTCGGAGTATTAAATTGTTGATCAAATAATTGGCTTGGTAATAAGCCCCGTTGGCATGTTAAGGAGTACTCAACTCTGCCTTGGCTTCATCCGATTCCTTTTTGCACTTGTGCCTTGGCTTCATCGGAACACAAATAAGTTGAAAAAATTGGAACACACATGTCTTGAAACATTAGATGAAAACCATTGAAACCATTTTTTTCAACATATTTGTGTTCCGATGAGACACTTAACGATATCCGATTGAGTTGATTTTTTGTACACTTAAAGTACTTGACGAGCTCTACGTGGTGGACGTTTCCGGTCGTCGTAACGGTACCGGCACGGTACCGAAATGGACCTGCACAGCATGCTGCGCAGCACCCCTTGTTTCGACCAAATTGAATAAGAGAAATTGGGTGATGGAACTTGCCACAATAAGCCCAGTGCCGTCCATATCGTCATGAAAACAATGATTCGCTCATGTGATGCAAATTTAAATATATCATCGCTTCATTTCATGATTTAAAGTTCTAAACCGTTTATTTTGTAGGTCTCCGACTCTACATCATATTCTGGTAACAAATAAAGTTAATCTGATGTTGGTATAAATTTTAATGAACCATATTTCTCTTAAGACCGAACGCAAGGGCGGCCTTACCTTCAATCCAGGGACTTCAAGCGAATTAGCTGGGTTTGGAAAATACACTGAAAAAAATATTCAATTTTACATATGAATTGAAATTTTTAGCATTGTCGTCGTTGGATCAATGAGTGGGGTTAAAATAAATGAAACTTTAGTTAAATTTGGACAACTTAATTATGAAAATTTTATATCCATCTCAAAACCAATTGACAATGAGTGGAGAGGTCTCAATATATATTAAGTGATCACTCATTTAACTATTAAGCAATGTTTTTTATTTGAACTCTACTATTAAGCAATGTGGGACTCTAGTTTTGTAACAAAAACGGGATCTAATCCGTTTATCTCAAGCAAAAATGTGAACCCAAATTGTTGGTGATTTCCACGTCATCATATTGACCAGTGGCACTTAACAATGACTTTGAGTTTTCGTAGCTGAGTCATTTTTAATTGAAGACTCAATTTTCTTTGACTTATTTCGGTGCAAGTTTTGATGGAGCGGGCACCATCTTACGCGGTGGTGCCCGAGCGGCAATCTTGACTGTCCAAAAATATTTTGGATGGTACAGATTTAAAGAGAGAAAGAGGAGTAAGTGTAGAAAAATATGGCCGTTCAAAATATTTTTTGATGGTTGAGATTGCTGCTTGGCACCATGTGGCGTGCCTGCTCGGCCCTGAAAAAATTTCCCCAGACAAAGTTGCCATAAACGACAATCTACATACGTTTGTGAAGATTCCCGGCGAAATCGGCGCCCTCAAATTTCAGCTGTCGCAGCTTATTCTGACCATATGTCTCTCTCTCGCAGGTCCTCCTCGTGGTTTCACAATGGTAAAACATAGGGGTATAAGATTATGCTTACAGGTACCCATTCTCCATAAAATTTTGACATATTTTTTTTTGTTTTTGTTGCTTTTTAAATTTGCGTTATATTTCCTGAATTAACTATCCGCTTCAATGAGAGGAGTTTAAAAGTAAAAATTGTGTTCCAAATAATTTTTTTTTTATGAAAGACGAAAAATGCTGAAAAGTTGGTATTTTCAATTTTGTCGTCTTATATATGATTTTCTTCAACTTTAGTCTTCATTTTTTTATTTTAATATGATTTCTCTTGTCGAGACAAATAATTAATTTCAAAAATTACGACAAAAAGATAAACAAAAAATGAAGATAAACAAAACTACCTGATCGAAAAAATACAAGACAAAAAAAAAAAAGAAAAAAGAAGAAGAGAGAAGCTTACTCAAACCGATTGAATTGTCGATAACGATTCAAAACGAAGTGCATTAGGTGTAGGAAAACCAATAGCCAAAAAAAATAGAGATATAATCTATGGTGATCGATGCGAGATAAGATTTGTAAATAAATTAACAATTTTTTCCTCTAGATTACTTCCAATAATGTAGGATAAGTGCTCATCACAAATAAAGAGATTAGGCACCGAAGCTTCCCGCCGTCTTCTTGGGTCAGGCGGGCACCGAAAACTAAGGACAGGTCATGTAGATCCAGCCGAAAACTTTTACAAGGCCGAAAACTGGTGAAAAGTCTTCTCAATAGAAAATAGTGGGCCGGTCCTACCTTTGGGCAAAATCGCTCACCGGGTCCTGGGCATAATTGCACTGTTGGGCAGGTCCTAGTCAAATGTTGTTTTACCATTTTATCCTGTAGCACATCCTTCAGGCTTCAGCCCACACTCAATTATTTCCCGCGCTCTCTCTCTCTGTTCCGTCTCGCTTTTTCTTCACCCTAGGAATTGAATAATGGCAAATGCTAACTTGAGCCCAGAGGGCTCACGTTTGTGCAACACGCGCAAGAATTTCGGCCCTTTCCAACGCAATGTCAGCAATAAAGAAGACGTGCAGTACTTTGTTCTTGAAGTGACTGGTTTGTGTATCAAATTACAAAACTAAGAGCATCCTTATCAGACGCACCAAAATTTTCACCAAATTTAACTTCAAAAACACCTTTTGTAAATTAGCAAGTCACTTTATCAAAAACTCATAAAATCAGACTCCCTGTCTTAACTTTACTATATTAAACTACTCCCCTCAAATTTATAAAAAAAAAAACTTTTTCCCTACAATTTGAATCTTCCCTACCGGGGAGTTGAACTTTGTCAGTAATGAGTACCCCACGTCAGCCATTACAAACATTTTCCACCCATCAGTTTTAGCCACGTGCCCATGAACCCCACCCACCCCTCCCCCTCTCCTGTCCCTTCCCTCTGTCTCTCTGACGCATCCGGGAAAAGAAACCGAAGTTAACAATAAAAAATAGTTGGTGCGTGAACAGTACCACACCAAATTTGGTGCGGTACTGTAGCAAAAATGATTTGAGCAGTGAGAATAGAGAGGCTGATTTTCGTGGGTTTTTAAGGGATTGGCTCCCTATTTTAGCCAAAAAGCTATTTTGCTCATCCTGATGAGGATGCCCTAACCCGTAGAAGTTTATTTTGGAAGACTTCTCCAATGGATTATCAAAAATTTGATAAAATCAAATACTTGATTTTATCCATTGGTGAGGAGTGTTGAAATTCTAGACCGTACATTTAGACACTTTGAAATTTAGAATTTAGAATGTAGAATTTAGATTGTGCATTTAGAAATTAGACTGTACATTTAGAATTTAGAATATAGACCATATGTTCTAAATTGAGAATTTAGAATTTAGATCGTACATTTAGACACTTTGAAATTTAGAATGTAGAATTTAGACCGTACATTTAGGCACTTTGGACCGTACATCAACACCAAGAATCATACACAAACACAGAGGAGAATTTAGAATTTAGACCGTACGTTTAGGCATTTTGAAAGTTAGAATGTAGAATTTAGGCTGTACATTTAGAATTTAGACCGCGAATTATTAAATGAACCAACATCAAGGAGATTTAGACAGTACATTTAGGAACTTTGGACCGTACACTAATAACAAGGAGAATTTAGCCTATAAATTTAGATCGTACATTTAGGCACTTTGAAATTCATAATGTAGAATTTAGACCATACATTTAGAAAAAATTAGACCGTACATTTAGAATTTAGACTGTATATTAGAATGTAGACTGTACATGTAGGCACTTTGAAATTAGAATGTAGAATTTAGACCATACATTTAGACACTTTGAAATTTAGAATGTAGAATTTAGATTGTACATTTAGAAATTAGACTGTACATTTAGAATTTAGAATATAGACCATATGTTTAGAATTTAGACCGTACATTTAGGCACTTTCAAATTAGAATGTAGAATTTAGGCTGTACAATTAGAATTTATACCGTACATTTAGAATTTACAATTTGGAGCGTACATTTAAAATTATTAAATGGACACCAATTTAGACCGTACATTTAGAATTTAGACTGTACATTTAGACACTTTGAAATTTAGAATGTAGAATTTAGACTGTACATTTAGAAATTAGACTGTACATTTAGAATTTAGAATATAGACCATATGTTTAGAATTTAGACCGTACATTTAAGCACTTTGAAATTGGAATGTAGAATTTAGACTGTACAATTAGAATTTATACCGTACATTTAGAATTTACAATTTGGAGCGTACATTTAAAATTATTAAAAATTAGACTGCACATTTAGAATTTAGACTGTATATTAGAATGTAGACTGTACATGTAGGCACTTTGAAATTAGAATGTAGAATTTAGACCATACATTTAGAATTTAGACTGTACATTTAGACACTTTGAAATTTAGAATGTACATTTAGAAATTAGACTGTACATTTAGAATTTAGAATATAGACCATATGTTTAAAATTTAGACCGTACATTTAGGCATTTTGAAATTAGAATGTAGAATTTAGACTGTACAATTAGAATTTATACCGTACATTTAGAATTTACAATTTGAAGCGTACATTTAAATTATTAAATCTCCAAAACGGACTAACAAATCGGATGGAGGGAGTACTAGTAGTATGTACATATAAACACTTTTGCCTTTAGGCATTGTAACTTAGAGCCTATAAAAAGTATTATAAAAAGCAAAAAAAAAAAAAAGGGGCAGAAAATGAAGGAGCGAGAGAGTAAAGTGACGGAAGAAGTCAGAAGAGAGCTCAGAGGGAATATAATCCCACGCGTCATGCGCGTATAACGCGGCCGAGGATATTTTTGGGCAAAAAGTATGGTCAGGACTTAGTGGGGTATGCACTTTTCTTGGATTAGATTGTTAGGACCCACAGAGACTTTGTCTACCTAAGGAGGACCGGCCCAGAAATGGGCCTAGTCTCAAATGCTTATGTTCACTCACATGAGCCCTTTAATTTAGAAAAGCCCATGGGACTTCTCCGAAAATAGTTTTCAAAAGCTTCAACCACTATTATGGTGGCCTGTTTCGTTTTCCGAAATTGCCTTTCAAAAGCCCCATAATTTTTGAAACCTTGCCTAAAAGAAGAGAAGACTTTGAGTGTCTGGCGGGCACCACGTGGCCGTGCCCGAGTAACCATCAGTTGTTCAAAATATTTTTGGACGGTCCAAATTTTAAAGAGAAAAAGAGGAGAGAACAGGAACAAATCCGGGTCGTCCAAAACACTTATAGATGACTGGCATGGAGAGCTCCAGCAGCCAAGTGGCTGCCAGCTAACCCAAAATCTTTTATTCTTGGATAAGTTGTCTTTTCTTGGATATTTCTCAAAATATTTGGGTAAAATTTATAAATTTACCCAATTCAGATTCCTCTTGTCGAGACGAACCTGTGATCACCAAAAGTTTAAGGTAAAACTAACTAACACCATTTTTTTTTTTTGAATAAAGAAAAAACTAGAAAATGCTTATGCCAGTGGCACTAGAACGACTCCTCAATACTGGCCTTGGGGCATGGCCCAACGGCAATGGTCCGGGGCCTCTCAAAATGTCTCAATTATTGGGGTCTGCAAGTATGTACTATTTGTAAAATGGGTAGTATAATTGGAGTATTGATAGAGATATAGGAAGATAAAATGAAAATGGTGCACTGTTCATTAGTCTTTTTGGAGAAATGTTATTGCACTTCTGAAGGGTATCCTTAAATTTTTTATGCGAAAAAAAAAAGAGAGGCTCAACTACCTATATGGTCCCAATAAAATAGTTGCCATTTCATTTTCATCCTTGTAAAATTTTTTGTTTCAATTTTACCCTTAACACTTTGTGATGAATTTCAATGTTACCCTTTCCGTCCACTGATGGACGGAAGACTCATACGTGGCAAACAAGAGTCCTACTTGGACAAATCCTCCTCATATATCCAAATCCACAACTATTTGTAATCATTTGGCATAAATTCTTAAAATGAACTTTTTAGTATAATCTTAATTTTTCTATTTTTGTAGAGTTGGGAAATAGAAAGTAATAAATCATGATTAAATGTTAGAAATCACCAAAGAAAGAATAATCTCAAATAATTTTTTCGTGACTTTATAAAATTTATGAAATTTAAATTGTTACTATGGAACCATTCAAACATTAATTTTGACTGGAAAACCAAAAAGGAATACTTTAAGAGATCTACCTACTACAGTTTTTTTTTTCATCATTAGCTAAACTTTTTACAATCAGCTGTCCGGGTCAATTTACGCGGCCCTTGATTAATCATCACTCCCATCTTTTAATACTAGGAGTCTCATTTAAGTCTGAAGCAAAACTCTAGATGGACAAGCTCTAAAGGAATATATTGTCAAATATAAAATCTATGGAGGGATTAAGTTTCAAGCTGACCCTATTGGCTCACTAAACTATTTTTTGTACGAATGATTGTTTATTTTTCTTAAAATTAACTTATTACTATCTTAATATAAAATCTTCGATTTGGGTATATGAGAAGAGGAGTTGTCCAGATGGGACTCCACCGAGTAAAAAAAAAAAAGGTTCAGATGGGACTCCCGTTCGCCAAGTATGAGCTTTCCGTTTTTCCGTCCATTTGTGGCCGGAAAGTTGTAACATTGAAGTTGGTCACAAAGTATAAGGGTAAAATTGAAACAAAAAGTTTTTCAAGGACGAAAATGAAACAATGACTATTTTATAGGGACCATATAGGTAGTTAAGCCAAAAATGTAAGTGAGTCCCCCATTTCCCGTATGTCCTTTTCACTATTTCTCTCTTTTTTCTCACTCCAACTTCGTCCCTAACATAGAGCATCCACAAAGGGCTCCTAAAATAGCAAATAGGTGAGACTCCTAATATTTAGCAACCCATTTGCTCAATTGTAGTCTTCAATGGACTCCTTATAGAAGCTCTTAAGAATGGCTCCTTTAGCATGGTTCCTACCACTTACATTTTTGTGTGAAACTTTATGACTCAATCTAGGAGCCAATTTTAGAGTCCATTAGAGTACTCTCATACTTCTAAATTGGTAAATTCTTAGCACACAAAACTGGACCCCATTTTAGCTTATATTTCTACTTTAAGAATCAAATTTAATTAGAAAGTGCACTGTGGATGGCCATAACACACTAAGACTTTACCTTGGGAGCCTACTTTAGGATCTACTATGGAAAATCTATTCGAGCGCTAGAATTAGGATATGTTCACTAACTTTGTCCATTTAGAAGACATTTTAAGAGCTCACCCGAGATACTTTCAGTATCTAGCCTTTGTGGATTGTCCATATGAGTTCCCAATTTTGAACAACTCATGTAACTCCTTAGAAAATGTCTTTACAAACCATTGAGTTAAAAAATGCTCAAATTGGAGTATTATGGAACAGATCTCGTTGGCATTTCAAATTTTGGACAGCCTCCACGAAAATGCTTTTCCAAAGCATGAAATACTATGACTTGCCCATTCTGTTTATCCGAAATTGCCGTTGACAGCCAAGTTAATAATCCTCCACAATGTATTTGGTTGATCATAAAGTTTTTTTTTTGTGTGTGTGTGTATCATTCGTCATTCCTAATCTATTACATTGGAGAGTGGAAAATGGGACTCGATTCTAGAATGCTGTGTGGGGCATCTAAAAGCTCTACTGCATGAGGTAGCCACCACTTGCAAGTTGATTATCAAGTGTTTGATTATATTTTTAGAGAACTCTTAAAGATTTAGGGAGCCCAATATTGACATTTTGCTTTGAACCCCTAAAATGCAAGGACCGCACTGCCCAATTGCTTCGACGGATTGGAGTTTTCTAAGTTAAAATTGATAAAAACCTGCATTCATACTACCTTGTCACAAGAGATATTGAGTGGATTGACTATAATCTCAATAAAAAAAATGAGTTCTTTGATAAGTTAAAATACGATAACACAATTGAAATTTTGATTTTTTTTAATTTTACGTAATTCAAGTTAGAAGCACAATATAATTTAGTGTTATGAATCTCGTATGTACCGTACGGGACATAAAATGGTACACACCTTCGTGTTCTATACCAGTTAAAATGCTGGCCAATACCAATCAATACCAGGCGTACGGGGTTGTACCAGCCTTGTCTTGGGATCTCGGCCGGTACACAAAAACTAACGTAATTTTTTTCTTTTTGATAAAAGACATGAATTTTAAGGTATTTTAACCAAAAGTGGCAAGTGGAGTGAAGTGCAGTTGGTGGTTCCCTTATACTCCCATATGTGCACATGGGTAGGGTTTGATTTCCGTAAGTACCCATCCCCCCCCCCCCCCCCCCAAGTCTCTCAGGATAGAGTAGATTAGGATTAACGAATGACAAAAAAAAAAGATTTTATTTTATATTAATCATGTCAATTTGTTATTAGAACTAGTATTAAGGTGTATGAAAATGGTAAAATTTATTTTATTTCTCCATTTTAAGTTTTGCAATTATAGATACGCATATTAAATATATTTAAATATGTATATTGCGATAAATTCAAAACGGTAACGAGATACGATCCGATACTGTTATGTACCGTTCCAGTAGAGAAAACAGTACGCTAATCGGTACGAGATTGATAACTATGAGTCAAATACACTTGAACAATGTATATCATTTTATTTTATTTTTTGTAATCAAGTACTACCAAAGATTTAAAAGACTACCAGTTTAATTAAAATAAAAGAGGAAAAAAAAAAAACTTTTCTACCCCGACAACACCTAGCTAGGAAGTATGGGTAGACGCCCTGAGCATCAACCAACGCGTCTATTGGTACACGATATTTGGGTATCCCAAGTGCACATTAACGCATCTTAATTGTCTAAAAGTGTTTTGTACGTATTGGATTTTTCACAAAATATTCGCGCGAAGAGTAGTTTTTGGAGGGTTGAGATGTGCTGAAGTGCACTCGGAAGTTGGAATACCCAAGTATGGTGTACATATCGTTTTTAGCATCAACTAAAGAGCATTGCTAATCTCTTCACTCTTTCGGGAGAAAAACTTGCTACCGTCACGTGGTACCTGTCCGTGCATCCTAACCGTCCAAACGTATTTTGAACGGTCCAAATTTATTAGGGTAAATTTGCATATAAAAATTACAAAAACGCCATCCGGTACCACATGACGGTACCCGTTCGGTATGCAAGTTTTTCTAAAGAACTATTTACATTTTTTCATTCATAAATTTTTTTTACGTAATAAGAATCTTGCTCAATATATCATAGTTAGTTTTACTCAACAATCAAAACCAAAAAAAGAAAACATTATAAATGGTAAAATATAGGCATTTTTTAAAGTGACGTGGCTTCCCAAAAAATAAACAATTTGGAACGGAGGGACTAGATAATTAGGAAGTGCTCAATTTTTAAAGTGACGTGGCTTCCCAAAACACAACCCAGAAAGATTATACGAACATCAAGAAAAATGTGTGCAATTTTAGAAATCAAGAAATGTTTCTCTCTCTCCCTCTCTCTCTCTCTCTCTCTCTAGTCTGTTAGGAGTATTTTTCACGACTGATGACATCAAATTACAACTCATTGCCAGCTAAGCAACACCTTACCACTAATAATCACGGCACTTCACTAACTAACTTGGTTGGAGTCGGTTTTGGCCCCATTCAGTTTGAGTTCTCTGCACGTGCCTTTTTAATATCGAATGGGAATAATTAATTCCGGGATGATAAACCAACCGAATGACACCAACACGTAATAATTACTCTATTCAAATGCGGTTGAAAAATTTAACTGAGTCTTAAAAATATTTTTAAACTTGATTCGTCTATTAAAGTGAGCTAGTTTTAAACGAAATTTAATCGAGCCAATTGTGAATTGATTTTTGAGTAGTTTGAATTTTTTAAACATGTAATGAAGGAGACAAGTAGTTTAGGATTTTAGTGTACTCTATCCGTCCCATTTTGATAGTCCCTTACGAAAATACGTGCAATTTCAGACAAATTTAAAAGTTCTTCCGCTCATAAATTTTTAATTTTTCTCATCAAATTAAAAAATTAATTGAAATCTTTAATTTGGTACAAAGACATTCGAAAAATCATATGCGAAAATAATTTAATTTTTATTTGGAAATTTGAACGTGCTTTCATAGGGGACCGTCAAAATAGAACGAATGGAGTAATTAATGTAAATTCTTGACTCGTGATGATAAATCCTGCATCGGCCGCTACTAGTATGTGCGGATTTTGACGTACCCCAATCCCAACCCAAAAAGTGGCATCTGAAACCAACCCCGACCCGAAAAGTGCACTTTTTTACACTTTTCAATACATTTACACTTATTTTTAAGGGTCACCGCGAGGATTTGTCCAAAAAAAATATCCGGAAGGGCTTCATTCAAGCTTTTTTCGATAAACTATATACGTACGGTTATTATGAAAAACTGCTCGGATGAAGCCCTTTCGGGTATTTTTTTTTGTGATTCCTCGCGTTGGCCATTTAAAACATGTTTTAAACACATTGAGCGGTTCGGATTGTCGAAATTTGGTCCAGAAAATCAGAAAAAGGGTGGTTCTCACGGAGGAGATCTGTGAGGGAGTCCTTAATAGAAAGTCGAATTGAATTATTTTACCATTTTCCTAATAAAAATGAAAGGAGGAGAAAAAAAAAAGAAATAAGACTTTTGTATTCCACTCTGACCACGTACCCAAGAAATGACAAGTGATGAGACAAATAAAAGAATTTTTTGACCTTTGTCAACCATGCAATAGAGTCTTGTACTACTCCACTGAGCATATGCTATTAATTAAATTAATTAAAATTTTCCTCTCTTTTATTACTATGCTAATATGTCCGCCATTACGATTATTGTTTAGTCGGTTGAAATACTACAAAACAAATCGAATCTAATTGATGACATGTTGGATTGAATGATCAAACACAAATTGTTTAAAAAATTTGCAACACAAATTGTTTAAAAAATTTGCGATTGGCTGACTGAGTGCTTGTTTGGGCATCAAGCATTTAATTCCTGTCCATATTATGCGTAGTACAAAACAATAAATTTCCACGACGTGAATTATAAAAAAAGGAACAAATACATTGACCAAATTGAATAAGAGAAATGGGGTGATCGATGGAATAAGCTCAGTGACGTCCATATCTTCATGAACACATTGATTCGCTCATGTGATATAAATTTAAATAATACTTTACCATATCTTCATTTCATGATCCAATGATATATCTAAATCGATTATTCATGAATCATCTGACACTCAAATCAATTTTTTTTGTTTTGCAATGTATATTATATACAGTTAATGAATCCGCGTCAATGATCATTTTAGTATTGCCCTAGCAAACTCTCACATTATAAATTAAAATTCATGAATCATCTGACACCCAAACCAAATTTTTGTTTTGCAAACTCCCACATTATAAATTTTTGTTTTACAAGAGTTAACCGACGCGGGCTAGTTCAGTTGGCCAGGACTCTTGCATCTCACTAGGAGGTTAGGAGTTCGAATCTTCCTGCTTACGTGCATGGGCTTTTCCTTTCTTTGTTTCTACCCTGTAACGGGCTTATTTCTTGTATTGATTAAGTTGTTGGGCTTAATTGTCTCGTGGACTCTCACAATTCATGTAGTGTCCCGGGTTGGTACTTTGTACTTCATATGTGATGTAATTCATCTCTCTTCTATCGATTGGTCAGGGCTCTTGCATCTCACTCGGAGGTTAGGAGTTCGATTTTCCTACCTGCGTGCATGGGCTTTTCCTTTCTTTGTTTCTACCCTATAACGGGCTTATTTTTTGTATTGACAAAGTTGCTGGGTTTGGTTGTCTCGTGGACTCTCACAATTCATGTAGTGTCCCGGGTTGGTACTTTGTACTTCATATGTGATGTAATTCATCTCTTTTCTATCGATTGACAAAAAAAAAAATTTGAATAAGAGAAATGGGGTGATGGAATAATCCCACTGACGTCCATATCTTCATGAACACAATGATTCGCTCATGCGATGCCAATTTAAATGAACAGAGCCGGCTCATAGATTTCGGAGGCCTTAATCGAAGTTATTAAACGAGGCCCACCTTATATTTTGCATACAAAAATTGGCCAATAAAGAGTCTTTATAAAAACTATTACAAAAGATTTACCATTACAATGCAAACCTATAGTTATCAAAAAATATGCAACCGCTACAATTTCAAAATCTATCATTTGAACATTTATCGTCTCGCACTTTTAAACGTACTAATTAAGTCTTCATAAATTTGAATTGGGTCAATTTTTGTATAGATATATATATATATAGGGAGAGCTTCTCCTCCGGACCTCCCGTTTCCGGACCTCCATGATCCAATTTTTTTTTTTGACGATCTGAGCCGTCCAATGTGTTCAGAAGGTGTTTTCAAGGGTCCTTAGCGGAAAATCTTCAAAAAAAAATACCGGGAAGGGCTTGATCCAAGCAGTTTTCGCAAAAATATATAAATACAGTTTTTGCGAAAAACTACTTGGATCAAGCCCTTCCCGGTATTTTTTTTTGAAGATTTTCCGCGCTGACCCTTGAAAACACCTTCTGAACACATTGGACGGCTCGGATTTTCCAAAAATAATTTGCAACACAAAAAAATTCAGTTTTTCCATATTCTCGGGAGGTTTGGCCTATATATATATATATGTTCCACTTCCTATCCGGACTTCCGGATCTCCTTGATCCAAGCATTTTTTTATGATCCGAACCGTCCAATGTGTTCAGAAGGTGTTTTCAAGGATCCACGCGGGAAATCTTCAAAAAAAAAAAAATATCGGGAAGGGCTTGATCCAAGCAGTTTTTCGCAAAACTATAAACATACAGTTTTTGCGAAAAACTACTTAGATCAAGCCCTTCCCGGTATTTGTTTTTGAATATTTTCCGTGCGCGTGAACTCTTGAAAACACCTTTTGAACACATTGGACTGTTCGGATTTCCCAAAAATAATTTTTAATGTGAAAAAATTACATTTTTTCTTATTTACGGGAGGTCCTTACTAGAAAATTTGCTTTGTATATATATATATGTGTGTGTGTGTGTGTGTAGGGTTCATAACTAATTGGGGACCCTAAAATTTTGGTTTTTTTGGTGGGCCTAAAGCCCAGGATTCTTTGGATTTGTGGGTAAGCCGGCTCTGTTTAAATAATACTATACCCTAGCTTCATTTCATGATCCAAAGTTCTAAACCGTTTGAAAATGGGGTGATGGAATAATCCAAGTGAATTAAAAAAAAAAGGAACAAATACATTGACCAAATTGAATAAGAGGAATGGGGTGATGGAATAAGCCCAGTGTCGTCCATATCTTCATGAACACAATGATTCGCTCATGTGATAGCAAATTTAAATAATACTATACCATACCTTCATTTCATGATCCAATCATATATTTAAATCGTTCGTTTTGTAAGTCTCCGACTATGCGTCAATTTTTGTGTGAATAACTTTCATTTCGAGGTACACAAAATGAACTAACATATATAATAATTAAAATTATAGAGATCTCGTTTTCCGTTACATGACGAAGATCAATTATATTTAAAGAATCTTTCTTCTTGTTTTTTGGTACCTTTGTTTTTTTTTCTGTATTTTCCTTTTATTTTATCGTTTTGTAGTAGGTTGTAACTAGGATTTGTTAGGTGGGTAATGGAAATTTTCTCTCTTTCTCCAAAAAAAAAAAAAACTTTATTCAAATTCATGAATCATCTGACAATGAAATGTTTTGCAATGTATATTATATACAGTTAATGAATCCGTGTCGCCCTAGCAAACTCCCACATTATAAATTAAAATTCATGAATCATCTGACACCCAAATCAAATTTTTGTTTTGCAATGTATATCATATAAAGTGGTACTCGAACGTTGCATCCGGGCCATCCAAAAGTGTATTGGACGGCCCAGATTAAAACCCTCTCTCTCCCCTTTCTCTCTCTCTATAATCCGAACCGTCCAAAACCGAAATGAACGGCCCTGATCGAGAGTACCACGTGGTACCCGCTCTGCACTAAAAATTGCTCTATATTAACTCCGACTATGCACCATTTCAGAGTCAGAATCCTCATTCTCTTTACAAGAAAATTAGCCAAAAAAATGGAGGGTCTAGTCAAATGCTCTGCTAATTATGTGCCCCTCTCTCCTATAAGCTTCTTAGAGCGAGCAGCTTTCTCAGATGCGTCTGCCCTTTCTCAGATGGGTCTTCACCGCGGAGACGTTGCAAGTACAATAATTCCTTTTTTGTTAAAGTTAAACTAGTGTTTTAAGTTGTTTACTAAAGAAGGTTTATGAAAGAAGTGTGATCGTTTGCCTAGCAAAAAAAAGAAGAAGTGTGATCGTAATTCCTTTGAGCTTCAAATGAAAGAGAAAATGGCCTTCCACCTAATATCGTGACTGATGCAGCGAAGCCTCCTATTACGGTAGTAGTTCAACTTTTCAGTTTGTTTTCCTTCTAGGCTGGTTTGCTGTGGTGTCACCCTTTTGGGTCTCACTACTCTCTCCTCGGCAGCCTTGAATTGTATTGTTGTTTTTCCCTTATTGATCTATATTATTCTTCTTTACTGATAAAAAAAAAAAAAAGGGTAGTAGTTGAAGAGGAAAACACGAACACCTTTGAGAAATAGTTACTGCCTCTATGACGAACAATATTAAGAATACTCTTGTTTTTCTCTATCAACTAACAACCGAATTCTTCCCTAAAGTTTACAACAATACTTATACTAGTATCAATGAAACCCTAGACCAACTAAGAAACAAATAACAAATGGGGCATTTGGTAACGTTTTTGTTTTTTGTTTTTTGTTTTTAAAAAGAGAATAAGTTATTTTCACCGCTGGTAGAAACTAAAGATTCCTCCAAATCGATTGTATTTCACCATGTGTCTATGTTTTACTATTTAGGACCACTGTTTAGACACATGGTGCAATGCAATCGGTTTAGAGGAAACTTTTGTTTCCACTGGCGGTGGAAATAACTTAATCTCTTTTAAAAAAACTAAAAGTAGAATCATGTTTATTATTTATAAAACCAAAAAAAAAAAAAATGCTTGGTAACAAAATTTCGGTTTTCTGTTTTTTGTTTTTAAATGACTCTATTTTAAAAATAAGGCAAATCACTTTTTTTATGTTTTGAAAATTTCAGAAATTTTCAAAACATTTTTAGTAAACACAACATAAGTAAATTTCCAAACACATTTTTGTTTTTAGTTATGAAAAAATTGAAAAACAAAATCAAAAAATAGGAAACAGGAAACAAAAACGTTACCAAACACCCCCAAAATATTAAACTTGCTAATCATGGGAGATGTCTCAGGCTCGCGTCTGCCCTATCTCAGATGGGTCTTAACTGCGGAGATGTTGTAAGTACAATAATTCCCTTTTTTGTTAAAGTTAAACTACTGTTTTAATTTGTTTACTAAAGAAGGTTTAAGAAAGAAGTGTAATCGTAATTCCTTGAGCTGCAAATGAAAGAGAAATGGCCTTTCACCTAATGCCGTGACTCATGCAGCAAAGCCTATTTACGATACTAGTTGAAGAAGAAAACACAAACGCGTTTGAGAAATAGGTACTCCTGGACAAATAATATTGAGAACAATCTCGTTAATTTTTCTTCATCAAATATCGTCCAAATTCTATCTTAAAGTTTGCAATGATACTTACACTGCTACAATAATGGTTAAAGATGACACACCAAAAATTGAAACAATGACCGTTTTTGTAAAATTGTCATCGAAAATATGAGGGTAGAGTTTTGATGTCAGTCTATCCTAAAAACTGTCATCTTGGCGATATAAGATGACAGTTTATAATAAAAGTGACATTATTATCTATTTCTTTAATGTCAGTTTTTGCTTAGAACTGACATTAAAACAAGGCACTTCCAGAAGCCCATATGGATAACCTTTGAATGTCAGTTTTCCTTAAAAGTGACTTTTAATGTCAGTTTTAATTAGAACTGACATTGAAGTTGATCATAAAAATGACTGTCAAAAAGTGTCATTAAACGTATAAGATGACTGTCATCTTATATTAAATCTAAAACTGACATAAAAAGTACTCAGCTTAAAATTTTTCGAAAATATAGTATAAATATTTTTGTTGGTCTTTTGTCAACAACAAGCATGCTAGCTCAGTTGGTAACATGCGTGCGCGAGGAAGTACTCAAGGTGTTGAGTTCGAGTCCTAGGGCAAGCAAATATTAGCTAACCACACAAGTGCTACGTAGGCGCCACACAAGCGCCACGAGGGTGCCATGTGAACTCCACTGGGCGGTCATGCGAGGGCGGTCACACGAGCCACGTGTTCGAACTAGAATTGGAATTTTTTTTTTTTTAGAATGGAGGATAGATAAGATGACAGTTTAAAATAGTCATCGTTGATTGTAAAGATGACAGGTTTACACTGTCATCTTATTGCAAAGATGACAGGTTTAAACCATCATCTTATATGTTTCAATGACCTTTTTTGACTGTCATAACAAATCTAGACTTTTAATGTCACCTCCAAAGATGACAGTTTTAAAACTGTCATCTTTTGTGATTCATGACACCTTTTAACTGTCATGGTTTAAGGTTTTTGTAGTAGTGTTATAGTATCAATGAAACCCTATCAACTAAGAAACAAATAACAAAATTTTAAACTTGATAATCAAGCCTAAATCAAAGACGACAACAACAATAACAAACACATCTAGTCCCCAATTATTGGGGTTATGGGCGGGGGATAATTGGAGGCAGACCTAACGTTTGACAATATGCATAAAGTGGCTGCTCTCAGAATACTACTGAAACAGTGGTTCCCCTAAATCTCCTAGAAAGGAAGAGTTACAGTGACGTTTTGCTGCAAAACCATGACCCTAAATCAAGCCTAAATCAAAGGAGTTATGAAAATTACCAAAAATGGAATTCGGAAATAAATGATAGAATCAGAAAACTAGGAAGAAATATTTTATTGCCAGAACAGAAGGCAATTAAAATTGAATTTCCTACTAAAAGTTAATTGCAAATCTAATACTCCCTAAAGAACAAAATTTCCATTTTGGAGGTCTAGATGACATTGAACGGGTTAAAAACATTGTTGGTCATCACCAAAAGGTGATGTCTTGATCAGAAGCCCGTTTCCAATCAACGGTACAATTTCTGGCCCATTTCATCAATGTTGACCCACGCAACGTATTATTGTCTTTTGGGCCATGAACGGTCCAAACGATCAAGAAATGTGGATGTGACTCACTTTACATCAGTGACTCATGATGAGAAGATGATTCCATTGCATTTTGTCCTCTATCGAAAGAGACAAATAGCTCCCCTTTTTTTTCACTTATAAGTTCTATCATTATATTACGATCAGTTTGATTATTCAATTACAAAAATTATGAAATTCGGGGATGTGTTTGATTCAGCTTTTTAGAAGCTAAAATAAAAGTTCAGATTCTTCATTCATCAAATAAGATTCATTCTTCCATGAATTACTGAAATGAAAAAAGGTTTATCAAAATTTAAGTGAATAATTCCAAAATACTTTCTAAATTAACGGCCTTTTTTTTCCCTCAAATATTCAACTAACCTATTAATCTTTGTGCGGTACTTAATTTTTTTGACAAATAAGCCAGCACGTTGACATTTTCCAACAAATTTTAACCGACCTATCTGAATTGAACAGTACTTAACTTTTTGTTCCAGAAGTAAGGAAAGTCTTTGTATTATATTTGTAAAACTGAATGCGAAGTAAGGAAAGTCTTTGTATTATATTTGTAAGAGAACAAGTTGTTTCCACCATGTTTCCTTCAAATCAATCACAGCGGTCCGTATGATTGTGTACACGGACCGCTGTGATTGATTTGGAGGAAACATTTATTTCCGACGTCAGCGGTGGAAATAATGTTTTCTCCATTTGTAAAACTGAATGCTTGAAATTCAACAGGTCCCTAGTTTCCTTCCTTTTGTTTTTTGTGAAATTCTAGAAGGGCTTAATTTTTTGATCGGAAATTCTAGAAGGGCTTATTGCCAAGTAGATTTCGAGACTAACCTTAATCATTCTATATAAACACTTGAATTAAGTATTGTTCTATTAAAACATTTTCTTTCAAATTCAAATGAGAAAAAAAATACAAATTGGAATAATTTCACTTTTTTGGTCAATTAGGTTGGAAAAAATTTAAATAAGTGATCATTCATAGCATAACCAAACACGACATAAACATCATAAAATACCCTAGATTTAAAAGGTTCTGAAAATTTCGATTCAATATATATTTTTTTTTGGGGGGGGACCAAAACGATCGTCGTCTTGGTCCTGCTTGGGGGTTGGGGAACAAAATTACGTCGTTTTGATGCTGTTGTGGCCTTTTTGTTGTGACCTCCTGTTGTGTATGTACCATTTCAATCTTTCTTGGTGTTCAATAGATGAAAAATCCCAATGGATTCTGCGTCCACTGCATCAAGTCAAACCATGACCTTGACGGCTTGAAGAGCCACAATAAGTCCAAGCACAGAAAGTTTAAGGTGGGGTGCAGCTCTTGCGGAAATGTGTTCCCAAATGTGGCAGAACATGACCAACACTACAATGAGGAGCACTCCAAGTGAGTAAATTTTTTGTGCTTGTGGACCTTTTGCCTTTAATTTCCCCTCTCTGTTTTCCAAGTTAGCCACAAGGTAAAACAAGACCTTTTTTTTTATTTTTTTATTTTTTATCACCCTTGGCTAGTACTATAATGATATTGATTATAGCTTAACCTGCCTTTTTTTGTAGGGCTGAAAGGCACAAACTTGTGGGGAGGCACAAGTTGGAGAAGAAGAAGAAGAAATAAATGGCTGGAGAGTAGGAATTGGGATTACTTTGGGAATTTTTGCCTTCTGAAACTCATCAAGACAGGATTCAGATGACTGCATGAGTTGTTAATGTTAAGGAATTAGATTCAGTTTCAGCAAAATAGCTTAAAATAGCTTTAGGTCGTTTATTTCTTTTCAGGAATGTTGGTGTTGTTGGATTTTTATGATATTTTAATATTAAAAGTTGAACCTATTATTGGCCGGAAGTTTTGCTTTTTTGTCTCTTATATGATTTGTCAAGCCAGCATTTATTTGGAGGTTTGTCTGTATCGGCAAAATGAGATATGCTGGTGGTGGGGGGCCGAATATACTCGTATTGGGCCGACAAACTATAAGGCCGTATATGCTCATAAATGGGCTATTGAAGATCTTTTTGGCCCGTTATGGCCGAAGGTATCATATATGCCCCGTTAGGGCCGACGCTATCTCAAGGGCCCTGTTAGAGCCGAGGTAACGATGTCCCCGGATCAAGGCAAGGGCCTATCGGGCTAAGCGGTGTACGGGGCGGGTGGTTAGAGCCCGACCCATGAGCTTACCCGATCGGGTCAGTATGGCGGTTACGAGGGACACGTGCTGAGGGACACCTGGTACTGTGGGAGAGGCTTCTAGAAGCCTCTAGGTGACCACGTGGCTTCCCGCGATAGGCCGAGTCACGTGACTGCAGACGTGATGGGTGACATCACATGACTTGGAGAGCAAGTACAGGGGTATCTATAAATACCAAGGGATAAACCCTAGAGGTACACACACAATCTCAGATCTGCTACTCTTTGTACCCTCTCCTTCTATATACTAACTTGATCGTCGGAGTGTCCTTGGGCAAGAGGCCCAAGTGACACTAACCAGTGTTCTCTGGTGCAGGATTACAACAAGTGTAGAAGGTAGTACGCATTGAAGGAATCATCCTCACGGAAAATCCCTACCACAGCTGGGATATGATTCATGCATAAATAGGACAATAGCATTAAAAGAGCATTAACTTGCTTGTGAAAAAACTTCATTATGTATTGCCCAGGTTTGCTTGTGGAGTTTGGATTCTTTAAGTCAAAGTCTTGGTGGAAAAAACTTCATGTTCGCATTGCATATGCATGCATGACTTGGTGTATATATAAAGCATGCATTTGTAGCCTGTGAGGTGTGTGTATGTTCCAGCCAAAAAGCCAAGACAAAGGTTGTGTTTGGTTTGGGTTTTGAATTTTGGTTTTTGTAATGATTACAGGGAGAAATAGAGAAAATAATTAAAAAATAGATATTAATGATTGGAGAGAGATAGAGAGAAAAATAAAAATAATATTTAAAAATAGGGGTAATAATTGAATAATAATTGAGAAAACCGGTTTTTAAAAACCAAAACAAACAAGGAAACTTTTCCAAATACTTGGTATATTTTTATACTTCATCCTTCCCTTTAGCTCATGTTCTCTAAAACTTAGTTTGTTAAGTTCAACTATGTATAAGTAATTTTTGGGCAAAGTGTAACGGTATTTATTTGATAAAGCTTTGGATTCTCCTACTTGTGCAGAGTAGGTTCAAACCACACGATAAATTATCGGGCTATTGTATCCTGAAGGGGACACGCTAGAGTTTTTCTACTGCACCGGTTTATTACCGTAAAGGGCTTGAATCTCTTTAAAGAGAGCAAGATTTCTGTGCCTCAGCCTGTTAATTTCCATTGTATTTTTAATTTTTTTGGTGTTTATTATTGTAATATCACCAACAATTTTAAGGAGATTCAAACAATGGATTATCATGTTGATAGGCCCAACGAGAATGTCGGAGATCTCAACAAGCCCTTCAAGTTCAAAGGAGTTCACTTCAAACGATGGCAAGGCAAGGTGCTCTTCTATCTCACTCTCCTCAAGGTGGCCTATGTCCTTACTGAAAAGAATCCTAACAAAGTCTCCACCGATGGTATGATCGATGAAGAAAAAGTTGCTCATCTTGAATTAGTTGAGCAATATAATGTTGATGAGTATAATTGTCGTTATTATCTCTTCAATTGCCTTGCGGATCAATTTTATGATTATTATGTTACTACTTACTCCACTGCAAAGAAAATTTGGAAAGCTTTGCAGAGCAAATATGACATAGAGGAGGCTGGTGCAAAGAAATATGCAGCTAGTCGTTTTTTCCGCAACCAGATGGTAGACGGGAAACTAGTCGTTTTTTTCGCAACCAGATGGTAGACGGGAAACTAGTCGTTTTTTCCGCAACCAGATGGTAGACGGGAAATCAATGGTAGAGCAAGTACAAGACTTCCAAATGATCGTCGCAGAAGTCAGGTTTGAATGTAAAGACCCGTGTTTTTATCCATCCGGTACCACATGACGGTACCCGTTCGGTATGCAAGTTTTTCTAAAGAACTATTTACATTTTTTCATTCATAAATTTTTTTTACGTAATAAGAATCTTGCTCAATATATCATAGTTAGTTTTACTCAACAATCAAAACCAAAAAAAGAAAACATTATAAATGGTAAAATATAGGCATTTTTTAAAGTGACGTGGCTTCCCAAAAAATAAACAATTTGGAACGGAGGGACTAGATAATTAGGAAGTGCTCAATTTTTAAAGTGACGTGGCTTCCCAAAACACAACCCAGAAAGATTATACGAACATCAAGAAAAATGTGTGCAATTTTAGAAATCAAGAAATGTTTCTCTCTCTCCCTCTCTCTCTCTCTCTCTCTCTAGTCTGTTAGGAGTATTTTTCACGACTGATGACATCAAATTACAACTCATTGCCAGCTAAGCAACACCTTACCACTAATAATCACGGCACTTCACTAACTAACTTGGTTGGAGTCGGTTTTGGCCCCATTCAGTTTGAGTTCTCTGCACGTGCCTTTTTAATATCGAATGGGAATAATTAATTCCGGGATGATAAACCAACCGAATGACACCAACACGTAATAATTACTCTATTCAAATGCGGTTGAAAAATTTAACTGAGTCTTAAAAATATTTTTAAACTTGATTCGTCTATTAAAGTGAGCTAGTTTTAAACGAAATTTAATCGAGCCAATTGTGAATTGATTTTTGAGTAGTTTGAATTTTTTAAACATGTAATGAAGGAGACAAGTAGTTTAGGATTTTAGTGTACTCTATCCGTCCCATTTTGATAGTCCCTTACGAAAATACGTGCAATTTCAGACAAATTTAAAAGTTCTTCCGCTCATAAATTTTTAATTTTTCTCATCAAATTAAAAAATTAATTGAAATCTTTAATTTGGTACAAAGACATTCGAAAAATCATATGCGAAAATAATTTAATTTTTATTTGGAAATTTGAACGTGCTTTCATAGGGGACCGTCAAAATAGAACGAATGGAGTAATTAATGTAAATTCTTGACTCGTGATGATAAATCCTGCATCGGCCGCTACTAGTATGTGCGGATTTTGACGTACCCCAATCCCAACCCAAAAAGTGGCATCTGAAACCAACCCCGACCCGAAAAGTGCACTTTTTTACACTTTTCAATACATTTACACACACACACACACACACACACATATATATATTACATATTTTAACACACTTTTAAACCCTTAACAAAAGTCGAATTGGCTTATTTACCATTTTCCTAATAAAAATGAAAGGAGGAGGGGAAAAAAAGAGGTAATTAAATAAACATCCTGTTTTCGGGCATCACGTAAGTTTTCATCCTGGTCAATTTGATAGGTTATGTTTTCATTATTTTCTCTTGTGATATACCATATATACCCTGATATATTATTTAGTTGCCTAATTAAGTGGGGCTCTAATTAGTTGTTAGTTACCTTAAATAAAGGGATTTGATCCCTTCCATCACTTCCAAATTACAAAATATTAACGGAAAAAGAAATGGAAATTTTGAATTCTCAATTTTCAAATCTTTATAGGATATATATTTTAGTATCTTTAGCTTATTTTGATGAGCTTAATTTTACCATAATTTCTGTAATGCACTTATTTTTACCATAATTCTTTAATGCATACAAATCAATCACAAGTCATGGTAAATTTAATGTATAAAACTTAATTACCATTTTTACCATGATCTTTGTAAACAAAAAACCATCAGATTTGATTTTCATTATAAAAGTGAAGACCATAATAATACATTCACCGTAAACTCGAATACAAATACCATCAAATCATCCAAAAGCCAAAACACATTTCAGGGTAAATTAGAAAACAAAAATTTGTATTGTATCTGAATCATGGTAAAAAAAAATAAAATATTACATTCGGCCAAACTTAAATTATGGTAAAAACTATATCGGAATATGGTAAACCTAAGTGAACGTAAATCTTTGTGAGGCATGATAAAAAACAAAAATTGATCTCTAAAAATTTCATAGATCCAAACTGGTCCAATCAACCAATATTAGTCAACATCTCCGGACGCCCACCATTCCCCCCCGGCAATCTCCCTTCGTTGTTGTTGAGCGGTGCCCCACCGGCGGCTGCCAAGAAGGCCCAACCAAAGGCTGCACAAAAAATAAGAAAAAAAGAATACATGATTGGAAAACAAGGAAACAGGAATCATGGTAAAGATAGAACAAAAATGATACAGACACACCCCCTCTACAACACTCTACCACCCCCCTCTCACATGTGGGGTGGGTCCCCTCTCAACATAGAATTCTTTTAGAACTCAAATTATGGTTAAAATACTAAAACAGATAGCAGTATTTATGGTAAAAAAATAATATTTAGCACTCAAATTGCTTTCAATCTCCATTAGACCATCCAAGACCTTAACCATGATTAACGTGGAAGGCCTCTTTGTAAACTCACTTTGTAAAAACCATGCTGCGACCGTGTGAGAATATTCAGCATCCACGACATTCTTGATCAAATTAACCGCGTAAATTGGTAGGTAAGTAATAGCGTACTTAAACAACAACAAGAAGAAAGTGGGTAAAAAACACATAAGCCCGCAAATATTCATCATCCACGAGCATACCCAACGAAAAACCAACACGGTAATGGGAAAAAAAGAAAAGAAAAGGGCTTATGGTATAATCCATATTGTGGGATCACTCAAATCTTCCTTGAACATGTTTATAATTTATTTTTTTTACACAGATGAGTCCTAAATCAGCAAATTTTTAACTAGCTGATATGTACCAATTTTTTTTTGCATCTAATTTAGATAATCGCTATTTTGTTCATGAGATGATTGAAAAAAAAATCCTAACAAAAAGATTTATGAAATCGTGCATGGCATTATCAACCACCGGTGTAGATGATTATCAATTTTCCAGAAAATAAAGCAAGTTGACTCGATTTACCACGAAGACGGAGATGGAGACGGTATGTTGTTGCTCGACAGCGATTTGGGATGGTGGTGGTCATCTGCGATTTGGGATGGTGGTGGTTGCCTGTGATTTGGGACGGCGATGGCAAAGATTTCGGACGGCGTTTGGGAGAAGATTGGGGCGTACAGATTCAGGCGTTGGTTGTATTTGATGGTTTTTAACCCTTGCAATGACAGAGAATCAAGTATTGAATTAATCTTCACTTGTTAGCTATTTTCCATCACTGAACCAAGAAGGGGTTCCGTCAAAAAAAAAAAAAAAAAACCAAGAAGGGGTTGATAAAAGAAAAGGGGGCAATTTGAACCATATTGCTCTGTTTATAAGCCAAAAAACAGAGATGAGCAAAACTCAATTTTTTGTGGAGCTTGTGGATAGACCCATTGTATATATCACTCCTATTTGAATAAGCACCGATTTACTTTGTATATATCACTCCGATCTGCCGGACTTTGATTTCTTGTAGAGAGCTCTCAAACGTTTTACTTGCAAGAGAGAGAGAGAAAGAGAGAGAGAGAGAGAGTTTCAAGGAAGTGGGACATTTGAGAGGAGGAGAGAGAAATTATGGAGCACGGAGAAGAAGACGAGAAATTTAAGCCTGTTTTCGGGGAAGTGAACACGTGAGAGGAGAGACAAATTAACCACCGTTTACTGTCTCCGTTATTTTCAAAGAGATAGCTGTCCACGTGTACCGACAGAAATTGCGTTGAAGAGGAGTTGTCTTCCTCTGATTGGTTTTTGGGTACCACGTGGGCTTGACAGCTTGGTACCCTATTGGCACCCAAAATTTTCTCCATTCCATGGGTTTAAATTGGATGATAACAGGTAAACGAAAATTGTGGGATTTACTCCACGCCCAATATCCCATAATTATAGCATAGGACCTTCAAATTTTGAAAAAGGTCCCATTTACCACACCTATGTATATAAAGGGCAGAAATGGGTTTATTTGAATTTGGGGGTGAAAACATAAGTCGAAAAAAGAGACAGGATCATAACATAAGTTAGGGTGGCTGGGAGGACTAATTATTTAAGTGCCCCAACAAAAAAAAAGACTTTTGTATTCCACTTTGACCACCTACCCAAGGAATGACAAGTGATGAGACAAATGAAAGATTTTTTTTGACCTTTGTCAAGCATGCCAAAAGGAGAGTGTTGTACTACCCCTCTAAGCACATGCTATTAATTAAATTATTCCTCTCTTTTATTACTATAAGAATAAGACACATCCCCTCTTCTTCTTCCCTGACTTCAAAACTCATTCCCCTATTCCTCTTTTTTCTATTTGCAATGTCCTACTCCTACTTGAAAAATCACACACTTAAAAAATCACACTTGCCTCCTTCAAAACTCATTTCAAAAACCAAACGATTAATGTTGTGTGCCGTTCGATTTAAATGTGGCAAGTAATTGGTTTGAACCGCCAGGCGGCTAAACACCCACTGGCTCGTATACAAGGATGACCTCTCCGAGTCTCCGACGAATGATTCTCAGAGGCTCAGAGCTCGTCATCATTTAAATCGAATCATTCGTCGAAGACTCGGAGAGGTCATCCTTATATACGAGGCAGTGGGTGTTTAGCAGCCTGGTGGTTCAAACCAATTACTTGCCACATTTAAATCGAATGGCACACAACATTGTTGGTTTTTTAAATGTGTTTGGAAGGAGGCAAGTGTGATTTTTTAAGTGTGTGATTTTTCAAGTAGGAGTAGGACATTGGAAATAGAAAGAGAGGAACAGGGGAATGAGTTCTGAAGACAGGGAAGAATAAGAAGGGGTGTGTCTTATTCTTATAGTAATAAAAGAGAGGAATAATTTAATTAATAGCATGTGCTCATAGGAGTAGCACAACACTCTCCTTTTGCATGCTTGACAAAGGTAAAAAAAAAATCTTCCATTTGTCTCATCACTTGTCATTCCTTGGGTAGGTGGTCAGAGTGGAATACAAAAGCCTTTTATTTTTCTCCTCCTTTCATTTTTATTAGGAAAATGGTAAATAAGCCACTTCGACTTTTGTTAAGGGTTTAAAAGTGTTAAAATATGTAAATATATATATATATATATAAGTGTAAATGTATTGAAAAGTGTAAAACGTGCACTTTTATGGTCGGGGTTGGTTTCGGATGCCACTTTTCGGGTCGGTATTGGGGTATATCAAAATCCGCCCATACTAGTAGCGGTCGACGCAGGATTTATCATCACGAGTCAATAATCTACATTAACTCCATTCGTTCTATTTTGATGGTCACGTTCAAATTTCGAAATTAAAATTAAATTATTTTCGCATATTATTTTTCGAGTTTCTTTGTACCAAATTAAAGATTTCAATTAATTTTTTAATTTAGTGAGAAAATTTAAAAATTATGAACGAGAATACTTTTATTTTTGTCTGAAATTGCACGTATTTTTGTTGGGGACTATAAAATGGGACTGAGAGAGTACATTAAAATACTAAACTTTTTGTCTATTTCATTAAACGTTGTTTAAAAAAATTCAAACTACTCAAAAATCAATTCACAATTGGCTCGATTAAAGTTCGTTTAAAACTGGCTCGCTTAATAGACAAATCAAGATTAATTTTTTTTTAAGACTCATCAGTTAAATTTTCAATCACATTTGAATAGAGTTAGGGGTGTCCACGAATCGGATCCGGATCCAGATCCGATCCGCTCAGAGCGGATTATGATTTTTAAGATAGGCCAGTTGCTATAAGGTCCACTATAGTTATTTCCTAACACTTGCAATCCATGTAACTTTTTTCCAACTCTTCTAGTCCACTCCACTTAAAAAAACAGTCTAAAATTCCAAAAATAACCCCGTTCCTTATATACAGCCATCACTTATAGCCACGTGCGCCACCCACCTCCGGAGATTGGCATTGGTGATTTTCGAGCACCCTATCCGGTGACTTCCTCTGGCGATCGACGCCAGTGATCTTCCGGCGCCATCTCTGATGACTTCCTCCAACGATCAATGCCGGCGATTTTCCAGCACCACCTACATGCGTGGGAAGGAGAAGGAAACGTGGGTCTCGTCGGAGTGCAGGGGACTTGCCGGAAAAAATGGTGGTCGGCGGTGGTGTCTCGGATCTGGAACTCGCCAACTGACTCCTTAAACGGTTCAACGGCCGAGTGCAGAGACAGCAACACAAGTTCGAGCAGATCCAGCTCTGATGCTTCGCTGCTTCCATTGGGTTGGCCCATTCGGAAGCCAAAACCTCGATTTCAGATGTATCTCTAGGGGAAATCAAACCTCACAAGGATGATTCCAAGTTGTTGAAGAAACTGGGTCCGAAAATTTCAGGTTTTGGAGGATTGGGTTTGGTTGGTGGAAGAGAGAGAGAGAGAGAGAGAGAGAGAGAGAGAGAGAGAGAGAGATTTCTTACCAATTGGTCAATGCCTGGTTCTCAGCAGACTTCTTTCTGACAAATAGTATAAAATGCAACTTTTTCCCTCTACAAATAGTTTAGATGAATGAGTAACTACACAGATGACATCATCCCCCCATAACCCTCTCTTTTGTCCGTTTTCCGGTTTATCAAAATTACCTAGTGACAGCATTTGCCAAACTACCTTTCAAGCAGAAGCTTTAGTTGCATCTACAAATAGGAGTATCCTTTACTAGTTTTGTTTTACATGTGGGTGGATGGGGATTTGATCCTAAGTATTAGATATTTTAAAAATAAATATAGTCCATATAACCAACTCTTATGAGTCCAAATAATCATATATATTCCAAAGTAGACTTTAAAAAAAAAAAAGAAGAAGCTATAGTACAGATAACCACATTTTTTGAGTCTAGATAACCACCTCTTGTGAGTCCTGATAACCACATGTGATCTCAAGTAGGCTTTAAAAAAAAGGATATAGTTCACATCTTCTGAGTCTAGATAACCAACTCTTGTGAGTCTAGATAACCACATCTGATTTCAACACTACAACAAATCAGGGAATTCCCAGCGTTTTTCAAACGCCGGGAAAAGTACCAAAAACGCCGGCAAAAGTCATTCCCGGCGTTTATCCCGGCGTTTTAACAAATGTCACCGATACCGCTGTCGGGAATGCTTCCCGGCATTTATCAAACCCCGGGAATGCTTCCCGGCGTTTATCAAAAGCTTCCCGGCGTTTATTAAACCCCGGGAATTATTCCCAGCGTTTTTTCCCGGCGTTTGCTAAAACCCCGGAATTGATTTTCCGGCATGCTACAATCCGGTGCCGGTGACCCCATTCCCGGCGTTTAACAAACGCTGGGAATATTACCGGCGTTTTTAAAAACCCCGGGAATAGTTGTAATAAACGCTGGAAAATCTTGCAATTTGACCCCATTTCCAAGGTTTAACAAACGCTGGGAATAGTTTTTTCCCACCAGAATTTTTTCCCCCCCTCAATTTCTCTCCTATTTAGCCTTCAACATCCAATACAATATCCATGACATTAAAACATCTCAAAATACATTCACCATAAGTTCACAAATAGTCCAATACATTCCAACATATTCAATATCACCATAGAGTAACACATAAACAACATTACATAATGCCTCCAAAAATCTCCACTACATCAACTCATAAACATTTCTCAAAAGTCATTACACAATGTCTATTTCTTCCAAAATGAAGCCAACAAACCATGACATCGAAACACTACATCAAGTACCAACTAGTTGCTACCAGGATCTTTTTTTTTTTTTATCAACATCTACCAGGATCTTCAACGGGGATAATCCTGAAATCAAACATTACAACCAAATTTAAAGTACATCACGTGTTAAGAAGTTCAAAGTGACTCAAGCCCACAGAATGTTCTGGCACAGAAACTAAAGTGAACAATTGACATACAGATCAAGTACTTTTTTTTTGTAACTTTTGTCATCTGTTTCTGCCCTCCGAAGGTAATAACGCAGGCAATCAACCAACACCTGAAAGATCAAACAAGAACCTAAGCGAGAAGAGAGGGAGTTTTACAGCTAATAAAGAACTCAAATCAGTGAAATTTTTTACTCAGTAAACAAACAGAAACAAGCTATAACTGCTGATGTTCAGCTTATGTTCATTGAACCTTTCTTGCCGGTTGTGATTTCATAAAGTACTAACATCTTCAGTGACGGTAAAACCGTATAAGGTAGAACTCCTAAGTTCCAAACCCAATCCCACCCAAACTAAAATCAACAAAAAACAAACAAAACTTGAAAAAAAATAACCTAAAAGACAGTTCACAATACAAATGGTGTGTATATTATTTTTGCCCCTGTTGCTTCATGCGCTACCTTCTCGTTTACAGTATTTAAAGACGTGGACTTGGAAAGAAGTAACATGACATTTTAGCAAAAATAGAATATGCAATGATGCAAGTGTAGTGAATCTGTTAATTCCAAGATTAACTACAGGGAACATCCACAAAAGCTATGCTCTCACTTGGACCAAATCAAAAGTCACGCTTGTTTTGAGTAATTGGTGATTACATGTCAAGTGGTTACCTGAGACAGGGAACTATTTAATGCTGCCCCACTATAGCTAACATGAAACTTATCTTTGGTGACCAAACCCTGCACAATAACAGGAATACAGTTGATATTTGATCGTGATGAATCCATGATAATGTGCCTTTGTGTGTGTTTTTGTTGATGGATTACGGGCATCCCCAAGCAATATTTTAGCAACTTCCTCAAGAGAGATCAAATCAGCCTATAGCCAGTGATTTCAGATTCTTTGAAACCCCAGGTACTGATACCACACCAAAGGGTGATGAATCCAAATAGTCTAAAATAATTGGACGGTTGATGATACCCACGCGGTATCCTACATGCAACCAAGTTTTTCTTGAAGAAGCGTACCACTACAAAAGTATGATAGAAAAAACAAAGTGCTCAAAAGCCTTGCGATGCTCTGTGATTCCAGGCTACAATAACCTGATAATTTATCGCGTGGTTCGTAGTTACTTTGCTGCACAAGTAGTAGGATCTAAAACTCTACAAAATAAATTCCCTAAGCATTAGGTCATGTATTTAGTTGACAATAGTGCTGCTTCCTGCGACTCTCTCTCTCTCCCCGCATTGTCTCGATGACTCTCAGTCGTCATTTGCCAGTGCACACTAGAGGCATCTGGAGGCTGTTAGAACAAGCAACTTAATGCAGTTAATTAGCACACATCATGGTTTCTATACTCAGAGTAGACTTCGTGACTGAGTGTTCTAAGGAGTCTAAAGGTTCCAGAGCCATGAGGAATGGAGAGCAAAAGTGAAGTCTGTGGAAGACGACCAGATTACAATGTACTGAGATTTGGTTGTTAAGTCCTCGTATTTCGAGGCTGATAAAACTTTTAACTCCTGCTTGCTGGATTACTGATCTGTAGTATAGTCATGCTTCATATATACAGCTATGAAGACAAATTCATAGCCGAAAAAGGGAAAGGGGAATAGAAGATGTGTATTTCTAACACTCATTGCGTACTGAATTGAGGTTTGGCCGACCATGGAAATATGAGAAACTACCCAAGTCCTGCCCCTCTGCCACGAAGGCTTGCTTCCAATACTCAACATAATAATGCCATTACAAAACAGCATTTCCACAGGACACTTTCCCATGCTAATACGTATGTACGTGGACAAACAGAGAAGAAACTTTTTCAGTTTCAGTGCACATAAGTGCCATAATAGCAACCCTCATGTTGGGTATTGTCATTCCCAAAGCAACTGGGTGGCTCTCTTTTATGACCAAGAAGAGGCATTCTAATCAGCAGATACAACTATTGTTCAGGGAAGCAAACTATTGGAAAAAGAAAAAGGGAAAAAAGTCAAGCGCACACCTATAATAGTCCCATGAAGTATACCAGCAGGAGGAGACATGGCTGAAATTTCAAGTTGCTCCTTCAGAAACAAATAGCTATGGCCCACTATCTCATGATTCTCATCCAATGCAGTATCAAGTGAAAAGATGTGCTTACTGATATATAAAGCAGTATACCTCCTGCAAAAAAAGAGAGAACTCGCTGTTAGACCAAGTCACTTAAGAATATGAAAGTACGTAGACCAATGTAATTGAAGGAAAGGCAAGACAGGCAGAATACTTTTGAATTGCCATCACAAATAGATCATAATATCATATTAGGATCCAACAGAAGTCATAAGTTCTGATTTTCCAGAGCGGATTAACAAAATATGACATTAACGTGGCATATTTTCAATAACTGCATCAACTTTAACTTAGGTTTTGGAAAACAGTTTCAGTTGCTTAGGAGAAAATCAATTTTTTTTGGTAACTCAGGGGAAAACATCCACGGAGGCAGAGAGAATACGAAAAAATATGTGGACTTCTCATAAGAACCAAAATTGGAAAAGAAAAACTGTTAGGTAGATAAAGGCAATAGAATGTTTACAACATGAATTGATGAAAATACTATTAGATGAAAAAGGAAAAGGAAAACATAAAAGGAACTCTTACAGATTTACACTCACTTAGACAAGATGAACATAAAGCTTACATGATCAGCTTGGGATTTTAGGTTCACATGGTCCTACAAATCTGTCAAAAGTTTTATCCGAGCCATCACGATACTTTAAGAATCCTTTGGAAATTATCATGGAGAGAGTTGATCCAATTATGGAGCAAGAAAACCCCCAAGTGCTGAACCAGAAAGGTTTCCGTAACAAAGTTCCACAACAAAAGGGTCAAATAATTAGCCTCCCATTAAACCTACTAAATTTCTTAAAATTACATCCCAAGAGAAGAAAATGAAAATTTTACCCAATAAACACATGATAAGTATTTATGTATTTGGGCTCTATACAATTGAGAGAAATGTTGATTAGAAAGATAAATCTTACAAGCTCATATGATCTCGAGATATAGAACAGGAAATGCCAATCCAGTCACATGGATCATACTTAATACATGCTTGGCCTCAAAGAAGAGACAAGGCATCACTTATGTAATAAGTGGGAAAACAATATGAAAGTGATAAGGGGCAAATGCTCGACCCTTCTAGCAAACTTAAAGAATGAAAGAACAAGAGATATTATGTACTTTAAAAGATATCAAACTAATCACTCAATGTTGTCGGTATCTACGATCAAGCCCAAAAGCATCAAGCTTTGAAAATGTACCATTAGTTTGAGTTGCGCTAAAAACAACCGATCGAAGTAAAAACAAAATATTTGGTTGGAATTAACACTAATAAAAGTATAAACCAACAGTAACAATGTATATAATCATTGAAAGCCAAAGCTAGAGTAACAGAATTATAAACTTATAAACCCTCATCCAAGTATAAATCACCTAAAGAACATCAAAAGGCAAAACAAGAACACCAGTACCTATTATGTAGAAAACCAAAACTTCTCATTTCAGTTTTTGTCCAAATTTTTTGATATTTATTGGTTCAAACCACTTAAGTCGCAATATGAAACAAACATATTATACTGGTACATAAATTGTCACAAGATTAACCAGACACAGTTCAAAGTACACCCATAGCTCTAACAAACAAAAGCAGCTATTCATACTCATGCCAACAAGTAAAATAGGGAAAAAGGGTCAAAAGAATTACACCCCCTTTCTTCTCCTCCAGACTCCTCAGAGATCAACATTTCCTGCCAAAATGGACCAAGTCACCGAACTACACCTATCTACCTCTTGACTACCCGCAAATAGAAAAGAAACAAATAGAATGAAAGAACTGAATAGAAGCAAAAAACTCCTTGTCACAAATAGAAACTGAGAGACCAAGTATTCATAGTTTTAGAACGAGAGTTAGAATTTAACCAAGTCTAAAGTGCAAGGGAAGAGAGAACAACATTATTAGAAAACAAAACAGAACAAATTCTACAAAGAGCAAACAATAAAATGGAATATTAGTTTTTTACACAGCTCTCAAAATACCAAACCCTTGACCTCTGTCGGGACGTGTTTTGGACAAAATAAAAATCCAATCAGGCGTATATATATCATCTTCATCTTCCTTGAGTTTCTGATCAACGTCGACTTGCCTTTCGGTCATAGATCGAGAAGTAGAAACTAGGGCTTTTGCTGTATGAAAGAACCCATAAGAGACACAGAGAGAGTAGATCAAAAATAAAGATCTAAAAGAAACCAAACCAGAAGAATTAGAAGACAAGCTGGGCTTATCTTTGAGAAAGAAGGGCGTTTTGGCTTGGCTTGACAGAGAAGAGAATTTCATAGCCCATAAGAAAACCCCAAATCAACACCCCCTTTACTCAGCCGTAGCCTAACCACAGCTTCAGTACGACGCCGTCCGAGAGAGAGAGAGAGAGAGAGAGAGAGAGAGATACCAGTATCGAGAGAAGAGGGGCGGTCGTCACCCACGAAGAGAACAGGAGGCAATCTAGGGCTTCATCTGGAGTCGGCAGCAGAGAGGGAACCCCTCTGCCCAGCCCTTAAATGATTGAATCTCCCTAAAAAATACACCTAAAATACTACCCAAAACCCCTTGCATTGAAGCTTCAGAGCTTCATCACCACCAAAAAACCCCTTCAAAACCACAAAACTACCCTTCACAACCTCCCTCCCTACTGCTGCCACATTCCCGTCCGACCCACCAAATCACAGACCACTGCCGCCATATCTACATCGGAGCTCCCTCCACCCCCCACCGCTGTTTCACACCACCACCTGCAGCATCACCCCCGTAGGAGGCACCGCAGAAGCAAAAAAAAAAAGGAAACACGAAGGGGGGGGAGAGAGAGAGAGAGAGAGAGAGAGAGAGAGATACCAGAACAAGGACGACGGTGAGATTGCAGGAGTAGATTGCCGGAGAAGGAGGAGATCGCAGGGGAGCAGGAGGGGAACGCTAGGGCTTTTTTCTCTTGTGCTAGGGCTTTTTTCTCTTGTCTGGGTAAGATGGGAGGGAAAATAGAAGAGGGGAGGGAAATAGAATATTGGGGACGCATGTTTTTTCCCTCCGAACAAAATATGGAGCATTTCCGGGGTTTTTTCTAAAATGCTGGGAAGTAAGTGCCGAGAATGCCCCTTTTTGTTGTAGTGCAAGTAGGCTTTAAAAAAAAAAAAGATGTAGTCCAGTTAACCACATCTTCTGAGTCCAGATAACCATCTCTTGTGAGTCCAGATAACCACATCTGGTCCAAGTATGCTTTAAAATATAAAGTCCAGAATGTCAAAATAACCACATCTTATGAGTCCAGAAAACCACATCTGATCCTAAGTATGCTTTAAAAAAAAAGATATAGTCCAGATAATTAACCACATCTGGTTTTGTTTTTCTTTCTTTCCTGCTTGTAATTTGTTATTTTTCAATTGTATTTGTTTGTACTCGGTATCATTTGTTTAATGAATTTCTCTATCATTCTTTAAAAAAAATATATATAAAAAAACTTTTATAGATCTGTCAATTGACAAAGGGCTATAGGGTAGCTAGGTAAATTTTCTCTTTTCTTTAAGGGCTGTTCACAAACAAAAAACACCAAATTAGTCCCCATCTAAAAACTTTTACAAATCTGTCAATTGACATAGGCCTATAGGCTAGCCTAGGTAAATTTTCTCTCTTCTTTGACAGCTGTTCACAAACAAAAAAAATACCAAATTAATCCCCATCTCGTAAATAGCATCTCTTGCTTCTCTTTTTAAAACTACTCCATTTCCAATAAAAGCATATAGGAGTAACAATTAAAAAACCAAATAAAAACATCAAAGTCCTTGCCTCCATTACTGAATTTCTTCTTCTCGTTGTACCTAGACAACCGTAGATGAACCTCGTCCTTTCCCAGCGAGTCTTATCACCACCACCAACAGCGACAGATTTAGCCGGAACTACTGCCGTCGGAGAAAGAAGAGCCAAGTCAAATATGAATCTGAAGGTTTGGAAATGGGCGAGAGAGAGAGAGAGAGAGAGAGAGAGAGAGAGAGAGAGAGAGAGAGAGAGAGAGAGAGAGAGAGAGAGAGAGAGAGAGAGAGAGAGAGAGTGTGTGTGTGTCCCTATCGCCGACTGTCTTCATCATTGTCGGCTCTGTCGCCATCGTCATTGCGTCTCATCGTCATCATATTTTGGGTTTTTAATTTTTGGAGATCAAAGAGAAGCTGTCGAATGAGATCCATTTTCGCCGGAGATTTCGTTGGAGAGAGGATTGCATTCGGTTGTCTGAAAGAGGGGAGGAGAGGCGAGAGAGAGAGGGTGAGGGTAATGACTTGAGGGCATATTTGACTTGATAAAAATAGCCAATGGACCTCAGGCCTTACAAAATAGTTAGATGTGGATCGATGTGAGGCCTTATAAAAATGGGCAATGGACTGGACATGGTTCAAATATGTATAATGGATCTTACAACAATTTTTTATTTTAAGATCCGGAACCGAGTTAGGGATGTCAGATCCGATCCGCTCAGATTTCTTATCTGGCGGTTCCGGATCCGATCCGCTCAGAGCGGATTATGATTTTTATGATTATGAATAGAGTTAGGGGAGTCCACGGATCGGATTGGATCAGATCGGATCGGGCGGATTTGACAGATTAAGAAGGATTATTGAGCGGATCCGATCGGATCCGGATCCGGAACCGCCAGATAAGAAATTCTCGATCTGGAACCGAATCGAACATTCACGGATGGGTCAACGGACGGATCGGATTGGACTGATTTGGCGGATTGAGCGGATTGGATGATCCGTTGGACAGCCGTAAATAGAGTAATTAGTACGTTGTCGTGTCATTCGGTTGGTTTATCATTCCAAATTCTTGTGTGTTGAATGCACCAATATTGGACCGGAATTAATTATTCCCATTCGATCTTAAAGGCACGTGCAGAGAACTCAAACTGAATGGGGCCAAAACCGACTCCAAGTTAGTTAGTGTCTTAGTGAAGTGCAGTGATTAATTAGTGGTAAGGTGTTGCTTAGTTGGCAATGAGTTGTAATTTGATGTCATCAGTCGAGAAAAATAACAGACTAGAGAGAGAAACATTTCTTGATTTTTAAAACTGCACTCACTTTTTTTTATGTTCGTATAATCTTTCTGGGTTGTGTGTGCTAATGTGCTTTTTGGGGGTTTTCATGTTTAGCGGGTATTTGGGAGCCTTATTTTTTGAATTTTGGATTTTGGCTTTTGGATTATGGGATTGAATCTGTAGAGCGTTTGAGAAATATATGCAGAATGCATTTTACAATATAAGTTGTGTTTGGAAGTATAATGATCAAAATGAATTATGAGTTAATTCATATTGGGAACCTCTCAAAATATTATTTATAGCTTCTATTTTAATGTAGTACTTTTTTATATCCAATATGGATCTTATTAGATAAATCTCAATTAGTTTTATTAAACAAAATTTTAAAATAATAAAAGAACATTATAAATTGTAAAGTATAGATAATTACTTGAGTATTATAGTGTGTATGAATAATGTTTTCACACATTCTTTAAAAATGTATTGTTAAATTGATGCGTCCTTTATTTAAAAGTATCTAGTATATACAATTTTTTTCAATAATTAGGAAGAATAAAAAAATTGGCAACCAACTAAAAGTCCAAAAAAAAAAAAAAAAAGATTAAGTTACAATAACAATTAACTCAAATCCCATAAAGGCTGTTTTCTATTTATTTTATCCTTGTGACAAATGAAAATTTTATTCGCCATTAAAAAAAAAACTACAAAGCAAGGCCAATCGTAAAAAATAGACTCCAGTTACGGTTCATATTGTTGTGTGATTAATGACTAATTTATGATGTTATACCTTTATCTCATGGGTTTGTTTTTAAAAAGATGGACATTTGGGTCTTTTGATTATAAGAGAAAATGAGAAGGAAAAAAAGGAGAATGGAAAAAGGAAGCTCCTTTTAGCTTTTGCTATTTTGATAAAAGGACCACTTAAATAATCATCCTCCAACCACCTTTAAATTAGAGTTTCATCATTTGTTCTTTTTGAAGTTATGTTTCCATCCCGAAATTCAAATAAATCCACTTTTTCCCTTTATTATATATATAAATATATATTAGGAGATTAAGGACTAAAACAAATGTTGCATATAGGAGCCAGGCATAGTGGACCGATTTCAATATTTGGGATGAAAAACATAAAGAATTTTGCATGAAAACAGGCAAAGATTTTTCTTTATGTTTTCATCCAAAATTCATAAAGGAAAGTGAAATAAAAGTTTTACCATGATCCTTAAATATACCCTAGCGAACATGGTTAAAATCAAACCAGCAATCATGTCAATGGTTTTTGACATTTTTTTTAACATGATTCAAGATGTTAATTCAACAATTATTACTCCCTTACTTTTATCACCAAGAGGTTTAGCACCAAGGTTGTCAAATTGTGAATAGAATTGAGAATTGAAATGGTCCTTGAATTACAGATGTTCCGCCACCTGTACAATTCCCTTACGAGATGCTTCTCTTGAATCCATCAAACTAATAAGTTCCTACCTAAATGACAATGCAATTCGGCTAGGAAAAATGTCATGTTCTTCTTCAGTACTTCAGCATCATTCACAATATGCTTATACTGCAAAAGGTTACCATAGGAATACTGTGGAAAATTGGTCATTGATCGAGATCGGAATGGCTTTACGTTTTCCAGTTGTTCTCTCTATTGCAAGTGTTGTGGACCAATTTTTTTTTTCAACTATTACCTCAGAGTGCACGGTGTGCACACTTGTCAGGACAAAAGAGCAGCAAAAGGAGGCACCCACAGTCAAACACAAATGAGTGGGCACGCTTAAAGTCAACAAAATTGCATATATTGAACTATGGAGGCAGAGAATCAATTTACCCCAAAGGAGAATCAATTCATCAAACACCATACATGCAGTAAGTACTTCTAAAAAAACTCACCATTGTTATAGTTAGACATTTAGGGGATGCAATGCAAACAAATTTACCTATAGGATAATCAATTCATCGAACACCTTACGTGCAATAAGTAATTCTACAACTGAGCATGAAATTTAGACATTTGGGGAATGCTTACAGTGTGAAGTTCATAAATGGAGGTACACGTATTAAATTGTGCGATCTCAGCTTATCTACCTAACTAACTCAACATGTGTCAAAATTCAAAGTAAAACATCAACAATCATCTTGAAGTCGAAGTCGATACAGAGAGGAACTCATATTTCGCTGTTTATAGAACTAGTTAGATCTTACTAAAGTTCATAAATGAAGGTACTTGTATTAAGCTGTGTGATCTCAGCTTATTTGCCACTCAACAATCATTGTATTAAACTGTGCGATCTTAAAATTCAAACTAAAACGTCAATAATGGAGATTGATTGTTGAATCGAAGTCAAAGAGAGGGACAAAGCGAAAATTACCTCGATCATGAGGGCTTGATTGTGGAATTGAATTGAATTGAATAGCGCGCGACAATGAGATCGATGCATTGTTTAGTCCCTAAACTCTCAAGCCAGTGTTCGAAATCGCGGCCGACGAGGAGCATCGTTTCCTTGGGAGGGTGAGTGAAGTATCCGCGTATGGTTGTCGTCACCGGAGAGAGGCGGTGGAACTTGGAAATTGGCCGCAACGAGGGGGCGGAAGCAAAGGAGAAAGGAGGAGGAGGAGGAGGAGGAGGAGGGGTAGAGAGAGAGAGAGAGAGAGAGAGAGAGAGAGAGAGAGAGAGAGAGAGAGAGAGAGAGAGAGAGAGAGAGAGAGAGAGAGAGAGAGAAAATGGAAGATGTGTTAGCAGAGGAGAAAGTGATGGTTTCTGTCGTGGAGAGCAGTATTGTCCATAAAAGATCTTCACGTCCTTATGGCTAAAATGTTGAAAAGAAGACGTCTTAATTTTTGCTTCATTTTTTGGTGTAAAGTGGCTGCACCTCCCGCTTTAGCTCAGGGTCGGCCCTGCTAGTGATAAACACCTAAACAGAGTGGAGCTATGCGACTAGAAATTGAGCCCTAGAAAGTTAAAATGGCAAATAAACGCCTGCTTTTTCTGGTTACAAGGGGTGTTTGGAATGGAAATGAATAGCACGAGGCAAGGCCTTTAAATACTGTGTGTATCCTTTGAGCCTCCTAGACTTGAGTGGAACGCTTAAGTTGGCGAGTATTGTTGACAAATATCTTCCAAATGTTCAAGAATATTTGATAGGGTATTTGGTACAAAATGCATGACTTTTTTTTATCGTTAGATCGATAACACTTGGATAACTTTAGACTGTTCATTATAACCAATGCCGCAATGAAAATCCCTTCTTCTATTCAAATTTAAAAACGTGCTTAATTTAATCAAATTCATTTTTTATTAGTTATATTAATTGTTTTTATCTATGTTATTAATGATTTTCACACTCCATTTTTTGTTGAATGAGCTCTCTTTATTGTCTTTTAGTGAAAATTGCGCACGAAAGTTTCAAAAAAAATAAAAATGAAGTGCATTCATAAAACAAGGGAGCATGTAGGCAAAAGAAATTTTATTAATATCTAAAAAGGTACAAAGATTAAAAGGAGCAAGGGCATACAAGATACCTGAGACCCAGAGAAAGCCCCTGCAATAAGCAAACACAAGGACCAACCAGTAGCTACACGGACTGAAACAAAACCAAAAGGCTACACAAGGACCACACCGGAGAGAACCCCAAAGGAGCTAAGCAAGCAACAACTTAGCAGCCGCCCTAAAGACCTCCAAAAAATCCAAACAAAAGGACCATCAGAAAGCCAAAACCTCACGCATCAATGAGGCCTTGTTCTTAAATGGATTTTATCTCATAAAATATAGTTTGATAAAATCTAACATTCTCAACGAATTTTAGCAAAACTAGATTTTATTAACACTAGATTTTATGATACAAAATCATTAACAAAACACCTTTATCAGTCCTACATTAACTCATTGGGAAAACAATGTCATTTTATCACACCTCTAAACAAAACTATATTTTATCAAAATTAGATTTTATTTCATAAAATTCATTCAAGAACAAGGCTTAGTCTATAATAATATGTATCTATTAGCTTTTCTTTAGTTTGCAATGTTTTTCCACTTGGTCGAAAAGTCATTCCAATGTTTTAATTTGGCTTTTCTTCTAAGAACAAATTTATGGCAAGTCACAAAAAACTAACACTCCTATTCTCCTAAGCACCATATATAGCTTGGAAATCTAACGTTGATTTCTTCTAACATGCAACAAATTTGGTGTGCAAGTGTGGTGCACCCATAGCATTGTTGTTGAACTATATCCCACCTTCAACTAGGAGAAAATCATATGGCCCCTACTTTAACCGATTATTGTTCTTTCAGTAATTTCTTGAACCGATTATAGCTTGGAAAATCTACCGCCACAAAATTCAGTAATTTCTGTTGGTGCAAAATCCGGGAGTCTTCGAGAAACTGAACGTCTTGATGATGGAACTTGCTTCGAGGCACGTTACTATGTCGCTTTCCAAAAACAGTATTCACCCCCACCGTTTGGTGTGCACTGGGTTGATAACGAATCTGTTCGAGGATACAACAAAGCCTGATCAATTTAATAATCTTCTGCCTGCGTCCTCACAAACGAAGGACAGACAAAATACCGAGTCGAAAAAGAATCGAAAGAACCAAGGAATTGCTAGTACCGTTTCTGCAGAGTAACGGTACAACAAAAAATTGAAAGCGATCTGTAGAAATTTTGGCAGAGTAACAAGGCTAGAATTTCCGTCTTAAATGAATGTAATTTGGGTGTTATATATAGGCCCAAATGTACCTTTTCACTTTAGGACACGCCCCTTAGTGAATAGACTTGAGTTTGGGTCATAACTCTCCGTTTTGAGCTGCATCCGTTCATGAACCAATGTCTGATATCCGCGCGCTAACACACCGGTATCGATACACCTAACAGGGGTATCGATACCTAACATTCTGTTCGCGAGATAGCCTGCTGGTATTGATACTCCGTTTCACTGGTATCCATACCAATCCGTTCCGACCCATTTTCATCACTAGCCAATGTGGGACAAAACCAAAACACAACAAAAAAAGCTTTCTAAAAGGCACAAGGAATATTTTGATAAAACCCCAAATAAAAACCCATTTATTTTGATAATTTCCAACAATCCCCCACCATTTTCAAAATAAAGATGAAGCCTTGGTTCCTTTGAAAAGACTTGTGCATCAATGAAGGTATCTCACGATTTTAACCATCACCTAGTGAAAAGCATCAAAGTTAGTCGAAAAGCATGGTAGACTTGTCTTTTAACCAGCGATCCTTCAATGACCAACCGGACACGTTTCACGCACGCATCTTACTTGACTCATGTATTCAAAATTGCCGACACGTGGATTGGCCGTGTGTCTATATCCTGTTTCATGAATGCTCTAAAGTTCTAGCCCATGAACCTATAGAAGGCGGCACCACCCTCACACTCATATAGGTAGACTTTTAAGAATGCCCCTGTAACAATAGCATCCGCCTAACTAAACCGTTAGAAGTCTATTAAGAGCTAAGTAGCTCACCTTCTCTTTTAAATTACAGGTACCAAACACTTTACCATAGGATTGGTGTAACCGGTAAGTGCTTGCCATCACGACTTATGGTGTAATTTGCTCATTGAACCCAAGGACTTGAAGCTAAACAAGCGTTGGGTCGAGTTTCCACCAGGAGTGATTATATTTTAGTGGGCTTAAGTCTCATCCCCTGTGATGTTTTCCACACCAAATCTCATGCAAGACCTTTTGTTAAAGGATCCGTCAGGTTTTGACCTGACTTGACATAATCAATGGTTATCACCCCATCGGTTATCAAATTCCTCACATAGCTATGTCGAAGTCCTATATGCCTAGACTTCCCATTATATACCCGGCTGTAAGCCCGTGATAGTGCCGACTGACTATCACAATGCAAAAATATTGATGGCATAGGTTTTGGCCACATGGGAATCTCCCATAAAATACTCCTTAGCCACTCAGCCTCTTTGCTACCCGATGCTAGTGCCACAAACTCGGCTGCCATAGTCGAGTCTGTAATTATGCTCTGTTTCTTTGATCCCCAAGAAACCGCTCCACCACCCAGAGTGAAGACCCATCCACTTGTTGACAAGTGATCTTCATTCTCGGCTATCCAACTAGCATCCGTGTATCCTTCTAGAACTGATGGATACCCACTGTAGACTATCCCATGGTCTATAGTTTTCTTTAAATACCTCAAACCCGATTAACCGCATTCCAATGAATATCACTCGGGTTATGCGTATACCTACTCAGTTTACCCACCGCATAAGCAATGTCCGGCCGAGTAGATGTCATGGCATACATCAAGCTTCCTATCACTCTAGAATAATCTAGTGTGACACTGCTCTACCTATATTAGGATATAACTTTACATGTGAATCATAAGGTGTAGAAATCGGAGTACAATCAAAGTGATTAAACTTCTTCAGTATCTTCTCAATATAATGAGATTGAGAAAGAACTATATTTCCTCCTTGCCTTGTAATCCTAATTCCTAGAATTACATCAGCTACACCCATATCTTTCATGCTAAAACTAGATGAAAGCATATCCTTTGTGCTTTGTATGCTATCTAAATCAGTCCCAAAGATAAGCATATCATCCACATACAAACACACGACTACACCTCAATTTTTAGTAAATTTGTTATAAACACATTTATCTGACTGGTGTATCCTAAACCCGTTTGATACAATTACCTTATCAAACTTCTCATGCCACTGTTTAGGTGCTTGTTTAAGTCTGTACAGAGACTTAACAAGTTTGCATACTTTGTGTTCTTGTCCTTCCACAACAAACCTTTCCGGTTGCTTCATATAAATTTCTTCATCCAATTCACCATTCAAAAATGCAGTCTTTACATCCATTTGGTGAATATGAAGTTTATGTATCGAAGCTATAGCAAGAAGAACTCTAATAGTAGAGATTCTCGCTACCGGTGCATAGGTATCGAAGTAATCAATACCTTCTTTTTGCATAAAGCCCTTGGCAACCAACTGTGCCTTAAACTTGTCTATCATGCCATCAACTTTCATTTTCTTCTTTAAAATCCATTTATAACCAATGGCTTTGGAACCTGGTGGCAAATCAGCAAGAATCCATGTATCGTTACCCATGATAGAATCCATTTCATCTTGGATTGCTTCTTTCCAGAAAGCACAATCTTGCGATTTCATAGCCTCCCCAAAGGTCAGAGGATCCGATTCCACATGATATGAAACCATGGTATGATTACAAGTAGTGTCTCTAGTTCCTTCAACTAGATACACTATAAAGTCAGGACCAAAGGACTTAGCAACCCGAGCCCTTTTACTTCTCCTAAGTTTGACCTGTTCTGTAGGTTCTGCCTCTGTTTTAGGCCCATAAAAGATTGGTTCATTCTCTTCATTAACCTCTTTCAGAATAGGAACAAACCTATTTTCATAAAACACAGCATCCCTTGATTCAATTATGGTATTAACCCCATACGAATCATTTGGCTCGGAAACAAGAAACCTATATGTCTTACTATGTAAAACATAACCAAGGAATATGCATTCAATTCCTTTTCCACCCAATTTCTTCCTTTTGGGTTTCGGCAATCTCACAATTGCTCTACAATCCCAAGTTTTAAAATAACTTAGGTTAGGTTTCTTCTTTTTTCATAACTCATATGGAGTTATTTGTGACTTCTTGAGAGGTACCCTATTCAAAATGTAAGCATCGGTAAGTATGGCTTCGCCCCACAAACCAGTGCCTAATCCTGAATTGCCAAGCATAGCATTAACCATCTCTGTTAAAGTCTGATTTTTCCGTTCAGCCACTCCATTTTGTTGTGGAGTATATGGTGTCGTTTTCTCATGAATTATGCCTACTGACTCACAGTAATCAGGAAAATAATATTCACCACCCCTATCAGACCTTAAACGCTTTATAGTTTTTCCACATTGATTTTCAACTTCAGTTTTGAAAGTGATAAACTTTTCTAGAACCTCATCTTTTGAGTGCAACAAATAAACACGACAATACTTATAAAAATCATCTATAAAAGTAACAAAGTATTGCTTGCCTCCTCTAGTAGGGGTGCTATGCATGTCACATACATCACTATGAACAAGTTCTAACAAAGTTGTAGTTCTAACAATTTTAGGAAATGGAACTCTAGCGATTTTAGTAAGTGAACACACATTACATCTATCAACCATATCAACATCATACTTAGGAATTAAATCTAATTTAACCATCATATCCATCTTCCTAGTATTAACATGTCCTAAACGATTATGCCATAAAGAAAGAGAATCAAGCAAGTAAGCAGAAACTGTGAATGTGTTATTAACGTTGAGTTTGTACATGCCCTCACAAACATAGCTTTTTCTAACAAATGTGTCATTCTTAGACAGAACAAATTTGTTCGCCTCAAACACTAGCCTAAAGCCATGCTTATCAAGCAGGCTACCAGATACAAGATTTTTCCTAACTTCTGGTACATGGTAAACATCGGTCAAAGTCAAAACATTCCCAGAAGTGAACTCCAAATCCACTTTGCCCTTGCATTTGATAGGAGCGGTAGACGAATTCCCCATGTAGAGAAACGAACCATCATCAACCACTTCATAGTCGGTGAAGAACCTCTTATCAATGCAAACATGCTTTGTAGCCCCTGAGTCCATCCACCAGTTTCCGGCATCCCCAACCATGTTAATTTCGGACACAACAACCAGAAATTTACCCTTTGGACCCGATGCCTCTGGATCATTCTTCTTCTTAGACTTGCAATCCATTTTGAAGTGCCCCGGCTGACCACAACGCCAACACTCAACCTTTGGCTTTTTCCCTTTCGGGTCATCGCCCCGGTCATAGCCTCGCCGGACCTTCTGTTTCTTATGTTTACCCTTGTTGGAACCTTTTCCTTTTTCCACCACATGAACCTTGGAGGAACCAGCCCCAAGTTCTTCCTTCTCTTGACACCTTGTCTGTTCCTCCACAGTGAGAGCCAATTGCTCCAGCGTAAGTTCCTCGGTTTGGTGCTTAAGACTTTTCTTATAGTCTTTCCAGGAAGGAGGAAGTTTATCGATCACAGAAGACACCACGATCGATTCATCCATGTTCATGTTCTTAATCTTAAACTGGTTTAGAATATGCTGAATATCATGCAACTGATCAATCACTGACTTGTTAACTACCATTTTATAACTCATAAATTGACTGACCAGAAACTTCTTGCTTGTTGCATCCTCAGTCAAATAGGGGCCCTCCAATGAATCCCACATTTCCTTTGCTGTCTCCGTATTCGAATACACATCGAACAGTGCGTCCGAGAGTGCATTCAGAATGTGCCCCTTCCAGATGTAGTCATCATTCTCGAATTTCATCCTCACCCGTGTCTCCTCCAAAGTTTCATCTTCTTTCTCTTCCGGATACGGTTCAGTGAGAACATACACGACATTCAAAGTCGTGAGCATGAAGTACATCTTCTTTTGCCAACGCCTGAAATTCCCGCCATCAAACTTGTCAAATTTCACGAAATCCTGTGTCAATTGTCGCAGAGACCTCGATGTTGACGCCATTCCGGAATACTGTTTTCAATTGTTGGTGCAAAATCCGGGAGTCTTCGAGAAATTGAACGTCTTGATGATGGAACTTGCTTCGAGGCACGTTACTATGTCACTTTCCGAAAACAGTATTCGCCCCCACCGTTTGGTGTGCACCGGGTTGATAGCGAATCTGTTCGAGGATACAACGAAGCCCGATCAATTCAATGATCTTCTGCCTGCGTCCGCACAAACGAAGGACAGACAGAATACCGAGTCGAAAAAGAATCGAAAGAACCAAGGAATTGCTGGTACCGTTTCTACAGTGTAACGGTACAGCAAAAACTAGAAAGCGATCTGTAGAAATTTTGGCAGAGTAACAAGGCTAGAATTTAATTCCGTCTTAAATGAATGTAATTTGGGTGTTATATATAAGCCCAAATGTACCTTTTCACTTTAGGACACGCCCCTTAGTGAATAGACTTGAGTTTGGGTCATAACTCTCCGTTTTGGGCTGCATCCGTTCATGAACCAATGTCTGATATCCGCGCGCTAACACACCGGTATCGATACACCTAACAGGGGTATCGATACCTAACATTCTGTTCGCGAGATAGCCTGCTGGTATTGATACCCCGTTTCATTGGTATCCATACCAATCCGTTCCGACCCCTTTTCATCACTAGCCAATGTGGGACAAAACCAAAACACAACAAAAAAAGCTTTCTAAAAGGCACAAGGAATATTTTGATAAAACCCCAAATAAAAACCCCATTTATTTTGATAATTTCCAACAATTTCTTCTAAGAATAAATTTAGTGTGCATATGTGGTGTACCCATAGCATTGTTGTTGAACTATACCCCACCTTCAACTAGGAGAAAAGCATAAGGCCCTACTTTAACCGATTATCGTTTTTTCCGACAACCGCTGCCACTTGAACGGATGAACCACCGGGGCTGAACCACTGGATCTCTTGCCAACATGGCCTCAATTTTCGCATGTGCTTATAGCATCGATCTCCTTTACATTTGAAAATCGGATCCCCTTGTCCCCGCTTTTATCTGTATGTAACCATCGGGTTCCATTCTTCGAATGCCGCCTGAGTTGCCTGTACACTTTTAAGGTACCCCAACATCAAAGTATTCCTTATCAACATCACCTCACAAATTGTTAAGACTAGAGAAAGGTAATTAATTACAAGAAGAAGTCTGGGCATTTGAATTGGTAATTGAGTTTATGAATAGATAAAATAAATGGGTATTTAGAGGCAAACACATACATGAGAAATTCTCTACTGAAATTGGTAAATAGTATAGTACCCCAGTAACTTATCGCCGATAAAGACGTCACATACTAGATGAAAAATCACAGAAATTTATTACCCCCTTTTTTTTATTTTTTATTTATTTTGAGGAACTACAAACATAAAATTTCATACCAAGCAACAAGAGTTAATTAAGTTATTCCAGATTTCGCTAAAATATGAGCAGAGCTAATGAGAATTTGTCTGGGGACAGTGGTATCTACAATCATCGGAGAAGAAATAGATAGAGAGGGAAGTTTAGGAAACAAAAATCACAAGTGTACAACAAAAAGTCTCCAACTAGTACATGTATCACTCTTCTTTGAGGGCTATAATTTAAACCTCTCTTATACTGTCACGTCGCAAATTTTATGAACTCTACCTAGATGAACTCTACCAAAACTAGATCAAGTAGGGTGCTGGTGCACTTGCGGTTCCCGCAGTGACTCAAGTCACGACGCTCCCGTAGTGACCTCAATTGTAGGCCCTCTATAATATGTATTTGGGATCAAAACCGTACAATTTGTCGGGAATGTTGAGTCGATCATTCATGTAAAAAAATCAAATAAATTGAATATTGGTAGCCATGTAGTTGGATACCATTTATGAAGAATACATTGTAAGCCAAATTTGTCACAATTGTGTAATCTCTCGTGATAATGGTTTTTTGTAACCATATGGTGCTCAACATTCCTGAAAAAATGAACGGTTTCGATCCCAAATGAATATTTCAGAGGGCCCACAACAGAGGTTACTACGGGGATATAATGACTTGGGTCACTACGGGAACCCCAAATCGACCAGCACCCTACTATTAATAAAATTCGTGGCATGGCAGCATAATAGAGTTTTAAATTATAACCCACGAAATATGACACGCATTACATTAAATACCCAGTCGTGCATATCTCAATCAAATGATACCAAATACATATTATAGAAAATCCACAATTGAGGTCACTACGGGTATCCCAATCCGGTACTGGTTGACCCCTCCATCAACCAATCCATGCATGGACAAAAGACTAAGAGCCCGTTTGGATGCAGTATATAGCCCCTGACTAAGTTATCCCTCTTCCCTTCATCCCTCTTCCATGCCATAGCCATCGTTTGGCAACACAAAATTGCCCCTGCTTCGCTCATCTCCCTTCTCCGATAGTCAGGGACAACCCTGACTAAATAGAAGCAGGGGGATGGGGTATCTATGTTTAGTCTGGGGTGATATCCAACCCCTATTTACCTCCCTACCCCTAATGTAAAAACCAGAACTAATTTGTCGATCCAAAAAAACAAGAATTTATTTTTACTCTCAAACAAAGTCACTTGATATTTCAGATTTTGCACAAATATTTTGGAAATTATAAACTTGAACGTCATGTTAACAAAGAAATCCACGGACTATTTAATCACTCCTTAACTATCACATCAATGTGGGCACACCCTTCTTATTTAATCACCCCTACTATTTTATCTCCCATTACCATTTAATCCCTCTCAAAATAATACGTTATCCAAAGGAGCCGTTACTTTTTTTGCACACGCCGTTGGTTGGTTGCCCATTTGAGTGAACTATGCTGCCCAATCCTTTTGCCTTATCTCTGAGAACAAATTTCTGTATCTTTCCAGTCGAATTCACTGGCAAATCCTCCAAAACAACACTCCCAGGCAGCATATAATTTGGTAGTTTTCCCCGACAGAATTCAATAATCTCTTGGCCACTTGCACTACCCCCCTCTGTCAACTTGACAAAAGCGCATGGCGTCTCGCCTAACCGATCCTCCTCCGTCCTTCTGACAACAGCTGCCGCCTGAACTGCCGGATGACTAGCCAACACGGCCTCAATTTCGAGTGTGCTTATAGCATCTCCTTCACCATTGAAAATCGTGTCCACCTCCCGGTCCTTCAACCGTACGTAACCATCTGGGTCCCGGACTCCAAGGTCCCCGGTACCGTACCACCCCCTTTCGAATGCTGCTTGAGTTGCTTGTATATTCTTAAGGTACCCCGACATCAAAGTATTGCCCCTCAACATCACCTCACCAATGGTTTTCCCATCAGCCGGAACGCTTCTCATTGTCGTTGGGTCTTTTACATCAACCCTTTCCATTAGCACATTGCAAATCTCTTCACAATGTTGCATACCAGTTTGCTCGTGCCTCAACGATCTTACGTTCACTAGGCTGAGGGCTTCTGTCATTCCATATGCATGCAAAACAAGAAATCCCAATTCATGAACTTTGTTCAAAATTTCAAGTGGTGGCAATGCTCCGGCAATTACTAAATCCACCTTGGAGGGGAGTGACCGGTGATCGGTGAGGGGAGCTTCTGCAATCATGTTCAAGATGGTGGGTTTTCCACACAAATGTGTCACCTGTTAACGCTTGAAAATTAAGAAAATGCTCAAAAAGGACAAGGCATGTACGGAAATTTGAAAAAACAATAGATTAAGAACAAAAATGTTAGGATCCAGGAAAAATTTCCCCAAAAATGTCGAGGATTCCTGAAAAAAGAAATGATTCTTTTTCCTTGACGTTTTGAGAGAAATTTTTCTTGTATCCTATCATCCCTTTGATTAAGAAACAATTACCAACATGGATATATGAATATAGGACCAGTGATATTATAAAATGGAATATATGGACAATTGGATTATAGAGTGTGAATTATCCAAAATCACCTTGTGGGTAAATATTGCATCGAAGATGGCTTTAGACGTGACATTTCTAATGCAGATATTGGTCCCTCCCAAAGCTGCCACTGCCCAAGTGAAGCACCACCCGCTGCAGCGGAACATATCCACGGTCCATAGAAACACCGGCGTTGCGCTCATTTCAAACCGGAAAATTTGAGCAATCGAGTTGAGATAGACAGCTCTGTGGCTGTACACCGCGCCTTTAGGTGTCCCGGTTGAACCTGAAGTGTAATTCACTGTGATTGGTTCACATTCATCTTGTGGGCGTATGATCTCAAAATCAGGTTTTCCCATTTCAAGAAGCCCATCATAATCCAACCAACCAGGTGGGATTTCTTGTGTAGTCGAAAATGCCCCTAGATCACTGTCTCGAATGACAACAAGAAATGGTGATTTGGCTTTGGCGGCGGAGATAACCTCTAAAGCTTCGAGGACAAGGTGGACATATTGATGGTCGACACAAACTATTTTTGCCTCCGATTGTTGTAACAAGAAGGCTAACATGGGTGCATCAAGTCTTGTGTTAAGGCCAGAAAGGACTGCCCCTGCCATTGGAACTCCGAAGTACAACTCGTAAAGCGCAGGGATATTTGGGGCCAAAGCTGCAACCTTTTCATGTAACCAAAAAATGACAAACTTGCAAAATATACAAGTGCAATTGGCTAAGCCCAACTGTGATACTGGAACCTTTTTCAGTACTGGGAAGTTATGGGGTGAGTTAATAAGATTAGATGAAGCAACATCCAAAGAATTTAGATGGGGAGCTGGTTTCTTCTTCTTCTTTAACTTCATTAATTTGACATTCGTAACATAAATTCTATTTTACTTAAGCAAGCTCGTAAGGTGATGGATAGTGGTGCTGTGTTGGGAGTAAAATTAAAGGGGGAAGAGCTTTAAAGAGAAGAAACTTGTTGAGTGATAATATTGTTCAAATGGAGGATGGTGAATTTGCTAATATTGTGCCTTTTTTTTTTTTTTTCATTGGTGAGGGTATATGTTTTTATATGTTAATTGGTTTTGCTGTCGGTCTTGTGGCTCTCTTTCTGTTAGATGTTTGATTTTGGGCAATTTTTCAGGGGCTTAGGTGTTTGGGTGTTTGATTTGGACTTTTTTTGGGGTGTTTGGTTCTTGTGGTTTTAGTTGGCTTCTTGCCTTCATATTTTTCTTTTCTTGGCTCTCGAGTGGCGTTTTGCCATTATGCCCTTATTCTGTTTAATCTTATTTATCCTTTCAAAAATTACTAATAAACTTCTTCTGCCAAGAAAAAAAAACAGATCCAATTGCGAAATTTGTTATGTAATAGTACATTTTGATGTTGTGAAGAAGAAAATCCAAAGAACTCCAGGCATGCCTTCGGCCATATCCTCTTCTAGCCTTTTTTTCTACAACTAGCGCGTTTGGCATTCTTGAGCGATGTGAGGATTCGAGCGCCTCTTTCTTTGTGAGGGTGTCAAAGAAAGATGATACTAGGGCTGTATCTTGTGATGTTACCCCAATCTTCCATGGTCAAAGAGTAATCAACAAGCGCCTCCCCCCATGGCTGTCCGTCGGTCTATATGTTTTCGAGTGCCTCCAAGAAGCCTCAGGAGAAAATTAAGATGTTAAAGGCTTCAAAAGTTTAGTTCTTGAGGTTTGCATGACCTTCTTTTGTTATGATGTGTTTTGTATTACTTCTTTTAAGTGTGCTTTGAGCTTTGTTGGATATATGCTGTGTTGCCGTTCGGTTTTTGATTTTCTTATTTTTTTTCTTTTTTCTTTTTCCTCTTGGGACATGCCTTGCAGACAAACTAGCTAATTTCGGAGTGGAGCATGAGGAAAAATGGGTCTCACACATAGCTCCTCCAGTTGATATCATCCCCCTCTTGGAAGCTAATATGAGAGGGGTGGCCTTTCAAAGGCTGTAATTTCTGTTTTCCTCATTTTCTATGTACCAAAAAAAAAAATACCCCTTATAGGCTGTATATCTGGTTATCTTTTTTATCTATTTGAGGCTAAGTTATCCAAAAAGGAAAAAAGTACTACATTTTGATGAATTTTGAAACGAAGTTTGTTTTATAAGATTTCTAAGATTGATGAATGTGTAGAGAATTTATATATTAATTATTTGGGTCCTAGTCAACATACATGCACATCTACATATTTTGTGATTCGGAAAGTAGCAACAAGACAAATTTTTTAGCTGACAGTAAGAGTTTTTTTTTTTTGGGTTAAAAAGGTAGAAATATCATTGATTGAGCAACCTGAGATAGATAAAGAGTCTATGCAAAGAAAAACAACCAGACCTAGAACGACAATATAAACAACAGTACAACACCAAAGCCATCAAAACAACATAAACGAAAAACAACAAAAATGGCATCACTAGGGACAGTTAACCGTCACCAATGTCCAGGTGAGGTACAAAACTTCTAGCGCATGCCTGGCCAATAGATGAGCAAACTGACTGTAAGAGTTGAACCTGCGAGTTAACCAGGGGCTTGTAGCCTAGCGGCTATCTCTTGGTTCTCTCACAAGGGAGACCAGAGTTCGAGCCTCGACGGAGGAGTTTGGGTTTTAGGGTTATAGATAACGTCTAGACCCCCCTTTGGACTAACCCACTAACTCCCCCACTAACCCTGAACTGATGTATAACGAATGGCCAAAAAAAAAAACCTGCAAGTTCTTGTAGGGGTAACTTCTTATTTACTACCATACTCCCACTCTTCCCACCCACCGAGGTACTTTTAGAAAAATATCGACATAAATTTAGGCAATTGATTTTCGCAATTTCTTTTGTCTTTTAGTGAAATCTTTATTTATAAAAGTTTTACTGAAAGACAAAAGAGGGAGGATGGATATGGTGGGTGTGTGGAAATCACTCACCTAAATTAAATGAACCGGCTTTGCATTAATGCTGAAATCATTGACTTGTGGGAAGTTTCCTTCATACTTGGAACTCCAACCTATATATTGGGAGTGGGGCGGTGGCCTGGGGCGGTGGCGTGTGGTTGCCCTTAGAAATGCTACAATTGACTTTTATTAACAAAGGCTAAAAATGTTGACCCTGATATGCTTAGCAAAAAAAGTTGACCAATGATATACACGAGGTTATGAAATCAAAGAACAGACCGAGAGACAAATGAAAACGGTCAATAGTTCACTCAATTTTAAATATTTCAGAATTATAGTTTTGCATTTCTCAAACGCTTCAAAATTAAGAGATTTGCGCGGCCAATCTTTTTTTAAAAAACCAGGATTAATTTGTCCATTCAAGCTAGATGTTCTTTTTTTTAAAAACAATTACAATATCATATGTATCTATAATTACATTTGATCATAGTTTCGTAGTGATACCGGTATATCAAAAATATCGATGACAATTGTTATGGTATATGTTTGTAATTTGTTAGACGGGGAACAAAAATCCATGTATATATATACTTCGTTCTTCTTGAGAGATCGCTCGTGTGCTTTTTCGCCTGAAGATGCAATACCAAGAATGGTTAGAGCACCTTTGTCTCTCGTCGGCAAAGGCCTTTCAATATTTGAGTTAGTATCACGTACTAGACAAAACCTTAATTACTCAATGCATATGAAAGTAATTCATAGTGTACCTTATCATAGTATTATGATATATTTATAGGTAGCATACCTTACTTCATGGTATTGTTATATATTTATAGGTCCACGTACTTGCTTTTCTAGTATGTTGTTGCTTAAGGACCCTAATCATGTTAGGAATCCTCGTCCATATAGGATTGGTCCGGCATGGCAATACAATGTCTATTGGAAAGAAATTCCTATACGAGAGTTTTTTCTGACATGGAAATATAATATTAATCCCCTTAATTCACGGGATTCACTCCTATCACGCTAGATCTGCAATTTAGAGGCTTCTAGAACATCCTACCGCCTTCTCACATTGGGTGGTTCTTCATACGTTTGTATCGTGTACACTGTGGCACACGATAACACTAGTGCGTCATATACCTTGCTTGGCTCTTCCCTTGCGCACCTTCTCATGGAACTGCCAGCCAGAGCTACCATCACATTGTGTCAATTTGACCATGCACGTGGCTCATGCGTGCTCGGCAATACCTATGGGCATCATCACATGGCACCCTTGACCTAGGCCACCTTCACGGCTCACGTGATGTTTACTAGGCTGAGCACGTGATTCATAAGTCCTATTTGTTTTTTATTAACTTAGATTTTACCCACTCCATTTGTATTGGCAATAATTGATTTAGCCTTCAATTTGTGAGCACATGATTCGGAGGTCCTATTTATTTTTTATTAGCTTATTTCCTTTATAAAAAATTGATGAATATTGCTGTTTGGTATCAGTTTTGAATTATCACTTATTTAAAAAATTTCCAACCTAATTGACCAAAAAAGTGAAATTATTATTTTTCCAACCTAATTGACCAAAAAAGTGAAATTATTCCAATTTGTGTTTTTTTGCTCATTTGAATTTGAAACATGTTTTAATAGAAAAAATACTTCATTCAAGTGTTTCTATAGAATGATTAAGGCTATTCTCGAAATCTACTTGGCATGCAATAAGCCCTTAGAGAATTGCCGATAAAAAAATAAGCCCTTCTAGAATTTCACAAAAAGAAAAGGAAAGAAACTGGGGACCTGTTGAATTTCAAACATTCAGTTCTAGAATACAAAGACTTTCCTTACTTTTGGGACAAAAAATACTGCCCATTTCAGAGAGGTCCGTGAAAAATTGTTGGAAAATGTCAACGTGTTGGCTTATTTGTCAAAAAAAATTAAGTGCCGCACAAAGAATTAATAGGTAGGTTGAATTTTCAAGCGAAGAAAACGGGGCAGTTCAATCTTTACAAATCTAACTATGACATTTAACTCTCTAAATAAATGACAAAATGCAATGGAATCAACTCCTCATAATGAGTCACTGATGTGGAGTGGATCACGTCCATATTTCTTGATCATTTGGACCTTTCACGGTCCAAAAGATAATTATACGTTGCGCAGGTCAACATTGACGAAAAGGCCTAGAAATTGTACCGTCGATTGGAAACGGGCATCTTATAAGACTCATCCCCTTTTGGCCATGACCAACGATGTTTTTAACCTTTCAATGTCATAGGCCTTCAAAATGGAAATTTTGCTGTTTAGGAAATATTAGATTTGCTATAACTTTTAGTAGGAAATTAGATTTTAATTGCCTTCTGTTCTGGCAATAAAATAGTTCTTTCTAGTTTTCTTATTCTGTCATTTATTTCCGAATTCCATTTTTGATAATTTTCATAATTCCTTTGATTCAGGCTTGATTAGCAAGCCTAATATTTTGAGGGCGTTTGGTAATGTTTTTGTTTCCTGTTTCCTGTTTTTTATTTTGTTTTTAAATTTTTTCAAAACTAAAAACAAAAATTTGTTTAGTAATTTATTTATGTTGTGTTTATTAAAAACGTTTTCAAAATTTCTGAAATTTTCAAAACATAAAAAAGGTAATTTGCCTTATTTTTACCGAATTTTTGCTACCAAACATGTTTTTTTTTTTTTTGATTTTATAAATAATAAACATGATTCTACTTATTATTATTATTTTTTTAGAAACAAAAAATAGAAAACAAAAACGTTACCGAACGCTCCATTTGTTATTTGTTTCTTAGTTGGTCTAGGGTTTCATTGATACTAAGTATCGTTGTAAGCTTTAGGGCAGAATTCGGTTGTTATTTGATAAAGAAAAACAAGAATATTCTCAATATTGTTTGTCATAGAGGCAGTACCTATTTCTCAAACGTTTTCGTGTTTTCTTCTTCCAACTAGTATCGTAACTGGAGGCTTCGCTAGGTGAAAGGGGATTTGGGGTCACTGTTGTGCATGGGATGCACAACAGGTGTTGTGCTCTATCCAAGCCGTCCGTTGCTCGGATGGACGGTCCAGATTTCATTTTGCACACACGAAAATGAACGGTTCGGAAGCAACGGTGCCAAAATGAAATATGGGTTATTCATCTAAGCAACGAACAACTCGAATGGTGCACAACACCTGTTGTGCATCCCGTGCACAACAGCAACCCCATGCCCGGTGAAAGGCCATTTCTCTTTCATTTGAAGCTCAAGGAATTACGATTACACTTCTTTCTTAAACCTTCTTTAGTAAACAAAAAACACAAGCTTAACAAAAAAAAAAGAAAAAGGGAATTATTGTACTTACAACGTCACCGCGGTGAAGACCCATCTGAGAAAGGGCAGACGCGAGCCTGAGACATCTCCCATGAGTCTCTCTCCACGAGTACCTTGTATCTCCATAAACGATGGAAACCTTATCGCCATAAACGAAAGCTGCTCGCTCTAAGAAGCTTATAGGAGAGAGAGGCACATAATTAGCAGAGCATTTGACTAGACCGTCCATTTTTTTGGCTAATTTTCTTGTAAAGAGAATGAGGATTCTGACTCTGAAATGGTGCATAGTCGGAGTTAATATAGAGCAGTTTTTAGTGCAGAGCGGGTACCACGTGGTACTCTCGATCAGGGCCGTTCATTTCGGTTTTGGACGGTTCGGATTATAGAGAGAGAGAAACAGATAAGAGAAAGGGGAGAGAGAGGGTTTCAATCTGGGCCGTCCAATACACTTTTGAATGGCCTGGATGCAACGTTCGAGTACCACTTTATATGATATACATTGCAAAACAAAAATTTGATTTGGGTGTCAGATGATTCATGAATTTTAATTTATAAGGTGGGAGTTTGCTAGGGCAACACTAAAATGATCATTGACGCGGATTCATTAACTGTATATAATATACATTGCAAAACAAAAATTTTGATTTCAGTGTCAGATGATTCATGAATTTGAATAAAGATTCTTTTTTTTTTTTTTTTGGAGAAAGAGAGAAAATGTCCATTAACCACCAAACAAATCCTAGTTACAACCTACTACAAAACGAAAAAATAAAAGGAAAATACAGAAAAAAAAAAACAAAGGTACCAAAAAATATATCATTGGATCATGAAATGAAGGTATTGTATAGTATTGTTTAAATTTGCATCACATGAGCGAATCATTGTGTTCATGAAGATATGGACGTCAGTACGTCACTGGGCTTATTCCATCGATCACCCCATTTCGCTTATTCAATTTGGTCAATGTATTTGTTCCTTTTTTTATAATTCACGTCGTGGAGATTTATTGTTTTGTACTACGCATAATATGGACAGGAATTAAATGCTTGATGCCCAAACAAGCACTCAGTCAGCCAATCGCAAATTTTTTAAACAATTTGTGTTTGATCATTCAATCCAACATGTCATCAATTAGATTCGATTTGTTTTGTTGTATTTCAACCGACTAAGCAATAATCGTAATGGAGGACGTATTGGCAATTAAGGTCCTCTTATTTTTCTTTTCTTTTTTTCATCAGAGGGAGATTACAAAAATGATAGGTACACACCCTCTCAACCACTCCCCACCACACCCTCTCTCACATGTGTGGTGGAGCTCACCCGGTGGGCCCCACCACACATGTGAGAGAGGGTGTGTACCTATCATTGTTCGGGAGATTAAGGGGGGAGTTAGTGAGTTAGTCTAGATGAGATCTAAAAGCTATCTATAGCCCTCAACCCCAAACGCCTCTACCGAGACTCGAACCCTGATCTCCCTTGTGAGAGAACCAAGAAATAACCGATAGGCTACAAGCCCTTGAATAAGGTCTTGTTTGTTGGTAGGTTTTGGAAGCTGGATAATTCTAGCTCGCTCGTGTAGTTCATAGATAATTTTTATCCCATCGCATCTCGGCTATCTAAAGTGTTTTAGACGACCTAGATTTTTCCCAACCCTTCCTCTCTCTCTTTTTTTATTTAAAATTTGAACCGTCTAAAACACTTTCGGACAATTGAAATGTGTGCTCGGCACCCTACCTGGTCGACATCCAAATGCTTCTCAAATCTTTTTATTTGCCAATTTCTGCTTCTCTCTCTCTCTCTCTCAGCAACATGATGTATAAATCCAAGGGCTACCAAAAAAAACCTTCATTCAATCCGCACCACTTTCAACAACCCCATCAACTGACCTGATCATCACTTCTCCCACCACAATAGAAGTACTAGCTAGCCTGCCTCTGATTTCTCTTACTCTTCCAGCTCCTCTTCTTCTTCAGATCTCTTCGAACTGAAGTGAGAGTGTTAGAAGAGACTGCTGGTCGTTTGTTTCGAAGCTTTCTTGGTGGTGGTGGTGGTGGTGATTGCCAGAGAGGTGGAGAGGGAGGCGAGAGGAGCTATGACTTACGGAGGTCGCCAATTTAGTTTTGAAATTTCTGCCCTTTTTTTTTTTTTTTGGTTTCCCTTTTGATTGGGTAAGTGGCGGGCCCCGCCGTATGACGTAGCGTGCTATGTTGAGGTGGACACTCAAAACGCAGAATGTGATACTCCCTCCGTTCCTATTTGTTTGTCCCACACTCTCTCTCTTGCCTTTTTTCAAATTAAAAAGTTAAGTGCTTCCGTGTATCATTTTTCAAATTTTTTTGCACCAAATTAAAGTACACGATGAGTACTTTAATTTGGTGTAAAAAAATTGAAAAATGATACACGAAAACACTTTATTTTTTTATTTGAAAAGTGACACGACTTTTCGTAGTGCACAAACAAATAGGAACGGAGGGAGTACAAAAAATGCGATAATCATGCTGCATCTTTCTGTTTATATTAAGCAAATGGGTGAACCCTAATTGTTGGGTGTGGTTTCCACGTCATCAGATTGACCAGTGGCACTTAACAATGACTTTGGTAGCTTGAGTCATTTTTAATTGATGACTCAATTTTCAGCGAAAATTATTATTATTATTATTATTTTCATCGGCAACAAGAAAGTTTATTTAAGAAACTTGACAAGGGTACATCAAGTAAGCGAAAATTATGTCCAAACGAAGATCCATAAACGACAATATCTACGTCTTTGGGTGAAGATTCCCGGCAAATTCGGTGCCCACATTTCAGCTGTCGCAGCTAATTTTGACTTTATGATCCGGGCCAGTTTGCACGCACTTCGATTAATCTCAGAATTTATGTACGCCACACCACACATAGATCAAGCAAAATCAATATCCCATAAGAAACATGAGATATTTTGCAGGTGGCCCCAAAGAGTTAAAGAAGAGTTGAACGGAAGAACTCCTCTGAAAAGGAGTACTTATTAACTAATCTCCCTAAGTCCTCCTCATAGTTCCACAAAGGTTAAACTTCAATATATAGGGGTATAAGATTATGCTTACACGTATCCATTCTATCTAAATTTTTGGCCTTTTTTTGTGATCTTTTTTTTTTGTCTTGTTCTAATATTTTTATTAAATTCACATTATATTTCCTGAATTAATAATCGGACTGAATGAGAGGAAAGCTGGTATTTTCAATTTTGTCGTCTTATATAAATTTCTTCTACTTTGGTCTTCATTTTTAATTGTTAAAGCATTCAAATCAAAATTAATTGGCAATAATTGAAGAAGCCACCCAAGCTCATATAAGTTTAATTTCAACTCAAAATCAATTGGCAATGATTGGAGATGCCGCCCAAGCTCATATAAGTTTAATTTCGATGTGATAATTAACTGATGTGGGTCAAATTCCCACACTCTCCCGCACGTTCGATCCTTGACTCTCACGTGGAGAGGTGAACAAAACAGATCACAAAGAAACAAAGTGCAACTATGGTGAAGAGGCTAGTCAAGTTTGTATACTAGTTTTCAAAGTGATAATTAAACCGATGTGGGACAAATTCCCATATTAATTTTTTATGATTAATTTCTCTAGTCAAGATAAAAATGAAGAAAAGTAAAAACTACTGGAAAAAAAATATAGAAAGGCTATAATAAATATACCCTATTTGGGTGTGTATCATACGCACCCGGCACCCCTATAAAAGTTATGAATCAATTTTAAAAGTTAAGATTTTTTTTATAATAGTTATGAGATGCACCAAAATATTACTATGAATCATAGAAAATGTTACATCATATTGCTGAAAAGTTACTAAACACTAAAAAATGTTACGATTGCCGATGAAGCGACACAATATGAACCATATAATACAATAGGTACATATGCTACACACTTTTAATTGGTGTGTACTGTAGCCATTTCCAAAAAAATTAGCGAGCTCACTCAAACCAGAGTGTCGATAATGATTCAAAACGAAGTGCATTAGGTGTAGGAAAACCAATAGCTAAAAAAATTAGAGATAAAATCAATGGTGATCCCTGCGGGATAAGATTTGAAAATAAATTAACATTTTTTCCTCTAGATTACTTCCAATAATGTAGGATAAGTGCTCATCACGAATAAAAAGATTAGGCACCGAAGCTTCATGCCGTTTCCTGGGTCAATGGGTGTTTTTTGAATCCACTAACGTGAAACACGCCCTAACGTAATCTCTTCTTCTTTTTTTTTTTTTTTTCAAAAAGTAGCATTTCATAAGAATCTCTCTCTCCTAGCCATAAAATAGGCACCTTGACTATTACTCTCTCTCCTAGCCATAGAATAGGCTATTTCATTCGCACTTCTACGTACAAACGGAAACTCACACTAATTATGAGCCGAACACTTGAATAGCTAGGCCGAGAAGTCAACCGATCTTTTTTTTTTCTTTGGCCGAGAGCCAATCTGATTTGTCATTAGACTGCTACCACCACAGCCTTCCTTCGCCAGAGAACCATGATCACCTTCACAATTGTCGGAATTTGAATTGGCACCTCAGTGCAAGGGAAGCTGAGAGAAAGAAATAGATGGGATAACACTATAAGAATCTCTCAAATTTAAGATCAAGTGAGAATAGCCTTAGAGGTGTACATGCATGGTCCGGATTGAACCGGTTTGGTAGAAATCCAAGAACCAAACCATATCTTACGGTTTCAAAGAATTGAGAACAAGAACCAGACAGACCATTACACAAATGGAACCACACCGAAACCAGACCATTTGACCAGTTCGGTTTACGGTACCATTTATCATCTACAAATTGCAAAAAAAAAAAAAAGAATAAAAATACCACTAATTTATTAAAATTGCTTACAATTTGATGAACTTGGAGAGAGAGCCATTAATTTGGGAGAGAGATAGAGATGTGAGAATGAAATAACTTTGGAACCTTTAAAAAGAATTCTTATATATTTCAGATTTATGGGAAACAAAGAAATAGTTTTGGGGAGTGGAAGGGTTCTAGCCATTTGGGATAGTAGAAGAGTTTGGTGGATAGTTGTAAAGCTTTATTGATGGTTTATTGTAGATGCAATGGTAAAATAAACAAATAAATAAATACATGCACTACAAGAAAATGCAGATTTGGCGATACAACGAAATGTATCGGCAAAAGTACATTTGTGTCGGCAAAGGTTTTCGCCGATAAATTTTTTTGTGTTGGCATGTCGTTGCCGTTGGTTTGTCGGGAAACGGTTTTTCCGACGTGAAATTTTGACGTGTCGGCAAAAGTATAGTTTTAGCAATGCGATTTTGCGTCGGCAAAATTTGTCGGCAAATGGTAGTGTGTCGGTAAACGGAGTTCTAAAATCTGGTAGTGTAACACCTTTGCCGACAAGTTTTTTGAGTCGGCAACAGTCAATTTAAAAAAACAAAATCTGCTAGTGTTGAACTTGTGCACGCCCCATGTTTCGAACTCGAGACCTCTGGTATCTAACTCTACATTACCATGTGTCTACCAACTTACTCTTCGTTAATATTATTCCAATATCTAATATATAACTTACATATACACTATCTACACTAGATACAGTATACATACTTATATCTAGTGTATATGCGTACTTATATCATGTATAATGTATATAAATTATATACTTGTTTTTGCAAATTCATTTTCACACTTTTTTTTAATCCACACTTTTTTTTTTAATCTTTTAGCAAATAAATAAATACATTATCAAACATTAAGAAAACCAAAAATAGAGTATGGACATCAAAAAGGGAAGTGGAAAAATCACTCCCCTATTTTTTGAAAGGCTATTATATATAGTATATATACACATTCATGAAAATTTTGTTTGGATCAAGCCTTTTCCGGTCCCTTTTTTTTGCCGATTCCTCATGTGTACCATTAAAAACATGTTTTAAATATATTGAACGGTTCAGATCATCAAAATATGGGCTAGGAACTATGAGGTCTGTATTTTAGCAAAGTCAAGGATCTTTGACTGGATCCCGCCTATATATACACACACACACACACACACACAAATAACACATATATATACTATACATATATTTAGATTTTTGAAAGTTTAATTTTTTTTGACAAAAATCACTTTTTAAGTTCTGTAAAATGCAAGTATAGTACTGTATATATACATAAATATTATATAGGAATCATTGCCGACACAAAGATGTCATCGGCTAAAGTTTAACTTTTGCCGATGCACATTCTATCGCCAAAAGTTCCCCTTTAGGACTATCGCCGACACAAAAATGTCATCGCCAAAATATTCAACTTTTGCCGATGCACATTTCATCGCTAGAAAAAACTTTCGTCGGCAAAAATTTACCGGGAAAATATTTCCCGCCAACCTTGCTTTTGCCGACTACATTGCCGACACATTTATTTCCATCGCCAAAAAGTTTGTATTTACCGACATGAATTACTTTTGCGTCGGCAAAAGCATTCTTTTGCTGACCAAAAATACATTGCGTCGGCAATCTAGTCGCCATTGGTGTATTTTCTTGTAGTGATGCATGCATGTATGTCTTTATGTATATGATATGTATTAACGGTCCGGTTCAGTTTGAGCTACATTTTGCAATTATAAAACCAAGGACCGAACCATAATATACGGTTCTAATATTTTTGAAACCAAAACCAATTCATCCAACCATAGAACCAATCCAAATAGATCGGTTTAGTTCGGTCGGTCCGATTTCGCGATTTTTTTGATTTTTTTGTACACCCCTAAATAGCCTCACTGAAAAATAAGGATTATTGATAGTGTGAGAAGTCATTGCTAATAAGGAAGAAAACATCCATCAAAGGTAAAATCCTCCCACCCCTGCCACATAAGAGAAGTGAAAACACTAGGGAGATGGAGGAGAAGGAAGAGAGGCTGTCAGGATTTTTTTTAGAAAGATGCTCTAGGTTAAAGAGAAAAAAGGAGCACTTTTATTTTAGTGGTGTTGATGTTATATTTTGAAACGTAATCAAGGAACACAAATTCCAACTTATTAATTTGATGACAAAGGGTGCACTGAGGTCCCCATTAATTGGGTGTGTAATGAGTCTAATGACAATTTACTTACGTGCATGCTTCTGTCCAGTATTTTTTTCGTTTTATTCCACTTTTTGCCTTCCGCGAATTTATTCAATTTAATAACGGGGAACATACTTTTGGTATGACGAATAGGTTGGTGCAGACCTTTTTTTAAAGATCCATGCTCTTCTTCAGGATGCTATGATGAAATTTTCTTTCATAGCCTAAAATTTGAAGGAATATTCGAAGGGATACTTGAAAGAATATTTTTTAGGTTAATAGGGTTTTGCTGTTGTGCCCACGGAATCCAAACCAAACACACACAAACACACACACACAAATAACACGGAGTATTTTACGTGGTTTCTCAAAATTAGGTACATCCACGGAGGTAACCGGAGCAATTATTCAGATACCGGAAACACGAGCTTTACAAGTGGATACATCATACTCACTACATTCTGTTTACTAAATTGCTCATACAAAACAGACCTCACAAATCTCTCTCACTGAGACCTCTCGGAGATCTCTAGTCTCCATTTTTGGAGATATCAAATACAAAGGCAGAGGAGTTCATTTATAGCCAAACAAAGGCAGCATCAATTGCTCTGGAAGAAATCACTTTCGGCTGCACATCGAGAGCTGTCTTGATAAGATAAGCACTGATGTCTTCACTTGTGAGTAAATGCTCCACTATGTCTCGCACTCCCTCAATCAATGGGCATGTGGATGGGAGCCACATCCCATACCAACAATCTCCACCTTGTCTACATTCCACGAAGCAATCCACGAAACGCCGCCGCCGCCTTGAATCCGTAAAACCACGGACAAAAAAATACCGATGTTCTCAAAAGACAAACTCGATCAAAAAACAGAAGAACCAGATCAAGGGCAAGAGAGCTAACAACTCTCGCAAAGTCGAATGTTGAACAAGCTCCTTCTGAAGATCAGAACAAACTTCAGACGAGAACCAATTTCTGAAGTATCAAGCACACTCCAGAACAGATACACAAATTCATAATTTATACCACTTTCGATTAAACCGACAAATCCCTAAGATGCGCCATCATCTCCAAAGCTAAAGGAACAAATATCAACAGGTGCCAAATACAAGTGAGACTCGGCTGAGCCTGCAGATGATTTATCTCCACCAGATTCCTGTGCAAAAACAAGTTGCAGAGGGATAGATCTGAAACCGATGCGGAGCTGTGCTCTTGAACAGAATACCAAAATACGGGTCGCCAATGCAGACAGACAAAAGAGCCATGTTTCTGAAGCTCCAAACAAACTTCCAGAAACAAATCCAAAACCACTGCAAGATTACCAAAAACAGGTTCTAATAGCAAATAGAACATTTGCCACCAATGGCAATGACGAGATCATACACCAAGTCCAGTAAATACCGAACATGAACGGCTCCACCATGAATACGAATGCCAAGTCCCGTAGATGTGATCAGTATCCACAAGAACAACTTGCACTTTGACCAGAAACGCCAGATTGATAGGTAAATCCAAGAAATACCACTCCACCGAATGGCAGGCAAATGATGAACACCAACAGGCAAGAACAGAATATTCGTCTTCAAAAAACCGTGAACAAACAGTTTTAACCAGGCTATCGAACAAACAATCCATGGCTTAACAACCATGGTCTCAAAACCAGCAACAACAGACAAAACGATGCCAAACACTCCAGGAGGTTACAAATGCCTTGTTCACCAAGACATTCTTGCTCACACCAAGACTTCAAAAACATGCCTCCAATGAGCTTCACAAAGGCAACAAATGGGTTTCACTCCAAAACGCTGCTAACAAAGGATACATCATCCTTAGAAAACAAGAGAGTCGACCAACAAAGCATCTCGAACAAGTCCTCCATGCCCGAAAACGCCATAAACGACCGTTTCAAGGCTCCAAAAGAACATTGGACAAATAACGGGTCGGGATCTCACAAAACAAACATCACGGTTGCGTCCAGAACGGCTGATTTAGTCAGAAACAGGTCATCACTTGTTGAAATCGACCAACAAGTGCCCAAAAAACCGCCTGAAAACGTGTTTTTCACACAAAAAACGAGATGGACAGCGACTTCGGGATTGAATCTCAGAAAACTGAACGTACAATTGGATCCGGAACGTCGAGATAGTCAAAATCGACTATTCACTTGCTAAAAACGGAGTTCGGACGGGTCCGAAAATGCCAAAAAACATATTCTGGAATATTCCTCACACAAAGGGAATATTCTGCTGAATGTTCACGCTGAGTCAGCGCTGATGCTGACGTGGCAGCCACATGGCGCTGACGTGGCGCCCAAAACGGGACCATCTAGACGACGTGGCAGATGACGTGGTGGGTGACAAGACGGGTGACGTGGCGCTGACTGGAGGATGACTGGACCAATGATGTCATGCATGACATAAGCACAAAGGATTCCTTTTCCTTTTCCAGACCAATAGTGATACGGGCACAAACTCAGAGCCACAGTCAGCCACAACCTTGCACTGTTCACGCGGGCCCCACGTGGGGCCCACCCACTTGACCCAAAAAAAAAAAAAAAAAAAAACCCGAAAATTTCAAAATCCCCAAATCTGGGTTTTGGCTGCCATTTTCGCGGGCAGAGAAAGAAAACCAGAGAGAGAGGAGAGAGGAAGAAGAACCCACGCCCCACCCGACCCACACTGCCCTTCACCGGCGACGAAACTCCGGCCACCACCACGACGCCCAGTCGAAGATCCATTACTGGTTTTGAAGGTGTACGGAGAGGACGAGACGAATGAATCAACCCACTACCCTCCACCACCGGCGACTTAACCCGACCCTCTCGACGCCAAACCAGGGTATATCTCTCTCTCTCTCTCTCTGGTTTTCTTTGCGATGAAGTTCAAGGCCTGTTGGAGCACTAATTGGAAAACCCTAATTTGATTTCTTGATCTTGATTCAGAAGTCGAAAACCCTAATTGGAAAACCCCTTATTCGATTTTTCTAGAGCTCATAACAAGTCAATTAAGGTGTTTCAGTTTGCCCTTGAAAGGAGGGAAGCACATACACACATGATCCCCTAGCTCTCTCCATTTTTTCTAAACCTTTTTTTGGGGGTAGTTGATTATGACAGCATACATGTACATGCATTAAAAAAGTGTACATAGCTAGCCCTCCAAAGGACTTCTAGTATCTATATCTATCTTTTGTAACTTCTTTCCGTTCTTGAGATTGATATGATGCTGTTTGGTTTTGATGCATTGGACCATTAATAATACAGTTTAGAAAAAGGCAAAGAAAAATGCCTTATTTGATAATCCACTCATCTACCTTTCATCTATCATTGCCTTAACATCTGATTCTGAACAATTGTATCAAAATCAGAGGATCAAAGCCCCCCCGCCCCACCTCTTCCCATTGGAAAATGTAGGGTCAGTGTGATAATGGACCTAAAACCCATCCACTGTCCCTTGTAATTTCTGATTCCACCCTCTTGCAGTGATTTTTTTTTTGAAGAAACCCATGGACAGGTGCGTTACCGGAGTAATGAATGCTATCGAGTTTGGAAACCTCGATCTCTTCCATGAAAAAAATCTGTGCTTACCTTTAGTGTAGACCGATTATAGACCACTGATTGGATTCTGATTTCAATGGCCCCTATTAGTCACAACTTATGAGTTGAATAAGTAGTTCGATTGTTCTGTGACATTTTTTGAGAGAATGAGCATTGCTACAAATTTTAATGTAGTGCTGATATTTTTTGGTTTTGGTTGAGGAAAGATATCGAGCTACCATGATGATTGACGCCTACGAAAGGAGCAAAAGGCATGTCGTACCTGTTGACGAGGTATGTTGTGTCAAATGTCACAACGTCACCAAACTCCTTACAAGCTGCCCTACTCCTTGGGTCGGCCCAGAATACATTCCTTAATCGACCCTCTTCATTGAAATCCACTGCATAAAAGAAGTCTCCGTTGTCAGCTTGCATTCTCATGAAATATTGATTCATTGCCTTGATGAGCACGAAATATTGACATATAGGAGCTCCATAACATATATCGTTAATCCATAATTGTGCGAAATTGGCTATGTTTATTATCTTTTTGTTCATTTATAGTGAATTATTTATTTGCAGGAAAAAAATATGATAACATCTTATATTTCGGCCGTTGGATTCAAAAGCGTGAAGTCAAATTTTACTTGATGTCAAAGCAAAGCCAAAGTTTAATTTAAATCAAGCTGTGGGTCCTCGGGAATTATCTCAAATTTGAATCATATATTTGAGGATATTTTCACCGCCTATTTTGGAAGAATATGAAGTAGAATCTGACTATATTTTAAAGGGATTTTAATTCCTAAAGTAGTGACTAAGCTAGAGTTTTAGGAAACAAGCATTTTCCTAATTGAAGACCATGGTCTAGCAAGAAGAAATCAGGCAACGTGGAAGCCAAGTTGGTAATTGATTATATTCTGTAGTGGCACATGCTATGATCAGACTTAGGTTAGAATTCTAGTAGAATTGGAAAAGGAAAGTTTCTTGGTGAAAGAATTTTCGGCAGCTTATATATATGGGCAAGGGGACTTCGGTTGGATATATCGAGATCACGGACGAAAAACACCACAAAGGCAGCAGCAGTAGCATCACTTATCCCACGGCAGAGAAGGTCACGGCTAGAGCAGAGCTTTGGGATTAATATTTTATCACTTTGTAAGCTTTTAATTTATGTCAATGGAGTTTTATTATTTGAATATGTTCACACACTCCATGAGCGGCTAGTCGTTTAAACTAGAGTGGAGGATGAAACCTCATGTCTAGTAGTGATTAAAAACAAACTCTCGGTTTATTTTTCCTAATGCATAATTTCATCGGATAATCGTTCTAATCTCCTTTTAATTTAATTTAGTTGTTTTGGATATGGATTCAATCATGTTTTTTCCATGATTCGAAACTACTAGTTAATTATTTTGCCTGGTTATTAGATTTTGATTCCAAGTATCGGATATCCGTTGTGATTTGTTTGCTAGCGGATACATCGGATTTTTCGTGTCTTGAACTTTGAGGTGAGGAAGAGCGTACATAAATCAATTTTCTTTAAAACGAGCTTAACGAAGAAATTTTCCACAGTGAGAGAGTTTAGCCACCAAATTACTGTGAAGAGAAGTAGAAAAATAAACCACGAGTTTGTTAAAAAATCACTATGAATGCATGGGTGTGGATTCCGAAACTCTAGTTATCTTTTCCAACCGGTAATCTTCACTTATTTTTCCGTTAAAGTTTAATTATTTTCTTCTATCATTCTTAGTTTAATTTTTAGTTTACAAATCAATTCACGACATTTTGGAACTAGGTTAGGGTCTAATCAATTTTAAATTTATTTAGTTTCCTATTTAAAAAAAAAACACAAGTCCCTGTGGGTTCGACCTCACTCTTGCATAACTATACTTCGGTACGATTCGTGCGCTTGCGAGTACTTTAAAATTTCACAACAAGTTTTTGGCGCCGTTGCCGGGGACTTGATTTTTTTTTTATTGGAATTCTAGAGATTTAGATTGATATTTTCCCTTCTACTAGTTATAGTTAGGATCTCTACAAAAAAATAAAATAAAAATAAAAACAATAAAAAATTTCACGATATTTCTTGTAGTAGGTTATAGTGAATTCCCATCAGTAGTTGTTTGAAATCATTAATTTATTATTATTATTATTCATTTTACTATCTTCTCTTCTGTCTCATTAGAAGAATAGCTTCTGCATTTAAATTGCATTGGTAATCTGGTTTTACTTTAAAAAAAAACTTTCAGTTTAACTCAGATTGTTTTTCCCCTTTGATTCTCTTTATTCATTTTATTCCATTTCAAAGCTAACTTGGTTTGTAGTACAATAAGATTTGCTTGAGCTACAGGTGCTTTATCGCTATAACAGTGGGAACCACTTCAATTTTTGTGCATCCACGCTGGTTGGAGTAAAAAGCAACAAGTGCAATTGCCGCAGTAAAACCGCCTTTTCACCGTTTTTGGAGTGTCAGGTTTGTTTTCTTTTAGATAGTAAGTTATTTACGGCATTGGTAAAAGCATAAAAAAAAAACGAAAAAAAAAAAAAAAAAAAAAAAAAAAAACAAAGTCTTCTACTTTAGCTACTATAATTTGCACATTTATTTTCTTTTTCTCATTTGTTTATTTTTATTTCGTTTAGATTCTTGTTAAAAAAAATTAAAATAAAAAACAATTTGTGAGTTTGTTTATGTTTGGTTGCCGTTCAAGAAATTTAGAGTTAGTACCCTTGGATCCAGAAATTGAAAGAACCTTTAAAAGAGGGTTAAAAAGTCAAAGAGTGAAACAAAATCCATTAAAAATGGGAGAGATGGTCGAAAACAATAAAACCCTTAAAGATTTATTTGCTCCAATTACCACAGACCCACCATCCTGCATAGTGTTACCCACCACCAATGCAACACATTTTGAGTTAAAACCGCAAATATTTCAATTGTTGCCCATATTTCGAGGTTTGGAAAATGAGGATCCTTATATGCATATCAAAGATTTTCTCGAAATATGCTCTACATTTAAATTTCAAAATTTTTCTGATGAGTCGGTTAGGCTACGACTTTTTCCATTTTCTTTGAAGGATAAAGCCAATGGATGGTTGAAATCTTTACCGTCTAGGACAATAACTTCGTGGGAAATTCTTGTAGGAAAATTTCTCTCCAAATTTTTTCCAATGTCCAAAACAAATAAGCTGAGAAAAGAAATTGCTGATTTTTGTCAGGAGGAACATGAAAAGTTTTATGAAAGTTGGGAAAGGTTTAAAGATTCTATTCTTAAGTGTCCCCACCACGGTTTTGAAACATGGAGACTTATTCAATATTTTTATAATGGTTTGACACAATCAAATCGTAATATGATAGAGTCCATGAACGGTGGTGGCTTTCTAAATATTAGAGATCATGATGCGGCTTATGCATTTCTTGAAAATTTATCTGAAAACTCTCAACAATGGGATTTTACTTCTCATCGAGACAAATCAACTTCCTCATCTAAAAGAGGAGGATTGTATGAAGTAAAAGAAGATACTGATATGAGGATAAAACTAGATAGTCTTACACGAAAGGTTGAAGCGTTAGCTTTAAGTAGGACTATGGAGTCTGCCAATCAACTACAAAGAGAAGTATGTTCTCATTGTGCTAGTCCCATGCACACGTCACAAACTTGTCCTTCCATGGTAGAATATTCTGAAAATTTTACTGAACAAGCAAATGCAATTAATAATTATGGAAAATCTTTTGGGAGTCCTTTTTCAGACACATACAACCAAAATACGCGAAAACATCCAAACTTTTCATGGAGACAGGACCAACCTCCAACAAATGTTGGTGGACAATCTTTCCACCAACAAAACCAATTTCCCCCAGGTTTTCGTCCTCCTATGCAGTCATACCCTACTCAATCTCAATCGAACTTTCAATCCGCTGCACCCTCGCAGCAAAAGCCATCCTTAGAGGACACTATCCAAATATTGATAGCAGAAGTTAAAAGCGCAGCTCTCATGAATAGTCAATCCATGGCAGAAATTAAGAATTCAACTCTCATAAATAGTCAAGCCATAACAGACATTAAAAATTCAACTCACTTGAAAACTCAATCCATTGCCAAATTAGAAAATCAAGTGGGCCAATTAGCCAATCAAATGACAGAAAGAGAGAAAGGAAGGTTTCCAAGTCAACCTCTACCAAATCCAAAAGGACAGTTTGGTATAGGAAACACCTCTAACATTTCAAATGAGCAACACCATGCTCAATCAATCACTACTCTTAGATCCGGGAGAGAGGTAGATAACAGAGTTAGTATGCCAACAGAAGAAAAATTAATTGAGTCTGAAAGTGAAGAGAAATTAATTGAGTCGAAAAGCGAAGAAAAACATCCTCCTAAAGTTAAAGAGTCTGATCCTTCTGTCAGGAGTTTCATCCCTAAAGCTCCATATCCTTATCGACTAGTGGCTCCTAAGAAAGATTCACAATTCAGAGATATTTTAGAGGTGTTTAAACATGTGCAAATTAATATTCCATTCTTAGATGCTATTCAACAAGTGCCCTCATACGCTAAATTCTTAAAAGATCTGGTCACTATAAAAAGGAAGACAAATGTTCCTAAAAAGGCGTTTTTAACTGAACAAGTTAGCTCCATCATTCAATGCAAAGTCCCAATAAAATATAAAGACCCTGGTTGTCCAACAATTTCTTGCATAATAGGTGATCATCATATCGACCGTGCATTGTTAGATTTGGGGGCAAGTGTCAACTTATTGCCCTATTCAGTATACTCACAGTTGGGTTTAGGTGAGTTAAAACCCACAACAATGACACTCCAATTAGCTGATAGATCTGTCAAAATTCCTAGAGGGGTCATTGAGGATGTTCTGATTAAGGTTGATAAATTCTATTTTCCTGTGGACTTCATAGTTTTAGACACTCAACCTGTCCAAAATTCTAGTGGGCAAATTCCTGTTATTTTAGGGCGTCCTTTCTTAGCCACATCTAATGCCTTGATCAATTGTAGGAATGGTGTGATGAAGCTATCATTTGGTAATATGACTGTTGAGCTAAATATTTTTAATACTAGCAAGCAACCACTAGATGAAGATGAGGTTAGTACAGTTTGCATGATAGATAATTTGGTTGAAAAAACTTTCATTCAGTCTAGTTATGAGGATCCATTAGAAGCTTGTTTAGCTCATTTTGGGTGTGAATTTGACATAGATGAATCAATTGAACAAGTTAATGCATTATTAGATACTACCCCTTTAATGAGCATCAATGAATGGCAACAAAAAGTGGTTCCTTTTTCACTCTCATCTTCACCACCACTTCCATCTATAGTGGAGCCACCTAAGTTAGAACTTAAACCATTGCCAAACACTCTTAAATACACATTCCTAGGCCCTTCTGAATCTTTACCAGTAATCATAGCTTCTGATTTAGATGATACTCAGGAACAAAATTGTTGAATGTCCTAAAAAAGCATAAGGAAGCAATTGGGTGGTCTATAAATGATATTAAAGGAATTAGTCCTTCGTTGGTCATGCATAGAATCTATTTAGAGGAAAACGCTAAAACTTCACGAGAGCCACAAAGACGTCTAAATCCTGCCATGCAAGAAGTGGTTAGAGCAGAAATTCTTAAGCTTTTAGATGCTGGGGTTATTTATCCTATCTCAGACAGTAGTTGGGTAAGCCCTGTTCAAGTTGTTCCCAAGAAATCTGGAGTAACGGTAGTAAAAAATGAAGATAATGAATTAGTTCCTACCCGTGTTCAAACGGGATGGCGTGTTTGTATAGACTATCGTAAATTAAATTCCATGACACGAAAAGACCATTTCCCTTTACCGTTCATTGACCAAATGTTAGAGAGGTTGGCGGGCCATGAATATTATTGCTTTCTTGATGGTTATTCTGGTTATAATCAAATTCCCATAGCACCGGAAGACCAAGAAAAAACTACCTTCACATGCCCTTATGGTACTTTTGCCTACCGTCGCATGCCATTTGGACTATGCAATGCACCCGCCACATTTCAGCGATGCATGGTAAGTATTTTCTCTGACATGATAGAACGTTTTCTAGAAGTGTTTATGGATGACTTTTCAGTATTTGGATCTTCTTTTGATGAATGTCTACACCATTTGACCCTTGTATTAGTGCGATGTAAAGAAAAAAATCTTGTGCTTAATTGGGAAAAATGTCACTTTATGGTTAAACAAGGAATTGTCTTAGGTCATTTAATCTCGCATAAAGGTATTGAAGTGGACAAAGCTAAAATTGATTTGATATCTAACCTTCCACCCCCACGTACTGTGAAAGAGATTAGATCATTCTTGGGTCATGCAGGATTTTATAGGAGGTTCATTAAAGATTTTAGTAAAATTGCCAAACCTCTATGCAATTTGCTTGCGAAAGATGCCCCATTCGTGTTTAGTGATGAGTGCCTTCAAGCTTTTGAGAGACTAAAAAGTGAGTTGACCTCAGCCCCTATTATTCGACCACCCGATTGGAGTGTCCCATTTGAAATTATGTGTGATGCCTCTGATTATGCAGTAGGTGCAGTTTTAGGACAACGTGTCGATAAGCTCCCTCATGTAATTTATTATGCTAGTAAGACTTTAAACGATGCACAACTCAACTATTCCACAACAGAAAAGGAATTGCTAGCAGTGGTTTTTGCGCTAGATAAGTTTAGAGCTTATTTGTTGGGGTCTAGAGTTGTAGTCTATTCAGATCACGCTGCATTAAAATATCTTTTGTCTAAAAAAGATGATAAATCGAGATTAATTCGATGGATTTTATTACTGCAAGAATTTGATATTGAGATTCGAGATAAAAAAGGCTCTGAAAATGTGGTAGCTGACCATCTGTCTAGATTAGTTGTAGAGTTCACCGAGGATTCATTGCCTATTTCTGAAACATTTCCTGACGAACAATTGATGCATGTGTCTCAATTATCTTCACCGTGGTTTGCCGATATTGTAAATTATCTTGTGACTGGAGAGATGCCGTTACATTGGGCTAAACATGATAAATCTAAATTTTTATCCAAGGTTAAATATTTCTTTTGGGATGATCCCTACTTATTTAAATATTGCCCTGACCAAATTATTAGAAGATGTATTCCCGAATGTGATCAACGAAGTGTCATCTCATTTTGTCATGATCATGCGTGTGGAGGCCATTTTAGTGCTAAGAAGACGGCTGCAAAAATTTTGCAGTGCGGATTTTACTGGCCTTCTATTTTTCAAGATTCTCATGCCTATTGTAGAGCCTGTGAGCGTTGCCAAATGTTAGGTAGTATTACAAGAAGAAATATGATGCCTCTTAATCCCATTCTAATTGTGGAGATATTTGATGTTTGGGGCATTGATTTTATGGGTCCATTCCCTAATTCTTTTGGTAATTTATACATCCTTGTTGCTGTTGACTATGTGTCTAAATGGGTTGAGGCCATTGCATGCAAAACCAATGACCACAAAGTGGTGGTCCAGTTTTTGAAAGATAATGTGTTTTCTCGTTTTGGAACACCACGTGCCATTATTAGTGATGGCGGTAAGCATTTTTGTAATCGAGTATTTGAACATTTAATGAAAAGATACTTCATAACCCATAAAGTTGCAACCGCTTACCACCCACAGACTAGTGGTCAAGTTGAGATATCTAATAGGGAGATTAAAAACATACTAGAAAAAACGGTGAACCCTAATAGAAAAGATTGGTCTTTAAGGCTAAATGATGCATTGTGGGCATACCGTACTGCATTCAAAACTCCCATAGGAATGTCGCCCTACCGACTTGTCTATGGCAAAGCATGTCACCTACCTGTTGAGTTAGAACACAAAGCCTATTGGGCCACCAAGAAACTTAATTTTGATCTTGACAAAGCAGGTGTTCGCAGGAAGCTTCAACTCCTTGAGCTAGAGGAAATTAGGGATGATGCTTACGACTGTGCCAAATCATACAAGGACCGTATGAAAAGGGTTCATGACCAAAATATTTTAAGAAAATCTTTCACTTCTGGTCAGAAAGTCCTTCTCTATAATTCTCGGCTGCATTTGTTTCCAGGCAAACTCCGTTCTCGATGGTCTGGCCCTTTTATCGTTCGCACTAGCTATCCACATGGGGCAGTTGAAATTGAAAATCCAAAAGATGGTTCTGTGTTTAAAGTGAACGGGCAGCGGTTGAAACCATTTATAGAATTGAAAACTCCAGAAATAGAGGAAATTCTTTTGGAGGATCCTGTTTATCAGGATTGACCATTTTGTCCGCACGAGAGTTGAGTATCTTTGTATTTTATTGTATGTTATTATTTAGATTAGCATTTTATCTTATGCTCTTTTGTTTTATATTACTATTTGCTTCTAAATTTCTTATTTTTATTATTTAGTTTTTTTTAAAAAAAAGTACAAAAAAAAACAAAAAGGAGTTATAGCTTACTTTATTTTTAGTGCCATTATTTTTGTTTTTCTTGCTTGTGTTTTGCTAATTTGTTTTGCAGGTATTTCTTAGTTTACCATCATCGAGCCTATCAGGTGTATCTTCTCCCTTATATTTTTATTTCCATGTCTATTTCTTAATTTTACATTCATGACATTGAGGACACTGTCATATTTAGGTTTGGGGGAGGGTGTACCTGTTCTTGATATGTTTGCACTATGCACAAGATTCACTTTTTACCATTTTATTTATTTATTTATTTATGTTTAGAAAAAAAAAAGTAAAAAAAATGATGAGAAAAGTATAAACTCAAAAAAAAAAAAAAAATTGAGGTGGATGCTCGATTTTGACTTTCAACTTGGTTATTGGTTTTTTATTAGTGCTAGTTTAACTGTTTTTCAAGTTTGAGTCTTGATACGATTTCATTGGTAGAATTAAGCTTGTGAACATAAGCATTGATGAGAGGCACTTTGACTTGTTTTTATCACTTATGCTTGGATAGCGATTTATCACTTGTGTACATGCCTTTGCACAAACACCGTCACACTTAGAGTTGCATTTGATCACGAGTCCCATACACAAATTTTTGGTGCCTCAATATGAATTGGATGTTTCAATGAAATACTTAACGCCCTTTCCCAAAAAAAAGGAAAAAAAAAAAAGAAAAAAAAGAAAAAAAAAAAAAAAGAAGCGAATAAAATGCATGCTTTTTCGAGCTTTCTACTTAGTAACCGGGCCTCTTGCCTCAGTAAGCAGTGAGTGTTCGCGTCAAACGATGGGGAGTTTCGGATTAGCTATGTGTGGTTAGCTTGGATTGATAAGCCTTTTTGACTCGAGTAATTAAGCCCGAAGGGGTCTCTTAAAACCTAGCGCTCTAAGGCCAAAAGGCTTGGAGACAGCTGGCCTAAAGCTCGCTAAAGGGGTCAACTAGAAAGCCCGAGGAATCCAGGCATTGCACGATCACACAATTAAAAGAAAAAAAAAATACTATTACAATAAGGGGAGGGCTATATGTTGAGTTGGACATTTTGATGACTTGTTGAGGTATTGAAGGTGCGTGTATTGTTTTCGAGGTTAATGAACATCTTTGTGTGGCTTTTCACTTACACGCATACCTTGTGATTTTTCCCTACCCAAATATCTGTGAGAGGAGCAATATTTGTGCTAATTCGGATTAGAATGTTCACTTGTTTAACTCCGTTAATGAATGAAATATCTTGCCTCCAACTTGTGTTACACTTGTACTAGTTACTTTGAAAAGCCATTGAGTGAGTTTGGGGTCGTGATTGAGTATCTTATCCTCTCGTGTTTGTGGGTGTTCACTGCTGCAAACCCTCACGAGACTATAACTCGTCCACTAGGGCCACCTAGGGGTTTAAAGGCTTGTTGCATATGCTAAATGCAATCGGACTCTTCCGAAAAAGGATTAGTTAGTGTTTTTCTTTTTCTTTATTTTATTTTATTTCTTTTGCTCGAGGACAAGCAAAATATAGGTTTGGGGGTGTTTGATGAGCACGAAATATTGACATATAGGAGCTCCATAACATATATCGTTAATCCATAATTGTGCGAAATTGGCTATGTTTATTATCTTTTTGTTCATTTATAGTGAATTATTTATTTGCAGGAAAAAAATATGATAACATCTTATATTTCGGCCGTTGGATTCAAAAGCGTGAAGTCAAGTTTTACTTGATGTCAAAGCAAAGCCAAAGTTTAATTTAAATCAAGCTGTGGGTCCTCGGGAATTATCTCAAATTTGAATCATATATTTGAGGATATTTTCACCGCCTATTTTGGAAGAATATGAAGTAGAATCTGACTATATTTTAAAGGGATTTTAATTCCTAAAGTAGTGACTAAGCTAGAGTTTTAGGAAACAAGCATTTTCCTAATTGAAGACCATGATCTAGCAAGAAGAAATCAGGCAACGTGGAAGCCAAGTTGGTAATTGATTATATTCTGTAGTGGCACATGCTATGATCAGACTTAGGTTAGGATTCTAGTAGAATTGGAAAAGGAAAGTTTCTTGGTGAAAGAATTTTCGGCAGCTTATATATATGGGCAAGGGGACTTCGGTTGGATATATCGAGATCACGGACGAAAAACACCACAAAGGCAGCAGCAGTAGCATCACTTATCCCACGGCAGAGAAGGTCACGGCTAGAGCAGAGCTTTGGGATTAATATTTTATCACTTTGTAAGCTTTTAATTTATGTCAATGGAGTTTTATTATTTGAATATGTTCACACACTCCATGAGCGGCTAGTCGTTTAAACTAGAGTGGAGGATGAAACCTCATGTCTAGTAGTGATTAAAAACAAACTCTCGGTTTATTTTTCCTAATGCATAATTTCATCGGACAATCGTTCTAATCTCCTTTTAATTTAATTTAGTTGTTTTGGATATGGATTCAATCATGTTTTTTCCATGATTCGAAACTACTAGTTAATTATTTTGCCTGGTTATTAGATTTTGATTCCAAGTATCGGATATCCGTTGTGATTTGTTTGCTAGCGGATACATCGGATTTTTCGTGTCTTGAACTTTGAGGTGAGGAAGAGCGTACATAAATCAATTTTCTTTAAAACGAGCTTAACGAAGAAATTTTCCACAGTGAGAGAGTTTAGCCACCAAATTACTGTGAAGAGAAGTAGAAAAATAAACCACGAGTTTGTTAAAAAATCACTATGAATGCATGGGTGTGGATTCCGAAACTCTAGTTATCTTTTCCAACCGGTAATCTTCACTTATTTTTCCGTTAAAGTTTAATTATTTTCTTCTATCATTCTTAGTTTAATTTTTAGTTTACAAATCAATTCACGACATTTTGGAACTAGGTTAGGGTCTAATCAATTTTAAATTTATTTAGTTTCCTATTTAAAAAAAAAACACAAGTCCCTGTGGGTTCGACCTCGCTCTTGCATAACTATACTTCGGTACGATTCGTGCGCTTGCGAGTACTTTAAAATTTCACAACATGCCTCAGCATCTCCTTCCGTAAGTTGTAAACGTCGAACCTTATCCAAATAATTCCGGCAATCACTCGGCAAATATGGAACCTTATCAGGTCCACCAGCTTCAATTTGAAGCGAGTCAATACTCTTATTCAACCTGATCCCAGCTTTGTCATTCATCACAAGAATCCTTTTGGTACTTGAATCAAGTACCCTATTGCTCTTAAAAAATCTAGACTTTCCCGGACTTTGTTCATGATTGTGCTCCAAGATAACCCGACTTACCCTCCACTTTCTCTCCTGGGTTAAACAAATATTAAGGTGAGCCGGACATTCTATTTTTTACTGTGGACGTGGCTTGGCAAGGTTGCTTCCTCTAACCCTTGCCTTTCCACCTTTGCTACATTCATAAACTACATGGATCAAGACTCCATCTTTTCCCTTTTTTGAAGTCCTTTTAGCCACTGCAAACCCCTTTTCTTTTGCAAATTTGGAGTAATACAAATAAGCATCGTTGGGGCTGTCGAATTCCATTCCCATCTTCGGTTCCTCAACTGTATCATCGGAATTCTCAATTGCCGCTTTACCATCACCACCCTCCTTTATTGGAGAATCATTTGTAACCTCTTCTTCTTCTACGCTGTCTCCACTCCATACCTCTTCCACTTCTTCGTCCCTTTCAATTTGGGAAGATATAGGACACATCACCGATGGTGGTGAAGGTAACTGAAACATCACCTGCAGATTAAAATTTAACAAGAACAAGTGAGTATAATACGCGGAATATGAAATGCACTCGTTAAGAATGTGTAGACTTGGTGATGAACATGCAAAGGCAGCACATAACAGATTTTCACAAGCTTTTACTTGAAAGAGTAGTCTAATGTAATATGAGAGTAGTCTAATGAATACAAAGTATATATAATTATTGCTCCAAATATGGGGAAAAAACATAGACCTCCAAATCACAACCAACTAAATTGTAGAGTTTCACATTTCTTATTTTTTGAAAAGAATGGTCGGACCGACTAAAGCTACTTACACACCTACATAGAGCTTGCTTCAATTTACGTAGCTTAATGTCTTCGATTTGCATGTGCATCAAAGTATCTGAAGTCTAGGCTAGTAAAATATATGTGTTGCTCAAAAAAAAAAAATTATTGAAATCAAGACAAAACAAAGAATAGCAATGAATGAATATTCAGAACTTGAAAATACTCTTTAAAACAACTGCAATAAAAATTTAAGTTTATGGTTTTAACAATTAAGATGAGCATGTGGTCCACATGACCCGTTAGTGGAAATAAGGAATTTAAGTTCCATCTAAAACAACTGCAGGGTACTACTTACTAGAAAGGAAAAGGAAAGTACAGTACAGTAAAAAAAACACAAGGGCAACAACTAGAGACCAAATTCTTGGTCTGATGGATGATTAAAACCTTTCCTTCCACGAACTCCACCGATTTTTCCAATAAAAGAATGCTTCCATTTCCAAATTCAGAATTGAACACAAAACAAGCTAATAGATCCAATCATCCAAGCCAACTCTTTTCGATAACTAGATAGTTGACCTGCTTTTTTTTTTTAGATTTACTCTTGCGATTTGGAATTTGGAACCGTAAAAAATTAACTCCATGAGCAACCATCAAAGGATCAAATTAAGCTCTCAAGTTTAAAACGGCTTAAATTTTCACAATCACTGAGACCCAAATAGCAATTATATACGGTATGGTTTGGTCAGGACAACCGGGTTTGTCATTCCAAGCGTGCAATACCAAATTACACACTAAATTACACGCGGAGATGGAGTCGGACTGGTGATCGCCGGAGCAGTGACCGGCGTTGTTACAGATGAACTAAACAGACAGCAAAATTAACCCTTCTCTGGACAATGTGGTTTTTAATTAGGAACTTGGAGAGAGAGAGAGAGAGAGAGAGAGAGAGAGAGAGAGAGAGAGAGAGAGAGAGAGAGAGAGATATACCCTGGTTTGGCGTCGAGAGATGGTCGGGTTGAGTCGCCGGTGTTGGAGGGCAGTGGGTGGTGTTGGAGGGCAATGGGTTGGGTTCAACTGCGGCGTCGTGGTGGTGGAGTGAGGCCGGAGGTGAGTCGCCGGTGAAGGGCAGTCGAGGGTCGGAGGAGTGAGGTCTGAGGTGGGTCGCGATCGATCTACTTCTTCGTCTCTCTCGCGCTCTCTGGTTCTCTGCCCGCGTAAAATGGAAAGAAACCCAGATTTGGGCATTTTGAAAAATTTCGTTTTTTTTTTTTTTTTTTTTTCTGGGTAAAGTGGGTGGGCCCCCGCCTGGGGCCCGCGTGAACAGTGCAAGGTTGTGGCTGACTGTGGCTCTGAGTTTGTGCCCGTATCACTATTGTTTCCAGACACTTCTCTCATTTTCCAAAGTCACTCCTTTTTTTCCTTTAAAGTCTGTTGGCACTCTTCTTATCGGACAGAGAGAGGGAAAAAGAACCCCGGACCGAAACTCTCCAGTTTGACCAACTTTGACCGGCGAGTACGATGCACCTCGACGTCCAATAAAGGCTTATTATTCCTTCCTGCAATTTTCTCGATGAGACGAACAAGATGGACGGATCAGATCGTCTTTCCCAGCAGTTTCGAAAAAAACGCAGATATTGGACAGAACTGAAAACCAAGTGTTGTGTTCTGTGTTTTGGCCACCCGAAGCTCTGATACTATTTGTTGTGCCCACAGGATCCAAACAAAATACACACAAACAAACGCACACAAATAACATGGAGTATTTTACGTAGTTCTCCAAAATCGGATACGTTCACGGAGGTAACCGGAGCAATTATTCAGATACCGGAAACACGAGCTTTACAAGTGGATACATCCTACTCACTGCACTCTGTTTACTAAATCGCTCATACAAAATAGACCTCACAAATCTCTCTCACTGAGATACAAGTCTCCCTCTCGGAGATCTTTAGTCTCCATTTTTAGAGATATCAAATACAAAGGCAGAGGAATTCATTTATAGCCAAACAAAGGCAGCATCAATTGCTCTGGAAGCAATCACTTTCGGCTACAAAATGGAGAACTGTCTTAATAAGAAAAGCACTGATGTCTCCTGCGAGTAAATGCTTCACTATCCCACTCCCTCAATCAATGGGCATGTGGATGAGAGCCACACCCCATACCAACATTGGCAACGTTGTAGATTTTTATTTTTTATTTTTTATAATTTTGTTCATAATTCAATAAGCTAAACAAATAAATACAACAAACGTAGCCATGGTCATGAATACAAAATTTACACATTTAGACCATCGGCGATAAATATGGAGAGAGAAGGCGGAGCACGATATGTACATCAATAGATTCTTCTTTTTGTTTCATTAGTTTATCTAATTTACTTATGGGCTGTAATTGGGTTGTGGGTTGGGTACTACAATTATTTTTGGGCTAGACGATCAAAAGAGGGATTCAGCGTTAAAAAAATTGATTAAATTGAAATTACTATTCTAAATTTTTGCTAAGAATGTTTATTCAATTGAACACCTGGACATGGGTTTAGAATTTCTTTTAATGTGATTGGTTTTAACAAGCATGGGTGTGATTTGGCTCATGTATTTTCCAACATAGATTAGCATAGATGAGAAAATATGATACACAAGTTTGCACACTTCTTGTTGTCTCAGGGGTCACGCATGGGCGGAGCTACCTAGAGACAAGAGGAGTCATGTTACCCTTCTGACTTTAATTTCTCACAAAGATTTTTGATAGTCTGGAGCAAAATTTTACAGTTTTGCCCCAACAAAAAATTCAAAAATTGTCCCAATTAGTAAAATTGATAGAATTCTCAAGTTTTTCCGTCTTTTTGAGAGTTTATAGTTTTGCAAATGAGTTTGTTCTACATTGTTTTGAAAATATAATAAGTCTTCGGGATTAGTTATAGAGCAAAAATACATTTATCACTGTATATTTACTTTAGAGTTCACATTTTAATTTAGTTGTTTCTTTGCAGGAGCAAATTGGAAATTTGACTTGAATATATATCTAAATTTTTGACCCCGCTAACTTAAAATCCTAGCTCTACCGTCAGTCACGTAATTGAATGGAATTTTGGCTGTGCGATTAATGGTCTATAGAACGCTAATTGTATGATTACTTGAGTTTTTATTTCTTATCCATTGTGTATCATCCCTGTTTCTATTTCAATATAATATATTTCTTGTCATTCCAAAGAAGAAAAAAAATGGTTTTCAAAGTTCAATTTTGGAAGCTTTCTAAGTTCAAAACGTGTCATTTAGACTAATATCTTACAATCAATTTCAATTTTGAAGTGCGTATCAAAACACATTGTTCTTCACTAGCATGTCACGGACTCACAACAGGTATTGATAATCACTTGATTTATGGCACAGATAAATAATGAGTATGTTGTTTGAAACTTAAGAATCCATCGAGATTGTCTAATGTTCCGACATGACAGCGTCGCTTCATTAGTTTAGTTTTTTCATTCTTAGTGTTATTTTTTCGCCGTACTTTTCGAGGTTGTAGCCTTTGAAAAAGGGGTTCCTGTTCAGAAGCTTGACAAAAGTGAGGTAGGTGATGTGGAGAGAGAGAGAGAGAGAGAGAGAGAGAGGAGGGATGGGGTAGTTTATTCCGGGAAAAAAATACAGGGGTATTAGAGTCAATTAGCATTTTCTGTTAACGGAGTTAAGTGTTGCAGTTTAGTCCAAAACCACAGGTAGGTCATTCGCTAATTTTTAAAAGTGAGGTAGGTGATGTGCAATTCGGCCTAACCACAGGTAGGTAAAGTGCACTTTCCCCTAATTTTTTTTACCAAAGAAGGGCTCGTGAAGTTGATCTTTTCTCAACTTGTGTTCGTTGGAGGCGGAATTTTCCTATGTTGACCTTTTCTCGAATGGCAGCAAGACAGAGCTGTACGGGGAATGTTCCCCTAAACCTGGCCGGCCGAGCGCATTAAATACATGTTTCGGAAAAAAAAACAAAAAAATAAATTGATCGTTTCTGTACTTGTGCTCTTATAACCCAGTGGCGGAGCCAGGAATCAAAATCAGAGGGAACCAAATTATGAAAAAAATCTTTGTTCTATAATTTTTTCCAAGACCGAATCTAGTTATTCGAGTTTCATTTGGCCAGTTTTGGTAAATTAAAAAATTAATGTCGAATATTGTTTTCATTATATCATTCGACAACTGCAGTATTATTATCGCATGGTATCATTCCCTACAATTTAGTATTTTTGAAATGAAAATTGTTCATACTTGTAAATTATTTTTAAAATTTTATAATTTTTAAAAATACCTATTAAAAATATACTCCGAAGTAGGATCCGAAAAAAATTAGTATTTTTGATGAGTTATTCTTCTTATTGATCTGTAATTCTTTTTTCGTTTTCAGAACAATTGGTCTGTAATTCAAATCCAAGTTTTTTTTTTCTCGGACAAAAAATGGTAGCAAGAAAAATATCCCTCCGTCCCATTTTAAATGCTCCATACGTATATCTGTGCCATTTTCAAACGTCTATATCTTTTTATTGGTAAGGTTTCCAAAGTTTTTAAAAATTTTGTCTAATAAAACTAATTAAGATCTATCAAATCTATATTACATTACACAAGGGTTTTCAAAATGTCTCTCTCACAAGTGTCCTCCGTGGCACTTTGGAGGGTTGTGATTGATTCTAAAATTAAGTTCCAATTGAGGATTTCTTTTCAAGGGCTAAGATTGACACAGAATCTAAAAGGAATGATTGTTGGAGTGATTTTATTAATTCTAATAACAAATATCTTCGTTGTATCTAAAAGGAATGATTGTTGGAGTGATTTTAATTGTGATAATGATAACAAACCAAATGAACAAGACAAACAAAAAGGAATGGCTTTTTCTGGTGAGGAAAAAAAGAGAGAAATGAATGACTTTCAAAATTTCGGCTAAATTAAGGTATACAATATCTTCCTTATATCTACATATATCACATTTTGGTATGTTATATGCACATATATCCCTTAATTAGTCGTATGCATTCCCTTAATTAGTCTTTTGCTTTATTACCAATATGAAATTTCAGTTAGAAAAAAAGAGATAAGGAATGGCTTTTGCCTAATTACTTACACTATGTGGACGACTGCTCTCTCTCTCTCTCTCTCCAAAACTAATCCTTTCCACTGCCAACCGCTGACACCGCTGCTTCCAACCATTTCAGGTTTGTTAATACGAAGACGTTTCAAACAGTTATGATGAGAATGTTTGGAACCGTTCACGGTTAGTTGTGTTTGAGGACTAACTTTTTTTTGGAGAGACTCATAATGTTTTCTTTTTCTAATTTTCTTTTTTATTTTTTGTGATTATGACATGTTTTTCAATTTTTTTACATCTCATCAAGGCACGTATTTTGTTTGTTGTGCATTTTATTTTATTTTTTTAGTGTTGAAGACCCCGTGTGATGAAGTGGATCGGCATGGACGTCTAGGGTTTTGGATGTCATTGACAAGGATGATGCTCAATTCTTGGGATGACCTTTGGTTTCTATTTCAAGGCATCTAACCATGAGGGTAAAAGGTAAAATTGTTAATGCTGGAATTTCTTTTCCTGGTGATCCTCAGTTTTAGTGATAGGCTTTGCTACAAAGCAAGCCTATATATCCATGTTCACCTTTTTTGCTTTGCTTTGAGAGAATGAAGTAATTATATATTGTTTGAGTTTTCTTCTATTCAAGTTCTAAAATTGATGGATAGTGAAATTGGATCAAAAGTATAAGAAAAGTTCTATTCGGGATGTCGTATCTGATGACTTCTATTTGATATAGTGCTTAGCTTAAGTTCACATCAAATTAAGTTGAGAAGTGCCATTGGGCATGGGCAGTCGAATTGCGGGAGGAGTATAAAGCCATTGCTTGAAACTAATACTATGTTCAATAATAATTTTCATCTCACTACATTTATTTTCAAATTTATTTTCCCTGCAGTTTCTCTTTGGTATTCCAACTCCAATCGAAAATTGTGCAGTTTCACTTTCTCAGTGTTGCGTTCGACTAAGGACAAATAAAAATCTACAGTGATATTCTTAGCTTTGTTATAAGAAGTGGGAGGTTGTGGTTGCAGATGGGAGAAACGGTATGGGAAAGCTAAGAGAAAATATGGCAATGGAGGGGGGTGGCGTGCATGAGCATCACACAGTGGTTTCCAGGTTCTCGATCGGCAAGACGGTTGGGAAACATGAGTCGGACTATTGGTAGAGCTAGATGACAATAGAGGAATTGACTATGGTAAGTATTCGATAGATTCGACAAGCGTCGATTTTGGGTTAGAAAGGGTAGGAAGGATCTAACAGAGAATTTTGATGTAGCATGGTTTCATGATCAAATAGAATTTTGAATTGCGTCGGGATTTATGTGTTTTAATGGATTAGACGATGGAGATAGATTGAGTTTCTTCGGTGTTAAGTTAGGTTTTGTAAGTGCTACAGTCTTATGATTTGTTGGTCATGCAATTATGTTACTTCTGCATAAAGATTGTTTATTTTGTTTTCTTCAAGTGTGACTATCGATGGAGCTGTTGAATCCTAGATTAGTTGATGTAGTCAGCAAGAACGAATAATTGGTCTTTCGTGGTGATAAAAGTATGCAAGTGTGTGCCTTTAGGCATGGTCAATTTGCTCACACCTCACTAAGGACACTTGAAGTCATATTGTACTGAACTCTTCGAGAAGGCATGGGTACGTGCTAAAATGATCAAGTGTGATAAAGTCATTTGTAAAGATGGTTAATAAATATGTACGCTCAAAATTAAAGAATGATATATTTATTTAAATTGTGTTCAAAACATGTTGTGGCGTGCCTTTAGGCACGGGTAATCCCTAGTAAGATCTATATTGCATATAAAATACATTATAGAATGAAAACTATAAGAGTTTTAAAAAAACACGCATAACTGTAGGGAGCATTTAAATTGGGACGCAGGGAGTAGCAATTTATGCCAGCATAAAAAGGTAGGAAGAATTGCATGGGGAAGTGTGTGTGCATAAATCTGGCCGGAACTGAGTATTATATCAGCTATTAATGTCTCTTTTCTTCGAATGTAGGACTTGAGGGTTGACCAGCTTAGGTAATCTCACCAATAAATCCTGTCAAATTATAGCTCATAATGGACGTACGAGATGATTATGTATTTCTTAGTTTGATGAAATTACGTCTTTTTAATTACTCGATTTCATTTACTAAATTACTCGTACGAAACAGTACAAGCAAACCAAAAAATATTCTACTGGTACAAGCATATATACATAATAATGAATCTTAGTAAATAAATATAATTGTATTTTGTGAAAGTTAGTAGATCCAATTAAATTAAAAAATTTAACAACCAGCGTTGTCCGCTAAAAAAATAGAATTTATTTACTGAATATGATATTTTATGGGTCTGAACTATGCAAATTAATTTTTGGGGAAAGTGCACTTTACCTACCTGTGGTTAGGCCGAATTGCACATCACCTACCTCACTTTTAAAAATTAGCGAATGACCTACCTGTGGTTTTGGACTAAACTGCAACACTTAACTCCGTTAACAGAAAATGCTAATTGACTCTAATACCCCTGTATTTTTTTCCCGGAATAAACTACCCCATCCCTCCTCTCTCTCTCTCTCTCTCTCTCTCTCTCTCTCTCTCTCTCTCTCTCTCTCTCTCCACATGGTTCTGGGACAGATTGGATCATGCTCAAATATCTCCTCATTGATACTGGAACTCCATTTGTGTGGAACTCCATTTGTGTGGAACTCCATTTTATTCTTCTCGACGCAGCAAAACCAGATTTGAATACTTATGTACACAGCTCCAAATGACTTGTGCGACAATTACAGGCATTGTGGCCCTAATAGTATTTGCAGAATCAAAAGAACACCATGTGAGTGCTTGAAGGAAATAAACACACCGTACTGTTCTTTTCCGGTTTTGCTTCCTCATTGCCGATCTCAGAAGATGGATAAATGGTTTCTCTAAATTAGGGTCTTTATGGAGAGCGCATCTTATCAGGCTTTTGATTCAGATGAAGATGAGAGGTGTTTGTCAGTTGAAAGCTACAGTCGGAACGAATTCACCGATGATGAACTCTGCAAAAGCATGAATTGGGGTAGATTCGAGTTGGGTCGGGATGATCAAGCCCACAGAGGACCTGACTAGATCCGATCCAACACACCGTACAACCCTATAAATGGGGTTTACCGGCGCATCATCCAACCCATCACCGACTGGATCTGAGAGACAGAGAGAGAGAGAGTACCAGAAATGGGGTTTCCCGGCGCCGGAGCCCCCACCGATGACTACTTCTCCTACCTCTACCCGACCGCCTCCATTGACTGCATGTTCGCCGTCGTCTACATGCTCGTCGGCCTCATCTCCCTCCTCTTGATCGTCGCCTACGCCCACAAATCCGACACGTTTTGGTGGGTGCGGTGGCGATATTGGGTTTGGCTGATGCTTAGGTTCAGGGTGGGGTATATGCAGGCTGTACTCTTGGAGAAGATGAAGATGGGCAAAAATGTCTTCTTACATGCTAGTTCAATTTCATTTAATTTTATTTTCCATCCCCACTCGCATAACATGTGTGTGTATTGCACCCTCCGTCAATTTGGAAGGAAAACCTAACGGTAGCAGTTTAGTCCAAAACCACAGGTAGGTCATTCGCTAATTTTTAAAAGTGAGGTAGGTGATGTGCAATTCGGCCTAACCACAGGTAGGTAAAGTGCACTTTCCCCTTAATTTTTTAAAGGAAAAGCACATGCACTTGTCTCTGTATAAATCCCAACACTCTTACATTAGTATAATTTAATTATTTTTTAAAGAAAACGCGCACTATGTCTCTGTATAACAGTACTCGTATAATATAATTCAATAATTTAGAAAAATAAAAAAAAGGAAAGCGCACTGTGTCTGGAGAAAAATCCCAACACTCTTACCTGATAATCCAATCATTTTTTTTTATGATTAAGGAAAAGACTGTGCAAATTATATGTAGCGTAAACTTTAGGAAAAGACTGTGCAAATTAAAGTACATTTTTTTTATGATTAAGGAAAAGACTGTGCAAATTATATGTAGCGTAAACTGTAGGAAAAGACTGTGCAAATTAAAGTACATTTTTTTTATGATTAAGGAAAAGACTGCAAATTATATGTAGCGTAAACTTTAGGAAAAGACTGCAAATTATTTCACTCTACCTAACAAAGTCATGATCATCTTGTTTACGTCCATTAAGTTGGGTGAGGCGTCATTGTGCATTTAAGTTACGATGCGTATCAATTTGTATACCTCTCAGACACACAAATTAACTGCTTAAGTTTCGCAATCTATTTTGACGATCCGATGCGTTCATTCTATAAATCTCAACCTGTAATCTACTCGTACAAAAAATCAGATTGATCGGATATGGTCATAACTTGATTAAAAGTTATATTGATAATATGAGCCATTATAATTCTGATCCTTTATCAATTCTTTTGAATCAAGCTTTTACCGATAACCGATCAACCTGATCTTTAGCATGAATCGTTTACATGTCAAGACCTACATGATGAGCAGCTCGGATCATCAAAATAGGTTGTGGACAACACGCTTTTGTTTGGTGTTTTTGAGAGTGGAGATTCAAACTCGTGTGTACGCGATTTCGTTGAAAATTCAATATATACTGGCTCACGGCAACAGCTAGTGGCAATTAATATACCCATTTCCCCCATGGAAACTAAGCAGAAAACAATCGGTTTCAGCGTTCATTTGCTCACAGCAATCTTGTTTGGGGTCTCTGTCTTAGGGATATTTTTTACAGCAAGAGAGAGTAAATTAGAGGTGTTTGATGCTGAGAAAGATGAAAAGGGTGCAAAATGCAATTTCTTTGAGGGAAAGTGGGTTTATGATGAGGGTAATAGCTCTTATTACCCTCTGTACAAAGGTCAAGAATGCTCATTCATGGATGATGGAATGGCTTGTGAAAAGTTTGGGAGGAAGGACCTCAGTTATCTCCATTGGAGATGGCAGCCTCATGAATGTGATCTTCCCAGGTATCTCTCTCTCTCTCTCTCTCTCTCTCTATCTCTCTCTCTCTCTCTCTCTCTCACACACACACACACACACACACACAGACATTGTTTGAGTAATTACACTTTGGTTCTTACAAATCCTATTTCACACAGAGACATTGTTTGATTAAAAGTCAACTGCGACGGAGTCTATCTTTACAGCTATTCCCCATAGCACATGATTCAAATGAATTGGTAAACTAGCTAGAAGAACTTTAACTATTCATTTTTTTCAAGGAAAATTTGAAATTCTAATATTGTTCCCAATGTCTCATTAAATTGATTTTTTGCCAGAATAATGCGTAGTATGGTGAGACCTACAAAATAAACGATTCGGATATTCAAAATATATTGTGAAGCTTTTGAGAAGTGTGTTTGGAATGTGTGTACGTAAGTAGAGCTACCCTTGGCATAAATTCACTGGCTAAACCTTTTCTTTCGTTATCCATTTAACAAACGGAAACTATACGGCATTATTAGAAAATTGAACTAAACCTTTGGTTTGAACCGGTTCGGATTGGATTGACGGTTCTTTTTCTCACCCCCTAATTTTTAAAAAACTAATTGAAGATGACCTAGTGAAAACGTTGGAACCAAACTAATAGCGTAAAACACAAATATTAAAGTAACAATATATCGACCAGATTTGTAATCTTGCTAAAGCAACCAACAATTTATCACATATGACGTATCGGAGTTAACATCATAGAACTTATAACAAATTAAAATAAAACTAAAAAGTACCAAAAAGAAATCCTCCCGTATCCCTCACGTATGTCCACAAACCCGAGCCATATCTCAAATTTTAAAAAGGAAAAAAAAAACTTAGTTGGATACTTAGGCCATCCGTAGTGGTGGAGTTAAATTTGTGTTGCTATATGACACAAAAGTATAAAAAGTGGGACTTAATTGTGTGAGTTAAGTTGTTATTAGGTAGTTTTATGCATTTGGATTCTAATAGTAAAGTTAGCATTTTGTTAAAAATGGGTCCCACAATTTTTTTGTTCATCCGTGTCCAATAGTTGTGCACCCACCCCCTTTCTCTCTCTTCCTTTTCTTCCTCTCTCTTGTTTTGTCCCAGACTTTTCTCCTCTCTCATCCCATGTCAGAGCCATTTTTTTCCCTTTCTCTATCTCTCTCCTCTCTCATTTTTTTTTTTGATCGGCAACAAAAATTTTATAAAACTCGACAAAGGGTACATCGAGGAGAAGCCAAATACAAAGCACAAAGCAAAGTATTGGCAAGGGAAAGAAAAAAAGCATTCAGCGAAATGCTGGGAAAGAAAAAAGCATTCAGCGAAATGCTGGGAAAAAAAAAACAATGGTATACGAACAAGCCTAAGCCACATCAGAAGAAATTTTATGTGCTTCCATTGCATCTCTCCAGCCAAAAAAAAACACTTCCAGCAGAAACTCCAGACATCATCCATCATCAGCAAATCCAAACAGAGTAAAGAAAACTCGAAAGTAGCAGCAAGTCACAATAGTAGCAGAATCATCAAGTCACAATAGCAGCAGCAATTAGTCGTACCAAAGAAAACAGACTTTGAGCATGAGCATAAGCTTCATAAGAACTCTCACCACCAAAACATGAGTCAGATTTTGGTCTTCCTGATACCCTCCAAACATCTTTTGAAATCTTCAACAGAGTAATCTTTGACATTGAACTTCGCTTTGATCCATAGAGCCATTCTAGTTTTAGACACATCTATAATTTCCTCCTTCTCCCACATCTTGTTATTAAACACAATATCATTTCTAGATGTCCATATAGTCCATGAGACTGCATAAAAAATTGCTATCCAACACCATTTTTCCAAATTGTTAAACTTCAAACTTTCCCAGAACTGGAATAGACCCATTAGGTTGGGGGGACTGACCCAAACCTAATAAAGACAAAACCCACAATTAATTTCTGCACAAACTTCTTTCCACCTCTGTCACACTTTGACAACCTCCTAACCACACTACTATGGGTCAAAAAAAAGAAAATGTTAGCTAACTGTGGTAATGACTAACTAATATGTCCATTTAACTCCACCACTACGGATGGCGCGTATCAAATATGCATCCAGCCGTATCAGGTTCGTATCTAAATGAAGTACATATACGGTACACGTGCGGTACCTATCTAGAAGCTATGATGCACCGACATTTCTTGAGGTCAGCATGTCCAAGTATCGGACGCAGGACACATATTGGCCACGCCACGTGGCGTGTCCGTTATATTAAATTATTTTTTGGAGGAGGACACAACATGGACACGCGAGGATATGCGTGTCCCATATGTACACTCTCTCTTACTCTGTGAGTGTATTTATGTTGCTTTATGGGTGTATATCTTACATATGCGTGTGTATCAATATATATACCTATATCTAACAATGTAGATATATTTACATATATAATTATTTATATATGCATATAAATTGTTACTGCATACATATATAATATATTTACATATATAATTAATTATTTATATATATATTTTTGCCGTGTCCCCCTGTGTCCGTTTCCATCTTTTAGAATTTTTCGTGTCCCGTGTCCTTATCCGTGTCGGTGTCCCTATCTGTGTCAGTGTCTATGCTACATAGTCTAGAAGTATCCGCGCTCTGTAGAGTCAGGAACCATTGGTCTAATTTATCTTGAATGCTTTGTGTCAACAAGGTTCAATGCAAAAGCAATGTTGGAGATGCTAAGAGGGAAAAGGCTTGTGTTTGTTGGGGATTCACTTAATAAGAATCAATGGGTCTCAATGGTGTGCCTTGTTGAGGCTTCCATTCCTCTGGCTCAGAAATCTGTGCACTTTGAACTCAATGGCTCCTTAGCAACCTTCCAGGCTCCTGTGAGTTTAAATTTACGTCTCTCCACCAATATTATGTAGTTTTTTTTTTTGGGTTATTTTGTAGGAATACTATGTAGTTTATTGAATTAGAGAGAAAAATCATGTAGAAACAGAGTTTGTAGACGGTACACTAATTCAAAAGGTATCAGAGGCCAACATTGAAATAGAAACAAAGTGCAAGGTCCAAATTGTTGAAACCAAAACTATAGAAAACCATTGGAATCTAGCTGAATGATATGACATTGAAATTTTCTAAACTATAGATAAGTGTCACCGACAAGGAATAATAACTAGTTCAGTGATCTAAAGTTTCAAAATCATGAAAACATGGTAGGAACTACTATATTGACCAAAACATGGTGTCCTTAACATGACATGATCGCTTTAACACATATATTTTTTTTTAACTCATATTTAACTACATACAGCTGCAAGTTGGTAACTTGATCCATATTTAAATTATTTCTTGAGAATGACGTGACATTGACATTTTCTAAACAATAGGTCGAAGCACCGACAAAGAATAATAACCAGATCAGTGGTTCAAAGTTTTGAAATCACGAAACATGGTAACAACTATTAGAATGACCAAAACATGTTGGGGCATGATCATTTTAACTCATATTTGATAATATACAATGCCAAGTAGGTTACCTGATCCCTATTTAACTCATTTCTCAAGAATGATAGGACATTGAAATTTTCCACACTATAATGACTAATTAAAGTTCAGTAGTCTAAAGTTTTGAAATCACGAAAACATCGTAACAACCATTATAATGACTAAAACATTTGTTGTCCATGACGTGGCGTGATCATTTTTAACTCATATGCAACGATATACAAAGGCCAATAGGTTACTAGATCCATATTTAACTCATTTCTCAAGAATGATAGGATATCCACATTTTCTAAACTACAGATATCAGAGCCACCGACAAGGAATGATATCTAGTTCAACTGTTGAATGGTCTAAAGGTTCGAAATCACGAAAAACATGGTTAGAGCTACTATATGGACCAAAACATGGTCTCCGTAATTAACATGGCTTGACCATTTTTCCCTTATGCCCTAGACTTTTGGTTGGGTATCAATTTTCGGACTACCCTTGATAGTTTATAATAGATGAACCCCAAATGCACTCATTTCTTCTTTTTGTGAGACTTGAACCCCAAATGAATGCACATGCCTCGTAGGGTAATATTCCATGGGCCCACTTTACGTCTCCATTTTTTGACTTTCCTTTATAGGAGACGGACACACTCCCATAACTGTATGAACTTGTTTCTTCTTTTTGTGAGGCTTGCACCTCAAACGGTAATCAACTCTAAGGCCAATTTTACGTCTCCAAATTTGCCCTTATACTATATGGACTTGCTCCCATAACTTTATAGACTAGATTTTTTTTTCTCCTCCTCTTTGTGAGACTTCCACCTATAAAGCTTGCACAAGCCTCAAGAGAATAATTATTCCATGGCCCACTTTTGCTTCTCCGACTTGTCATTTGTATTAGATAGACTTGCTCTCATAGCTTTATAGACTTGTTTCTTCTTTTTATGTGACTTGCACCTAAACGCATATCCCTTGGAGAGTAATAATTCCATGAGCCCACTTTGGTTATCCGTTTTCGAACTTTGAACAACATCATCTCCAATCTGTAATAAGAATTCTGCACAAAAATAATCATCATTTACAGTATTATATTTTGCTCAAGTTCTGTTGCAGTGACTGACTGTTGCGTACATATGATTGATTGTGATCAAGGAATACAATGCCTCGATTGATTTTTACTGGGCTCCGTTGCTGGTGGAATCGAACTGCGACAATCCATGGGGCCATCGAATACAAGAGCGAATTGTTCGAGTCCAAACCATCGAAAAACATGCCAGGCACTGGACCGATGCAGACATATTGGTCTTCAATTCTTACATTTGGTGGAGATCCAAAGTGAAAATTCAGTAAGTAAATGTTTTGTGAAAAAAACTAGACTCATCTTCTCTTCATCCGATTTCCAGTCCCGTGATTTCATTTTGCAAATTTGTGGTTAGGTGGGGATCATTTGAAAGCCCCGATGAAGTCTATGACAAATTAGATGAACTACGTATCTACGAGATGGCTATGAAGACATGGTCGGAATGGTTGGAAACTCATGTCAATCGCACCAAGACCAAATTGTTTTTCGTTAGCATGTCACCCGCCCATGACCGGTTTGTCTACTATTTGTGTCAAGATTACCATCATAAATCGCGAATTCAAATAAATTGGTTTAGTGATATCCCTGCATATTGCAGAGGTGAAGAATGGTTGAAGCCTGCAGACGAGAACTGCTACAACGAAACAGAGCCAATTTCGAAACAAGGGTATTGGGGACACGGTTCAGATCCAAATATGATGAGAATTGTGGAGAAATCGATCTTCGAGTTAGGAAAAAAGGGTTTGGAGGTACAAATTCTCAACATAACACAGCTTTCAGAGTACCGAAAGGACGCTCATTCGTCGATTTACCGGAAGTATTGGGATCCTCTAACGAAAGAGCAATTAGCAAAGCCGCAGACCTATGCAGATTGTATTCATTGGTGTCTTCCTGGAGTTCCTGATGTTTGGAATGAATTTCTCTATGCCTACATTTTACATTATTGATAAATTTATTAAAAAAAAAATTCCAGGGTAAGATATTTATTTTTTCCTTGTTTTGCTCTCACTCGTGAATATATTGCTAAGTACATACCAAAATGAACCCAATAGTGTCTCTATGGGTCCTTCAAGATATCATTGTCACGATCTAAACTGCTCATTTGAGAGAGTTCATTATGCAGCGGAATTCACGAGAAACTAGTTAGTAAGTCTCAAATCCACAAGGGTTTTTGAATCCATAAGAAGAAAGAGAATAACTCTGAATTATAATTGATTAAAAGCTGCTTAATAATAGAGGTTATATGCCATTTTATAGGGAAACTAGCAAACCCTTATCCAAAAAATAAAGTATCCCGAAAATTGGGGAAACTTCCAAAATTGAAAACTAGAAAGAAAAATAAGAAATTCACAACTGGAAACAACGAAAACGGAATTACACGCTAAGAGTAATTCGTAATCTAACCAAGATGGACGGATCAGATCATCTTTCCCAGCAGTTTTGAAAAAAATGCAGATATCGGACAGAACTGAAAACCAAGTGTTGTGTTCTGTGTTTTGGCCACCCGAAGCTCTGATACTATTTGTTGTGCCCATGGGATCCAAACAAAATATACACAAACAAACGCACACAAATAATATGGAGTATTTTACGTAGTTCTCCAAAATCGGGTACGTCCACGGAGGTAACCGGAGCAATTATTCAGATATTGGAAACACAAGCTTTACAAGTGGATACATCCTACTCACTACACTCTATTTACTAAATCGCTCATACAAAATAGACCTCACAAATCTCTCTCACTGAGATACAAGTCTCCCTCTCAGAGATCTTTAGTCTCCATTTTTAGAGATATCAAATACAAAGGCAGAGGAATTCATTTATAGCCAAACAAAGGCAGCATCAATTGCTCTGGAAGCAATCACTTTCGGCTACAAAATGGAGAGTTGTCTTAATAAGAAAAGCACTGATTTCTCCTGCGAGTAAATGCTTCACTATCCCATTCCCTCAATCAATGGGCATGTGGATGAGAGCCACACCCCATACCAACATTGGCAACGTTGTAGATATATATATATATATATATATATTTGTGGGGGGCGCTTCACCGGAATGGCCTCCTCGGTCCTTTTGGCACGGTACCGGAGGGGGGGTTGGGCCGGATTTCGCTGGGACCCTTGAGGTTCGTCGGAGGGGGTGATCAGAGCTTCTGGGGTACACCGGAGGAGGACCTGCACAAGGGAGCAACCACGTTAGCGCCTAGCCCGGACGGGGGTGGTCCGGGAAGGCACTCCGATGGCGAAGTTAGCAACGGGGAGAGAAGTGTAGTGGAAAGCTAAATGTAGAGAGAGAGGGTTGTATGAGAGACCTCTAGCGTCCCCGTCATGGAGGTGGTGAGGGGCATATTTATAGGTGAGGGGGCGCGTGTCCCATACGCCCCTCGGGGGCCTCACGCGCCCCGTCCCTATCGCTGCGTTAAATGCATGGACCGACGGACGTCCCCCATGTGGCGCCTCGTTTCCTCCCCAGGGTCATCACCTGACACTGATATCCCTATCTGTCAGATCCCACCATCTCCCCTGCAGACCTAGGCTGCAGGGTTTGGCAGCTCGCCATAAATGCGATGCAGATGGGTGGGTGAGCCCACTTGGCGAGCTGCTCAGACTGTCAGGCATGCCTCGATCGGGCCCCCCTGACATCTGACGCGACCCCCCCCCCCCCCCCCCCCGTACCGAGGTCAACCGACTCGTTCCGGGAAGGGCTCGGGAACCGACCCCCCGAAGGAAACCGCGGTCCTCGCGGAGCTGGCCGAGCCTCTCCATCTGGGCTTCCGAGGACCGCGACCCCTGGGCTCAGGGACCCCGGACATGACGCTCACTGCCCCCCTGGGAAGCTGCCCTGCCGGGACTTAAGGTCCCGGACTCATCCAATCTGCTTTGGTGGAGGTGACCTCCAGGACCCCTGCCCTTGCCTCGGACGCCGGGGGGGGTAGCCGAGGGTTGTGACCCCCCTGGGTCCGGCCGCTACAATAGCCCCTCAACTTCGTCAATCAGTGCTTGGCGATTGGGGGAGTTGACCAATCCGGGCGGCCGGGCCGAGCCCATATCCTCGCCGGGAGCATGACGAACAGAGCGCACCGAGCGGCGAGGGATTTCCCGAGCTCTACGCACGGGACGTCGCATCGCTCTGAAGTTGAAAGGATGCGTGATGTGACGTCGTTTCGGGGGTGACGTTCGGGCTTATCCAATGTCAGAGATTCGGTGATGTGGCGTGACGTCGTCTACCACGTGTCGCCTCGGCATTCGTCCGAGGGTCGGCGCATGGGATTCGCGCCAAAACGTTTCAAACGGGGCGGACAGGTGTCAAGCCCTGAATGGCCAGCCGAGCCGCTGCGCCGTTTCCCGAGCCGACGCATCGTTTCCCCATTAAATGCGATGGCTGACTCTCCCATCTCCCTTTATAAATACAACTTCGGGGGGAGAGAGAGGGCACTGTCACTCTGCCAACTTCGCTCCTCGCCAGAAAAAACTTGCGCCACCGTGGAAGTTCAACCGTTTCAAGGCCAGATCTTGCATCCCAGCAACTTTCAACGCCCAAACTCGAGGTAAAACATTTCATCCTCTCTTTTTCTTGCTTTTTGGTACTCTTTTTATGCATTTTGGGCCGTTTTTGGCCCGTTTTTAGCATTTCCAAACCTGTCCCTGTCTTAGTTGAGTTTTCCGGCGACACTCACGGCGGCGCACGGCTGCCGTTTTCTGGGCAAGTTGAGTATTCAACGTGTTCTTCCGAGGACAGGTTGAATACTCAACCTGTTCTTCCGAGGGCCCATGGAAACCTCTCCGAGCGCACACACCACTCGCGTCCAGCCGAGTCATCTGAGTGCATAGGTCCCCTCGGTTAGCCGATCATATTCACAGGAGTGCACTTGCACCCTCGACCCCCATGCATATAGCTGATGGGTTTTTCCCGTGCACGTTTTATAGGTCCTCGGCTGGATGAGCAACGACCCCTTCGTCATTTCTGACAGCGACGAAGAACTCGACGAGGAGGCAGTTGCATACATCAGGGAGCTCGGTAATCGGTACCGGAACCGACCCCCGAGCGCGCTCAATATCCCTCCCCTGCAAACGATCTACCCCGAAGGGTATAGCAGGATGGAGGAAGAAAGAACCAATCTCGAAACCGGGGCATCCACATCCCGAGCGTCCGAGCATACAGACTCCCCGGGAGCCCCTGATTCGCCCGAGGTGGAGATTTTCGAACCCATCCCCGAGCCCATGGAGATCGTCGATCTGGGGAACGGGGAAGAGGGAGGACGAAGCGGCTCCTCGGAACCCGCTCCGCCCGAGACAGGGGAAGGAGAGGATCCACCCCCGAGAGCTCAGCGCGCCGAGGCCCCTGCACTTGCTCTCGGGGAGAACTGGGAGGAGGTCCCACTCCCCAAGATAGGGGAGGACGAGTGCCGCTACATCAAGGAGTTCGATCCCGAGCACCCCCAGCGCTTGGTGGCATTCCGGGAGAAGTATGAAATCCCGGCGGACGTGGACATAGAGCTCCACTTCGGTGACAGGATCGAATATGGGGATGACCATGTCACGGTCCCCCTAATGGCCATCACCGAGGGGGGGCTCCGATTTCCATTTCCGAAGATCGTCCGTCAGCTCCTCTACTACTACAACCTCGGGCCTCACCAGGTGGTGGTGAACGTGTACCGAGTCCTGTGCTCGGTGCTGAAGCTGGCCGAGAGGTACCACATCCCGGTCACCGTGTACGACGTCCTCGGTATCTACCTCGTGGGTCTCAGCCCAAGGTTCCGGTGGTACTACTTCGTCGTTCGGAACGAGTATGACCACTTGATTGGGGACCTCTATGACTCCGAGGAGCATCAGTACAATTACGTGACGGTGAGGGGGAACTACACATGGGCCCCCGAGGAACCGCACACCTGGCCCCTCAACCACCGCCGAGGGGATCCCGGTAAGCCTTAGTTATTTTGCACTTGCTTGATCCATGTTTGATCCCTGCCGAGGACTGACTTATCTTCTTATTTTTCTCCCTTGCAGTTTGCAGCGTTGTCAACAAGAGGCTGCTCGAGCTCTCGGACGACGACGTGATCCGAGCTCTCTTCGCCCACGGCCAACAGCAAGCCATCTCCTTCTCGGATACGAGCCAAGCTACCGCGGCTACTTGCACAGGGGAAAAGATCCGAGAGCGAGCAACCGCCGGAGGAGGAGAAGGGGAACTCTACCCGACGAGGAGCTAGAGTAGCTGTGGGGCCGGGAGAGACAGCCGATGGGCGCCGAGGGAAATACCGGGAGGCCTACCCTGCACCAACTGAGGCAGCAGCAGCGCCGAAGACGCCCTGCACAGCCAGGCAGGGGGGGAGGCCAGGCGGGGGGCTCGCGGAGGCCTAGAGAGGAGCCCCCGAGGGCGGAAGACGAACCGGCGGAGAAGAGGCCCCGGGAAAGTGAATCTTCGGGTCCAGTCTCTCCCCCGAGGCCTTCCGAGACGCCTCTAGCTGAAGTTGCCCAGGGAGACCCAACCGCCGGTCTTGCTGCTCAGCCCCCGACCCAGAGCCAAGGTCAGGCCCCCACCCGAGCCCCTTCCCGGAGGTCAGCCACGGCCAGCCGCGAGGTGGGTGGCGGATCAGATGACGTTCCCCCTCCCGAGGTCTGGGCCCTTGTCTTCTCTGGCCGCGGCGGGGTGGTTCTGACAGTCGCTGACAGCGTCCAAAGGACTCCCGAGACGGCCAACATCCTGCTGAAAGGGCTGGCCCTCCCGGCGGACATGTCACCCTTGACGCCGCCTCCATTGACGACAACTTCCTGGAGCTCCACAGCAGCTTGGTCAAGGTACGAGTCACGTTTTCCTGAGGCATTCAATCCTTATATCCCTACGCTTTGTACTTACATTCTTCTTTCTTCCTTCCAGGCAAGCCAAGCCTCGATTGCCACCCACAAGAAGGTTGTGGCGTTGGCCAAGGCAGTCCTCGGCCAAGCTAAAGGAGGACCTCGATGGCCTCGGAAAGAGGATGGAGGGTCTGAGCCTCAAGAAGCAGGGGGCCGAAGACCGCATAAAGGCTGCCGAGGATAGGGCCGACGCTGCTGAACGCGACGCCCGGTTGGCCGAGGAGAGGGCCAAAGCTGCTGAGGATAAGTTTAAAGATGCGGACAAGAGGGCCAAAGCAGCCGAGGATAGACTCGCTGAGGTAGAAGCGACGCACGCGGACCTCCTTGTCGCGGCAGACGCGAGCGGTTTCAAAAGGGGCGAGGAAGAGGCAGGGTGGCAGTACCTCAAAGAGTCCGAGGAGATCGAGGAAGCGGCCTTCAAGAAGGGCTACCGCTTCGGTCACAAGGACTGCTTCCCGGGGGCTTATACCCGGGGAGTAGACGTCTGCGGTGCCCCTCCCGACGCCGAGGCCAGGATCGTCCCCGAGATTCCGGAGCCGACGAGGTTGAAGACGCCGAGGAGCGCGAGGATTACACCGAGGACCCCCTATCTGCTCAGTAGGAAAAGTTTAGTTTTTTTTTTTTTTTTTTTTGGCTGGCACCGAACTGTCATGGTAATATGCCAAAATCAGGCTTTGTAATTTTGTAAACAGGTGTTCCGGGGGCCGGCACTGAACGATGCACTATCGCCGAGCCCCCAATTTTGATGTGAATGGATGAATGCCCTCTTCTTTACGCAATCGTTTTTAATTTTTCTAACTTTGAGTTGAATAGTCTGTACCGAGCGTAGGCGCTAGGCCGAGCTCTTAGTTACTAGCCCCTCTTCGGGAGTAAGCAAAGTACGTTTGCTTTCTACCGAAGACAAGTGGGGAGGGTGATGATCGCAAGGCCTGGTAGTTCAACCTGAGGCCCTGCATGAGGAATTGGCCGAGACCAAACCCGTGGGCTCCACCGAGCACGGGTGGGAAAAAGCTCGGCTTAGGTGGGGAATCGCTTCGATAGCCCCCGATTGCGGACCTAAGCCGAGGTGGCCTGTAGCCGAACACTAACCAGTGTTCATCCCCCGAGCCCGTATTGGCAAGGGGGTTGGATGATAGCAAGGCCTGGTAGTTCAACCCGAAGCCTCGCATTAAGAATCATCCGAGACCAAACGGTCTTCCGTTCGCTCAACCGAGGACGGGTAGTCCACGGAGTGGAATATCGTTCCACCGAACATAGGTATTCCGCTCTGTATGAGGCGTTCCTTTGAACGTGGTGCTCCATCGAACAGTGAAGGGTACCATGGTGACTTCGAGCTCAGTGCGTGGAACAAACGATCAGGATAATCTGACAGGAAAAAGAAAAGTTGTTCATCGAAATTCGGCCCGCTCGGTTTACAAAGGATCTCCGAGGGCGGTGGGTGAACATAAAAGGAAAGTTGGGCTACCCATAAAACTTCCTAAGCTTGGAGGCGTTCCAAGGGTTGCCCACAACCGTGCCGTCCATCTCGGTGAGTTTGTAAGCCCCAAAACCGGCCTTGGCCGTGATCTTGAACGGGCCCTCCCAGTTTGGCATGAATTTTTTCTTGTTTTTCTTCTGTACTACCTCCCGAAGGACGAGGTCATCAATATTGAAGGGGCGCATCCGGACCTTCTTGTTGTAGCCTCGAGCTACCTCTTGTTGGTAGGCGGCGTACCTAATGTTTACGTCATCTCGAAGGTCTTCGACGTGATTGAGTTCGGAAGCGACGTGCTCGTCGTTAGTGGCAGGGTGGAATGCTTCGGTGCGCTCCGTCGGAGCCGTTGCAGCGATGGGGAGAACCGCCTCCATCCCATAAGCCATCGAGAAGGGTGTTCGGCCAGTACCCCGCCGCGGGGTGGTGCGATAGCCCCAAAGGACCTTGGGAAGCTCCTCGACCCATTTTCCTCGCTTGTTGGTCAGCCGCCGCTTGAGGCCAGCCGAGATGGACTTGTTGGAGGCCTCGGCTTGGCCGTTCCCCTGAGGGTACGCCACAGTTGAATTGTAGACGCAGATGCTCCTCTTCTTGCACAGCGTTTTTATTGCCTCGGCCACAAACTGGGTACCGTTATCCGAGATGATAGCGTATCGAACTCCGAACCTGGAGATAATGTTCTTCCAGATGAAGTGCTCCACCTCGGTTGCAGTAATGTGGATGAGGGGTTCTGCCTCGACCCACTTGGTGAAGTAGTCCGTGGCGGTGATGAGGTGTCGGAATCTGCCGGGGGCAGTAGGAAGCACCCCGATGATATCAAGTCCCCACTGAGCGAATGCCCATGGGCTAGTGACGGGATTGAGGAAAAGAGTGGGCTGATGAAGGAGGGGTGAATGTTTCTGACAAGATCTGCAGCTCCTGACGTAGGCCTCGGCTGACTTTCGCATTTTAGGCCACCAGTAACCCTGGGACACGGCACGCTCGGCCAAGGACCGCCCTCCCGAGTGGCAGCCACTGCTGCCCTCGTGAAGCTCAAGGAGGACCTGTGGGACTTCTTCTTCGTGGAGCACGCGCAAGTCTGGACCGATGTAAGTGCGCCTATAGAGCTGGCCAGTCGCGGAGAGGAAGTACGAGGCCGCTTGGCACCGAAGTCGGTGGGCCGCCTTTTTGTCCTCGGGTAGCCGCTCGTCCCGCAGGTAGGCAACAAGTGGGTCCATCCAACTAGGACCTAAAGGAGCGACACACATGATGTCCTCCTGCCCGGGCTCAAAGCTGGGGGTGGGGACGTCCCCGAGGATGATTGTCCGGGAACCCCCGATGTCAGAGCAGGCCGAACCGAGGGCGGCGAGGGCATCAGCGTGGGCATTGCGAGCTCGGCCGATATGCCAGAATTCAATCTTCATGAAGTCCTCTTGCAATTTCAGGACGTGACTGAGATATTTGAGCATCCGGCTATCACCGGAGCCGTAATCGCTGTTGAGCTGGTTGACCACCAACAAGGAATCGCTGTAGACCTGCAACTCTTCTATATCAAGGTTCAAGGCGAGGTGCAGCCCCGCGATGAAAGCCTCGTACTCGGCTTTGTTGTTGGTGGCTAGAAACCCGATGCTCATGGCGCATTCGTGGAGGGTGCCCTCGGGGGACACGAGGACTATACCAGCCCCCGCCCCCCGGCTGTTGGAGGCTCCGTCGACATGCATGAACCAGGAGTCACCGGTGTAAATCGTCGCCGCCCTTGGTGGAGACCTTTTGAGGACGAACCCCGGCTGCGCAGGGGTGGGGTCATCAATGGAGCCAGCTTCCTTCTCTTGATTTGCCTCGGCCTCCAACCTCGGGGTGAGCTCGGCTTTAAAGTCTGCCAGGGCCTGCCCCTTGATCGCTGTGCGCGGCTCATAGCGGATGTCAAAGTTCGCCAATTCCATCGACCACCTGCAGATTCTGTCTGAGAGGTCTGCCTTCCGGAGCACGGCCCTGAGGGGGTATTCGGTAATAACGATGATCGTGTGGCACTGGAAGTAGGGGAGGAGCTTGCGTTTTGTCGTGACAAGGGCAAGCGCCAACTTCTCCAGTAGCAAATACCTTGTCTCGACCGGGAGCATGGTCTTGCTGGAGTAGTAGATGGGCTGTTGGTCCGACCCTTCCTGCCGGACCAATGCGGAAGTGTGTGTGTGTGCATAAATCAGTCCGTAATTGAGTATTATATCAGTTATCAATGGTCTCTTTCCTTCGAATGTAGCACTTGAGCGTTGAACAACTTATGTAATCTCACCAATAAATTTGTAAAATTAGACTTAGTTGCATATACAAATTCACAACCTCTACATTTCATCTATGGAATGCTGTATTGGACATCTCCATTCTATTTAATAAAACGGTGAAGTCTCGTATAATTCATAATGGACGTACGAGATGATTATGTATTTCTTAGTTCGATGAAACTATGCCGTTTTGATTACTTGATTTCATTTACTAATTACTCGTATGAAACAGTACAAGTAAAACCAGAGAATATTCTACTGGTACAAGCATACATAATGAATTTTAGTAAAAAAAATTATAATTATATTTTGTGAAAGTTAATAGATCCAATTAAACTAATTTTTTTTTAGCAACCAGTGTTGTCCGCTAGAAGAAAGAGAATTTATTTACTTAAAATGATATTTTATGGGTCTGAACTATTCAAATTATTTTAATTAATTTTTTAAAGGAAAAGCACATGCACTTGTCTCTGTATAAATCCCAACACTCTTACATTATAATCTAATCATTTTTTTAAGGAAAAGCGCACTGTGTCTGTGTATAACTCTCTTATAGTATGATAATTCACTCATTTTTTTTTAAAGGAAAAGCGTAAAATACAAGCTCCCAGACACAATAAAAAATAATTTTGGCATTATCTCTCTACCTAAGAAAGACATGATCATCTTCTTTTTTATTTTTAGGCAAAATCAATTGCTTTTTGAGGCAACATGATCATCTTGTTTACGTCCATTAAGTTGGGTGAGGCGTCATTGTCCATTTAAGTTACGATGCGAATCAATTTACATACCTCTCAGACACACCACTTAACTGTTTGAGTTTGGTAATCTATTTTGACGATCCGATGCGTTCATTCTATAAATCTCAACCTGTAATCTACTCGTACAAAAAATCAGATTAATCGGATACGGTTGCAACATGATTAAAAGTTATATTGATAATATGAACCATTATAATCCTGATCCTTTATCAATTCTTTTGAATCAGACTTTTACCAATAACCGATCAACCTGATCTTTACCATGAATCGTTTACGTGTCAAGACCTACATGATGAGCAACTCGGATCATCAAAATAGGTTATGGACAACACGCTTTTGTCTGGTGTTTTTGAGAGTGGAGATTCAAACTCGTGTGTACGCGATTTCGTTGAAAATTCAAAATATACTAATAAAATAATCCGCTAATCCAATTTCGTTGTGATAAAACACTATAGTATATTAAGCAAGCTCGATTCACGACCTTATTTTTTGAATCTTTCTTTTTCTCTTCTCCAGATGGGTTCTGGTGAACCTGCATTTTTTTCGTTTCCGAACTTGTGATTCGGGAGGAGAGAGAGTCCATTTTCTTTCGTTTTCTCACCAAATCTCACCATCCGAACAGACAACAGCTAGTGGCAATATACCCATTTTCCCCATGGAAACTAAGCAGAAAGCAATCGGTTGCAGCGTTCATTTGCTCACAGCAATCTTGTTTGGGGTCTCTGTCTTAGGGATATTTTTTACAGCAAGAGAGAGTAAATTAGAGGTGTTAGATGATGAGAAAGATGAAAAGGGTGCAAAATGCAATTTCTTTGAGGGAAAGTGGGTTTATGATGAGGGTAATAGCTCTTATTACCCTCTATACAAAGGTCAAGAATGCTCATTCATGGATGATGGAATGGCTTGTGAAAAGTTTGGGAGGAAGGATCTCAGTTATCTCCATTGGAGATGGCAGCCTCATGAATGTGATCTTCCCAGGTTCTCTCTCTCTCTCTCTCTCTCTCTCTCCAAAAATGATAAGTGTACAACAATCATCTCCAACAAGTCTCCAACACACACACACAGACATTATTGTTTGATTAATTACACTTTGGTTCTTACAATTCCTATTTCATAATCAGTTTGAGTCTTGTACCAAATTGCTCGCCCTTTTTTGAGGTACCGTGCATTTTGGATGCAAAAATGATGTATGTTTATAAGAACTTTTTTCAGAATAAAATTACATTGGCTGTGTTTGGTTTGTAGTTTAGTTTAGTTTTAATGATGTAAGCAGGTGTAATGAGTGGAGAGAGATAGAGAGAGAAATGAGGAAAATGATGATGTCAACAAAACTAAAACCTCAAACCGAACAGGACCATTGAATTTTGGCAAATTAAAAATAAACTAGATTAATTATTTTGCCAAAGAGCCCCTACAATTTAGGAAAAAGAATTCATGTAAATACATTATTTTTTGTGTGTGCAAAATGTAAAACTTTTCAAAATGTGTAAGCAATATGGGACGTGAGGGAGTATGTTTTAGTTTAGCGCCTGTGCCATCTTCACATATTGGGACGACAATATTGGAAGGGGAGGGACCTATGTGTAATAAGAATAGCAATATAGGGACCACTTCAATAATTTATAATCGTCTTTCTTGGAATTTGGGTCAAAGGTCCAAAGTACCATAAATTGGTCATTGAATCTACAGTCCAAAATAACGTGCCTGGGTGCATCAGAATTTTCTTGTTGTGCCATTGCTCACGTTAAACTCGACTATAACAAGGTCGTCCATTCGGTGGCTTAATATTCCCTGTTAGATGTCAAGAAGGAAAGCTATGGCAGGAGGTTATTCTTGCCCGACTCTTGAGAATTCTCAAGTCATCGGCCCTTCCGTGAGTTAGAAATAAAATTCTTTTTCTTTTGAGTTAAAAAAAATATTTCAAGTATTGGATTGGATCAATTTTATAATAAACCAATTAACCATAATTCTTCACGAGTGGTTTTGACAATCAAATTAATTCGTAAAACTTGTAGAATTGAACCAATTACAATCATTGGACTAAGTTAGGTTTCGATTTTTCTGACCACGGCCCATTTATTATTATTTTTTTTTAACTTTAATATATATGTCAACAAACTATCTAAAATACTCATTAATTAAATAAGAACAAATAAAACTTCATCATCTAACTGACTCCATTGCAATAGTGTAACCATCCAATGTCACTAAGATAAAAGTCAACTGCGACGGAGTCTATCTTTACAGCTATTCCGCATAGCTACATATATTGAATATACAAGTACACACATAGACATGTACCGTTCAGATCGGTTTGAAATTAGAATCATTAGCATAAAGAGTCTTGTTACGTGCCATCCGTTTGCCGACCAGCAGTAGGGGCCGTTTGGCCCCCTATTATATTTAAAAAAGAAAGAGTCTTGTTACGTACACACTATTTCGAACACACTTATCAAATGCAACCACTCAATAGTGTGTGATCCCACAATCTATTTTCTTAATCCAAGACGTCCATTTTGTGACTCTACAAGTGTTTTTAATTCATGCTAAAAATCAGGTCAATCGAATATCTATGAGCACATTATTCAAATGAATTGGTAAACTAGCTAGAAGAACTTTAACGATTCATTTTTTTCAAGGAAAATTTGAAATTCTAATATTGCTCCCAATGTCTTATTAAATTGATTTTTTGCCAGAATAATGCGTAGTATGGTGAGACCTACAAAATAAACGATTCGGATATTCAAAATATATTGTGAAGCTTTTGAGAAATGTGTTTGGAATGTGTGTACGTAAGTAGAACTACCCTTGGCATAAATTCAATGACCAAACCTTTTCTTGGTTTTCCATTTAACAAACAGAAACTATACGGCATTATTAGAAAATTGAACTAAACCTTTGGTTTGAACCGGTTCGGATTGGATTGACGGTTCTTTTTCTCACCCCCTAATTTTTAAAAAACTAATTGAAGATGACCTAGGGAAAACGTTGGAACCAAAGGATTTGGGGTTGCTGTTGTGCAGCACCCCGCACAGCACCTGCTGTGTACAATCCGAGCCGTCCGTTGCTCGGATGGAGGGCCCAGATTTCATCTTGCACGCACGACAAAGAACGGTTCGGATGCAAATGTGCTGAGGTGTGAAATCTGGGCCATCCATCCGAGCAACGGACGGCTCAGATGGTGCACAATAGGTGTTGTGCGGGTGCTGCACAGCAGCAACCCCGTGTCCAGAACGAAACTAATTAATAGCGTAAAACATAAATATTAAAGTAACAATATCGACCAGATTTGTAATCTTGCTAAAACTACAGGAATCTAGAAAACCCGGAGGATATGGGATACGGTACGACGCGATACATATACACCAATACGCCAAAACTAAAAAAAAAATATCATAAGACTGAAAAAAAATACTACTGTACTATTATTTTCACGATTTTTTGGGTATAAAAAATAAAACTAAATGTAGGACTAAATTCATTTCTCTGTTACATTTGTATATTCAATACATGACAAGCAATGTCGGAGTTAACGTCATAGAACTTATAACAAATTAAGATAAAACCAAAATGTACCAAAAAGAAATCCTCCCGTATCCCTCACTGTGTGTCCACATACCCAAGCCACATCTTAAATTTTAAAAAGGAAAAAAAACTTGTTGGATACTTATTTGGCATATCAAATATGCATCCAGCCGTATCGGGCGCGTATCTGAATGCAGTACATATATGGTACACGTACGGTACCTATCTAGAAGTTTCCGCGCTCTATAGAGTCAGGAACCATTGGTCTAATTTATCTTGAATGCTTTATGTGAACAAGGTTCAATGCAGAAGCAATGTTGGAAATGCTAAGAGGGAAAAGGCTTGTGTTTGTTGGGGATTCACTTAATAGGAATCAATGGGTCTCAATGGTGTGCCTTGTTGAGGCTTCCATTCGTCTGGCTCAGAAATCTGTGCATTTTGAACTCAATGGCTCCTTAGCTACCTTCCAGGCTCCTGTGAGTTTATATTTACCTTCTCTCCACCAATATTATGTAGTTTGCTGGATTAGAGAGAAAAATCATGCAGAAACAGAATTTGTATACAGTAGCCAATATACAGTAGCCAGTAGGCTACTTGAACCATATTTAACTCATTTCTCGAGAATGATATGACATCGAAATTTTCTAAACTATAGATACGAGTCACCGACAAGGAATAATAACCAGGTTAGTGATCTAAAGTTTCGAAATAACAAAAACGTGGTAGGAACTACAATAATGACCAAAACATGGTATCCTTGACATGACATGATCATTTTACCACATTTTTTTTAAACTCATATTTAACTTCATACAGTTGCAAGTTGGTAACTTGATCCACATTCAAATTATTTCTTGAGAATGACGTGACATTGACATTGACATTGACATTTTCTTAACTATAGATCCAAGCACCAACAAGGAATAATAGCCAGTTTAGTGATCCAAATTTTTGAAATCACGAAACATGGTAACAACTCTTAGAATGACCAAAACATGTTGTCCATGACATGGCATGATCAGTTTTAACTCTATTTAACTGTATACAATGGCCAATAGGTTACTTGATCCATATTTAACTCGTTTCTCAAGAATGATGGGACATCGACATTTTCTAAACTATAGATCAGAGCCACTGACAAGGAATGATAACTAGTTCAATGGTCTAAAGGTACGAAATCACGAAAACATGGTTAGAGCTACTATATGGACCAAAACATGGTCTCCGTAACATGAATTGACCATTTTTCCCTTATGCCCTAAACTTTTTGGGTATGAATTCTCGGACTACCCTTAATAGTTTATAGTAGATGAACTTGCTCCATAACTTTGTGCACTTGTTTCTTCTTTTTGCAAGACTTGAACCCCAAATGTATGCACGTCTCGTAGGGTAATATTTTATGGGCCCAGTTTGCATCTCCATTTTTTAACTTCCCTTTGTAATAGACGGACATGCTCCCATAACTTTATGGACTTGTTTCTTCTTTTTGTGAGGCTTGCACCCCAAAATGCTAGCACATACCTCAAACGGTAATCAACTCTCGAGCCAATTTTACGTCTCCAAATTTGTCCTTGTACTATATGGACTTGCTCCCATAACTTTATAGACTAATTTTTTTTTCTCTTTGTGAGACTTCCACCTAGAAAGCCTGCACAAGCCTCAAGAGAATAATTATTCCATGGGCCCACTTTTGTGTCCCTATTTTTGGAATTGTCCTTTGTATATTAGATGGGCTTGCTCTCGTAACTTTATAGACTCGTTTCTTCTTTTATGTGACTTGCACCTAAACGGCAAACGCACATCCCTCGGAAAGTAATAATTCCATGAGCCCACTTTCATTATCCGTTTTCGAACTTTGAACAAGGAATTATGCAATCTGTAATAAGATTTCTACAGAAAATTCATCATTTCCATTTTGTTCAAGTTTGTGGTGCAGTGACTGATTGTTGCGTACATATGATTGATTGTGATCAAGGAATACAATGCCTCGATTGATTTTTACTGGGCTCCGTTGCTGGTGGAATCGAACTGTGACGATCCATGGGACCATCGTATACAAGAGCGAATTGTTCGAGTCCAAACCATTGAAAAGCATGCTAGGCACTGGACCGATGCAGACATATTGATCTTCAATTCTTACATTTGGTGGAGATCCAAAGTGAAAATTCAGTGAGTAAATGTTTTGTAAAAAAGCTAGACTCATCTTCTCTTCATCCGATTTCTAGTCACACGATTTCATTTTGCGAATTTGTGGTTAGGTGGGGATCATTTGAAAGCCCCGATGAAGTCGATGACAAATTAGATGAGCTACGTATCTACGAGATGGCTATGAAGACATGGTCGGATTGGTTGGAAACTCATGTCAATCGCACCAAGACCAAATTGTTTTTCGTTAGCATGTCACCCGCCCATGACCGGTTTGTCTACTATTTGTATCAAGATTACCTTCATAAATCGCGAATTCAAATAAATTGGTTTAGTGATATCCATGCATATTGCAGAGGTGAAGAATGGTTGAAGCCTGCAGACGAGAACTGCTACAACGAAACAGAGCCAATTTCGAAAGAAGGGTATTGGGGACGCGGCTCAGATCCAAATATGATGAGAATTGTGGAGAAATCGATCTTTGAGTTAGGAAAAAAGGGTTTGGAGGTACAAATTCTCAACATAACACAGCTTTCTGAGTACAGAAAGGACGCTCATTCATCGATTTACCGGAAGCATTGGGATCCTCTTACTAAAGAGCAATTAGCAAAGCCACAAACCTATGCAGATTGTATTCATTGGTGTCTTCCTGGAGTTCCTGATGTTTGGAATGAATTTCTCTATGCCTACCTTTTACATTATTGATAAATATATAACAAAAATCCAGGGGAAGATATTTATTTTTTCCTTGTTTTGCTCTCACTCGTGAATATATTCAAGGGCGGAGCCAGGACATTAATTTACCCTGGGCTAACCAAAATTTAGTAAACTACTATTGATAAGCCAAAAAGAGCTTTATAACTAATGTCCAATAAACTTATACATAAAAACGTAAATGTTCAAAAGAAAAGTACAAGAAACACTACTGAAGTGGTACTTTACGATGTTTTATAGAGTAGAATTCATCGATTATTGAATTTGAATCTATATCTTCAACAAGTTCTCTTTCAATGAATATAATCATAGAATCCGCAAGAAAATCATCCCTCATTTTGTTACTTAGCACATCCGCCAGTGCTCTGCATAATCTGAAGCCTCACAAATGAATGAAAGATATAGTCCGAGACTCCGTAGTGTGTGAACCACAATCTGCACTGTACAAAAAAAAATCAGTCCAAGAGCAAATAATCTAACCAACTAGAGTTAAATTTAGTGGAGTAGTAGGTCCCACTTCCAAATGGGATCAAAGTCAGAGTTAGAGATTTAAAAATTAAAATTCAAATGGGTAGGCGGTGGTTGAAAAGTAAAAGTAAACAACATTCCCTCTCATTTCATAGAGCATCTATATATATACACTACTAAAATAGTACTACTAACTGTATACAATATTTATATATATTATAAATTATTCAATAGATCTAGGCCCTAGAACTACTATAGAAGTATATATAATAGAATCCAATGTTTCGTCAAAACTAAGGGTAGACTGTTTTGTCAAAACCAATGGTCCAAGACTTAAACCCACCTAAGTCGATGGTGTGCCAACGGTGCAAGAGCAGCAAGCCAATCAGATCAGTGGGTTATTCTTCATCTTCATTTTGTGCCGATCAAAACATTGAAGGAGCTTCAGAGGAGAAAACATACGGTATGATTTTTCTAGGGCATAAAATATTGCGGCCTTGCGTGTGAACTTGTTTCGTTTTTTTCGCATCAAATTTAGAAGTTCCCATAGGGTTTTCTCGGACAGGTAACGCAAACATTTTGTTTTTTTTTTTATTTTTTATTTTTAATTAATTACAAATTGGGCCGAGTTGTGGATTCTTAGATTGGGCTGTTATTTTGGACCAAGATTAGAATGGTTTGGACTGAAAATTTGGGGGTGGGCTAAAACTTGTTGGATCTAAATTTTACATATAATTTTTTTTTTTTTTGGAACCCACCTGGCTGCAGCCCACCTCAGCCCAAACATGGCGCCGCCCTTGAATATATTGCTAAGTACCAAAATGAACCCAATAGGCCCTTCAAGATATCATTATGACGATCTGAACTGCTCATTTAAGAGTCACAAAAGCGCTTTGTTTCACAGAAAGAATCATGTTAATTTGCGATTTACGACTACATGATCGAGATATATTTATATTGTAATTTGTTCTCTGAATCATATTAATCGCCCCTTTTCAAACCGGGTTAGTTTTGAAAATCTAAACACTTTTTTTTTTAACTTTTCGAAAAAGAATAAGAGAAAACATTCTTTCCACCGCCGACGAAAACAAATGTTTCCTGTAAATCAATCCCAGCGGTCCGTGTGATTGTGTACTCCATGTGATTATGTAGTACACAATCACACGGGCCGCTATGATTTATTTGGAGGAAACATTTGTTTCCACCACCGGCGGAAATAACTTATTCTCAAAGAACAACACCTGACTTAAGCTAAAATGGCCTCAACACATAAAAGCCAGTGAGCTGAAGCCAGGTGATTCCATTGACTTAGATAGTTTACTGATTTATGATAATTGTTGATAACATTGCTCTTATGCAATGTAAAATGCAACCCGCCACTAATAAGTCTGAAGGGCAATTCAGACATTTCATAGGAAAAATTATAATTCACAACCAAGTTTTATCTTGAAATAAGTCGACTTAAAGTGTGTTTTTGTTGTGAAACAACCTGACTTAACGTAAATTTGCGAATCTTAAATTGAAATGGAGAGTAGGGCATTCCAAAATAAAATACCTAGCAAAATAGGACGGAAAGAGTATATTTTGGGCGGAATTGTTTGAGTCAATAATAAGTGCCTGAGACGTTACATCTAGATGTCAATTTTTTGTACTGAGTCGTGGGGTTGGGGATAGAGATTGTATCACTAGACTTTGGCATCCTTCGAGTCAACATATGCCAAGATTTTATACCCACCATGTACACATTCATTATACGTAACCACTAACCAGATGCCACGATTTTCCGCAGAAATGCGGGGAATCAGGAATGGCACGTGGGGATATGCCATTGGCGCTGGAAAGATTAAGCACGGAAAAGTGTCTGTGAAGAAATGTGGGCCTGACAGTCTACGGTAGATAGGATATTGAAACGTTCCCTTTCTTACTTTACTAGTGAAAAATAAAAACATATCTGAACTGTTGATTGTTTAAATGGATGGCTTAAATGCTCATTAAGACGTGGTTCGGCTAATTTGAGAAAATTGGTTTTTTGATTTTTTTTTTCGTTTTGTCTTTATTCAAAAAAAAATTGCATTTGTTTGTTTTTTGGTCGATTTTTTGTGGTTTCTTGGCTTGTCTCAACGAGAGTAATTTAAAAAGTATAAAATTATTAGCCAAAGTTAAAGTTTTGTGAATAAAGACGAAAAATAATCCAAAAAAACTGGTTTATTTTCGGCGTTATTCAAAAACTATTACTTTTGACCATAATTTTATACTCTTTGGATTCCTCTCGACGAGATAAATCCAGAAACCACAAAATCTTGACGCAAAACAAACAAATGCAATTTTTTTTTTAATAAAGACAACGAAAAAAACCAAAAACCAGTTTTTTAAATTTAGCCAAACCACGCCTAAATGCTTATAATGAGCAACTCACTACAGGTTTCACGGGTCCCACTCTCTTAAGCTCGTTGGCTAAGTCAATTATCGAAAAACGCAGACATATATATCAAAATAATTACTCAGACCGATCGAATACATGATCAAAAGAGTTAGATCACCCAAATTAAATGTTTCCGATTCCATCAAGCATAGATCCCGGCCCCTCCGAGCAATGAACGTCTGTCTCTTAGCAAACTAAGGTGTATCCCACGCAACCCTTTGGCATCCCATCGGCTTTATAGTTGTGTTTCGCGCAAAAAAATGCTACTCCTACAATATTCTCATGACACGGTAATATCATTGACAACCAGCTGACATCTCTCAGATAATGTTGCGTCGTTGCGGAACTCGGTTCCAATCTATGGTGGATCCTTTCATGGGCTAAGGTGGGCTAGCCCAGGTGAGGTGTTGGGGGGTGGGGGGAAGAATTATATGTAAAACTTTAGTCCACCTCATTTTTTATTTTATTTTTATTTTTTGTGTAGCTCAACCCATTATCTCTTACCTGTTGTCTTGACACCTTCTTCAAAGCTACTCCTAATCGATCCTCTAGCTTTTCTTATGAAGATTTTTTCTTCCGAGTTAAAGAAGGGCATTGGGGATAGGAAAATAGTTCGGAGAATAAATTCAAGTTATTATACAATGGACACTTCCACAACATTTTCTTTAGTGATTTATATATATATATAAAGTAAACTTCCGGTCCAAACTCCCGCAACTTGTTAACGTCCGGACCTCCACTTTTCGGACCAAATTTTGAAGATCTACATTTTTATGAAAAACTACTCCGATCAAGCCCTTCCGGGTATTTTTTTTTTTGCCAAATCCTCGCATTGGACTTTAAAAACACGTTCTAAACACATCTAACGGTTCGGATCGTCGAAATTTGGTCCAGAAAGTGAGGTCCGGACAGTAGGTCCAGATTTAGTGGTTTGGATAGGAAGCTCACTATATATATATATATATATATATAGGTTAAGCTTCACATCCGGACTTTTCATTTCTGGACCTCATGATCCAAACATTTTTTTGACAATCCGATCCGTCCAATGTGTTCAGAAGGTGTTTTCAAGGGTCCACGCGGAAAATCTTCAAAAAAAATACCGGGAAGGGCTTGATCCAAGCAGTTTTCGCAAAAAATATATATTTACATTTTTTGCGAAAACTGCTTGGATCAAGCCCTTCCCGGTATTTTTTTTTTGAAGATTTCCCGCATGGACCCTTGAAAACACCTTCTGAACACATTGGACGGATCGGATTTTCCAAAAATAATTCGCAACACAAAAAAATCATTTTTTTATTATTTTTAGGAGTGTGGAATAAGAAGATTTCCGTATATATATATATATTATGAAGTTTTCTTGTGAGGGCTCCCTCACAAAAAAAGTGCGGGAAAATAGTTGTGGGCCGTTGGATTCTATGCCCTTCACGCAATCCAACGACTCACAACTGTTTTCCCGCATTTTTTTTTTGAGGGAGTCATCATAGGAAACTTCTTGTATATAAGAATTTTAGCCACTAATTAGTAACGAATAATCCGAAACGGTATTCGGTATCACACTAGCACTAGTAAGTTCTGTACAAGTAGTAAAAACGATACCATTGTTGATACTCCCTCTGTTCCAAAATAAGTGTCACTTTTGGGACTGTGTGTCATTTTCAATATCTTATATCTTTTAATGTGAATCTAAAAAAAGATGCATTATAGATTTTGTTTGATAGATCGTAATTAATTCTATTATACAAAATTTTTAAAATTATAAAAAAATTTATAAATTAAAAGATATAAGCAGTTGAAAATGACACGCAGTCCTAAAAAAGACACTTATTTTAAAAAAAGAGTACGATATTCAAAACCTAGATTAGTCCATGGTAGATTAGGCCGCCCTTGGTTCCCATCCAACACACACGACTTCTACCTTAGTTTATTGGCTTGACTTTGACTTGAGGTTTATCGTGGTTTCCCACAACCAACTCCTGTCAAGATACTCCGTCCGTCCCAATTTCTTGGTCCTTCTTTCCATTTTGGGATGTCCCAAAATATTTGTCCCACTTCTAAAAACATCCATCAAAACTGGGTCACTTTCCAATTTTACCCTTAAAAAGTACTTTTCCCATCTTAATTGGCTAGTCTATTATCTTTTATTTTATAACGGTTTTTATGATTTTGAAAATTTTGTATAATAAAACTAATTGATATCTATCAAACAAGATCCATATTGAATATGTTTTGACTTTCATATAATAAATTAGCCTCACAAATTTGGTCACAGTAATATTGACTGGATTTAGGGACAAAACAGAAAAGTCAATATAAAGTTTTCACACCCCTTAAAAACCCACTTCCCCAAAAGGGGCCAAGAAATTGGGACGGAGGGAGTATTATGTTTGGAAAACGAGCAATGGGACAAAAAATCATGGGCATGTACCTAGAGGTTATCTCCTGGTTAACCCATAAGGAAGATTAGAATTCGAGCATCGGAAAAGGTGTTTGGTGTTTAGAGTTATGGATAGCTTTTAAATCTCCTCTAAATTAACTCACTAACTCCCCCGCTAAATAATACTCCCTCCGTCCCAATTTCTTGGCCCCTTTTGGGGAAATGGGTTTTTAAGGGGTGTGAAAACTTTGTATTGACTTTTCTATTTTGCCCCTAAATCCAGTCAATATTACTGTGCCCAAATTTGTGAGGCTAATTTATTATATAAAAGTCAAAACATATTCAATATGGATATTGTTTGATAGATATCAATTAGTTTTATTATACAAAATTTTCAAAATCATAAAAACCGTTACAAAATAAAAGATAATAGACTAGCCAATTAAGATGGGAAAAGTACTTTTTAAGGGTAAAATTGGAAAGTGACCCAATTTTGATAGATGTTTTTAGAAGTGGGACAAATATTTTGGGACATTCCAAAATGGAAAGAAGGACCAAGAAATTGGGACGGAGGGAGTAGCTTCTGGGCCCGACTGATGTCTATTGAATGAATTTTTTTTTTTTTCTTTTGAAAAAACCAGTAATGGGACAACATCAAAGCTGACGAGTCATGTTCCCTTAGGCAGAAGTCAAGGGGAAACAAGCTACCATGTCAATATATGCCAATATATCACAACTCAATTTCAACTTTACAACTTCCCTACCTCTTTTGACACGTTCAAATTGAAAAGGATTTGAGCCTAACCAACTATTGGTCTTAAGCTTTAACCCAGTTGGGAAAGTTGTCTTGATCTAGAATTGGGACTTAGAAAGTTGTTCCCACCTAATTTTTCGTTTTTGATTTCCCTTGCCAGCAATTCTTTGGGCCACCTCACTCTATGCGTAAACGTTTGAAACGGCTGTTAGAGGGTTTGTAGAGATTAGTCCGAGGTGCGTGCGAACTGGTCTAGAACACCTTACAGGGAAGGGGAAAAAAACCATTGGAGGCCCCTAAGATAACTGGAATTTACTGTTTTTTTTTTTTTTTTTGAAAGACTCAAAAGCTTAGAACTTTTTAGATATTATTAAGTCTCGTGTGGTCAGGCTTCATGGGAAGAAATCCCGATGTATATATTTACGAGTGAAATGGGATTGGTCAATTCCCAGTTCCCACATGCTTTTTGGGTACCACACAGTTTTGCTTGGATATTTTAAAATACGATTATGTGGGCAAAGCCTTGAAAATTGACTTGGCGGTGCTCAAAACAGTACTGAATAATCACTCTACCAAGAGGTAAAAAGTGTAGAAATGTACTAGTAGGGAGATTTTGGCCTAACTTTATTATTTGGAATACGTAGTGGGTCGAAATGATTAGGCCTAATGCTACTTAGCCCAATCTAGATGAGTAAGTTTGTTAGGGTCCATTCATCACTAGCGGCCCACGTTTCAGAATGTAGATGAACAAGGGGGCAGATATGCTCTACTCGGTGCAGGAGCGCCAATCCCTGACGAGCAAGTGGTTAGACCGTACCGACCAACTGCAATATGACATTCAGGAATCGTACGGGATGGACATGTGGCATGGGTCTCCTCAGGATGCGTTTCTCGACCATATACCCTACCTCCAGGTCGAGATCATCCGTAGTACAGCCCAGCCACTTGGCTCCTCAATTCACTATACACTTGTCCCCGAGTTCGGCTTGAGCAACACACAGTGCCTACGGCCCATTGTGGGCAACATTTATCTAGACCCTAAACCCTAAACCCTAACCCTAAAAACCCTAAACCCTAAACCCCCTAAACCCTAAACCCTAACCCTAAAAACCGTAAACCGTAAACCCTAACCCCTAAACCCCTAAACCCTAAAACCTAAAACCCTAAACCCTAACCCTTACCCTTACCCCTAAACCCTAAAACCCTAAACCCTAAAAACCCTAAACCCTAACCCTAAAAACCCTAAACCCCCTAAACCCTAACCCTAAATTAGTTTTGGTGGAGTAAATGGAGGGAACATATTAGTGACGAAAAAAATATTTTCGTCACCAAAAAGATGTGGAAGGAACATATTAGTGACGAAAAAAATATTTTCGTCACCAAAAATTCCATTGAAGGGAACATATTAGTGAGGAAAAAAATATTTTCGTCACCAAAAAGATGTGGAGGATACATATTAGTGACGAAAAAAATATTTTCGTCACCAAAAAGATGTGGAGGATACATATTAGTGACGAAAAAAATATTTTCGTCACCAAAAAGATGTGGAGGATACATATTAGTGACGAAAGAAATATTTTCGTCACCAAAAAGATGTGGATGGAACATATTAGTGACGAAAAAAATATTTTCGTCACCAAAATAGTCATATAGGAGACAAAATTAATTTCGTCTCAAAATAATCATATAGGAGACAAAAATAGTCATATAGGAGACAAAAATTCATTTCGTCACCAGAATTTCGTCACAGTTTATCATTTTTGTTGTAGTGACTGGAAGTGGTGGTCAAGTGCTAATTGTCGTGCAAGGGATGTCAGCGACGTCACCGGTCACACGAGTTCCACGTGAGATTCTAATCCTTAACCTGAAGACACTCCTATAAATACTACTACAATGATAAACCCGAGCAAGTATGCCAATCTTTCCTCCTAAAAACTCTGTTTTTCCCTTCTCTATTAGGGATTGACTTTGTCGTAGGAGTGCCTTTTGGTCGACTTCGACTAGGTGGGCACTAATATGGTTCTTGGTTTTGTAGGGCTAGAGGAGCAAGGTTTAGCCTCAATCAAAGTCATACTGGAAAAAGCCAAGTAAAGGAGGAGAAAGTTGGGCACCAACCCACGCTTTTTAAAAGATTTTTCTCTAGCTTTATTATTTGGAATACTCTTTATAAGATTTTTGTATTATATGAACCTTTATTAGATTTATGTCAAATCGATGAATTATGAGTTCGTCCCGATGGAAGAAAATTAAAAAAACAATAATTGTGTCAAAATAGTTCAAAAAACTAAAATAATTCCAAATTATTTTTAAAACATGGTTTTGATACAATTAAATGAACCCTAGCCTGATAAATAACCTCTACTGCTTGTCCCGGATGAATGGTCTTTGTGGCCACACTGGTTGAATAGTCTTTGTGGGACACATCACAAGAATAGCCCTGGAACTCATCTACCTCCACGGCCTATAAAAACCTTCCCAATTCCCACCCATCAAACACACAAGCTAGAACCAAAAACATTAAACAAAAAATGAGGGTTCTGGCACTAGTTTCACTACTCTCTCTCCTCTCCATACTTGGAGCCTCAGCACAAGGAGAGCAATGTGGTAGCCAAGCAGGAGGAAAAGTTTGCCCTGGAGGCCTCTGTTGTAGCAAATTCGGCTTCTGCGGTTCCACGGCGGCTTACTGTACCGGTGGGTGTCAAAGTAATTGTGGTAGCGGCGGTGGTGGCTCCCCCAACACCCCGACACCAACCCCTAGCGGCGGCGGCGGCGATATAAGTTCCCTTATTAGCAAAGCTACATTTGAACAGATGTTGAAGCACAGGAACGACGCGGCGTGTCAAGGGAAAGGGTTTTATACTTATGAGGCGTTCATCGCTGCTGCCAAGGCTTTTGGTGGTTTTGGAACTACTGGGGATGATGCTACCAAGAAGAGAGAGATTGCTGCTTTTTTGGCTCAAACTTCTCATGAAACTACTGGTAAATAACTTGACACCTTTTAATTACTGCACACAAAAAATAAAAAATAAAAAATAAAATATTTTAATTAATCTATTTGTTGAAATTAAGATTAATACCGATCAGAAACATGCCAAATTGGCACAAAATTAAAGTTTAGTAAACAAAGTAATTACTGAAATAACTTGTCCATGAATGAAAACATTTAATATCATGTCTTACATTATTGAATATAGTTAGTCACACAGGACAGAAATTAAAGTATCAACCACCAGCCTAAGGGTTCATAAGTTAGTTGGTAGGTAGGTATGCTCCTCACACAATTGACCATGATTTAATTCTTGGGGTTTGGCCATAAAAACAAATTTTCTTGTGAATTCGCAAGTCCCGGCCTAGATAGCCACTAATGACCTGACTGGGAAGGGGATTAATTGAGGTATGTGTAAGCTGACCCAAACATCCCCGATCACTGAACCAAAAGAAAAGAAAAGAAAAAGAAAAAGTATCCACCACCTAATACTGTAACTTTTTTAGTATGGCGCCCTTGTAGTGCGCTACTTGAATTGTCAGATGTGTGTTTCAATGGTCCAGATTATCTTATAGGTAAAATTAGTATCCTACTTATTAGATGATGTATGAAATCTGGACCGTTAAAAATACATCTGACGGTTCACATGGCACACTATAGGGGCGCCCTATATACAACACCCCGTTTCTTGATTAATAAGTAGAAAGTAATTAATATACATGTATACTTTTGGATTAATCATATATCCACCACATGTGCATATAGGTGGGTGGCCAACAGCTCCAGATGGACCATACGCATGGGGATACTGTTTTGTTTCAGAACGAAATAACCCCCCGGCCTATTGTGATGCTAACCAACAGTATCCCTGTGCTCCTGGGAAAAAGTACTATGGCCGTGGTCCTATCCAAATTACCCAGTGAGTACTTCTCTCTCTCATTCTCTTCTTAGTAGTTGGAGTACATATTTCATCCCTCACGAAATCTTGGTTTTATCTTTCTACAAGTTCTCAATTTTGCCCAGAAATACATGTCCATTTTAACTTGTCAAGAAGAAAAAATGGGTACATTTTCATTTTTGCCTTCCATATTCAAAACACTACCACAAAAGCATAGGAAAAGGTACGTTGAAGTTGAAGTCGTATTATTATGAAGAACAATGGAAAATATCCCCTTAAAATGTCGGGTCCAAAAGAGGAAAATTTTGGAACCATTTGGTCTTTTCGAATTACAATTTAAGATATTGTCGGACAATGTTCTCTCATGCGACACAAAATGAGTGACACTACGACCATATTCGTCGATCCAAGTTGTCTATTTCATAAGATCAGATGTATATATAATGTATTTATCTTTCATGCGGAAAAAATTAAATTAATCGACTATCTTGTCAAAGAAAGGGGCTACGACAAATCTTTAATTTTCACAAATTTGATGCAGTCCAAAGTCTTCTCACTATCAGCGTTGTTTCCATGTGCAAAATTCAACACATTCTCCCACTAATTTCCACTCCAACATATACTGACTTTTTTAACCTTGACTTTGGCAGCAATTACAACTACGGTCCAGCAGGAAAAGCCATCGGAAGCGATCTACTAGCCAACCCAGACTTAGTCGCAACTGACCCAACCATTTCTTTCAAAACAGCCTTCTGGTTCTGGATGACCTCGCAATCCCCGAAACCCTCCAGCCACGACGTCATCACCGGCCGATGGACTCCCTCAGCCGCTGACTCGGCTGCAGGTCGGGTCCCGGGGTATGGTGTCATCACCAACATAATCAACGGCGGGATCGAGTGTGGAAAAGGGTCCACCCCACAACAAGAGGATCGGATCGGGTTTTATAAGCGATACAGTGATATGATGGGGGTTCCTTATGGAAATAACCTTGACTGCAATAACCAAAGGCCTTTTAATTCCTAAGACCGCATAATATTGCAAATAATTATTCTGTGCTCCAAGAATATTACATATTGTTGTAAGGGTATGGAGTAATACTTCAAGAGTACAGAATAATCTCTCTTAATATTACATAATGCTTACAAGTCCCATTCATTGGGATATGTTGTGGCTGGAATATAAATAAATGTTGTGGCTGGAATACCAAAATAAGAGAATTTGATTTCTCTTTTTGGTAAGCAAAATTTGATATGGCTGTAACACATGACCGAATAAAAGATGTAAGAAATTTATGGTAGTCCAATGATGGTGGCGATTATGCTATGTTAGTATTTTTTTATTTTTTTTTACTTTCCGTAATCATTGACAGCACGTACTAGTATAATTTTTGGGTAGTGATAATGCCAAAACCGTTTTTGATTGTGTCAATACTCCAATGCATAAAGAGTTTGTACTTTACACATGAGTACAAGCATTTCATGCACTTGAGTTTTGGCACAATCAAAAACAGTTTTGGCATTAGCACTACCCTAATTTTTCTGTCTTTATGCAAAAATATTTCTCATATATCGAGAGAAATCTAAAAACTTTTTCCACATTTAGTTAATTATTTATGTTTTTAGTTTATTATATTTTGGTTATAAAATTTGTCTTTTCAAGATGAATCTATAAAAATTAGAAGAAAAACTAGAAACATTTACATGCAACTTGAATACTCAAAAGTAGGGTCCATGCACATTTTGTGAGATCAGAACCATCAAATTATGAATCAAGATCCTCTCTTGTGTTCTTCATGTGAGGTCAAATCAGAAATCAGCATGTTCCTATTTGCCAAACCGTTCATAATGTGTTTATATACATACAAAAGCTCAAGCTGATCGGAAAAGATTTTAAGTTCATCCGAACAAAAGATATTTGTCTAATGTGTAGTTAAACTCAGACCGTTCATTTTTTTAAGATAAATATCGTTCAACCCACCCTTTGTCCCAATCATGCATCCTGATTTTTGGAACCATACACTTTGTATAGTGAATAAAAACACATTGGGCCGGGCACCACGTATCCCCTTACCCCTCAACAATCAATAATCTTCTGTCACTGAGGTAGATGGGCTAGCTAACACATACGAGCCCAACAATTCAGCCGGAACCAAGATTTAGGAGCCCAAGAGAGTTGGTTAGACGGGCTTATGTAATGGAGGTCAATTTTTTATTTTTTTTTGTAAAACCCACTAAAATAAAAATGAAATCGAAGGTAGTACGTTTCTCATAAGTCACTTAATTACAAGTGTTTTTTTTGTCTTCATTCAAAAAAAAATTCGCGTTTGTTAGTTTTGCATCAAATTTTTATAAACTATTAGTTCATCTCGACAAGAGAAATCGGGGGAAAAAAAAAAAGACTTTTATTCAAAGTTTTAAAGAAATATACAAATTTTTAATTATGCGGAATAATAATTGATTGTTTGGTTCAAGAATGTGAAACCCGCCTCCATGTCAACATACAAGATTTTTTGGTCTAAAAATGTAAGACCTGCCTTCATCCCAAGTTCCCAACACTATGGAATAGTATTGTCTTTCTTTGGGCCCTTTAATAAAAAAAAAAGATATCAGCATTACGATCTTAATTTTTACTCATTTTACGATCTTATTGAACAGTTTAGTCCCCGCTCTAACCCGTCAAAAAGACCATAAAAAATATAAAAAAAAAACTGTCAACCCGTCAAACAGACATCCTGCACAACCCGCTCCGAAAATCATGGGTTGAAATTAAAAATGTATTTCATCTCAGTTTATGTACTTAACCATGATAAAAAATCTAACTCTTATTTTTTTATCATGTTTTTACGAAAACTGAGATCTTTATGTATGTTTGAAGCGTGATCTTTGTACCCTTTTGTAGTAGTATTCGTTAAATAACCCGTATTGATTGAGTATCGACCGTAACTCGTGAATCGGTCTGTGAATCAGATATGGCCTAATACGTGATGGGAATCGGCCGATACGCACGCATGCAATTTTTTTTTGGTCATTGGTGTACCAGAGTGTATTATCGGAGAGGCGAAAAATCGTTGTGTAATGAGTGATACGTTACATGACGGCCAGTATTTAAAACCATAATTACATACCTTAAAAATGCTTTGTCGCGATATGTCATTGGCATAGCCTTGCCCTTCCACCCATGGCGGTCCTCGAACTGTGGCAGTGGACTTCCAAACTAATGCACATGAATTGAACAAACGTGCACCCACTGGACTAACATTAGCATTCTTCTTCCCGAAAAGGACCGAATCGGAGGGCCTGTAGTGAGTCCTTTCACTACAAAAGTGTAGTGAGTCTCATTCGGGTGTCCATCTCGGTACCGACGGTTCTAATTTTATCCAAACTCCAAATAATCTGAGTCGTTTATTATTTAGAATCAAATCCGAGCGTTCATTACCGCGATAAATGGCCGGATGGGCTCATTACACCTCTGTAGTGAGCCTCTCACCACAGGATCCCTTGTTCTGAAAAGGAGAGACAAATTTCGATTACACAATGGACGGTGAAGGCATAAAAAAAAAAAGCACAGTGATGCTCCAAGAGTAACGCATAATCACTCTACTAAAAGGAAATAACGGATCAATGCTTTAGGATAGAGAGAAGCCTAACTTTGTTATAGTACCATGTGGCATATTTTTTATTAATTTTTTCATCCTAGTATTTTTTTTAAAGTTTTATGTCAAATTTTTATGCAGTATGAATTCGTATCGATGTGAGAAAAATTAAAAAGAAAATTTCAAGAATAATAAAAAATTTAGCTCATAAGAAGACAATTATTTTGATAATGATATTAATCCCAGCCTAGACAACTTCTAGTCTTCTACATCAGGTCACGGATGCTGACACGTCCATAAAAGCAGTCAAACTGGCGGAATAGTCTACGCGGGGGGAAAATTTTGGGGGAAAAAAAGAGCAACACAGATGGGTGTCTGAGCATGCATCTCGGCATCCCAAAATTGTTTTAAACGGTTCAAATTTCTCCTTTCTATATCCTCTCTCTCTCTAAAATTCGAACCATCCAAAATACATTTAGACGGCCGATATGAGAGTTGGGTATCGCCACGGGACAACCAACAGGCACCAAGTTTTCCTCCTACGTGGGACATATCACTAGAAACACTCCTTTACCCTCTCCTACCTCCACTGTCTACAAAACCCTTCATTTCCCCATCTATGATCTAACACACAAGCAAGAACCAAAAACAGAAAAAATGAAGATTCTGGCACTCATTTCCCTCTCTTTCTTCTCCATACTGGGAGCCTCAGCAGCTCAACAAAATATCAGTTCTCTAATTAGCAAAGCCATGTTTGAGCAGATGTTGAAGCACAGGAACGACGCGGCGTGTCCAGGGAAAGGGTTTTATACTTATGAGGCATTCATTGCTGCTGCCAAGGCGTTTGGTGGTTTCGGAACTACTGGGGATGATGCTACTAAGAAGAGAGAAATTGCTGCTTTTCTTGCTCAAACTTCCCATGAAACTACTGGTACTCTTTTTGTGTCCCAAGCTATGTTTTTGTCGAGATTAATTCTACCTCACAACTATGTAATTTGACAGGAACAAATAGCAATTCAATTAGTAATAGTTAATTGTATTAATTGAATTAAGTGAAAATTTCTCTTATATCCCTTCGATCTTGTTTCAATTATGACAAACTGAAGATAATTATAGAGAGGAGATGGAAACACACCCATTGGGATTCGGATCAAGATCGAGAACAAACAACTCATGCATGGAGCGCAATTTAGAAAGAATCTGAGAAAACCCAGTACTCTGTTTTGGCAATATCGAGATAAATTGAGTCAAAAAATGTGATCTTGATTGGCCCATATTCTATTGGAGTTTTTGACCTGAAGATGATTTAGAGTGGAGAAGGAAAAACACCCAATCACGCGTAATTCAAAAGAAATTAGTAGTCAACATACCTTTTGCGCCGTATATGAAGCTTAATTGGGGGTGAGAGAAGTGAGCTCTGAATTGAAGGAAATTGACATTCAATGCTCTCATCTGGGAGCAGTAGGTTGGAAGTCAATTAATTCGTGTTGATTTTGGTGGAACTGAAGGTTGTTTCTTGGGCGGCCATGGATTTTGAAAGGAACAAAAGTGGAGATTGATTTGGAGAAAGAGAGGACAGAGGAGTTGGAGGTTGGGGTTGTCGGAGTCGGTGAGGGAGGAGAGGAGAGGAGAGGAGAGAGGAGGATGCCCCTCACGATTGGGTCGGTGTCGTGGTGGTAGTGGTAAGTGGGTTGGGTTTGGAGAGGAGGAGGGGGGAATGGCCAAAATGCTCCTCACCATTGGTCATGTGGTGGGCACATGACGATTTTCCGTCCAAATTATTAACGAAACTTAACTGGGGTTGACATTGTTACCGATCTCAAAATGCAAGGTTTAATTTATCCAAATTGTAACATGAAAGACCGAATTGATTTTCCGCGTAAAGCCAAAGCAATATTAAGGGAAATTTTCGCTTGGATTAATTATACTCATACATGTACATCCATATGTAGGTGGGTGGGCAACAGCTCCAGATGGACCATATGCATGGGGATACTGTTTTCTTCAAGAACAAGGTAACCCACCGAATTATTGTGTTGCTAACCAAGAGTGGCCTTGTGCTCCTGGGAAGAAGTACTATGGCCGTGGTCCCATCCTAATTTCATAGTGAGTACCTCTTGTTCTTTTCCAAATTTCATAGTGGGTACGTCTTGTTGTTTCTTCTCTAACACACTCCTCCACTCACAAAATTTTACTCCAATTTTTTTTTAAACATTTTTTGAATGTTTCATGGAGGAAAATTTAATACACTTACCTCCATTTTTTTTTCCCTTCCTCCCATATTCAAAATCCAATCACCAGAGTATAGAGAATAGTCCATTTAAGTTCAAAAATTACATCATTGAATTAAAAAAGGAGGTCAATTCTAGAAAATGTCATGTAGTGTAAAGTGTAACGATGTCTCTGTAAAATATCGAAATCCAAAGGAGGGCAAACATTTTGGAACGGATGGAATCGAATTTTTTGTGTCCAAACTCGGAACTAAGTTTTTTTTGGCCGGTAATCATCTAGGAAATAAGTTATTCTCTCATCCGACACAAAACGAGAGCCATTAGGGCCTGTTTGGGTGGAGTTAAAGCTCCCTCTAAAACTTATCACCCCTGATAAGGAGTGGGTATGTACCACCTCATTACCTGGGTTTGACAACCAAAACTCCATCCCTGATTATCCTGCATCCCTTCTTCCTTTCCCCCATCTGAGCCAATCTCAAATACGTCCGAATTCTTCCCAATTCCAGTGTACTTTCCATGTGCAAAATTCAACACATTCTCCGATCTATTTTTCACATAAATGCATACTTACTTTTTTTTTTTTATCATGACTTTGGCAGCAATTATAACTATGGTCCTGCAGGGAAAGCCATTGGAAGCGATCTACTAAACAACCCAGACTTGGTCGCAACTGACCCAACCATTTCTTTCAAAACAGCCCTCTGGTTCTGGATGACCCCGCAATCCCCGAAACCCTCCAGCCACGATGTCATTACCGGCCGATGGACCCCCTCAGCTGCCGATTCAGCTGCAGGTCGGGTTCCGGGGTATGGTGTTATCACCAACATAATCAATGGTGGGATCGAGTGTGGAAAAGGTTCCAACGCACAACAGCAAGACCGGATCGGGTTTTACAAGCGATACAGTGATATCCTGGGAGTTCCATATGGGAATAACCTTGACTGCAATAACCAACCCAGTTTTTCTGATATGGGAAACAATCAGCCATATTACAATCAGCAATATTTATTGTTGCAATGTGATTATTGAACTTAATGGATTGGATGATGCAATTACGCTGCACCAACCAGGCCTACGACTAGCAACGAACATTGATAAGCTTGAATTTCTGGTACTAAAAATCTTGAATTGATCAAGTCAACTCCAAGGACTTACATCAGTAGTTGTCCATCAATATTAATTTGCAGCTATTTATTGGTTTTTGTATATTATTCTAACCAGCTATTTATTGTGATATTATTGTTCTTATACAAAAGCAAAACAACTCTGTTTATTATGATATTCAATATGTAAAAAAAAAAAAAAAAACAACAACTGCACTTCTCAGTTTGCAAAATAAAAGTTACTCTTTGAATCCTATATATTCACGTAAACCTTACACAGTTACTACCGTGAAGGCAACAAGGTAGCGGACAGGCTAGCCAACATGGGTGTTGACCAAGATGACAAATGGGTCTCTCACGTTTCGCCACCGGAGCTCATGATCCCCCTCCTTGAGGCGGACATGAGGGGAGTGGCTTTTGAAAGGATGTAATCGTTTTTTGTTGTTTCTTTTTCCGGTGTACCAAAAAAAAAACCTTACACAGTTACACTTTGGCGCCAATAAAATTATAAAAACAAATTGTCCCCTTAACCGGGGTTGCTCTAGGCTTCCAAAATTTCGTCAAACATTATGACTTGTTTTTTGCATAAGTTTTTCAGGTATGTTCAAGTATACAATTTGTCACTTCGTCTGCTATATAAGAAAAACGTTATCTATTAATTGACTTTTGTTACACACTTAGCATACGATTCGATTTCTTAGCACAAGCTGTATGGGGAGGTCCCATAACATTGCGAAAAATTATTTCATGCTCCTAGAATATTATTTTACTTCCCACAATAAATATGTCAATTCTATGTCCAATTACGGCCCGTTTGGATGGCGTATTAGTTTGAGAGGGATTAAATAGTCAGGGGGATAAAATAGTAGGGGTGATTAAATAAGAAAGGTGGACCCACATTGATGTGACAGTTAAGAAGAGGGGATTAAATAGTACATGGTTTGGATGAGGGATAAAAAAGAGGGATAAGGAGGGTGGATGATGTAAAATCATGTCAAATGACTTTCTTGCCCTTTCATATGCCCATAATAGATTATGAATTAAATTAATTATATAATGTCAAAACTAATTAATTTGTTATACTCAACAAAAATTAAGCTAAAATAAGTCCTTCTAAAAAAATTTTATACAAATTAAAATCATTAAATATTCAAAATATGTAATTCTTAAAAGGTTTTTTTTGTGGTAAAAGCGTGTAAAAAAGAAATCCAAATATTGCGAACAAGTGTGCATGTGTACTAGATAATTTCCTCTTCCTCTTGTAAACATCGACAACCTCATAAAAGAGGCATCAAATCTTTTACTCCAGAAAAGTTAAAACCCTCTCCTCTCTGCCAAATTAACCCACCGCCTCACCATCCATCACGACGCCGGAGACGGGCAGAAATCCGACACTGAAGACGCCTCACCATCCAATATCCATCACGACGATGGCCGGTCTTCAAATTAAGCAGCAGATATGTTTTTTTTTCCTGATCATTTGTATTTTCAGTAATTTTTGGGTTTGTGTTGAAGATTTTTTTTTTTTTTTTCACCAGAAGGACATTAATTTTTTTGTAGTTATCGATTGTAAACCTATTTGTGAGAAATTTGGTGAGAAATTAGTTGGAAGAGAAGGATTTGGGTTGGGGTGGGGTGGGGTGGGGTGGGGTGGGGGTAGAGAGGTAAAAACGTCAAGATCATCCACCCTGACTAAATATAAGCACCTCCCCCCTTGCTTTTATTTAGTCAGGGAGAAGGAGGATAAGGGTGAAGCCGGATGATTTAGTCCGGGGAAGGAAAATGTTGCCAAACGATGGATATGGGAGGAGAACCCTGACTATTTTACCCAACCCAGTCATCCCTCTTCTATAAACCTCATCCAAACGGGCTCTTATATCGACACTACATATTATTATGAGAGGATAGTGTAGCGGCCAGGTTCACAGGGGTCAGCAGAGGCACTATCACCTCAACTGCAATAAGGCTAAAGAGATCAACTGTCTCAGAACCTGCGAAGCTGAATGCAGCTCGATCAGCCTCGATGATGCCGAGCGTATGGTTCCCTCGGCGAGGAACGCGGCTGGACGGTCCGGGACGAATAAGGATTTGAATGATGCATGCCGAGCGAAAATCGCCGAGGGCGTGCCATTCTCCTCTTGACCCCCGGGATTCCCTCGGCGACCTCTGCCGAGCGACCTGCCGAGCGCCCAGGGCTGGGTCACTCGCGCGCCGAGTCATTTGACTTCGGTCACGCAGGGGCTCGGGGTTTACCTCGATCGGGTGAGGCGTACCAAGTACGCTACACATTCCACGATGGAGCATTAAATGCGGCAGTCACCTGCTCTGCCACCGCCGCCTGCAGAAGCACGTGGCGATGGGGAATGTCTCAAGCTGATCTGACTACTCGAACCCACGTGTCGTGACGTCAGCCCAGACATGGCGTTTGGGGCTGAGGTGAAGGTCATGTCACCTGTCATTCCGAGCATGAATGACAGGCGCGTAAGGGGCGCCGAGCGCGTGGGACGCACGCCCCTCAGCCTATAAATACCCAGCCATAACTACCACAATGGGTATTCCTCTCTCCTCATTCACTACCCTCATAACTCTACTTCTTCACTTCTCTCTCTAAGATTTCTGGTGCATTTCTCCCCTCCGGTGACTGACTTAATCATCGGAGTGCCTTCCCGAACCACCACCGCCGTCCGGGCTAGGCACTGACGTGGTTGTCTACGTGTGCAGGTTACCATCTCCGGCGAGCGGCAGTGGCTCAGGCGTGCATTGCCCTCTCCACCGGTGCCCGTCCCACTTCAAGAGGTTCAAAGAGCTCACTCCGGTGAAGAGACCCCCACAGATAGATTAATGCTTCCTGAACAATCCCTCCTAGTACAGCCTATTACATACAAGTCCCAATTTTTGGGATAAGTTGCCGCTGATATAGTAATAAATGTTGCAAAGTGAGTCCGGGGACCCTGCTTTTCGCCCAAAACGACGTCATTTTGCTCAGTTTTATTGGTACACCTCCAAAACTTCCAAGAGCCCTATTTGGAGAGTTAATTTTTCAAAGTGTCTAAACCCGAAGTGCCTAAATCCAAGTGCCTAAACCAACTATACCCTACCCCAATGAGTCTAAATCCTCTATAATTGAACCCTAAAATTAACTCTCCAAATAGGGCCCTTGGAAACTTTGGAGGTGTTCCCAAAAAAATGCCCAAAACGACGTCGTTTTGGGCTGGTTCTAGGATTCGTTAAAAAGTAAGGGAATTTGAATTCTCTCATTGTTAAACAATAATTGTTGTAGTGTGGCTTGTTTGAGTTGTTTCTTGTTTCCCTCCTGTCTTTAATTTTTCTTTTTTTACTTTTGTGTTTTCCTTTTGATATATAAAGCACACGGTTATCTAACTTTGGATATGGTAAGTGTACAGTTATATGTGTGCTGAGAAAAAAATAAAACATCCATTTGTGTTTGTTTTGTTTCCTGATGCATCCAATGCAATTTGTGTAGGAGAGGGTTTTAAACTTATCCAAATCAAATTAGCTTGGAGAGGCAAACAATAACTAATGGTCAAGCAAAGAATAAGACAGTGTGTGTAGGGGTGAAGGATTAAGCAAAATATACAGAAAGAGAAGGCAGCAGTGTTCAATACATTCACGTTTTAGATCATCATCATCCTTAAGTTACAGTCCTAGAAAGAAAAGCAGGCTCGCGAGAACTAGCAAGAACAATGTTCTTAATTCCAGAGCTCTGAGTCACCTTCTCTCTCTAGGATTTCCGTGCCTTGGGCATGAATCGATCTCTCCCATTTGCTAAGGAATGTCCCATATTTATAGGGACCTGCACCCAATCATTGGGCTGCAGACATTTCCCCAATAATATGGTGACACGTGCTCTCTCCGTATACCCGGGCGACGTGGGTGATGTCACTGGCCGTTAGGAAGCTTCCTTTAGGTCATTCCAGTGCATCATTTTCCCTCGCAGCGATCCGTAATCCTTTAAAGCCACCAAGCCACTTGTATCTCCCCTATTCCCGCTATGCTGGGCATGGTCGCGAGCCCTTTGGCTCGCGCCAAAACCTTTCTCGAGACTCGTATCGACTTCCCTACCCCTGCCTTTTGGTCAGGTGCAGTCGTGAGCTCAATTCGCGTTCTCGCGTAAGTATTCACTCCTTCCCGTCGCGCTTATCCCCTTCGCCAAGGACGTCGCGAGGGGTGAACTTCTAGTATATGGTGCTTCCCTTACACAGGGCATTCACAATTCTGTCGTGTTCTTCCGCGATGTCATCACCTTCGCGGTGGGGCTTTGCCTTAGCCATCATAAATTGTTGACTTATGACATGTCCGTTGAGACTTTACGAACCACGTGGCCAGTTATTATAGGCTGGTCAACTGCCCTGTCACCCGACGCGCTGACCTTTTCTACAATTTGTAACTACCATTTGAGCCCTATAGTATTTGACTTCATATCTAATGAAAATTACTAGGGCTGCACAAAAAAATCGGTGAACCGTGAATCTGGTCCGGACCAAACCGAACCGTGCGTTTTGGATTTTAACCGTGGATTAATGGTCCGGACACGGATTGAAAAATAGTAAACCGTGACTTGCGGTCCGGACACGGATTTTGATTTCGAAACCGTGGATTAACCGATCCGAACCATGAGATTTTTATTATATATAATTTTTTTAAATATATATATATACACACACACATAATTTTACACAAACTTCTACTACACAGACTAGGGGGTAAACTGTTATCTCTTTCAAAACTTATGGGTTAAACTGTTACACTAAGTTCTACTATAATCAGAGACCAAACTGTTATAGTATATCTCCATGCTTGTGTGGTACGAACTTTTGTGTTTGTGTACTTGTGGTGTCTTTAGTATTTATAGAACTTGAATAATATGCTTTGGGATGCTTCTTGATTTTATTTTTATGCTAGATTACGACTACTGTAAACAAGAATGTCTTATTAAACCATTTGTAACTTTGTTACTTGTTTATATATAACATGTAATCCGTGGATAAAACCGGAACCGATCCGTGACTCGCGGATCGGATTGGAACCGAACCGTGAGATTTTTGGTTCGGACACGGATTGTATTTTCTAAAAACCGTGACTCGCGGATTAGGATTGGATTCATGCCAATCCGATCTGATCCGGACCGTGTACACCCCTAAAAATTACTCTAATAAAAACATTCTTATAGAGTTTTACCAGGGTTTTGTCCCGAATCTAAATGGGGCTTCCGCTAGGGAAGGAATTGGTCTCCCAAATATTAGTCGAGGTACATGCAAGTTGGCCCGAACATCGAGTTATAAACAACCCAAAAAGTTGCCAACAACCGAGATCTTTAAGTTAAAAATAAACAATATTTTAGCAAGTGCTCCACTAATTAAGTAGTTATACGGGGAATCATAGTTGTAGAAGCTTTGCAAAGTTTGCTCCGGTTTTAATTGAGTCTCTACTAGTGGATGGTGGGCGACTGGGCGTGCTCATCCAGAGATCAGTCGAGGTGTTCTCATAATAGATGTGAAAAAAGAAAGTCCTGAGTCAAATATTGCTGCCAAAAAAACAGAGGAAAATTTGCTGAGTCCTCTTAAAGGGTGGTAAAATATGACCGGCATTACGCGTATTGACTCACTTTAATAGAGGTGGATTGATAAGCTTGGATTTCTGATAAAGAAATCTTGACTTGAAGTCAACTCCAACAACCCATTTTTCTGTTTCTTCTTCTTCTTCTTCCAAATTTCAACTTGACTATTTTACGTCAGTGGTTGTCCATCAAACCTTCCTGCTATTTTCTGGAAATTCATTATTATTATGCATATAAAAAATTATGATGCTCAATATATATAATTAAAAACTGCACTTTTACCTTTGTAAAATAGAAGTTCACCATTGAATCCTATATACTTTTCTAAACCTTAGACTTTTCGCCATTAAACTTGCGAAATAGTCAATTTCTTCAGCCAAATTGAACCTCGTGCCAGATCTGGTCCTGAGGACAAGGCAGCCTTAGGCTTCCTGTAAGCTTCAAAATCTCATGCTATTTTGTGTTGGCAATTTCATGGACATAACACATATTTTTCTTTGTATTCCT